>LR738716.1:51142682-51162955 GCA_902687465.1 Secale cereale
ACATCGAGGCGTACGATGGAACAACGGACCCCGCCGTATGGATAGAAGACTTTATTCTTCACATACACATGGCTCGTGGAGATGATCTCCATGCTATTAAATACTTACCTCTCAAGCTGAAAGGACCAACTCGGCATTGGTTAAACAGCCTCCCAGAGAACTCTATTGGAAGCTGGGAAGAACTTGAGGATGCTTTTCGGGCCAACTTTCAGGGGACTTATGTCCGCCCCCCGGATGCTGATGATTTAAGTCACATAATCCAACAACCCGGGGAGTCAGCCCATAAGCTTTGGAATCAGTTCTTAACTAAAAAGAACCAAATTGTAGACTATCCGGACGCCGAAGCCTTAGCGGCATTCAAGCATAGTGTCCGAGACGAATGGTTGGCTAGACACCTCGGCCAAGAGAAGCCGAGAACAATGGCAGCCCTAACCACACTCATGACCCGCTTTTGCACGGGCGAGGACAGCTGGTTGGCTCGTAGCAACAACAGCACCAGCGACCCTGGCACATCTGAAGTCAGGGATGGCAATGGTAAGCCACAGCGCAATAAAAATAAGCATCGAAACAATACCGGAAGCACAGATGACACGACGGTAAATGCCGGATTCAGTGGCTCCAGGCCCGGTCAACGGAAGAAGCCATTTAAAGGCAACAGAGATAGTCCATCCAGTTTGGACAAAATACTAGACAAGCCCTGCCTGATCCATGGCACCCTGATAAAACTGCAAACCATACCAACCGTAACTGTTGGGTCTTTAAGCAGGCCGGCAAGCTAAACGCCGAAAACAAGAGGAAAGGACTCAAAGTGAAGACGAGGATGAACCTCGCCAGCCAAACACAGGGGGCGGAAGAAATTTCCGCCGAAGGTGAAAACTGTGAACATGATCTACGTCACCCATATCCCCAAAAGGGAGCGCAAGCGCGCACTCCATGGCGAATAGGCCATCGAGCCTGTCGCCCCCAAGTTAAACCCATGGTTGGCTTGTACGATCACCTTTGATCGTAGGGATCATCCAACCAGTATCCATCACGGAAGTTCGGCGACCTTAGTGCTCGACCCCATAATTGACAGATATCACCTTACTCGAGTCCTTATGGACGGCGGCAGCAGTCTCAGTCAGGTATACCAAGACACTGTCCACAATATGGGGATAGACCTGTCAAGAATTAAGCCCAGCAGCACTACCTTTAAGGGAGTGATACCAGGCGTAGAAGCCCATTGCATGGGCTCTCATTAACATTGGAAGTCATATTCGGCTCCCCGATAACTTTTGAAGCAAAGAGTTAATCTACGACATCGCTCCATTCCGAAGTGGCTATCACACACTACTCGTAAGAACGACTTTCGCCCGCTTTAATGCAGTCCCGCATTATGACTACTTAAAGCTCGAAATGCATGGACCACGTGGCGTCATCACGGTCAATGGAAACATTGAGCGTTCCCTCTGTACAGAGGAAGACACTGCGGCCCTAGCGGCCGACGTCCAAGGTGGCTACTTAGGCCGAACAGTTCATCGGTCATCAAGATCAGAGACACGGCTAAACGTGTCCGGTCCGCACTACAATGTGGCAGCTCAGAAGAACCTGAGCTCGATTAGCAGTTGCGCCACTCTCGACTGCCCCATAAGGTGGTAGCATACGTACCTCGTGTACACAATTATGCCCTTAAAATACCTTGGGCGGCGCTGGGGGCACACAAGATATAAATAGTCCATAGTTCGGCTAGACCCTATTCAAACTCTAATATACATCTTCTTTGTCAGGTTCATTTCAAAGAACCTACACTGTTTATGGTCGTACATGATATCCTTTTCTAGAATCCTGACTTTTTATTTTTTATTTTTTATAGACGGCCATCACAATTCTCCTTCTCAAGGACATATTACCAAGGAGAAAAAGGCGCAGACGTGCAGCAGGGCCACGTGTTGAAATTTCTTTTTTAGATCCAGGCTCTGTGTAAACCTTTTTTCTCTTTTATTCTCTTTTACATTTTGGCATGTCAAATACCCGAGGCTATTATCGGTGTTATCTATAACCTCACGGCTCGCCGTTTTAAACGGGATATAAAAGAAGCAGCTTGGTTCCAATTCGCTTGGAGTTTTTTCTTTTTTTACCACATGTATTCTCCACCCCCAAGACAGATCATCGCACATGCCTTAATACCTGGACTTAATACCAGGGGCTGTACTCAGCCTAGCACGCCTCCAAAAATTCCGAACACCTACAGGGAACTATTTGACATCCCGGATATTGCATTAATTATATGCATTGGCTCTGAATCATGTCTTTGGTCTATAGTTGGGTTGCCCGGCTCATGTGCTTGCCACCTTACGTTCCGCATTGTTCGGCTAAGGTAGTAAAGGGAGAACTACTATGATGGTCCTTCTAGTTCATCCGGTCAAGTACCTCAGTAGAAAAGCTGAAAACTCATGATGAGGCGAGAGCCGGTCAAGCGATTTGGCGACCTAGTGTAATACTACGATCAATAGCGATCCACTCCGTGTTATACGAGGGGCTGGTGTTCGCCTAGCCACGTCAAATAGGCACCATAGTTCGAAAAGCCTGGTACGCACCAGGGGCTAGTACTTAGCCCCACTAGTCATGCTCCTATGGCTAAGTGAAATCAATAAAGCCATATAGTCTCATTGTCTGGTTCGCTCCACGTACACCTCCTATACGGACCAAGACGTTGGATAAAGAGTGTTTATGCGTATTACCGAACACCCCGGTAATATTTATGAAAGAAATATGCCCTAGAGGCAATAATAAAGTTGTTATTTTACATTTCCTTATATCATGATAAATGTTTATTATTCATGCTAGAATTGTATTAACCAGAAACTTAGTACATGTGTGAATACATAGACAAAACAGTATGTCCCTAGTATGCCTCTACTTGGCTAGCTCGTTAATCAAAGATGGTTATGTTTCCAAACCATAGACATGTGTTCTCATTTGATGAACATGATCACATCATAGGAGAATGATGTGATGGACAAGACCCATCCGTTAGCTTAGCATAATGATCGTATAGTTTTATCGCTATTGCTTTCTTCATGACTTATACATGTTCCTCTGACTATGAGATTATGCAACTCCCGAAAACCGCAGGAACACCTTGTGTGCTATCAAACGTCATAACTTAATTGGGTGATTATAAATATGCTCTACAGGTGTTTCCGAAGGTGTTCGTGGTGTTGGCATAGATCGAGAATAGGATTTGTCACTCCGAATGTCAGAGAGGTATCTCAGGGCCCTTTCGGTAATACACATCATAATAAGCCTTGCAAGCAAATGACTAATGAGTTAGTCACGAGATGATGTATTACAAAATGAGTAAAGGTACTTGTCGGTAATGAGATTGAACTAGGTATGATGATACCGTCAAACGAATCTCGGGCAAGTAACATACTGATGACAAAGGGAACAACGTATGTTGTTATGCGGTTTGATCGATAAAGATCTTCGTAGAATATGTAGGAGCCAATATGAGCATCCAGGTTCCGCTATTGGTTATTGACCGGAGATGTGTCTTGGCCATGTCTACATAGTTCTTGAACCCGTAGGGTCCGCACGCTTAAAGTTCGATGACGATTAGTATTATGAGTTATGTGATTTTGATGACCGAAGATTGTTCGAAGTCCTGGATGAGATCACGAACATGAAGAGGAGTCTCTAAATGGTCGAGACATAAAGATTGATATATTGGAAGGTTATGTTGGGACATCGGAAGGGTTCCGGGATGTTCGGGCATTTTTTCGGAGTACCGGGAGGTTACCGGAACCCCCTGGGGAGTCAATGGGCCATAATGGGCCCTAGTGGAGAGAGGAGGCGGCAGCCAGGTGGCGGCGCGCACCCGCCCCAAGCCCAAACCGAATAGGGTTAGGGTTCGGGAGCCGGCCCCCCTTTCCTTCTCTTCTCCTCCTGCTTCCCTCCTTCTCCTAGTGGGAATATAAAAAGGGGGGGCGAATCCTACTTGGACCAGGAGTCCAAGTAGGACTCCCTCTCTTGGCGCACCCCCTTGGGCCGGCCTCTCTCCCTCCCTCCTTTATATACGTTGCCAGGGGCACCCCAAAGACACACAAGCCAATCTTTTAGCCGTGTGCGGTGCCCGCCTCCACTGTTACACACCTTGGTCATAACGTTGAAGTGCTTAGGCGAAGCCCTGCGCCGGTAACTTCATCATCACCTTCAGCACGCCGTCGTGCTGACGAAATTCTCCCTCGTCCTCAATTGGATCAAGAGCTCGAGGGATGTCATGATGCTGAACGTGTGCTAAACACGGAGGTACCGTACGTTCGGTACTTGGCTCGGTTGGATCGTGAAGATGTTCGACTACATCAATGATATGTCTCCGACGTATCTATAATTTTTGATTGTTCCATGCTATTATATATTCTGTTTTGGATGTTTAATGAGCTTTAATATACACTTTTATATTATTTTTGGGACTAACCTACTAACCCGAGGCCCAGTGCAAATTGTTGTTTTATGCCTATTTCAGTGTTTCGCAGAAAGGGAATATCAAACGGAGTCAAAACGGAATGAAACATTCGGGAGAGTTATTTTTGGAATGATATCTTCACTTGAGACTTGGAGTACAAGTCAGAGAAGAAACGAGGTGCCCACGAGGGGGCAGGGCGCGCCCAGGGGGGTAGACGCGCACACCACCCTCGAGGGCCCCATGTTGCTCCACCGAAGTACTTTTTCCTCCTATATATACCCTCATACCCTGAAAACATCGGGGAGCACGAAGACACCCTAATTCCACTGTCGTAACCTTCTGTTCCCGTGAGATCCCATCTTGGGGCCTGTTCCGGAGATCCGCCAGAGGGGGCGTCGTTCACGGAGGGCTTCTACATCAACACCATAGCCTATCCGATGAGTTGTGAGTAGTTTACCACAGACCTTCGGGTCCATAGTTATTAGCTAGATGGCTTCTTCTCTCTCTTTGGATCTCAATAAAAAGTTCTCCTCGATCTTCGAGGAGATCTGTTCAATGTAATCTTTTTGCGGTGTGTTTGTCGAGATCCGATGAATTGTGGGTTTATGATCAAGATTATCTATGAACAATATTGGATTATTTTCTGAAATCTTCTATGTATGATTATAATATCCTTGCAAGTCTCTTCGAATTATTGGTTTGGTTTGGCTACTAGATCTATAGTTCTTGCAATGGGAGAAGTCGTTGGCTTTGGGTTCAATCTTGCAGTGTCCTTTCCCAGTGACAGCAGGGGCAGCAAGGCACATATAGTATTGTTGCCATCGAGGATAAAAAGATGGGGTTTATATCATATTGCTTAAGTTTATCTTTCTACATCATGTCATCTTGCTTAAGGTGTTACTCTGTTCTTATGAACTTAATACTCTAGATGCATGCTAGATAGCGGTCGATGTGTGGAGTAATAGTAGTAGATGCAGAATCGTTTCGGTCTACTTGTTACAGATGTGATGCCTATATACAATGATCATGCCTAGATATTCTCATAACTATGCACTTTTCTATCAATTGCTCGACAGTAATTTGTTCACCCACCGTAGAATTCATCTATCATGAGGGAAGCCACTAGTGAAACCTATGGCCCCCAGTCTATTCTCATCATATTAATCTTCCATCTACTTTACTTTGCATTATTTATTTTCTGTTTCTATACCAAAAATACCAAAAATATTATCTTATCATATCTATGAGATCTCACTCTCGTATGTGACCGTGAAGGGATTGACAACCCCTTATCGCGTTGGCTGCGAGGTTCTTATTTGTTTGTGCAGGTGCGAGGGACTCGCGCGTGGTCTCCTACTGGATTGATACCTTGGTTCTCAAAAACCGAGGGAAACACTTACGCTACTATGCTGCATCACCCTTTCCTCTTTGAGGGAATACAACGCAAGCTCGATAAGTAGAAAGAAGAATTTTTGGCGCCGTTGCCGGGGACATCTACGCAAAAGTCATATACCAAGTACCTATCACAAACCATTATCCCTCACACTACATTATTTGCCTCTTGTTTTCCTCTCCCCCACTTCACCGTTGCCGTTCTATTCGCCCTTCTTTTTCCGTGTGTTTTATCGCTTTGCCTTGCCGTCATGGCTAGCACGCCTATCATTATCAATACTCCCAAGAGTGAGGTTCTTAATTTAAAAAAAAGGGAGGAAGAAAATCTAAAAGATGCTTGGTATAGAATTTGCAATGCTCAAAATAGATCTACTAGGAAGCTTTCCACTTCCGTGCTTCTTCACAATTTTTATGTTGGCATCACTCCGTGGAATAGATATATTCTTGATACCATTATCGAAGGGAATTTCTTGGGTAGCCATACGTTTGATTCTTATAATGCTATGACAGAATTGTTTGGCCCACCACCTCTTATGGTTAATGGAACTGTTTTGACTTTAGAACATGTTATGAAAAGGCTTGAAATTATTGAAAACAAAGTTGCCACTTTAGAGTTGGTTGAGAGTTTGGATAAAAAGATCCATAACCAAATTACCCAGTATGGATCTAAAGTAGGAGTTATTCTGAATTTTTTTAAAGAAAAAAAAACCTATAGTTAAAGAGAGGATAGATCAAGATTCCACTAGAATTGATAAACTTGAGGATATTATCACTAATGTAGGGTCTGCTTCTCTACTGTGAATAATAGTTCAAACCCCTCTATCACTAAATTGGCCAAGTTTATGTATGTTCCTAAAAATAAGGGTGAATCATCTAGTAAGGAAACTGCGGATCTCAAATCCATAAGTGTTCATCCCAACTTTCTAACTGTCGTAAGGGAACCTTTTGCTACAAACGATTTTTTTGATTTCTTGCCTAGAAGTTTGATTATTAATAGGAATGAAGAAGTTCCTAGGAATTATAAGTGCTTAATCGAAGAATTGCCGACTAAAGATGGCAATACCTAGATCTATTCTTGTATCGTACCTAGCTAGGGGCGTAAAACGATAGCGCTTGTTGGGAGGCAACCCAATTTTATTTTATTAGTTTTTTCTTCTGTTTAGGAATAAATATTGCATCTAGCTTTTGTTTAGATGTGGTTTTCTGTTTTAGTTATTGTTTGTGCCAAGTAGAACCTATGGGAAGACTTGTGTGAAGTTTATGTGATCATGCTGTAAAAAACAAAAACTTTAGCACTCACGAGATTGGCTGTCATTTTTTACTGGAGAGTGCTTTTTAGTTGATTATTTTTGCAGATCATTAATAGAAAAATTCCTCATGTCGACCAATTTATTTCAATTTTTTAGAGTTACAGAAGTATTTGAAAGTTACAGATTACTACAGACTGTTCTATTTTTGACAAATTCTGTTTTTCGGGTGTTATTTGCTTATTTTGATGAATCTATGAGTAGTATCGGGGGGTATGAATCATAGAGAAGTTGGAATACAGTAGGTTTAAAACCAATATAAACAAAGAATGAGTTCATCACAGTACCTTTGAATAGTGGTTAGTTTTCTTATACTAACAGAGCACACAAGATTTTTGGCTAAGATTTGTGTTGTGAAGTTTTCAAGTTTTAGGTATGGATTTGATGGACAATGGAACAAAGAGTGGCAAGCGCCTAAGCTTGGGGATTCCCAAGGCACCCCAAGGTAAAATTCAAGGATAACCAAAAGCCTAAGCTTGGGGATGCCTCGGGAAGGCATCCCCTCTTTCGTCTTCGTCTATCGGTAACTTTACTTGAGACTATATTTTTATTCACCACATGATATGTGTTTTGCTTGGAGCGTCATGTATGATTTGAGTCTTTGCTTTTTAGTTTGCCACAATCATCCTTGGTGGACACACCTTTTGGAGAGAGATACAAATAAAATGGAATTTATTAGAATACTCTATGTGCTTCACTTATATCTTTTGAGCTAGATAGTTTTGCTCTAGTGCTTCACTTATATATTTTAGAGCACGGTGGTGGTTTCATTTTGTAGAAATTATTGATCTCTCATGCTTAAATTATATCTTTTTGAGAGTCTTTTAGAACAGCATGGTAATGTGCTTTGGTTATAAAACTAGTCCTAATATGATAGGCATCCAAGATGAGTATAGTAAAAACTTCCATACAAGTGCATTGAATATGATGAGAAGTTTGATACTTGATGATTGTTTTGAGATATGAGGATGGTGATATTAGAGTCATGCTAGTGGAGTAATTGTGAATTTGAGAAACACTTGTGTTAAAGTTTGTGATTCCCGTAGCATGCACGTATGGTGAACCGTTATGTGATGAAGTTGGAGCATGATTTATTTGTTGAGTGTCATCCTTTGTGTGGAGGTCGGGATCGCGCGATGGTTAACTCCTTCCAACCCTTCCCCTAGGAGCATGCGTTGAATACTTTGTTTTGATAACTCGTAGTTTTTTGCAATAAGTATATGAGTTCTTTATGACTAATGTTGAGTCCATGGATTATACGCACTCTCACCCTTCCACCATTGCTAGCCTCTCTTGTACCGCGCAACATTCGCAGGTACCATACACCCACCATATACCTTCCTCAAAACATCCACCATACCTACCTATCATGGCATTTCCATAGCCATTCCGAGATATATTTCCATGCAACTTTCCACCGTTTCGTTATTATGACACGCTTCAGATTGTCATATTTCCATGCATGATCATGTAGTTGACATCGTATTTGTGGCAAAGCCAGCATTCACAATCCATCCATACATGCCACTCTTTATTCATTGCACATCCCGGTACACCGCCGGATGCATTAACATAGAGTCATATTTTGTTCTAGCTTTGAGTTGTAATCTTTGAGTTGTAAGTAAATAAAAGTGTGATAATCTTCATTATTAGAGCATTGTCCCGTGTGAGGAAACAAAAAAAAAGAGAAATGCCAAATGAAAAAAAGAGATGGCCCCATAAAAAGGAGAGGGGGGCTAAAAAAATAAGAAGAGAAAAGCCCCTCCAAAAAAAGAGAGAGAAGGGACAATGTTACTATCCTTTTCCACACTTGTTCTTCAAAGTAGCACCATAATCTTCATGACAGAGAGTCTCTTGTTTTGTCTCTTTCATATACTAGTGGGAATTTTCATTATAGAACTTGGCTTGTATATTCCAACGATGGGCTTCCTCAAAGCGCCCTAGGTCTTCATGAGCAAGCAATTTGGATGGACACCCACTTAGTTTCTTTTGTTGAGCTTTCATACACTTATAGCTCTAGTGCATCCGTTGCATGGCAATCCCTACTCACTCACATTGATATCTATTGATGGACATCTCCATAGCCCATTGATACGCGTAGTTGATGTGAGACTATCTTCTTATTTTGTCTTCTCCACAACCACCACTCCATTCCACATAGTGCTATATCCATGGCTCACGCTCATGTATTGCGTGAAAGTTGAAAGGTTTGAAAGAATTAAAGTGTGAAACAATTGTTTGGCTGAAACCGGGATTGTGCATGATTTAAATATTTTGTGTGATGAATATAGAGCATAGCCAGACTATATGATTTTGTAGGGATAACTTTGTTTGGCCATGTTATTTTGAGAAGACATGATTGCTTTGTTAGTATGCTTAAAGTATTATTATTCTTATGTCAATATAGACTTTTGTCTTGAATCTGTCGGATCTGAACATTCATGCCACAATAAAGAAAATTACATTGAAAATTATGTTTGTTAGCATTCCACATCAAAAATTCTGTTTTTTTATCATTTACCTACTGGAGGACGAGCAGGAATTAAGCTTGGGGATGCTTGATACGTCTCCAACGTATCTATAATTTTTGATTGTTCCATGCTATTATATATTCTATTATGGATGTTTAATGGACTTTATTATACACTTTTATATTATTTTTGGGACTAACCTACTAACCCAAGGCCTAGTGCAAATTGCTGATTTTTTCTTGCATATTTCAGTGTTTCGCAGAAAAGGAATATCAAACGGAGTCCAAACGGAATGAAACCTTCGGCAGAGTTATTTTTGGAACGATATCTTCATGAGATACTTGGAGTACAAGTCAGAGAAGAAACGAGGTGCCCACGAGGGGGCAGGGCGCGCCCAGGGGAGGTAGACGCGCCCTCCACCCTCGTGGGCCCCACGTTGCTGAACCGACGTACTTTTTCCTCCTATATATACCCTCATACCCTGAAAATATCGGGGAGCATGAACAAACCCTAATTCCACTGCCGTAACCTTCTGTTCCCGTGAGATCCCATCTTGGGGCCTTTTCTGGAGCTGAGCCAGAGGGGGCATCGATCACGGAGGGCTTCTACATCAACACCATAGCCTCTCCTATGAGTTGTGAGTAGTTTACCACGGACCTTCGGGTCCATAGTTATTAGCTAGATGGCTTCTTCTCTCTCTTTGGATCTCAATACAAAGTTCTCCTCGATCTTTGAGGAGATCTATTCGATGTAATCTTTTTGCGGTGTGTTTGTCGAGATTCGATGAATTGTGGGTTTATGATCAAGATTATCTATGAAGAATATTGGATTATTTTCTGAAATCTTTTATGTATGATTATAATATCCTTGCAAGTCTCTTTGAATTATTGGTTTGGTTTTTCCTACTAGATCTATAGTTCTTGCAATGCAGAAGTGCTTGGCTTTGGGTTCAATCTTGTGGTGTCCTTTCCCGGTGACAGCAGGGCAGCAAGGCACGTATTGTATTGTTGCCATCGAGGATAAAAAGATGGGGTTTATACCATATTGCTTGAGTTTATCCTTCTACATCATGTCATCTTGCTTAAGGCGTTACTCTGTTCTTATGAACTTAATACTCTAGATGCATGCTAGATAGCGGTCGATGTGTGGAGTAATAGTAGTAGATGCATAATCGTTTCGGTCTAGTTGTTACGGACGTGATGCCTATATACAATGATCATGCCTAGATATCCTCATAACTATGCGCTTTTCTATCAATTCCTCGACAGTAATTTGTTCACCCACCGTAGAATTCTACTATCATGAGAGACGCCACTTGTGAAACCTATGCCCCCAGGTCTATTCTCATCATATTAATCTTCCATCTACTTAACTTTGCATTATTTACTTTCTGTTTCTATACCAAAAATACCAAAACTATTATCTTATCATATCTATCAGATCTCACTCTCGTAAGTGACTGTGAAGGGATTGAGAACCCCTTATCACGTTGGCTGCGAGGTTCTTATTTGTTTGTGCAGGTGCGAGGGACTAGCGCGTGGTCTCCTACTGGATTGATACCTTGGTTTTCAAAAACCGAGGGAAATACTTACGCTACTGTGCAGCATCACCCTTTCCTCTTTGAGGGAATACAACGCAAGCTTGAGAAGTAGCAATCAACCGCTTTATTAAACGCTTCCGCTTTCGATCTACGCGGGTACATGGACACACTCTCCCCGCTCGTTGCTATGCTTATCCTAGATAGATCTTGTCTGATCGTAAGAATTTTTTGAAATACTATATTCCCTAACATTGGCATCATGAGCCACTTCTATGCGTAGATGATATGCACGAGTAGAACAGAAAGAGTTGTGGGCGATAATAGTCATACTACTTACCGACAATGTCATACTTTGATTCAGCGGTATTGTTGGACGAAGCGGCCCGGACCGACATTACATGACGGCGTTCATGAGCCTGGTTCTACCGACGTGCTTTGCACACAGTTGGTTGGCGGGTATCAGTTTCTCCAACTTTAGTTGAATTTAGTGTGACTACGGTCGGTCCTTGTTGAAGGTTAAAACAACACACTTGATGAAAAATCGTTGTGGTTTTGATGCGTAGGTAAGAACGGTTCTTACTAGAAGCCCGTAGCAGCCACGTAAAACTTGCAACAACAAAGTAGAGAATGTCTAACTTGTTTTTGCAGGGCATGTTGTGATGTGATATGGTCAAGACGTGATGAGTTATACGTTATTGTATGAAATGATCATGTTTTGTAAATTATCGGCAACCGGCAGGCGCCTTATGGTTGTCTCTTTATTTTATGAATTGTGAATGCCACATAATTGCTTTACTTCATTACTTTGAGTTAGCGATAGTAGTAGAAGCAATAGTTGGCGAGACGACCACGACGCTACTATGAAGATCATGGTGTCAAGCCGGTGACGATGGAGATCATGACGATGCTTCGGAGATGAAGATCAAAAGCACAAGATGATGATGGCCATATCATGTCACATATTATGATTGCATGTGATGTTTATCTTATTATGCTCCTTATTTTTCTTAGTACGGCGGTAGCATTATAAGATGATCCCTTACAAAATTTCAAGGTACAAGTGTTCTCGCTGAGTATGCACCGTTGCGACAGTTCATCGTGCCGAGACACCATGTGATGATCGGGTGTGATAAGCTCTACATTCACATACAACGGGTGTAAGACATTTTTGCACATGCAGAATACTCGGGTTAAACTTGACGAGCGTAGCATGTACAGACATGGCCTCGGAACACTAGAGAGCGAATGGTCGAGCGTGAATCATATAGTAGATATGATCAACATAAGATGTTCACCATGGAAAACTACTCCATATCACATGATGATTGGACATGGTTTAGTTGATTTGGATCACGTGATCATTTAGATGACTTGAGGGATGTCAATCTAAGTGGGAGTTCTTTAGTAATATGATTAATTGAACTTTAATTTATCATGAACTTAGTCCTGATAGTTTTTGCATATCTATGTTGTTGTAGGTCAATGGCCTGTGCTACCGTTCCCTTGAATTTTAATGCGTTCCTAGAGAAAGCTAAGTTGAAAGATGATGGTAGCAATTACACGGACTGGGTCCGTAACTTTAGGATTATCCTCATTGCTGCACAGAAGAATTATGTCCTTGAAGCACCTCTAGGTGACAGGCCTGCTACAGGAGAAACTCCGGACGTTATGAACATCTAGCAAGCTCGATTTGATGACTACTCGATAGTTCAGTCTGCCATGCTTTACAGCTTAGAATCGGGACTTCCAAGACGTTTTGAACGTCATGGAGCATATGAGATGTTCCAAGAGTTGAAGTTAATATTTCCAGCAGATGCCCGAGTTGACAGATATGAAATCTCCAACAAGTTCTATAGCTGCAAGACGGAGGAGAACAATTCTGTTAGTGAACACATACTCAGAATGTCTGTGTACCACAACCACATGACTCAACTTGAAGTCACAGTTGATGATGATAGTGTTATTGATAGAGTTCTTCAATCACTGCCACCAAGCTATAAAGGCTTCGTGATGAACTATAATATCCAAGGGATGCATGTTGGATTATGGGCTCTACAAACCCAAGAAGTTCGAACACAGGGGCGTGAACGAAGATCTCTCCCACTCACGTCTACCTAGCCTCTCGCCCTCGTCAGATCAAGAGATTCAAGTGAACAACAAGTAAAGCACACACAAATTTACCCAGGTTCAGTGTAAAACCCTACTTCCTGCTTTGGTGGATTACCCTCGGGAGGGCTTGAGCATGAATGAGTACAGTGGTTCCTGAGCTTGGGAGGAGAGCCCGGGAGGGTCAGGAGGCAAGGGTTCCTTCTCCTTTGCGTGAGGGCGGAGTCTCTGGATCGGACCAGCCTGCCTCCATAGTGGAGAACCTAGCTACTTATATAGGCGGCCAGGGTCCTCTTGCCCCAAAATGTTTAGGCAGGAAGGGATCCCACAATGGCCATTTTGAGCGGGAACACAAGGACATTCCTATCCTGACAAAAGCGGTCTTCGCCTGAAAGGGATCAGGCAGTGACGCGGTAGTGGGCTCGGTGGTGACATCCTCCCTGTCGTCCTTGCGGTCTTCGGTCTTGTTGCACCAAAGAGGAAACCTTTGTCCTGCTCCTCGGGAAGCTGCGCCTGCACTATCTCCTTTGCACCAAAACGGCAACTGTGCCGCTGGCACGCGCTGGCACCCACTGGCACGGTGCGTGACTGCTTGCGTCACTACCTCCTCCTGAGGCAGGCTTGGCCTTGGATTCTCCGCCCCTCCGGAGCAACCTAGCCGAGGCCGCTCCTAAGGGGGTCTTGACGTCGTCCTCCTCGGGAGGTCTAGCCCCCTCGCGAGGGTCTTGAGCAGCTGGTCGATTAGCTGGGCCGTACCAGGCCATAGTCGGAGCGCGTCGTGGCCCGCAGACAGGCAAGTCTGGGTACCCTAGTTCCCAGGACACCGACAGTAGCCCCCGGGCCCAAGGCGCGCGCAGAGTTGGCTTCGGGGCGAAGCCTTAGTCGAGGACGAAGAGCCGCGGACCCCAAAAGGCTGTGGGCCAGGCTGGCGCGTGACGGTTGGGCGGGACGTGGGCGACCCCGCTTCCCACGCAGTCTCGGAAACCGTGCGACTTGACAACTCCTTGGTGCGGGTGACAGGGTAATTATGGCTGCGCACGACTGGCCGACGATTGATCTTCTCGGCCTATAAACAGGGGTGAAGCGCCACGCCCTTCACTTGATTGTTGTAGATCAATCCCAGCTCTTTTCACTTCTCTGAGGGCTTTTCATGGCGCCGATACGTAGGTTCTCGGCCGCGCAGAAGGGAAAGGCCCTGATGGTGGAGCCCGAGCAGCTCCCACCGAAGAAGAGGTGCCGTGACTCTCCAAGGGTACCCTTGAGGCCGGCGGACGCTCGTACGTGGTGCACGCGGGCGCCACCAGGATTCCCGCTTCACTTGGGTGCTCCGGCGTCAGGCAGATGAAGCGGGGGCGGTGATGGGGGCGGTGCGGTCAGCCGCCCAGAAAGGCAAGTGACTTCACGCGTCCCGCCGCCGTCTCATACTGAAGACAACGTCTGTGAGTTTATCGTGTGGATGGGAGCCCCTCCGCATTCTTGGATCCTCCTTCCTCCATTCCTGAAGGAGGTGCTCCCGGCTCGCGGCCGGGTGACGATGCAGCTACGACATGAAGGGTGCCACCTTCCCCCTTCATACGCCGACGTGGAGGTGACCTCCTCCGGCCAGGTCTTCATGACCTGGGGTTGGGGCATGGTGCGCCGTGCCTGCGCCCCCGCCGGGAGGCACATTCTTCATTTCGCGCTGGACGGGATGGCCACGCTGACCTTCAAGGTCTTCAGGGCGGACGGCCGTCGACTGGCGTGCATCGCGAAGGATGAGCCCGTCGGCGACCATCTCCCATGCCGCCAGGGCAACGAGGCCGGGGGCGAGGCGCTCGCCATCGGTTGTGCCTCCGTCTCCTCCGGCAGCAGCTATGCTTCTCCTGAGACGGCCTCGAGCTCCCACGAGAGCTACGAGCCGCCGAGTCGCCATTCTTATCGCCGCAAGGAGACAGCGTCCTCCAGCCGCCGCCGTCACTGAAGGAGCCCGGGCCGCGTCCCTCTGAGAACGACCTTCTTTATCTTGGACCCTGCGAGGCAGCCATGGACGGACCCATGAGGGCATGTAAATATTTTGTGATACTTTTCCTATTATATGATGTTATAGACTTATGTTCCTCATGAGGTCCTTCGATAGAGCAGAACTTTCCCTTTCTCCCATTCCTTCGGTAGTTAGGGGCCCTACGGATGCGAGACCTAGTCCCTAGGCAGGCTTCAACCGTCGCTGGTATGCCAGGTCGCGATGCCGTGGTCAAGGCCAGGAGTGAGCGGCCCACGGTCCGGTAAGAGCCCCAGAGGCATGATGCTCGGGAGGTCCCTCTTGGCGTGCAGGTGATCGACCACAAGGGCCGACGAGAGGGGCTTTCGTGCTCCAGCGAATTCATAATTACGATGGGCCGAGGTGTAGATACGCGAGTAGATGCGGGCGTTGAACGCTTATCTTAGTGATCCACTGCAGTCAGGCGGCAGTGGCACTTGATCTTTTGCCACATTTCTCGTGGGGCGAGGCTCTGTGCTGCTTGGAACTCGCCTCCTGAGATGCCTAGGCCGCCGCTGGCATGCCGGGTTGCGATGCCACACGCGAGGCTAGGAGGTAAAGGTTCAGAACCCAGTTGGGGCCCTAAGGTGCGATGCTCAGGAGCTCCCCCTTCTGCGCCTGAGTCATCTTCGCGAGGGGGTGGCAGCGGCTGCTCCCAGGCCACTGAACATAGGGGGCACAGCTGCCTAGGCCCCGGAGGAGAAGGTCAAGGGGCTGGTGAAGGCATTCCTCCGGGTTGCTGCTGCCGCGGCCGAGGAGGCGGAGGCTGGTGATGATGCTCTTGGCGATGTCTGACCTATTCCTGTCGAGATGAGAGAAATGCAAGTGCCTTGGGGAGGCATAAGGACTCGCTTGAATTTGGAAAACTTGGTATTATTGTAATAGCTAGACTTGAACTTGATGATTTCAGTGCTTGCTTCCTTTCATGTTTGCTTAGGTGCTCTGCGTCGGCAGGGCCCAACTCCGCCATACCTCGATCTCCATTGAGCCCTCCGGGTGACGGGGGTTATCGTAATAACTAGACTCAAGGAATGAGGGGCTACGTGGCTAGCGAGGCCCCTGGGTCGCGATGCCCAGGGGTCCCCCTTGACGTTCAAGCGATCCCGTTTGCGTTCTGTGTCGGCAGGGCCCAGCCCCGCGCATACCTCGACCGTTGTTGAGCACCGGGCTCAAGGAGTGAGGGGCTACGTGACTAGTGAGCACCATGGGTCGCGATGCCCAGGGGTCCCCCTTGACATACAAACGGCTCTCATGAGGGAGAACGAGCATCATACCTTGCTCACGAGCCTTCGCCTAGGATGGGGGCGCGAGAAAGCCAGGTGTCTGGGCACCTAGTAGGGTGGCGTCTGCCAGGTGTGACCTGAGCATAGCCCCCGTGCCTAGCCCCCCTCACGACACCTATCCAAGGAGAAGCTGTGAGCGTCGTGAGCTGAAAACCTCCATGAGATTGGTGCGACCACTGGGGGCCGCCCTCAGTTGTTTATAACTAGCGCGGAGCATAGAGCTACCACACTTGCGTGGAGTGTGGGCATAACCGCGCCTCGGTCGTAGCGGCCAGCGCGGAGCTTAGTTCTTCCACCGGTTCGTGGGCAAAACCGCTCATCGGTTGGTTCTGCCAGCGCGGAGCATGGCACTTCCACTGGACTGTGGGAGGGAGCCTCCCACCGAGAGAGACTCTGGGGCGTGTACAGCCCCGTCCTGACACATGGCTTCCACGGCAGGACAACCAAGGTGTATATGGGCCCTCCTCACGACGAGCTGAATGACTTTGAGGAAGTTCTCATGAGCTTACGCATCACTCATGAGACCCTACCGTGAGTCGGGTTGCGCCTGAGTCTTCTTCTGCAAAATGGGAAAAGAGAGGCGTTGTGTCGACCTGCGCCGAGTGCATCTCTAGAGGGTATCGCATGAGAAGGCCGTAGCACCAACGACCCCAGGAGGTGACGTTAGCGGGACCGGCCCATAAGACAAAGCTCAGCCACTGGATTTATCGACACTGCAGGGAAGGGCCGAGCACAGACACCGTGCCTAGTCTTCTCATGCAACAGTCCAAAAGAAAAACAGCCGGCGCACGGTTCCCGCGCGAGCGAGGCACCTGCCACGGGCCCCCACTTACCCATCCAGGATTAGCCCATGCGAGAACAAGGAACCAAGGACCACGGAAGGTGACGTCACGAGAATGGCAAGCGAGACAGAGCTCAGCCCTTGGATTTAGCGACGCTGCAGGGACGGACCCAAGCACAGACGCCGTGCTAGTCCTTAATCATGGGGCGGTCGCGAGTGGGCTCGCAAGGACTCGTGACCTTAGCGGTGGTCAGAACGCGGAGCATATAGATAATGCAAATAGGAAGAAGCAACTAGCCTTGATTCATGCGCAAAAGAGACAGCTGTGGGGGGGGGGGGTTGAACCCCCAGCAGCTCGAGGATGATGCAGCCCGGGGGGGCCCGCGATTGAATACCTGAGACATCACCTGACACTTGCCGAAGAAGAGTTTGGGTAGCTTAAGAAGCGAGCCGTGTGGGTCGCCCCTGAGGATCGTCGGGGTCCTGAAGCCCAGGGGCTCCGGAGGCCCTCAGTGGTCACGGGGGTCTGGCTCCCTCTCCGTCTAGACCGCCTCCACTGAACCTCCCGAGCTCCCAAAGCCTGCCGTGCGAGGCCCTGGAACATGGCGGCTGCGTTGCGGAAGCCGAAGAGCGTGCAAATGTAGCTGTAGGAGAGAGCCCTCCTCCAGCCGACTGCTGTCGGCCAGAAGGGCTCCAAAGAAGCGGCTAGGTTGAGGCCCGCGATGTCGACGCAGACGCGAAAGTGGTTGCTTGGGTTGCGGGCAGGTGAGCTTGGTATCGCGTGGTTGGGTGCACCGCGTATGAGCCTTGCGTACTGAAGTTCCTTGGTAACCTGGTCGATGAAGTCATGAGCCCCGAGTGCTGTACGGCCCACGCTGGGCTCACAAAAACGCGCGTCGAGACAAGCTTGCAGGTGGTGCCCGAACACCTCTCTCGAGACGTTGGTCAGACTAGAGACGCTCCAGAGGAGAGCCCCCGAGCCCGTCCTGAGAGGGGCGTCGGGCGCGCCTCCCTATGCGAGGGTGGAGGGAGCCTCGTCGGCAGGCACGAGTCCTGAGACGAGGCCGTCAAGAGCCCCCGTGTCATGAGGTCCATCGGCAGGCAGGTTTTTCTTCTTCTTGGGGGCGGTCTGCAGGGCAAAGACAGCTCCACCTTCGTCGGGGCTCTCGGTCGCAGCGGTCTGGTAGGCACGCTCTAGGGAACGCACTGCTTCCTTCTCGTCGGAGGCGATTGTGATGACTCCGCCACTCCCGGGCATCTTGAGGACGTTGTAGCCGTGATGGGTCGCCGCCATGAACTTGGCGAGGGCAGGATACCCAAGGATAGCGTTGTACGGGAGGTGTATGTTGGCGACGTCGAAATCGCTGAGCTCGGTGTGATAGTTGTCGCGATCACCGAAGGTGACGGGGATGCGGACCTGCCCCATTGGGAGTGTAGAGCCATCCGTGACTCCGTAGAATGGCTTGGTCAGATGGAGCTGATCGTAGGGGACCTGGAGCGTCTCGAAGGTCTGGACAAAGAGGACGTTGAGCCCTCCTCCGCCGTTGATGAGGGTCTTGGTCACGAGGACGTTGCTGATGGTCGGAGTGCAGAGCATAGGGAGAGCACCCGGGGCTGCGGTGCACTTGAGCTGGTCCTTGGGGTCGAAGGCGATGACCTGCTTGGTCCTCCTAAGGTTGCGCGCGGCGTCAGGCCTGTGAAGCGCCGTGTTCACCTCGCAAGCGAACTGCTTGAAGATGCGGTGGGAAGCCGGAGCATGGGCTCCTCCCAAGAAGCATGCAACCGCACGTGGCTCCTGAAAGCCCCCTGCTCCATCTCCCTGGCGGTCGTCGTCGTTCCTTCTTGGTGGTAGTGTCAGTGGAGGCAGACCTGCGTTGCCCTGAGGGCGACCCTCACGAGGTTGGTCACGCCAAGGGGCGTCACAGGGCTGCTCCTGCCAGTGGTCTTCACGAGGTTGGTCTCGCCATCCTTGGCGCGAGTTCCTGCCGTCCCAGCGTCCTCCACCACGGCCCCCTCCGCGGTCGTAGCTGCGGTTGTCGCACTCAGGGCGTTGCCCGACATGCCCGCCGCGCATCGCCCTGAGCTCTTGACACTCGTTGTTGTTGTGGATGTGGACATCGTGGAAGACGCAGTACGGACGGTTGTCTCTAGGGGGGTTGTTGTAGCCACAGCCACGCTTCACATCTGGCTCCATAGCCAGCACGGTGGGTCCCTTGCGCTTTGCTTCCTTGGCCTTGGCCTTTTTGTCGCCAGCCTCCGCTTCAGGCAGCTCCCGGAGGGAGAGGCGTCCTTCCTTCGCCCTGGCGCACCTTGCCGCGAGCTTGAACATCTCGAGGGCTATGCACAGATCCTCGTGGATGGCGAGCTCCTCCCTCATCCTGACGTCGCACACACCGTCGGAGAACGCCGAGATGATGGCCTCGTCCGAGACCTAGGGATCCTGAGGCGCATGGTGTTGAAGCGCTGGATATACTTCTGTAGGTTCTCCCTAGGCTGCTGCTTCACGCGGCGCAGATCCGCGGCCACCGGGGCTCAGTCGCGGGTACCCTGGAAGTTGGTGACGAAACGCTCACGAAGTTCCCCCCAGGAGGAGATGGATCCCACGGGGAGGTTCAGGAGCCAAGAGCGTGCGCCATCCTTGAGGGCCATGGGGAACCAGTTCGCCATGACCTGCTCAATGCCGTTGGACGCCTCGATGCTCAGCTCGTAGAGCTGGAGGAACTCTGTGGGTCGGTGGTGCCATCGTAGCGCGGAGGCGGATCCGGCTTGAACTTGCCAGACCAGACGAGGCACCGCAGCTCGGGAGCTAAGGTGCGACATCCGGCCACGCTCATGATTGCAGGCGCCCCCTGCGCCTGCGGTGCTGGTTCTTGGGGCGCACGTGCCACCACCTCCTGTTGTGCGCAGTTTTGGTGCTGCAGGACGGGGG
>LR738716.1:51162965-51176039 GCA_902687465.1 Secale cereale
GGCAGCTCCCGCGCCATCAGTAGCGCGGGCTGCTGGTAGACTGGCCCGCGGCAGATCAGTGAGGATGACGCCGCGACTGGCGAGGGTGATGGCGTAGCCGTGCGGCCATCACGCCGCACAGGCAGCGGCAGCGACGAGTCCCGCTGCTCGTGGACGGCCGGGTCGGTGGCGGTTTTGGCGATCGGTAAATTGGGGCGGAGTGGCGCACCGTTGCCCGCTGGCGCTGTCTGAGCGACGTTGGCGGCGCGGCGGGCGGCCCGCGCTCGGCGTGTGTCGACCATGGCAGCGAAGCGAGCTCGGCGACAAGAGCGGGACGAGGTCATCGGAGAGGCGAGATTTCGACACGCCCCCTACCTGGCGCGCCAAATGTCGGATTACGAGCTCCGCAAACCCAAGAAGTTCGAAGACAGGGGCGTGAACGAAGATCTCTCCCAATCACATCTACCTAGCGTCTCGCCCTTGTCAGATCAAGAGATTCAAGCGAACAACAAGTAAAGCACACACGAAATTACCCAGGTTCAGGCCACCTTGCGGTGTACAACCCTACTTCCTGCTTTGGTGGATTAGCCTCGGGAGGGCTTGAGCATGAATGAGTACAATGGTTCCTAAGCTCAGGAGGAGAGCTCAGGAGGGTCAGGAGGCAAGGGTTCTTGCTCCTTTGTGTGAGGGCGGAGTCTCTGGATCCGACCAGCCTGCCTCCACAGTGTAGACCCTAGCTACTTATATAGGCGGCCAGGGTCCTCTTGCCCCGAAATGTTTAGGCGGTAAGGGATCCCACAACGGCCATTTTGACCGGGAACACAAGGACGTTCCTATCCTGAAAAAAGTGGTCTTCGCCTGCAAAGGGATCAGGCGGTGACGCGGTGGTGGGCTCGGTGGTGACATCCTCTCTGTCGTCCTTGCGTTCTTCGGTCTTGTTGCACCAAAGAGGAAACCTTTGTCCCGCTCCTCGGGAACCTGTGCCAGCGCTGTCTCCTTTGCACCAAAATGGCAACTGCGCCGCTAGCACCCGCTGGCACGGCGCGTCAGTACTTGCTTCACTGCCTCCTCCTAAGGCAGGCTTGGTCTTGGATTCCCCGCCCCTCCGGAGCAACCTAGCCGAGGCCGCTCCTGAGGGGGTCTTGACGTCGTCCTCCTCGCGAGGTCTAGCCCCCTCGCGAGGGTCGATCAGCTGAGCCATACCAGGCCGTAGTAGGAGCACGTCGCGGCCCGCAGGCAGGCATGTCTGGGTACCGTGGTTCCCAGGACGCCGACAATGCTGAAGACTATTCCCAAGCTCTTCGCAATGCTCAAAGCTGCGGAGGTAGAAATCAAAAAGGAGCATCAAGTGTTGATGGTTAATAAGACCACTAGTGTCAAGAAAAAAGGCAAGGGAAAGAAGGGGAACTTCAAGAAGAATAGGAAGCTAGTTGCTACTTCCGGGAAAAAACCCAAGTCTGGAGCCAAGCCTGAAACTAAGTGCTTCTACTGCAAAGGGACTGGTCACTGGAAGCGGAACTGCCCCAAGTATTTGGCAGACAAGAAGGATGGCAAAGTGAACAAAGGTATATTTGATATACATGTTATTGATGTGTACCTTACTAATGCTCGTAGTACCGCCTGGGTATTTGATACTGGTTCGATTGCTCATATTTGTAACTCGAAACAGGGGCTACAGATTAAATGAAGATTGGCTAAGGACGAGGTGACGATGCATGTGGGAAATGGTTCCAAAGTCAATGTGATCGCCGTCGGCATGCTACCTCTACATCTAACTTCGGGATTAGTTTTAGACCTAAATAATTCTTATTTGTTGCTAGCGTTGAGCATGCACATTATATCTGGATCTTGTTTGTTACGAGATGGTTATTCATTTAAATCAGAGAATAATGGTTGTTCTATTTATATGAGTAATATCTTTTATGGTCATGCACCGTTGATGAGTGGTCTATTTTTGTTGAATATCGATCGTAGTGATACACATATTCATAATATTGAAGCCAAAAGATGCAAAGTTGAGAATGATAGTGCAACTTATTTGTGGCACTGTCGTTTAGGTCATATTGGTGTAAAGCGCATGAAGAAACTGAATGCTGGTGGGCTTTTGGAATCACTTGGTGCTTGCGAACAATGCCTCATGGGAAAGATAACTAAAACTTCATTCTCCGGAACAATGGAGCGAGCAACTGACTTATTGGAAATCTAACATACTGATGTATGCGGTCCAATGAGTGTTGAGGCTCGTGGAGGGTATCATTATTTTCTGACCTCATAGATGATTTGAGCAGATATGGGTATATCTACTTGATGAAAACAAGTCTGAAACGTTTGAAAAGTTCAAAGAATTTCAGAGTGAAGTAGAGAATCATCTTAATAAGAAAGTAATGTTTCTATGATCTGATCGCGGAGGCGAATATTTGAGTTATGAGTTTGGTCTTCATCTGAAGCAATGTGGAATAGTTTCGCAACTCACGCCACCCGGAACACCACAGCGAGATGGTGTGTCCGAACATCATAATCGTACTTTTAGATATTGTGCAATCTATGATGTCTCTTACCGATTTACCACAATCGTTTTGGGGTTATGCTTTAGAGACTGCTGCATTCACGTTAAATATGGCACCATCTAAATCCGTTGAGATGATGCGACACCGTATGAACTGTGGTTTGGCAAGAAACCCAAGTTGTCATTTCTTAAAGTTTGGGGTTGTGATGCTTATGTGAAAAAGCTTCAACCTGATAAGCTCAAACCCAAGTCGGAGAAATGTGTCTTCATAGGATACCCAAAGGAAACTGTTGGGTACACCTTGTATCATAGATCCGAAGGCAAGATATTCTTTGCTAAGAATGGATCCTTTCTAGAGAAGGAGTTTCTCTCGAAAGAAGTGCGTGGAAGGAAAGTAGAACTTGGTGAGGTAATTGTACCATCTCCCGAATTGGAAAGTAGTTCATCCCAAAAATTAGTTCCAGTGATTCCTACACCAATTAGTGAGGAAGCTAATGATGATGATCATGAAACTTCACATCAAATTACTACTGAACCTTGTAGGTCAACCGGAGTACGTTCCGCACCAGAGTGGTACAGTAACCCTGTTCTGGAAGTCATGTTACTAGACCATGACGAAACTACGAACTATGAGGAAGCGATGATGAGCCCAGATTCTGCAAAATGGCTTGAGGCCATGAAATTTGAGATGGAATCCATGTATGAGAACAAAGTGTGGACTTTGGTGACTTGCCCGATGATCGGCAAGCCATTGAAAATAAATGGGTCTTTAAGAGGAAGACTAACGCCGATGGTAATGTTACTGTCTACAAAGCTTGACTTGTTACAAAAAGTTTTCGACAAGTTCAAGGAGTTGACTACGATGACACTTTCCCACCCGTAGCAATGCTTAAGTGTGTCCGGATAATGTTAGCAATTGCCGCATTTCATGATTATGAAATATGGCAAATGGATGTCAAAACTGCATTCCTTAATGGATATCTCAAAGAAGAGTTGTATATGATGCAACCAGAAGGTTTTGTCGATCCTAAAGGTGCTAACAAAGTGTGCAAGCTCCAGCGATCCATCTATGGACTGGTGCAAGCATCTCGGAGTTGGAATATACACTTTGATGAGGTGATCAAAGCATATGGTTTTATACAGACTTTTGGGGAAGCCTGTATTTACAACAAAGTGAGTGGGAGCTATGTAGAATTTCTGATATTATATGTGGATGACATATTGTTGATTGGAAATGATGTAGAATTTTTGGATAGTATACAAGGATACTTGAATAAGAATTTTTCAATGAAAGACCTCGGTGAAGCTGCTTATATATTGGGCATCAAGATCCATAGAGATAGACCAAGATGCTTAATTGGACTTTCACAAAGCACATACCTTGATAAAGTTTTGAAGAAGTTCAAAATGGATCAGTCAAAGAAAGGGTTCTTTCCTGTGTTACAAGGTGTGAAGTTGAGTCAGACTCAATGCCCGACCACTACAGAAGATAGAGAGAAAATGAAAGTCATTCCCTATGCTTCAACCATAGGTTCTATCATGTATGCAATGCTGTGTACCAGACCAGATGTGTGCCTTGCTATAAGTCTGGCAGGGAGGTACCAAAGTAATCCAGGAGTGGATCACTGGACATCAGCCAAGAACATCCTGAAGTACTTGAAAATGACGAAGGAATTGTTTCTCGATTATGGAGGTGATAAAGAGTTCGTCGTAAAGGGTTACGCCGATGAAAGCTTTGTCACTAGTCCAGATGACTCTAAGTATCAATCTAGATGCGTATTGAAAGTGTGAGCAATTAGCTAGAGTAGCTCCAATCAAAGCATTGTAGATATAGAAATTTGCGAAATACATACATATCTGAATGTAACAGACCCATTGACTAAACTTCTCTCACAAAGCAAAACATGATCACACCTTAGTACTCTTTGTCTGTTAATCACATGGCAATGTGAACTAGATTATTGACTCTAGTAAAGCCTTTGGATATTGGTCACATGGCGATGTGAACTATGGGTGTTAATCACATGACAATGTGAACTATCGGTGTTAAATCACATGGCGATGTGAACTAGATTGTTGACTCTAGTGCAAGTGGGAGACTGAAGGAAATATGCCCTAGAGGTAATAATAAAGTTGTTATTTTATATTTCCTGATATCATGATAAATGTTTATTATTCATGCTAGAATTGTATTAACCAGAAACTTAGTACATGTGTGAATACATTGACAAAACAATATGTCCCTAGTATGCCTCTACTTGACTAGCTCGTTAATCAAAGATGGTTATGTTTCCTAACCATAGACATGTGTTGATGAATGGGATCACATCATTAGAGAATGATGTGATGGACAAGACCCATCCGTTAGCTTAGCATAATAATCGTATAGTTTTATTGCTATTGATTTCTTCATGACTTATATATGTTCCTCTGACTATGATTTTATGCAACTCCCGAATACCGGAGGAACACCTTGTGTGCTATCATACGTAACAACATATCTGGGTGATTATAAAGATGTTGTACAGGTGTTTCCAACGGTGTTTGGGTGGTGGCATAGATCGAGAATAGGATTTGTCACTTCGAATGTCAGAGAGGTATCTCTGGGCCCTCTCGGTAATAGACATCATAATAAGCCTTGCAAGCAAATGACTAATGAGTTAGTCACGAGTTGATGTATTACGGAACGAGTAAAAAGACTTGCCGGTAACGAGATTGAACTAGGTATGATGATACCAACAATCGAATCTCGGGCAAGTAACATACCGATGACAAAGGGTACAACGTATGTTGTTATGCGGTTTGACCTATAAAGATCTTCGTAGAATATGTAGGGGCCAATATGAGCATCCAGGTTCCACTATTGTTTATTGACCAGAGATGTGTCTCGGTCATGTCTACATAGTTCTCGAACCCTGAGGGTCCGCAAGCTTAATGTTCGATGACGATTTTATGAGTTATGTGATTTTGATGACCGAAGATTGTTCGGACTCCCGGATGAGATCACGGACATGGCGAGGAGTCTCTAAATGGTCGAGACATGAAGATTGATATATTGGAAGGTTATGTTTGGACATCGGAAGGGTTCTGAGATGTTCGGGCATTTTTCCGGAGTACCGGGAGGTTACCAGAAGCCAAAGGGGGGTCAGTGGGCCTTAATGGGCCCTAGTGGAGAGAGGAGGCGGCAGCCAGGTGGTGGCGTGTGACACCCCGAGACCGGTGTGCCAGGTGTCAGTCAGTTATTCGTCGTCGTGACCATGTCATCATGTGTGTTGCATCATCATGTTTTCAAAACTTGCATCCATCCGAGTCCGCCCGTCCTTTCCGCTGTCCGTTCTGAGCCCAGACATACTCACACGCGCCCGCGGCGCCTCCGAATATTTATTTTATGAGTGGCCGAAAAATGTTGTCGGAATGGGGTGAAACTTGGCGTGTGGTCTTATTATAGCATAGGTAGACCGCCTATCAAGTTTCGTCGCATTCGGAGCTCGTTTGATAGCCCAACCGTTAAATATAGCGGCACTAGTCGCCGGTTAAAATGTCGGACGTTTTCGGTCTCCGAACACCCCCGCGGGCCTCTCTCTCTCTTCTCTCCCCACAGCCCAATGCCTCTTCACAGCCCACTAGGCCCAGCCTACTCCCCCCTCCGATCCGTTGCCGTTGGATCGTGATCCGATGGCTCCGAAACAGCCTCAAACCCTATCCCTAACCCCTTTATCCTATTTAAGCACCTTCTCCATGCCATTTTTGGGCATCCTAGCCTTCCCATACCCTAGACCCCCTCCTCCTCGGGATCCCCGCAGCCACCTCCACCCCAAATTTCGCCGCCGGCCGGTCACTTCCCGCCACTAGGCGCGTCGCCAGTGGCCGGCGCCGCCGAAGCTATCGCCCGCACCCAATGGGAGCGCGCCATGCGTCCCAGGCCAGAGCCCCGCCGCTGCGGCCCTCCCGGCCCAGATCCGCCGCCCCACGGGCCCGACCGGGCCGACCCGCGTCGCCTCGCTCGCCCCGAGCCGGATCGAGGGGAGGAGCCCCTCAACCCCGTGCTCCCTGCGCCGGCCGTCGACCCCGCCACCGTCGTGCCTCCAGCCTCCCGCCGCCGACCGTTCCTGCCTCAGAGCTCGCCGCCGGCCTCTTCGCTTCGAGGTAGGACGCGCCACCATCGCCGGCCGCCTCCGTCGACCTCAGCCCAGCACCGCCGCATCTGCTCTGGCCGCCGCCCGGAGACCTCGCCGCCGACCGCCTCCGGCCCGGATCCGGCGAGATCCGGCCGGAGGAGCACTGCAGCGCCCCGATCCGCTTCGACCCGCTCCGCCTCTCGGCCTGTCGCTGCCAGGCGGGCCCGGCCGCCGCCGCCGGCGGACATGTCCGGTTGGTGACGGACATGTCCACCCCCTCTCTCTCTGTGCCTCTGACGGGTGGGCCCGAGGGCGCCACCGACGGACGTGTCCGCTCAGGCCGGATATTGTCCACCGACCCCGAGGTCTAATTTTCACTAAGTCCCTGAAATCTGCTAATATGTTGCATACTTTGCGGTGCTGTAACTTTTTGTGCGTATGTCCGAATGGAGTGTATGATATGTCAAAATGGTCGTAGTGATATGCTCTACACTTTGTTCCATTGTGCCATGCTTGTTTGACTTCATCTTGATGCCCTAATCATCGCTGCAAGAGTGCTACTTATTAAAAACTGCTGTTAACTATAATTTTGTTGCATACTTGTGATGCTTGTAACTTTGTGCATGTTTATCCAAATGGAGCATATGATATGTCGAAATGTTCATTGTGAAGTGCTCTACATGTAGGTTGTTGTAGCATTCATGTTAGGTGCCATTTTGCCATGTTAATCTCTGTTGCAAAAGTGCATTTGGCTGTTAAGTGCTGAAACTTGTTATGAGATGCTGATTTCACTTGTTCATTGCTATTGATGTGTTTGTCTTCATGCCACATGTCTATATGTTTTAGAAGCACAATCATATGATCTTTGCTGTGGTGCAAACCTCTTTCCATGATATGCCTTGTGGTGACTTAAACAAGCTTGTAAACATGCCTTGTTGTTGTTGCAATTTTATACTTAGTGAAAAACTGCTAAGTCTGGAATCTGTTATAACCTGATGCTATGTTTGCTTGATGCCCCACTCAAATCCATGCTTGTTTTGGAGTGGCCAATGATCATGTCTTGTTGTCCATGTTATTGTCTATCCATTCATGCCTTATCTTGCATATTTGGCCTGTTGTAGCTTATTTATTTCTTGCTCTCAAATTGCTATAAATTATACTCCCTCCGTCCCAAAATAAGTAACGCAAAAGTGACTCAACTTTGTACTAACTTTAGTACAAAGTTGAGTCACTTTTGCGTCACTTATTTTGGGACGGAGGGAGTACCTGTCAGTATTTTATCAGCATGTTCAATTTGGTGGAGCTTGTTGTTATTGATCCATGCCTCCTATGGAGATGCTCCAATGGAGTTGTTTGCTGTATGATATGTCTATTACATGTCCATGCTCTTTATGTACTTAGTTGAGTTGATATGCATGTTGTTTTGTGCCTCCGAAGGCAGCATCGTGATGATGTTTTTGCCTTCCCAGATTTTGACTAAGTCTGGATAATTTTATTGCAACTTGTCATGCTTGTTTAATTGTGTTCCAGCTAGCTTTTGGGTCTGTTCTAAGTTCATGCTTGTTAAGTAACTTGTCTACTTCACATCCCTGCTTCTTGTTATCATGTTTGAGTGATCTAGCATATATTTACCTTGCTCCAAAGTTGCTATGTGGTTGTTAACTTCAGCTTTGCTTTGTATCTTGTTTCATGCGTATCTTTTAGCCTGTTGCTCCGTTTTGAGTGTGTCCTACATGAAACTTGTGTGATTTTGCCTGTAGAATCATAATATCATGTTGTTTTCATGTTTGGAGTGTGTTTGCTTGATGCTTGGGTGCATCTTGCACCGTTGTCATGCTTGACTTGCTTTGCTCATATCTTCTAGGCCGTAGCTCCGAATTAAATGAACTTTAGATGAAACTTGACTAGAATTTCATGTAGATCATCATGGTGCATGTTAACCTGATGTTTAACAACTTTAACTTAAGGTTTGTTCGGATCTGGACCAATTTTGAAATATGCATATGAGGACTTACCGGATTTGTTATGTGTTGATTCCGGCCTCATTTAAACTTGTTGTCTTGTGTTGTTCTTGTGTGCTTCATCCCTTGCCATGTAGTGCATCATATATAGACTTATCTTGCATCATACTTCGTTTAGCATCTTGTGATGTTCTTGTGCGGTGTGTTTACCGTATTGCTTGCTTCTTCTCGTTAGTGCTTGTTCCGTTGCGATCGTGAGGATTCGTTTGTCTACATGTGGTTCGTCTTCAAGGCTTCTTCTTCGTCTTCTTCACGGATCTGTTCTTCTTCCTTGCGGGATCTCAGGCAAGATGACCATCACCTTGGATACCTTTACTATCATTGCCATGCTTAGTTTTCACGACGCTGTCGTTACATGTCGCGCTACCCATCATTATTGTCAGCCTCTCCTTGTTGCCATGAAACCTCTAACCTTTGACACCTACCAACCAAACCATTGTTTGGCTATGTTACTCGCTTGCTCAGCCCCTCTTATAGCATTGTTAGTTGCAAGGTGAAGATGAAGATTGATCCATGTTGGATCTTATTGTTGTAATATCACAATATATCTTAAATATTTTAACACACCTATATACTGAGCATGGGTGGAAGGCTTGGCCTTTTGCTCGGTGTTTTGTTCCACTCATGCCACCTTAGGAGCCGATAAACCGGCATTATGATCCTTGATTTTGCTTTCCTTACACGGTTGGGTATATGGGGACCCCTTGACAGTTCGTCTTTGAATAAAACTTCTCCAGTGAGGCCCAACATTGGTTTTAATTTGCAACATAATAAAAACTTAATTAATTAATTAATTGCATAGGGAGTTAGCGCTACCCGAGGATTCTTTCTACATAGCAGGGGGGCCAGTGCTGATGGTGTTGGTCCCAAACGGGGGTTATGCGGGGCCACCACGGGGAAACTCGAGGATTGGTTTTACCAGTAGGCTCGCCCATCCGGTCGTGGCCTGAGACGAGATATGCGCGGCTACTATCAGGGTGTCGACACACCGGGAGGTCTTGCTAGAATTGTTTTACCATTGTCGAAATGTCTTGTGCACCGGGATACTGAGCCTGATCGGATTGTCCCTAAGATAAGGGGTAATATTATTATTACTTCTGCTGATCGTGAGAGCTTGTGATGGGCTAAGTTGGGACACCCCTGCAGGGTTATGATCTTTCGAAAGCCGTGCCCGCGGTTATGTGGCAGATTGGAATCTGTTAATGTCCGGTTGTAGATAACTTGTCAAAGGATCCGAAGTAAAACACACAACTGTGTGAGTAACGGTGACTGTCTCTTTTCACTTTGAGAAGAGAACATGGTGGGGTTATGTTTGACTCGTAGGTAGTTCAGGATCTTTAGCGATCATTACTAGTTTGTGACCGTTTGCGTAGATTCTCATCTTATTCTTGTACTCGTAAGTTAGCCACCATACATATTGCTTAGCCGCTGCTGCAACCTCACCACTTTACCTCTTCCTACCCGTTAAGCTTTGATAGTCTTGTTACCCATGGTTAGGGGATTGCTGAGTCCTCGAGGCTCTCAGATACTCCAACAACAGTTGTAGGTGCAGGTTTCCGATGTCTTGACGTGAGAGCGATGATCGTTGTGTTGGAGTTCTTTCTTCTTCTTCTTCAATCTTGGGTTAGGTTCCGGGTCGGCAGCCTGGGATAGCAGATGGATGTCATTGTGCTTTTCTTGTTTGCATCTGTAGTCGGATGCCTTGTATTGATGTTGTTGTATTCATGTGACTTGTATGTATTGTTGTATCCCCCATGTATGTATGTAATGGTACGATGTAATGATATCCGTCTTTCTAAGCGCCCGGAATGCGGTTGTGCCCCAATCACGTAAGTGTCACGTGATCGGGATAGAATCGCATCTTGGGCCTGACATGGCGCGCGCCCCCCAAGCCCAAACTGAATTTGGTTAGGATTGGGGCCCGGCCCCCTTTCCTTCTCTTCTCCTCCTCCTTCCCTTCTTCTCCTAGTGGGAATAGGAAAGGGGGTGGGGACGAATCCTACTTGGACCAGGAGTCTAAGTAGGACTCCCACCCTTGGCGCGCCCCCCTTAGGCCGGCCTCTCTCCCTCCCTCCTCTATATATGTGGCCAGGGGGCACCCCAAAGACACACAAGCCAATCTTTTAGCCGTGTGCGGTGCCCTCCTCCATTGTTACACACCTCGGTCATATTGTTGCAGTGCTTAGGCGAAGCCCTGTGCCGGTAACTTCATCATCACCATCACCACGCCGTCGTGTTGATGAAACTCTCCCTCGTCCTCAACTGGATCAAGAGCTTGAGGAACGTCATGGTGCTGAACGTGTGCTGAACACGGAGGTGTCGGACGTTTGGTACTTGGATCGGTTGGATCGTGAAGATGTTTGACTACATCAACCGCGTTACCAAAGCTTCCACTTTCGGTCTACTAGGGTACATGGACACCCTCTCCCTACTCGTTGCTAAGCTTCTCCTAGATAGATCTTGCGTGATCGTAGGATTTTTCTTTAAATACTACGTTCTCCATCAATTTACACGGGGGCTGATGCCGACGACTGGAAACTTTCAAATTTAAATAAACAGCCACACAGGAGGAAAAAGTCGCTCATAAATATAGAAGCGCAAAATTTATATACATCGGCACATAGGCTTAGTACTTACAACCCGAATACAATCACTCAAGGATTATATCCTTTAAGCACGGGCCCTCTACAAGGCGGGCTCCTTCTAGGATGTCGTCAAAGTACCTTTCAGGCTTGCGGTGATCCTTGCCTTCGGAAGGGCCAGCAGTTGCTATGTCCGTGGCCTTCATCTTTGCCCAATGCACCTTCACGCGGGCAAAGGCCGTCCGAGCACCCTCTATGCAGGACGAACGCTTAATAGCATCGATCCACGGACTCGCATCGACGAGCTTCTTCACCAATTCGAAGTAACTACATGGGATTGGATCAGCGGGCCGTAGCCGGACTATCAAGTCCTTCATGGCCGAACTCGCCATGTTGTGCAGCTCGACCCGCTGCTTCATTTGGTCATTGAGGGGCACCGGGTGGATTGGCACAAGGAACTGTGACCAAAACAGCTTCTCCGTGTTGTTCCCCTCCTAGGCTCGGAAGTATTGGGTGGCGTCGGCGATGCTCCTCGGGAAACACGCCTGGAGAACTCCACTATCGTGTCAGCCCAAGATACCTCTGACCTCCGAAGATGCTTTTTGACGCGCTTGTTTTATCTCCTCCTGAGCACAGCATGATTCAGTCCGCGCCTCCTTGGCAGCATTAACTGTCGTGGTGAGTTCGGATGCTTGGTCCGAATTTTTCTGCTCCAATGCATCGCATTTCCGAATGGCATCTTGTAGCTCAACCTCGACTTCAGTCACCCGAACCTCGTGCTGTTGCCGCATGGCCTTCTCCGCCTCTAGGTCGGCAGCAGCTTTATCAGTGGTTGCCTTGCTCGCTCTGGCCTCCTCCTTGGCCGTCGCAAGCTCACCCTCCAGGGCCTCGACCGCAGCTGCGTCAGCTGTTTCACAAGAACACATAACACAAGTTAGCTTACGCTCGCACATATAGTGCATTAAAATGTTGATTTCCTAAACCCGCATACCTTGCGCTTCATCAAAACGCTTGTTGACGCGGTTGAGATCTTCATCAGCTATTTTAAGCTTCCGATTTAACTCAGAAACTTCTGCGGCCTAGGCTGATGCCGCTACTAAAGAAGCATGTTCAAACACAAAGTACACACTTTAGCTCTATCATATGCTATAACATTGATACTTTGTCTGATTCCGTTCAGACTCAAACAAAGCATCAGGGGCTACTATCTATATATATCTCAAAGTTCTTTGTAAAGAACATTACATCGCATACCTCAAAGCCTATTAGTACGCTGTTGAAGGCTTCATTCAGTCCGCCTTTGACGGACTGAATTTTGTTAATGACCGCACTCTGTTCCTCTACAATGGAAGAACTTTGCAGTGCTCCCTCCAGAGTGTTCAGTGCCTCCGGATTGACGGCAGGCGCCATAGGAGCAGTTGCTCCACCTCTTTTTTTAAGATGGAATCTTCCTATGGGCTCTCGTATTCGTCCTCTGAATCTTCTTCTGAGTCTTCCTCTAAAGTACCATATTTTTCCTCTGCGCTTTCCCCGAGGCTGCCATATTCGTCTTCTGAGTCTTCCTCTAGAGTTCCATATTCGTCCTCTTGGGTCCTATATTTGCTCTCTGGGCTCCCATATTCCTCTTCTGAGTCTTTCTCTAAAGTCCTATATTCGTTCTCTGGGTTCCCATATTCGTTTTCTGGGCTCCCATATTCGTCTTCTAGGGTTTCATATTCGTATTCGTCTTCTAGGATTCCATATTTAGATTCTTCTAGGGTTTCATATTCATATTCGTCCTCTCGGGTCCTGTATTCGTCTTCTAGGGTCTCATATTCCTCTTCTGAGTCTTCCGCTCGAGTCCTATATTCTTCTTCTAGGGTCCTATA
>LR738716.1:51176049-51194044 GCA_902687465.1 Secale cereale
CAACCCGTTTTCGATCACCATGGGGATCACTCCCCCTTGGTCGACAACGGCCGAGAGATTGACCTCGGTCGCCCTTTCGTCTGCTCCACTCCCACCTGCTGGAACAGGGGGAGTTTGTAGAGAGGATACCTCGGCATCCCCTACAGTGGGCGATGAGCCCCGCGGAGGCATATCACTCTCTGTCTCTCGAGACGGTAGATAATTCCCTGAGGAGAGTGAAGCCACGGGGATGTCGTGCGGAGGACCACATAATGGAAAAATGAATATTAGATGCTGAAAAGGAAAATTATCCGAACATAAGCAGTGTAAATACTTACGATTCAGCCAGGGGCTTAATCCTGGGCTGAACTCGATAGCTGTGTTCGGACGTTGAGTCCGAACTATGAGGAAAATTTAGCTTCTTCCTAGGCACGGCCTTGCCTGCGTCAGCAGGGGCCGCCCTTTTCCTCCCCTTTGGCTGGACGGGGGAGTGTTCTTCTTCCTCCTCCTCTTCTTCTTCGGGAAAGAGGTGGGAGCCGGTCTCCTCGAACCTTGTGTCTGCATGGCCTGCAGGGCAGGTGTCGCTCTTGACCTCCTTGCCTTCTTCTTGGTCTTCCCTGGCGCCTTGTACGGCGCCGGGACCAACATCACCGTCACCCGATGTCGGCGTCCTGGGAACCAGGGAACCCAGACTTGCCTGTCTGCGGGCCGCGACGCGCTCCTACCACGGCCTGGTACAGCCCAGCTGCCCAAGACCCTCGCGAGGGAGCTAAGCCTCGCGAGGAGAACAACGTCAAGACCCCCTCAGGAGCGGCCTCAGCAAGGTGCTCTGGAGGGGCGGAGAATCCAAGGCCAAGCTTGCCTCAAGAGGAGGCAGTGATATCAGCAGTGATGCACCGCACCAACGGGTGCCCGCGCCCGCTAGCGGCGCAGTTGCCGTTTTGGTGCAAGTGGGACAGCGCAACCGCAGGTTCCCGAGGAGCGGGACAAAGGTTTCCCGTTTGGTCCAACAAGACCGAAGATCGCAAGGACGACAAGGAGGATGTCACCGTCGAGCCCACCACCGCGTCACCACCTGATCCTTTTGCAGGCGAAGACCGCTTTTGTTAGGATAGGAACGTCCTTGTGTTCCCGCTCAAAAATGGCCATTGTGGGATCCCTTCCTGCCTAAACATTTCGGGGGAAGAGGACCGTGGCTGCCTATATAAGTAGCTAGGATCCCCACTATGAGGCGAGAGATAGATCCATACGCTCAGCCACCACGCAAAGGAGCAAGAACACTTGCCTCCTGATCCCCCTGAGCTCACCTCCTGAGCTCGGGGACCACTATACTAGTTCATATTCCAGCTCTCCCGAGGCCAATCCACAAAAGTAGGAAGTAGGGTTTTACACCACGCGGTGGCCTGAACCTGGGTAAACTCTTGCATGCTTCACTTGTTGTTTGCTTGAATCTCTTCACCGACGAGGGCGAGGCGCTAGGTAGACGCCAGTGGGAGAGATCTTCGTTCACGCCCCTGTGTTCGAACTTCTTTGGTTTTGCGGAGCCCCGAATCCGTTTGGCGCGTCAGGTAGGGGGCGTGTCAAGATCCCGCCTCTCCGACGACCTCGTCCCGCTCTCGTTCATCGACCCCGCATCGCCCAGCTTCAACAAACCGCGACCACGATGGCAGAGGCACATCAGACGCGTGCAGAATCCCGTGGCGCCCGCGCCGCTCGGGCATCGCCCTTCGGCCGCGAGACTCGCCGTCACCCGGCCTTGATCGGGGCCGGCGGCACGATGGGCATCATCGACCCGCCGCCGGGGGACCGACAGCACCCACCGCCCACTCAACACCAAAGCCACGCGGCAGCACGGGCCGCCGAGCACGCAGCGGCGAGCTCACGGGACCGGTGCGAAATGGCGATCATAAGGGTCGCGCTGCTGGTGGCAAGGGAGCTGCTAAGGTGCCAGTAGCTCGATAGCGGCCACGATGTGCTACTCCTCAGGGTGGCCGAGCTCCTCGATGCCGCCAGCACCGGAGCCGAGCCATTCTGCTTCCACACGATGACGTCGGGGACCGGGTGCCGCCCCGGCCGCACCCGGTCTCCCGTATGGTCAAGACCCGCGGCGACCTACCAGGGCGACATGGCATATGATCCGCTGAACCCTACGTATGACGCCGCCCCTCGGCCTCGAAGCCCTTTGTACTCAGGTACCGATGTCGTTGAGGAGCCATCAGGAGGCGACCCCAGGACTACGCCAGACGCCAGGTGCAATCAGGCGCCGGCACGAGGGGGCTCAGGAGCGGAAGGCCAAGGGACAGACCCCCCCTGCTCTTAGCCCTCAACCCTTCACCATCGTCACCAACGGCCATGGAGCGCGAATGAAGCGCCGCAAGTGCCGGTGAGGGCCGGCACACGCGGCACCCGCCGTAGGCCTCAGACGGGAAGCATTCCTGGCCTGGAACTCGACAGGCAAGGGAAATACTCCAGCTACCACATCAAGACAAAAAGGGAAGGGAAGGCCCGGGTCAGGTCCTCGTCCCCCCGCACGTGAACCGTCGCGTGTGAACCCGCCCTGGATTTCACCAGGGGCTCGCTGGCGGCGGGTATGATGCGCGCAGGGAGGGGCCTTCTCCCCCTCAAGACGCCGCGCCTCCCGGCGTACCATCCCCCGGGCTGCGGAGGGTGAGTCTGGAGGCGGTACGGCAACCCGTCCTATGCGCACCAGGAGGGCCCAAGACCGCGGCTCCGTCCCCCTGCTCACGAAATCCCGTACCTGCTGGGCCCGACCCTGATCAGGAGGGGCTTAGGGGCCATTAGGAGCGTAGGTAGGGCGGGGTCCCCCTCGCACCTCCGGACGCCGTGTCTCCGGACGACGTTAGCCCCCAGGGGCGTAGCGCGCTCGGAGATCGCGTGAGCGGTGCGCCTGGTGCTTGGTAGGAGGGCCTATGGCCAAAGTCCCATCCCCCCATCGTGCGTAGTGTCCCACCTCATGAATGCCGCCTTCGGGTGAGTTCATGGCGTGATCGGACTAGTGTGGGGCGGGCCCCTCAAAGCGAAGGGGCGGGCACGTTAGAAGATCTCCGCTCGTGACACTCTCACGTAATAATGAGCGGGGTTGTACACGCCCCAGAGTCCCTGGAGCGTCGCCCTAGGACCTCGGGGGCTCCCTCCCACGCCCAAGTGGATGCACCATGCTCCGCGCTGGCCGTTGACACTGCCCTCCAATGGCTATGCCCACACCCGCTGGTGGTAGCCCTATGCTCCGCGCTGGGGAGAAGACTGAAGGCCCGCTCAGGGGCCGGACGCGCCCCCGCTTTTTTCTTTGCATTCGCCCTTGCCTCCTCTGTATCTGCTTTTTCAAGTCGATCCCGCAACCACGCGACTCGTTTCTTGAATAAAGGGCGAGAATTTTTCTCTGTGTTTTGCTATTTCCGCTGAGTTTTTCTTCGCCCAGTCCATTTTTCGCCTTGCTCGGCCGAGCCGGGCTACGTCCGTGACCCCGTCCTATCGCTCCTCGTGAGCAGGGGCCGGGGCGTGGGCGCACATTCTGTCTGATCCGCGGTCGGACCGCCAACCACTCTTGCGCTCACATTAGGTACTCGCGAGGCGCGCCCGGACGAGGTCGGCAGACGCTCCTCTCTGACACGCAACAAGGGCTTGAGGCCGCAGCCTCAGGGATAAACAAGGGAGTGCCTAAAAACCTATCCTTACAGTGTTCAATTACATCGTCAAGAGTTTAAGCCTTGTGACACCCATCTCACCCGGCTCTGGAGCCACAACCAAAAACAAATTTACAGCAGGAGCTCGACTAAGCATCGACGTCTCAAGCACCGGCGCGTCATCGATGGCTAGAACGAGCTCCGTCACCAACGCGTCCACGTGGTCGCTCACCCATTCCTCCGGGGGACCGGCGACCGCCTCAGGTGCAGGCTCCAGCAGGGCCTCGAAGTCCATATGAGGGTCAAGACGGTGCAAGTTGCCAAAGATGCGGAGACCGCACTCCTCAGGACGCCGCGGCTCTGCTCCTCGACGAGCTGCCGAGCCTAAATGACCCCGCCTTCAAGACGCTCCACCACCCTGGTAAAGAACCCGAGATACCCGACGCCATCATCAACCAGAGGGCCGTCGACCCTCGAGCCAAGAAGTTCTCTTAGGGCTCGGCTAGCCCGGTGCCGCGGGGCCTCGAACATCTCCGAGCGGGTGTGTTGTATCCCACGGGCTCATGCGGCCTCCTCAGAATTTCGAGCCGCAAGGGAGGAAATGTCTTCCACTTGCTTGTGAAATCAGGACAGTTCTGCCCTGGCAGTGGCGCGAGCCTTTTCTGACGACCGCTCGCGGCGCTCCGCCGCGGCACATGCCTTCTTCGACACCTGTTCGCGACTCTCGGCTGCAGCGCGAGCCTTCTCTAATACCTGCAGACGACGCTCGACATTCGCCACTTTGCTCTTAAGAGCCGTGACCCCCTTCTGGACCTCCTTGCGCTTCTCAGCAAAGCGAGTCTCGTTAAGCCCCAGCTTCTCATGGTAATCCTTCCGGAGATGCTCCGCCTCCTTCGCAGCCTTCTTCGCGACGATCTCGCGATCATCAAGGTTGCCCTCGGCTTCGGCTATCAGGTGCTCCATCATCTCCAGGCGTTCGTGCTCCATGTTCAGCTCCATCGCCTCGAGTGCCAGCGCCTCCTCCCGCGTCGAGAGGCCTGCCGGGCTATCATCATCAGTCGCAGGTGCGGCAAGGGCAGCCCTTCGTGCGCGAACCTGGCGCTCGAGCGTGGTGTTCGAGGCTTCAAGCTCGCGTTCATGCTCCTCGGCGGCCGCACGGCGGCGCTCGGCGTCTCGGGCCTCATCCAGGGCGCGGTCGCAAGCCTCCTGAGCCGCGGCGACCGACGCTTCCGCCTTCCTTCGGGCGGTTTCATGCTGCAAATGGCTCAGGTTAACGGCGGTCCTCAGCTGGCGCCAACCCTTCCCCAGAAGCAGACCCTCGGCCTCAACACGCCCATCCACTTCAGCAACCTCGATTTTGAGACGCTTCAGGGCGTCTGACGCCTCCCGCACAAGATCATGACGGACCGCACTCCTGCGTAGTGCAAGTTCCAGAAGGCGACCGGGCTCGTCGTCAACATCCGCGCCGCCCAAAGAGGCTCCCCCTCTCCCTCCCGTTCAGCGTGCGCCTCGGGGATAGCCCCAGAAGTGCGTGGTGCTTCCGACACATGGAGCCGGGGTGGTCCTGACGGGTGGACAGCTGCTCGAGCTGCCTCAAGAGCTTGCTGACCTACGGTAAAGACAAGACCCGGGGCACAGGACGGGCCCCCCACATACCAAGAACTGCCTTGCACCAGAAGCGCTCAGGGGCTGGGAGCATGACCTGTGCAATAAGGCCCGGGCACGACTTCAAGAGCCTGCGCGAGGCCTCCCGAAGACCCAGCATGGTCCGGAGGAGGGATGCAAGCGGAGGCTCCTGCGAGCCTCACCGAGCTGCTGGAGGACAAGCCGGAGGAGACCCTGCCGAGCAAGGGGTCAGTAGAACCATATTGGGAAAGACAGGAATAGCCAAGGGACACGCACCTGCTTGGTACAGTCAGCTTCATCCTCTTCAGAGCCCTCGGGACAGGGCCGTAGATGCTCCTCAACCTCCGCCTCTTCCCTAGCACCGCGTAGGATGGCATGAGGCCGCTTGAGGCAGGTGTGCCTAGACCCGGGGCAAGGTCGCGGCGGGCGTTCGCGGCCGGCGCCCGCTCCCTGATGCGATGCCCCCCGGACTCGCCTCGACTGGAGGCTGCTACGCCTCCCCTTCAGCCGCTTCAGGAGCCAGCGATGCCTCGGTACCTTCCGCCACCTCTGTCAACACCGGCGCCCGTGCTCCGTCCTCTTGCTCCAAGGACGGAGTGGACTCCAGGCCTGGGGCTCCGCCTGGCACGTCCCCCCCTAAAGGGAAGGACGGGCTCGCGAGCCTTGATACCACCACCAAGGTATCGCCATGAGGATCGGGGGCGCCCTCCGGCAACAATCCCCACACATCGAAGCGGGGCATCCTTTCAGCAAAAGCCCTTCCGGCTACCGGAGCCAAGTACAAGGGAGTCGCGGAGCCAGGGCGAGCTTCAGGCACTCCATCGACGAGTAGCCGCAGCAGCCCCTGGAGTGTCTAAGGAGGGAGCTGCTTCCGCTGGAGATGCGCACGATCATCAAGAACCCACATTGGGCTAGGATGGTGCTGGAGTGGGGCGACACGTAGGACAAGGAAGTCTCTCACCACCATCGCCAGGGTCAATCCGCTTCTCCTAAGGCTGGCCAGTCAGAGCATAACTGGCTCCGCTTGTGGATCTGAAAGGACCTCGTGCCCCCAGCCCAAGTTCGGCACCGCCGGCGCGTCGGGAAGATTGAATTGGGGGCTGTACGGATCGGCATCAACGTACACCCATTGCCGGCGAAACCCTTTTGTGGTTGGATGAAGCGAGAAGTCAATTCCGGTGGCAGCAGATGCTTCCACCACGTGCAATGACACGCACCCCGAGCGCTGCCCCCTGTCAACCAAGGAGAGGGCGAAGAAGTGGTGAAGCAAGGCCACAGACGGGGAAACGCCAACGAAAGCTTCACATAGGAACGCGAAGCCGGAAAGAAGGATGATGGACCCAGGGTCCAGGTGTAGCGCCCGAATCTGGTAATGCGTGAGTACTGCATAGAAGAAGGCGGAGAAAGGGGGGAGGAGACCCCCGAAGATGGCATGGAGATGAAGATGGATGTTGTTGGCACCAAGCTCTGCCACCGGCCGGGAGGTGAGCCCCTCGAGTCGGCCCCCACTCGTTAGATGTGTCGGCCAAGGCGTGACGCACGTTGTCCAGACCCTCTTGGTTCACTACGAGGGAGCGGCCCAGCGCCGGCTCGAGCACCGACGGTAGGCTCGCCATCCCCCCTCTTCTTCGCCACGCGCAGCATGATAGCAAGGAAGGAAGGGGCAGAAAAGGCAAGTGAAGGAAGGGAGCGATTGGAGGGCAGAAGGGAGAGGCGGCAGCAAGAAGCCCTACCGGTCGTGCGATTGGCAAGGTGCACGACTACCAAGACTGCGTGGGAGGTGGGGCCGCCCACGTCCCATCCAACCGTTGCACGCCAGCCTGACCCGCAGCCTTTGGGGCCCGTGGAGCTTCGTCCTCGACTAAGGCTTCGCCCCGAAGCCAACTCCGCGCGCGTCTTGGGCCCGGGGGCTACTGTCGGCGTACTAGGAACCAGGGTACCCAGACTTGCGTGTCTGCAGGCCGCGACGCGCTCCTACCACGGCCTGGTATGGCCCAGCTGATCGACCAACTGCCTAAGACCCTCGCGAGGGAGCTAAGCCTCGCGAGGAGAACAACGTCAAGACCTCCTCAGGAGCAGCCTCAGCAAGGTGCTCCGGAGGGGCGGAGAATCCAAGGCCAAGCTTGCCTCAGGAGGAGGCAGTGATGTCAGCAGTGACGCCCTACACCAGCGGGTGCGAGCGCCCGCTAGCAGCGAATTTGTTGTTTCGGTGCAAGGGGTACAGCATAGCCGCAGGTTCCCGAGGAGCGGGACAAAGGTTTCCCCTTTGGTGCAACAAGACCGAAGACCGCAAGGACGACAAGGAGGATGTCACCGTCGAGCCCACCACCGCGTCACCGCCTGATGCTTTTGCAGGCGAAGACCGCTTCTGTCAGGATAGGAACGTCCTTGTGATCCGCTCAAAAATGGCCGTTGTGGGATCCCTTCCCGCCTAAACATTTCGGGGGAAGAGGATCGTGGCCGCCTATATAAGTAGCTAGGATCCCCACTATGAGGAGAGAGATAGATCCATACACTCGGCCACCACGCAAAGGAGCAAGAACACTTGCCTCCTGATCCAACTGAGCTCACCTCCTGAGCTCGGGAACCACTGTACTAGTTCATATTCCAGCCCTCCCGAGGCAAATCCACCAAAGCAGGAAGTAGGGTTTTACACCACGCGGTGGCCTGAACCTGGGTAAACTCTTGCGTGCTTCACTTGTTGTTTGCTTGAATCTCTTCACCGACGAGGGCGAGGCGCTAGGTAGACGCGAGTGGGAGAGATCTTCGTTCACGCCCCTGTGTTCGAACTTCTTGGGTTTTGCGGAGCCCCGAATCCGACACCCGAGGCGTCTCTGGGTCCTCTGGTAGGGGAGCCGGACACTTGATCCGCTCTGCCTTTTTCGTCCAGGCCTGGATAGAATGCTAAAACTCTAACTCCTGTTATAATTGAAGCATGTACAGAGTATATACACGGCAGAAATTTTAATTACCTCCGATGCAGTAAGGGCGGTACTGAAGCCCCTGTCCTCAGTCCCCGCCGGCCACCCCTTCTGGGCTTTGAAGAGGTGCTTCCAGATGTCTTCGTGCATAGTGCCGAAGAGGTGCTTCAAGGGCTGGGACCCTTCCGGATTGATCTCCCATAGATAGGAGTCCCGGCGTTGGCGGGGAAGGACGAGGCAGGCGAGAATTACCTGAACCAAGTTTGTGAGTTGGATGCCCTTGGAGATCATGACGGAGATGCGGCTTTGGAGTGCCAGTACCTCCGCCTGAGACCCCCAATCCGGACTCTTGTCAGTCCAGGAGGTTAGCCTCTCCGGGGGTCCACATCGAAATGCAGGCATTGCCGCCCACTTGGTGTCGCGAGGCTCGGTGATGTAAAACCACTCCTACTGCAAAACTTTGTTCGTCTCCACGACACCCCTTTTGGCCAGGTAGCATTGGGGAGCTTGCTCACCATGGCTCCTCCGCACTCCGTGTGCTGCCCGTCGACCACCTTTGCTTTCAAATTGAAGGTTTTGAGCCATAGGCCGAAGTGTGGGGGTTCATGGAGGAACGCCTCACATACCACTATAAAAGCGGATATGTGGAGAATTGCATTCGGGGATAGATCATGGAAATCTAGCACATAGAAAAACAAGAGGCCCCGAACAAAGGGGTGGAGAGGAAATCCCAGCCCCCGAACAAAGTGCGAGAGGAATACGACCCTCTCACCCGCCTCAAGGACGGGGATCACTTGGTCCTTTTCTGGGACCCGATGCGTGATGTCGTCGGCTAGATAGCCCGCACTCCGAAGGTTCTTCACGGTCTTATTCGTGACCATAGAAGCCTCCCACTTGCCCTTAGAACCAGATCCGACCATGGCTGGGAAGGGAGGCGGTGGTCGAGCAGACGAGAGTTGTGGGCGCAAGAGCTGAGGGCGCTGGGGCTGGGAAGATTGGAGAGCTAGGGCTTGAGGAAAGCATGTGGATAATGGGAAAATATTTGAGTCCTTTTATAAGTGGTGAATACTAAACCCCCCACTCCAGCCATAAACCTCGCCGGTTCTCGAAGAAGACATGTGTAAGGCGCAATTAAGATGCTCACGTCACAATGATAAGGATCCCGTAATAAGCGGGCACGATCTCTGCTTTGAAAAGACGTGCCAATGAGGCTATACCTCGAAACACGAAACCAAGGCCAAGAAAATGGTTCAATATATATTAAAGGGACATATGTGACGCTTCACTGAAAGGTTGTCAGTAAAGACACATTATCCGTTTTTCGATACCTTGCCCTCGAGGCTAAGGGTTGTACTAACCATGTAGAGCCAGACATAGTACCTTTTTGTAGGGGACATTACTTCAATGTGTTCGGGAGGAGGAACCCGCCTTGCAATGCTGAAGACAGTACGCGAGCCGAACTCATCATCATCGAAGACTGGTCCAGGGGCTACTGAGGGAGTCCTGGATTAAGGGGTCCTCAAGTGGTCGGATCTTTCATTATGGGCCGGACTGGTGGGCCGTGAAGATTATTATTGAAGACTATCTCCCGTATCCGGATAGGACTCCCATATGTGTAAAATAGCAAGTTTAGAGTCCAGGTGTAATACTTTCCTTCCTCTGTAAGGTGATCATGTACAAACCCTAGGCCCCTCCGGCGTGTATATAAGCCGAGGGGTTTAGTCCGTAGAGACAACGGAATCATATCACATAGGCTAGGCTTTTAGGGTTTAGCCATTACGATCTCAAGGTAGATCAACTCTTGTAACCCATATTCATCAAGATCAATCAATAAAGAAGTAGGGTATTACCTCGATCGAGAGGGCCCGAACTTGGCTAAACATCGTGTCGCCAATCTCCTGTTACCATCGATCCTCAGACGCATAGTTCGGGACCCCCTACACGAGATCTGTCGGTTTTGACACCGACAGCGGCAGTTTCAACGTGCGCAACATGCCGATGGATGTCGTCCTCTCCTCGACGAGGCTGGAGTGCCCACATGAAGGTTGTGGGCTGTACGTCACTTACCACAAGCTCGCCAATCACTAGAGCGTGTGTCCGCTCGCGCCCCTGCAAGTGCTCAGTGCCCGACTGCGGCTACGAAAGCCCACCGCCGATGTTCCCCAGCCACATTAGCATCATGTACCCCATGCCCGTGTACATGATCCAGTACGGCAAGGTGCTCCAGCTGCAGGTGCCGGTGTAGAAGCCGTAGCACTTGTTGTTCGCGGAGGAGAATGACCGTGAGTTTTTCGTGGTTGGCGGGGCGCTCGACATCGACGCGCCTATCGCCCTATCTGTCGTCTGCATGAGAGCGGGGGCATCTCCACCGCCGCACTACATGGCCAAGATGTGGGAGAATAGGCTGTCGGGGTCGCCCAGAAGCACGACCGACGCCATCAAGGTGGAAATAGAGGTGACAAGTAGCAAGGAGCCTTGCGCCGTCATCGTGGAGTTGCTCACCTTCTTCAAATTGCCACCCAACATGCTGCCCGAGGTGGGGTATTTGAGGATGGTGTCCCTGCACATTCAGATTGACAAGCTCACCTCCTAAATGATTCCATGGTGCCCTTGGCACCCTGATCTGCATGGAGCAGGGGGCCTTCGCACGTCAGCCTAGGATAACACCTGACGCACGACAGGTCCTTGATACAGCATTCCAGGTACAATAATATTCATCAAATACATGTGTATGAGATTACAGCATTGATGAATACAATTATCTGGCATAGCCCTACGGCTACTTAAATGGCGGCGAAAGTCTTGGTTTGGCAGCATAACAACTCTGGCTGGGCTCCACAACTCACGGGACTGGCAAGATTACGGCCTAGCACGGCGGAACAAGAGAATAACCTGGGCACGACCTACAAAACTGGCATGACACACCAGGTCAGTACATTGAATGTACTTGCAAGACAACCAAATACATAGCAACCAAACAAACAGATGACAAAGCAAGAACCAAGAGTCTGCAATAACCTACCTCATAGCCGAAACTAAGCATGGCAGGATATTAACTAGAGGCATGGATCAAACAAGCATGAACAACATCATGGCATATACTAGCATGGCAATGACAGCTCAAACTTACTCCTAACATGGCAGTGGCAAAACAAAGCATAGCATCTCAAAACAAGGCATAAGTTCAATCAAGACATGGCATGGCATCATGAAAACTATACTGAAAGTAAACTACCAGTCATATCCATTGCAAACATACATGCTAACTTTATGCAATCATCTCCTGTTATACCATGGTTCTATCAATGCAAATAACAACATATTACTCATGCAATGCAGACAAACTTGTGCATTGAGTCCCTCGGACTCTCTTACCAACGGGTTGCCTCGCAACCAAGCAGTGATCATTTGTGGATCACGATCAGAACCATACTTGGTTCAGCATTCACCAGGACCTTGTCTCGTGATCATACCAACTCATCATCGTGATTACTCACCACCGTCTCATAGTCCAAGTCATCATCATATTCGTTACACATTATTTATCAACTTAGTTATTTTAGGTTTATCCTCCACTTCGACCGAGACCTGATAGTGTGACCTACTACGAACTGGTGCCCATGACCGAGGACGCGGCTATCGATAGACTGAATACAGTGTGCAGAGGTAGTGCACTGTCCCCACACCACAGAACCCATGGCCTCGTGCTCCCATTCGGGCGGACCACGGCATTCCGACAGAACCGACTTATTGCCGTGACACTCTCCCATCCACTCCGACCAACACCCCCTTGGGGTTCAGTCCTGGGTGGCCCACGCCTACCAAAGGCTAAACAGCCGTCGTGGCAAAAATGGTCCCAAACGGGGACAAAGCATGCAAAAAGAAAACGGCTCACAAGGTTCATGTCCGTCTACCTAATCAGGGTAGCGCGTGCCCATAACCTTCCCTATGTTGGAGGCACCGGCAAGAGGTATGACAATAAATCAATTAGGGCCTTCCCATTCCAAGGTAAATGTGGTTGCACTGGAACAAGCTCGATTTGGTGGCACTATGACATATCAGTGATGACGGAGGAAGTTTGTTATTAAGTCATATTATTCACTTCTCCATCATCAATCATCATGCGAGCATTATTAACATGATTGCAACAACTATCATGCAACATACGGATGCAAAACAAAACTTCAAGCTTTTCAAATGAACAATGATAGCATGCGAAACATTGCAACAACAAATACTAGCAAACTTATCAGTGCAACAGAATTTTCATAACATCGATACTACTAACATGAAAGATGAAACTAAACTAGGCATGATATTATTAGTAACAACATCCAACTAGCAGGTCAACTTATTTTATGAAAACACAAGCAGACATGGCACATAACAATAACATCTAGCACTACTGAAATAACGGCACACGGAGCAGGAAAGAAACGAATGAAGCTAAGCACACACACGAGGTGCCAACAAAGTCACCATGCAAGTTCGGGGCTTATGTTAAGAGGTTGGCTTGACAGGGGTCGAGAAATACTCCGGGAGAAAGTGAGTAACGATCGCGGAAAGATTTGCCGAAAGACAGTTCCCTCTTAGAGGGTTTGTTTACGTGCAAGGGCAAAGTGGTCATTTTCACTGTGTGAAAATATTATGAAAATGATACCAATGGAAAGAGCTCGACGAATAGAGAACGTGAGCATTGGAATCACCTCAATCGGAGCTACGGTAGAAAGTTGTGGCCGTTCGTTCGATAGGCAGAAAAAGAAACAAAATTTGTCCATTTTTGGCCTTAACGGGTGAACGTTCACAATTTAGCCGCTTCGGCTGGCGGGCTACTCAGAAAGCGCACTTTTCAGAGTACGCTTTCGCACAGGGAAAGCAGCTCTCACCCATAGCACCAGCTAAATACGCCTTCACCAAGGGAAATCGCACTTCACTGAAGCTGTTTCCACTTAAACGGTCAACGGGTCCACCTGGGTCAGCGCTAAGAGGCTGACGCGCGGGGCCCACCACATATCCTTCTCTCTCCTCCCAGCCTTCTTCTTCATCGTGATGCAGAGACAGGGGAGCACCGTGGCTCTCGTCGGACCCGACGACTGGCGACACGGGAGGGCCGGGCGACGTGCGCGGCAGCTCCGCCACTTCACACCGCGCCCATAGGTGGTCGCGGGGTCGCGCCGGACGGACTACAGCACCGGGGCCATGGAAGACCGCTGCGGCCGACGAGCTTCGGTGAGGAGACGCGCCGACAGGGTTCCCTCGCTGGAGAGGGGGGGCGGCGTCTCCGTAGAATCTAGGGGAGGGGGAAGGGCCGCGAGGAGAAAATGGCAGTGGGGATCGACGACGACCATTCGGCCATGGTGGGGACTAGAGTAGCTCCGAGGCTCCGGGAGGCTACTGGAGAGCTGCGAGGGATGGGGGAGAGGCTGGGGCATGCTTAAATAGGCGCGGGGAAGACTCGAGAAGGCGGGGGCGAGGTGGCACGCGCGCGGCTACGTGTCTGCACTCCGGCGATGAGCACGTGCGGCCAAGGGTCACGGGGATGGGTGGGAAGACGACTAGGGGGAATCAGACGAGCGCTAGGGGGTCACGGAGTCAAGCAGAGCTCGGGGACACGGGAAGGAAGAGGATACTGAGGAGGAAGATGACGATGCCCACAGGAGCACACTGTTCGGTGACGGCGACGACACATTGATGAAGCAAACAAAGGGGGAATGAGCTCCAGTGGGAAGACAACGTCGAGGGGGAGCTGCGTGACATGCTTGGACAAGCCAGAATCGGCCGGAGCAGAGGTGTCGACGAGAATAGTGGCTAGACCACCGTTTTGGCCTGCATTGCCCTGTGGTCACCACCAACAACATGCACTCTGGTCGTCTACTTAGTGACAAACTATGTCAGGAGTGGTGTCCTTCCAAGGCTTATTAATGATGAGGTGATGGAACAGGCAGAAGAGTAGTAAGCAGAGGGAACCAAGCTTGACAAGTTTTCTGTTGCAAACTTGGCCATATCTTAGTGATCAAATCAGGGAGGTTAACATGACAACTTGATGTCTATGAGGTTTAGGGTAGCAAGGACTACGGTGCTCGAGATTTGGAAGGGATTTGGGCAAGTATATAACATAGCTGCAGTGCAACTGTCAAATATGGCCCAGAAAACAAATGATGAAGAGGCACTCACTAGGCAAAGCTTCCTGATTTGGTCATATGTAGATGCTGCAAAAAGATCAAACCAAATGGACTTGCCAAATTAGTACTTGTTTCACAAGCATCACATCTGACCAGAAACTTTGGAAAAATCCAGGAAAATATTGGCTACATGAAATGAGCCAAGATCTTGGGTAGGTGGGTTATATGGAAAAGAGAAGGCTTAGGAATATTTTCAGCCATAATGGAGCAAGATAAAATATACTTGCTTCACAAACTGAAAATTTGGGCAGAAAACAAGAATGGCTCCTGTGCTCACATGGCTCAATGAAATGAGCTGAATTTAGGTGGAGGCTAAAGATTTGGAATACTTGAGAGGATGGCAAAGTTTCATCCCATTTTGAAATCCTATGTGCGTACTTCCTTCACAAAGTTACAATCTCGTCAGAAACTTTGAAAATTTTGCACAAGGAGCTATGATGAAGGGATTGAGCTCATATTTGGTATTGATGGGTGATTTATCAATGTTAATCACCCTGCCAAATTGCAGCTCAATAAGAATTAGGAGTAAGGCACTTCCTTTGCAAAATTTCAGAGAAGGCAGAAACTTGCATTGTATCATGTGCCAAATTTTTGAACTATGGGTCATGGGATAATAATGGAACTAGTGAAGACATAGCAAGGACAAGCTCCACAAATTATTTGGAAATTTTCCTTGCCATAAAAATGGTAGTTCCTTTGGAAAATGGCAGAAATGCAATATTGGCTTAAAATAGGAAAAGGAATTTTTCCTTATTTTTATGTGGCCAATATTTTTGCGAGAGTTAGGATTAGACATAAACATCATCTCCACCCATTATCATGAATTTAGGAGATGACTAGATAGGCCTTTGGATTTTATTCCTCAGAAAGGCAAGAAAAGGAATAAATCATAATTCAAAAATATTGCATGGGACTTGGCAATATTTTTCCATATCCAAGGATTAGGAGGATAGGAGGTTCTCTTGGAACAGATGAAATGATCAACAGATCTGATGGCTCCTTTGTAATCACAAAGGCCACATTCAAATTCCAAAAATTTGGAATTAGGGTTTGAGAGGATTTGAGATGATGCAAATGAGGTCTTGCCTACTCACAAAGTCATGACCAAGGTTTTGAAAGGTTGGAAATGACAAGAATTCTTAGGGTCATCCAGCAAACTCAGGAGAAAATTGGAAAAATGATTGCCAGGAAGAAATAACAGCACAAAAATTGATAACCCAATTTTAAGGCTGTTATAGTGCCTTCTATTTATCTTAGTAATATGACAATATACTCCAACATCAGATCAGTAGTCAAAGTAGGGTTTAGTATATATGGTCTACTTTAGCTTAAGAGATAGAGGATTTTGATGGCGATGTCGCAATTATTTCAACATCAGATCAGTAGTTGAAGTAATTTCCAACGACCGAAGGGATATTTTGTGCCTGTTGGATATAAGATCCTTTTTGTAAGAATTAAACCTAAATAAAAGCGGCTTATATGCTTGTTTTTTGAGGAAGTGTTGCATACTTCTACGAGTTAACATGACACATCAATGTAGTACTACTAGTAGTACTCACCCAACTGAGCAGCAGACCAAGGCACCAAGCTCGTGTCGTGTTGGTGCCCTATGCAAGAGATGGTGTGTGCGAGAAGTCCCGAGAGACTCGTGAGCGTAGGTTTGTGTGTGGGAAAGAGGGAGAGAGATGATATATGTCGATGTAATGCGTGTGAAAATAATACTAGTCAATGGCTCGCCACGAGGCTATTCCTGGAGAACGCCCCAATAACAATAAGATCTACATCCGACAATGCTAGCCATTGGACCAAAACATCAGTAAAAGTGCCACGACATTTAACAAAACCTCCACACCATGCCTCTCCCCTACCCATGAAACTGCCATACGAGCATTCGCAACTGCCATGGTCTGCTCCTATGTGCAATCTATATTTTTCAAAGCGATCTACCATAAAGGCTGGGATTTTGGAGCACAGTAGGCATGGGAGCTTGGTCTGTCAGTTTACTACTGCTCACATGCGGTCGAACATAAGCGATGTACCAAGCTGATGCACACCGCTTCGGTGAGCGGCGGGCTGGACATACCATCTGTTCATGCTAAGTGGCAGGCCGGACTGACAGTGAGTTGGCGCTACTGCTTACATGCGGTCGCATGTGTCAGTGATGCACAAAGCAATGCGCGTCCCTTCGGTGAGCGGCGGGCCGGGCCGACCGTGTGTTGGGGCGACACCAGCGCGACGGGCTGTAAGTTTACCACCTAACTTAATTTGTAAAGGGTGACGCTCGCAACCGCTCAGAGCAAAAAATGAGTAGACCGTTGCTGGCTATTTCTATAATCAATACAGAAATTATCAGTTTCACGTGTGATCCAACGGCCTAGTGCCTCGGAATGGCTAGGATTCACGTCTATAGTAACCTCATTGTACCTAGCTGTGTCACATTCTTCAGCACGTCACTGTGATCAATCCACGCAAGAAGCTGGCAAACAACACCTCCACATGTGCCACGTGGCTTCATTGAGCTCCCCCATCATTTCAATTAAAAAAAATTTACTAAAAAAGTGACATCTCCTCAAAGAAAAACTTGCTCGTATTTTGTTTCCTACTTGCTTTGCACGTAATAGAAGAACAAGTATAATAAGTTACAGTCAGCATGCTATAATGATTAAACAATTATATTTGTGTTGAGTTGGATGAGAGAGAAGAGGAGGTAGAATGGAAGCGGGATGTAGATTAACAGCCAGCTACAACACGGGCTCCAAGAAACATTGTGAGAGTGTACAGTGGGTCAAGCATTAATAAAGTAGTAATGCTTAGCAACTAGCTATACTATACATGTTGGCTATATGGTTGACTATGTATGAAATGGCAACTCGTTGTTGGCTACACTATTAACCATGTTCAAAGTACTAGTTCCACGGCATCTAATAAGTCTTTCAACATGCGTCAAATTATCAGGAGGGCTAACTCTCCTTAGAGAAATGTGCTCCATTGTATACCCATGTGTGTGTGTGTGAGGGAGGTAGTGCGTGCGTGCATGCACCTCTTCTCTTCATACATGTCCTCCATGGCTCCATCTAGTGGGTATGTTAGAGAGAGGGAGATGCTGTGTCCGACATGCCTCTATACATATGTTTCTATCAAAGAGAGGCTTGAATACATAGTCTATGTATGTGGAGTGGGTGATATACGAGAAGAGCGGGGGAGGGATCGTTTACGCAACATATGGATAGACACGGATAGAGGGAATAACTTTAAGACCTTACGAGTGCTACGAAAGAGGGGGATCATGTTGGAAGATTACGTGAGAGGCCAACTAGGCGAAGACGAGGACGGAGTACAAGAGCAAGATCAATAATTAAATAGAGGGGACGAGAACATGCGTGGGCGCACTTGTCGGGTCGATAGACAAAGCGGAAGGTATGGATGTTGAGATGGGGAGGGGCAATTAATGTGTGTGTAGAAGGAGGTCCTATGTAGAGACGTCGTGGTTTGGTCGATTTCTAAGTGGGTGAAGAGGGAGAGACTTAACTAGATATATATATATCAGACATTTGGTGTGGGGAAATAGCAAGAGACCTTGCTACACATAGAGGGAAATCGATTGCTACACATGCATGCATGTGTCAGAGATAAAGAACACCTG
>LR738716.1:51194293-51210157 GCA_902687465.1 Secale cereale
GTTGTGGATGTTAAACACATTATACGTATGAAAACATGGTTTATATTGTTCTGAACATCTCGCTACCTAGACCAATGTACTGTGATCTGAATTCAACATAAAATAGATACAAATATTTGAATTGCAGATCGTATGGTACATGTAGTTCATATCTTCATATAAGATGGAAGATCAAAATGTAGGACTACATCCATTATAAACCGCAAGAGCAGCTAACGATATATTCGAACTCAACATAACGTAGATTCAAAAACTGAAATTTGAGATCCTGGCATTTGTAATCGTATAAAACGGGACATGACTCTTTCTTGTGGTGGGAATTTTTGTTGTTGTTGTTAAGGGAAGTGCGAATTGATTTGGTACTGTACAAGTTAATCTTGTTCTCCCGATTTTTCAAGTTCTTTCTTGTAGTTTTCCAATCGCATTTGCAGCAATATAGTAAAAGGGGACATCCTCACAAAAAAAAGGGGACATGAATCTCTTGTGTCTTGTATGAACTTCCTTTTTGTCTGTACAAGTTAAGTTCCTTTTTCCGAACATGGAATCCGCGCCTTGTTATCTCAAAAAATTTGAAGCTAGAGTATCTCTTGTCTCTTCTGCTGTGAAACTCCCGCTCTTCAAGCCGCGCCACGCCTTGGTATCCCAAAATTTCGACGCGCGCAAAAACTCCCTCCTTCACTGAAATCAGACACGCAACCCATACATGCGAAATCCTCCTTCTACACCTCCACCGGAAATGTCGCCTCGACCTCGCGTGGTCAAAACTGATGGGCGTACGTTCATAACTTACCCCACATTTCGGACAAGCGCGTCCCTAAGCCATGGCTCCCCCTACCGTCCCCTTGGTCCCCCCCATTAGTACATCGAGGCCGCCAAAACCTGCGAAACCCCACGCTCCTCCGTCGGCCTCTCGACCGCCGCCCAGCTGGAGCCTCTTCCCTGACGACATCGTCCATGGCAACAGCTCGACGTCCCTTGTCCACCGCACCGGATGAGGATCCGTCGTCGATCTCTTCGTCCCGCCGGCTTAGCTGCCCTGTCCTCCACCTCCAAGGGCTTCCCCGATGTTCGCATTGTCTATCACGCTACCTCCATTCCCATAACACCGTCTTCACCTGCCCGGCCGGAACCGCAACACCCTCACCAATTGCTCCGACGAAGCCGAGGCCTACTCGGTGCCACCAAGGAGGTTCTGCACTCACCGCTGCATTTTATCTTTTATTCGATCTCACGAGGCTTCAAGTGCTCGATACTGAGCAGCCCTGGCGGGCTTCCAACGACGGTGTTGTCGCCGACCACCTCCTCCATGGTGTCTTTCCCCCATGGGGTGCTTCCTTCGCGGCGACTTGCACACCAACACTAGCTGTTGTTGCTTCGGCTCTCGCTCGTGTTGCTGCTGTTGCTGCTCCGGCTCTCGCTCGCGTTGCGGGTCTCCTCTTGTTGTCAGTCGCGTTGCTGCTCTGCTCTTGCTTTCGTTCGTGATGTCGTTCTGCTCTGCTCTTGCTGTCAGTCGCGTTGCTGCTTTGCTCTTGCTCTCATTCGTACTTCTGCTCTGCTCCGCTCTTGCTCTCGCTCGCGCTTCTACTGCTACACAACCTGCGGCAGCTACATGAGGTGCTACTTTATCACTCGCTCGCGGTGCTGCTGCGCAAGCTGCTCTCTGCTAGTGTGATCCCTGCTTGAGTGGTTGTTGATTTAGATCATTGCTTCTCTGCTACCAGTGCTCGAACGGGCTAAACTTCTATTGCAGTGCTCTGCTACTAGTTCAATCAGTTTTGTCGGTAAAATTTATTTTCCACTTCAAAGTTTAGTTTCTTCAGTGAAGTTCAGAGTCAACAGTGTTTACAGCATCTGTTGGAGCGGCCGCGGCAGATGCATTTTACATCTAGCACTTTTTGGTGATGTATTTTGCATCGTCTATTGCAGATGTATTAGAATCCCACTGCATACTAATGTTGTCTATATTTTCCTGCTTCAGTCTCATCGTCGTACACCTCACCCGAGCTACTCCAATGGCGGAACCGTCCAACACAGCAGAACAGTACCCTCGGCGCCATCTCCAGAGGCCTTAGATCTTCTTCCCCTCCTCCAACAGTGACACCAGCATCACCATCCTCCACGTCCAACCCAATGATGCTGAGGTCGACAAGGCTGCTACGCCAAAGAGGTTGTACACTCGTCGCATCACTTTTTTACTCTACATTCTCATAGATCTCTAAGGGATCCTTTGGTTCAAAGAAGTTGTAAATCTAGCAAGAAATGAATCATGGTCAAAGTTAACAGGGAGAAAACTAAATGCTCTTTTGAACCACAATTTGAATCGGTTTAGCAAGATAGTCATTATATGATATTCATGTGGACCAAATAAGCTCACAAAAAAATTCGAGGGCGGGCTTCAGCCTGTTGAAAACCGCCTACTAGAATCGCCATTGGTTCAAAGAAAAAGTGAAGGAAAACATAAGAATTGGAAACTTTCCTATGATGCTACTATTCACGCATTTGGTTAGAAGGAATGGAGTAAAGAAAAACTAGAGGATTTTTTTTCCTTTGGTGTCTCTTTCAAAGAAAAAACTCAGGAATTTTAATATCCACTTGGACGTCTTTTTCAAATTAATATGTATGAAGAACATGACTAAGTGCATTACTGGCATAATAAGATTCTTATTTTACATTTTCATGTGGTTTGAATTTAATTTGACCATGTTTCTCCATTCTTGTGTTCTTCCAATTCATGTGAACCAAACACTCTGGTTGATAGAAATCCTGTGTTTGCAAATGCTCTGTTTTGCACGTGCATTCCTATCATATTCCTGTGTTTTTCTTGTCCCTGCGTTTTCAGAATCCTCCAATTCTAAGGAGCCCTTATAGATTTAGTTCATTTTCAGATATGTGTCAAAGAAATCTCTATGGATTTTGTCCTACTCCTGATGTGCCATCATCCACCCCGCCTGATATGCACCATCGACGAAAGCGTCCACCACAACACAGATCCCCCTGTAGACCTTCTTTCGCCGCCTCAAGACATCTTCCCCATTGCCAGCAAGCACGCCAACTGCATTACCATCATCACCGAAGCAGATGAACCTGAGGACTACATAATTCCGGAAGAGAGGTCGCACTCTTTCGTGTATGCTTACGTTAGTTATACATCGTTATTATTACCTGCTACTTTATCGTCCTGTTCACCTCTTAGACTCCGAGTCAGGTCCAAACTAATGTTCAAACTTTAGTTTTAAAATGCATGTGGATCGAGGAAGCAACGAATAGTATCTCTGTGTACTATCTAGCTCATCTCGAGTCTTCTGCGTGGTTCATGTTGGGTGGGCAACAAAAAGTTGATTGGCTATTGTCTATTTTTTTAAACTAAACCTATCATTTGCATGCTATCATTAATTTTGGATCTATCCACTCGTTTGCTACCATCAGTGTTGATTTCTGCATGCACCCCTTAGGCCTTACATAATCTAACTATGTTTTTTTATTATGCATGTGAGTTATTGTACACAATCGCACTGAACATGTAGAGAGAAAGAGAAGCCCATTGTGTGGGAACATATTGTCATGCAGACGCCGCTCCATGGCGTGCGTAGTTGGGGCGCCCCCTCCCCTCATTCCAGATTGTATTCCATAGGAAGATAATTGTTCAGAGGGGGATTTAGAGGGATCCGGCCACTCCTATTTACCCCCTAAGGTGTTTTCTCTAACCTGGCATGTTGATGTTTATCATATCATGCATATGGCGCCTCACATTGCTTACTTTATACATCTTATATGACATCATCTTAGTTTAGATTTGCTTTGTGTGAATGCCACCTATTTGGTTTTTATATCATATATGCGAATTATGCAATGCCATCTTGTTTAGGCTAGCATCATATATGTGAATCTTGCAATGCCATCTTGTTTAGCTAGTCATCGTATATGTGAATTGTATCATGCTATGCTATTTTTTTCATCATGTATCCCATTTGTCGAAGTGTTTGTACATTCATCTACTCTTCATGTGCATCAGCCATTTGAGTTGGTGATGGGAAAATCTAGAGTGAAAACAAGGTCTTCTGAGCAGTCAGTGCTACTTGTCGATAAATATTTCTTGCTAGTTACAGATAGCTCCTCATAGGAGGATTCAGAGATAGATGACCAGTCATATTCCCCTACCCAGATGTATGCTCTAACTTGGCAGGGTTATATTGCTCATATCATGCATATTGTGTCTTACATTGCCATGCCATCTGCCTAGGTTAGACATGCTTTGTGTGAATGCCTCATGTTTACTTTCTATATCAGATATGTGATTTATGCAATGCCATGCTTTTAGCCAGTTATCATATATGTGAATTATGCACTGCCATCCTGTGTAGATGTGACAATATAAGAAAAAATGGAGAATATTTAAGATAAGATGAAGAGTGATGCTACATAACCAAGTAGCTATAAATGTAAGTAAAGTGATACAGGCAAAAGGTACAGCCAAGAGCAATGCAGAGCTAAACTTCTTCGGTACCATCGGTGTTATCCAACCTTATGGTAAGAGTAAATATAGATCTTATGTGTAGAAAATGGAGGGCAAAGGAAAATAAGCTGCAGAGTGATGGTAGATGAACAACTACCTATCAATATAAGTACACTGATAAAGTACAACAGGTACTTACAAGAACAATGCAGAGCTAAAAAAATCATTGGCATTGGATGTATTCCACACTAATGTAACCATTCATACATATCAGATAATTTGGAGCGAACAATTGATAAGCAAGCTATCATGCATACTGCTGTCACATAATGAACCAGGTATGTATGCAAGTACAGTGATACAGGACAACAGGTACTAACAAGAGCAAAGCAGCGGGCAGCATATTTGCGATATCCTGTCGTTCTTTTCAAACCGGAATTCTTTTTCGAGCAGATTTCCTGCAAAAAAGATCCGTAAGGCACATGCGGAAAAGTAGAAGTTCAAATTTTCATGTGATATCATAGACAGTACCTCATCCTCAGACGAGACCAGTGCATAACAAGGATTTTCCATTCAATGTCTTCTAAATTTAGCACACGAGACTTCACCAGAAATTCGTTATACACTTACCATCAAAGTGTGATTTCCTCAGGTAACACCAATACTGCTGCAATGTTTCCTTGAAAGCACAAGCTAGCTTTGCTCGTCATGACTATCCAGATTTACCCTCGCGTACTTACAACAATGTAATGTAAATCACTGATGTGTTCAATCGGCAGAAAACAGGAAAATAATCACCATGAATAATAGCACTTACACGTAAGTGGGACAGGAAGATATGAAAATGGTGTTTGTCTTCACCATAATCTTCCCATGATGGGAATATATGCACGTAGTCCCTAACAACATTGAAATCATTGTCTTTTAAACTGGGAATAACTGGAATGGGGTTCCAATATGCAGGAATTAGCCGTCTCTGCAGTTGGGATAGGTCTTCGGCCGGTGGACTTGCTGTACTTTTTGCTGGAGTGGGATTTTTCTGTGGTGCGGCTGGTTCTGTGACAACTGAAATCGGCATACCTTTTGCTGGAGTGCAGGTCCTGCGTGGTGCGGCTAGTGGCTTGGCCAGTGAAGTATGGGTACAGTCTGCTGGAGTCGGTCCTACATTTTGTGTCACTGGTTGTACATCCAATATAAGTGGGGTGCTGTCTGATTTCTCCAGGACAACCACGTTTTTCAAGGACTTTGCTGGTGCTCCGTTAGGTTCGGCAATCACCCTCTTTCTTTTTGATGTCTGATGCACAAGAACTGAAGGAAATATGCCCTAGAGGCAATAATAAAGTTATTATTTATTTCCTTATATCATGATAAATGTTTATTATTCATGCTAGAATTGTATTAACCGGAAACTTAGTACATGTGTGGATACATAGACAAAAACAGTATGTCCCTAGTATGCCTCTACTAGACTAGCTCATTGATCAAAGATGGTTATGTTTCCTAGCCATAGACATGAGTTGTCATTTGATCAACGGGATCACATCATTAGGAGAATGATGTGATGGACAAGACCCATCCGTTAGCATAGCACTATGATCGTTTAGTTTAACTGCTATTGCTTTCTTCATGACTTATACATGTTCCTCTGACTATGAGATTATGCAACTCCCGAATACCGTAGGAACACCTTGTGTGCTATCAAACGTCACAACGTAACTGGGTGATCATAAAGATGCTCTACAGGTGTCTCCGAAAGTATTCGTGGTGTTGGCATAGATCAAGATTAGGATTTGTCACTCCGAGTGTCGGAGAGGTATCTCTGGGCCCTCTCGGTAACACACATCATAATAAGCCTTGCAAGCAAAAGACTAATGAGTTAGTCACAAGATAATGTGTTATGGAACGAGTAAAGAGACTTGCCGGTAACGAGATTGAACTAGGTATAGAGATACCGACGATCGAATCTCGGGCAAGTAACATACCGATGACAAAAGGAACAACGTATGTTGTTATGCGGTTTGACCGATAAAGATCTTCGTAGAATATGTAGGAACCAATATGAGCATCCAGGTTCCGCTATTGGTTATTGACCGGAGATGAGTCTCGGTCATGTCTACATAGTTCTCGAACCCGTAGGGTCCGCACGCTTAACGTTTGATGACGATCGGTATTATGAGTTTATGAGTTTTGATGTACCGAAGGAGTTTGGAGTCCCGGATGAGACCGGGGACATGACGAGGAGTCTCGAAATGGTCGAGACGTAAAGATCGATATATTGGACGACTATATTCGGACATCGGAAAGGTTCCGAGTGATTCGGGTATTTTTCGGAGTATATGGGCCTTATTGGGCCATACGGGAATAGAGGAGAAAGGCCAAAAGGAAGGAGGCGCGTGCCCCCCCTCTGGTCCGAATTGGACAAGGGGTGCAGCCCCCTATTCCTTCCCCCTCCCCACACTTGGCGCGCCCCCTCTAGGGCCGGCCTCTCCCTTGCTCCTTTATATACGGGGGCAGGGGGCACCCTAGGACACACAAGTTGAATTGTTCTAGCCGTGTGCGGTGCCCCCCTCCACAGAAACACACCTCGGTCATACCGTTGCAGTGCTTAGACGAAGCCCTGCGCCGGTGAATACATCATATCCGTCACCACGCCGTCGTGCTGACGAAACTCTCCCGTGAAGCTCAACTGGATCAAGAGCTCGTGGGACGTCATCAAGCTGAACGTGTGCTGAACGCGGAGGTGCCGTACGTTCGGTGCTTGATCGGTTGAATCGCGAAGAAGTTCGACTACATCAACCGCGTCACTTGACGCTTCCGCTTCCGGTCTACGAGGGTACGTAGACACACTCTTCCCTCTCGTTGCTATGCATCTGGTAGATAGATCTTGCGTGATCGTAGGAAAATTTTAAAATACTACGTTCCCCAACAGTGGCATCATGGGCCAGGTCTATGCGTAGATGATATGCACGAGTAGAACACAATGAGTTGTGGGCGATACTAGTCATACTGCTTACCAGCATGTCATACTTTGCTTCGGCGGTATTGTGAGATGAAGCGGCCCGGACCGACATTACGCGTACGCTTACGCGAGACTGGTTTCACCGTTACGAGCACTCGTTGCTTAAAGGTGACTGGCGGGTGTCTGCCTCTCTCACTTTAGCTGAATCAAGTGTGGCTACGCCCGGTCCTTGTGAAGGTTAAAACAGCACATACTTGACGAAACATCGTTGTGGTTTTGTATGCGTAGGTAAGAACGGTTCTTGCTAAGCCCGTAGCAGCCACGTAAAACTTGCAACAAACAAAGTAGAGGACGTCTAACTTGTTTTTGCAGGGCATGTTGTGATGTGATATGGTCAAGACATGATGAGTTATACGGTTTTGTATGAGATGATCATGTTTTGTAAAGTTATCGGCAACTGGCAGGAGCCATATGGTTGTCGCTTTATTGTATGAAATGCAATCGCCATGTAATTGCTTTACTTTATCACTAAGCGGTAGCAATAGTCATGGAAGCAATAGTTGGCGTGACGACAACGATGCTACGATGAAGATCAAGGTGTCAAGCCGGTGACGAAGGTGATCATGACGGTGCTTTGAAGATGGAGATCAAAAGCACAAGATGATGATGGCCATATCATGTCACATATTTTGATTGCATGTGATGTTTATCTTATTATGCTTCTTATTTTGCTTAGAACGACGGTAGCATTATAAGATGATCCCTTACTAAATTTCAAGGTATAAGTGTTCTCCCTGAGTATGCACCGTTGCGAAAGTTCGTCGTGCCGAGACACCACGTGATGATCGGGTGTGATAAGCTCTACGTTCAAATACCACGGGTGTAAGCCAGTTTTGCACACGCAGAATACTCGGGTTAAACTTGACAAGCCTAGCATATATACAGATATGGCCTCGGAACACTGGAGACCGAAAGGTCGAGCGTGAATCATATAGTAGATATGATCAACATAAGATGTTCACCATTGAAACTACTCCATCTCACGTGATGATCGGACATGGTTTAGTTGATTTGGATCACGTGATCATTTAGATGACCAAGAGGGATGTCTATCTAAGTGGGAGTTCTTAAGTAATATGATTAATTGAACTTTAATTTATCATGAACTTAGTCCTGGTAGTATTAGCATATCTATGTTGTAGATCAATAGCTCGCGATGTTGCTCCCCGTTTTTTTTCATATGTTCCTAGAGAAAACAAAGTTGAAAGATGTTAGTAGCAATGATGCGGAATTGTTCCGTGATCTGAGGATTATCCTCATTGATGCACAGAAGAATTATGTCCTTGACGCACCGCTAGGTGACAGACCTATTGCAGGAGCAGATGCAGACGTTATGAACGTTTTGACAAAAGCTCGATATGATGACTACTTGATAGTTTAGTGCACCATACTTTACGGCTTAGAATCGGGACTTCAAAAACGTTTTGAACGCCACGGAACATATAAGATGTTCCAAGAGTTGAAATTAGTATTTCATACTCATGCCCGTGTCGAGAGGTATAAGACCTCTGACAGTACTTTGCCTACAAGATGGAGGAGAATAGCTCAACCAGTGAGCATGTACTCAGATTGTCTGGGTACTACAATTACTTTAATCAAGTGGGAGTTAATCTTCCAGATAAGATAGTAATTGACAAAGTTCTCTAGTCACTATCACCAAGTTAGTAGAACTTCGTGATGAACTATAACATGCAAGGGATGCAAAAGGCAATTCCCGAGCTCTTCGCTATGCTCAAAGCTGCGGAGGTAGAAATCAAAAAGGAGCATCAAGTGTTGATGGTTAACAAGACCACTTGTTTCAAGTAAAGGGCAAAAGGGATAGAAGGGGAACTTCAAGAAGAATGACAAGCAAGTTGTCACTCCCATGAAGAAAACCAAAGCTAAACTCAAGCCTGAAACTAAGTGCTTCTACTGCAAAGGAAATGGTCACTGGAAGTGGAACTGCCCTAGATACTTGGCGATAAGAAGGATGGCAAAGTGAACAAAGGTATATTTAATATACAGATTATTAATGTGTATTTTACTAGTGTTCATAACAACCCCTTGGTATTTGATACTGATTTAGTTGTTAAAAAGTAGTAACTCGAAATGGGAGTTGCATAATGAACAGAAACTAGTTAAAGGATGAAGTGACGATGTATATTGGAAGCAGTTCCAAGATTGATATGATCATCATCGCACACTCCCTATACTTTCGGGATTAGTGTTGAACCTAAATAACTGTTATTTGGTGTTTGTGTTGAGCATGAATGTGATTTGATCATGTTTATTGCAATACGGTTATTCATGTAAGTTAGAAAATAATTGTTGTTCTGTTTACATGAATAAAAACCTTCTATGGTCATACACCCAGTGAAAATAGTTTATTGGATCTCGATCGTGTGATACACATATTCATAATATTGAAGCCAAAAGATGCAAGGTTAATAATGATAGTGCAACTTATTTGTGGCACTGCCGTTTAAGTCATATTGGTGTAAAACACATGAAGAAACTCCATAATGATGGACTTTTGGAATCACTTGATTATGAATCACTTGGTGCTTGCGAACCATACCTCATGGGCAAGATGACTAAAACTCCGTTCTCCGGAACTATGGAGCGAGCAACGTATTTGTTGGAAATCATACATACTGATGTATGCGGACCAATGATTGTTGAAGCTCGCGGCGGGTATCGTTATTTTCTGACCTTCACTGATGATTTGAGCAGATATGGGTATATCTACTTAATGAAGCACAAGTCTGAAACATTTGAAAAGTTCAAAGAATTTCAGAGTGAAGTAGAGAATCATCGTAACAAGAAAATAAAGTTCCTACGATCTGATCGTAGAGGAGAATATTTGAGTTACGAGTTTGGTCTTCATTTGAAACAATGTGGAATAGTTTCACAATTCACGCCACCTGGAACACCACAGTGTAATGGTGTGTCCGAACGTCGTAACCGTACTTTATTGGATATGGTGCGATCTATGATGTCTCTTACCGATTTACCACTATCGTTTTGGGGTTATGCTTTAGAGATAGCTGCATTCACGTTAAATAGGGCACCATCTAAATCCGTTGATACGACACCTTATGAACTATGGTTTGGCAAGAAACCAAAGTTGTCGTTTCTTAAAATTTGGGGCTGCGATGCTTATGTGAAAACACTTCAACCTGATAAGCTCGATCCCAAGTCGGAAAAATGTGTCTTCATAGGATACCCAAAAGAGACTGTTGGGTACACCTTCTATCACAGATCCGAAGGCAAAATATTCGTTGCTAAGAACGGATCCTTTCTAGAAAAAGAGTTTCTCTCGAAAGAAGTGAGTGGGAGGAAAGTAGAACTTGATGAGGTAATTGTACCTTCTCCCGGATTGGAAAATAATACATCACAGGAAATTGTTCCAGTGATTCCTACACCAATTAGTGAGGAAGTTAATGATAATGATCATGAAACTTCGGATCAAGTTTCTACTGAACGTCGTAGATCAACCAGAGTACGTTCCGCACCAGAGTGGTACGGCAACCCAGTTCTGGAAATCATGTTACTAGACCATGATGAACCTACGAACTATGAGGAAGCGATGATGAGCCTAGATTCCGCAAAATGGCTTGAAGCCATGAAATCTGAGATGGGATCCATGTATGAGAACAAAGTATGGACTTTGGTTGACTTGCCCGATGATCGGCAAGCCATCGAAAATAAATGGATCTTCAAGAGGAAGACCGACGCAGACGGTAATATTACTGTTTACAAAGCTCGACTTGTTGCGAAAGGTTTTCGACAAGTTCAAGGAGTTGACTACGATGAGACTTTCTCACCAGTAGCGATGCTTAAGTCTGTCCGAATCATGTTAGCAATTGCCGCATTTTATAATTATGAAATCTGGCAAATGGATGTCAAAACTGCATTCCTAAATGGATATCTCAAAGAAGAGTTGTATATGATGCAACCAGAAGGTTTTGTCGATCCAAAAGGTGCTAACAAATTATGCAAGCTCCAGCGATCCATCTATGGACTGGTGCAAGCATCTCGGAGTTGGAATATACGCTTTGATGAGGTGATCAAAGCATATGGTTTTATACAGACTTTTGGAGAAGCCTGTATTTACAAGAAGTGAGTGGGAGCACTACAACCTTTCTGATAAGTATATGTGAATGACATATTGTCGATCGGAAATGATGTAGAATTTTCTGGAAAGCATAAAGGAGTGTTTGAAAGGTATTTTTCAAAGAAAGACCTCGGTGAAGCTGCTTACATATTGAGCATCAAGATCTATATAGATAGATCAAGACGCTTGATAAGACTTTCGATGAGTACATACCTTGATAAGATTTTGAAGTAGTTCAAAATGGGTCAGTCAAAGAAGAAGTTCTTGCCTGACTTGTAAGGTGTGAAGTTGAGTAAGACTCAAAGCCAGACCACGGCAGAAAAATATAGAGAGAATGAAAGTCATTCCCTATGCCTCAGCCATAGGTTCTATAAAGTATGTCATGCTGTGTACAAAACACGTTGTGTACCTTGCCAAGAGTTTGACAGGGAGGTACAATAGTGATCCAGAAGTAGATCACTGTACAGCGGTCAAAATTATCCTTAGTAATTGGATGACTAAGGAAATATTTCTCGATTATGGAGGTGATAAAGAGTTCGTCGTAAAGGGTTACGCCGATGCAAGCTTTGACACTAAATCCAGATGACTCTAAGTATCAATCTGGATGCGTATTGAAAGTGGGAGCAATTAGCTAGAGTAGCTCCATGCAGAGCATTGTAGACATAGAAATTTGCGAAATACATAGGGATCTGTATATGACAGACCCGTTGACTAAACTTCTCTCACTAGCAAAACATGGTCACACCTTATTACTCTTGGGTATTAATCACATAGCTATGTGAACTAGATTATTGACTCTAGTAAACCCTTTGGGTGTTGGTCACATGGCGATGTGAACTATGGGTGTTAATCACATAACGATGTGAACTATCGGTATTAAATCACATGGCGATGTGAGCTAGATTATTGACTCTAGTGCAAGTGGGAGACTGAAGGAAATATGCCCTAGAGGCAATAATAAAGTTATTATTTATTTCCTTATATCATGATAAATGTTTATTATTCATGCTAGAATTGTATTAACCGGAAACTTAGTACATGTGTGGATACATAGACAAAAACAGTATGTCCCTAGTATGCCTCTACTAGACTAGCTCATTGATCAAAGATGGTTATGTTTCCTAGCCATAGACATGAGTTGTCATTTGATCAACGGGATCACATCATTAGGAGAATGATGTGATGGACAAGACCCATCCGTTAGCATAGCACTATGATCGTTTAGTTTAACTGCTATTGCTTTCTTCATGACTTATACATGTTCCTATGACTATGAGATTATGCAATTCCCGAATACCGTAGGAACACCTTGTGTGCTATCAAACGTCACAACGTAACTGGGTGATCATAAAGATGCTCTACAGGTGTCTCCGAAAGTATTCGTGGTGTTGGCATAGATCAAGATTAGGATTTGTCACTCCGAGTGTCGGAGAGGTATCTCTGGGCCCTCTCGGTAACACACATCATAATAAGCCTTGCAAGCAAAGGACTAATGAGTTAGTCACGAGATGATGTGTTACGGAACGAGTAAAGAGACTTGCCGGTAAACGAGATTGAACTAGGTATAAAGATACCGACGATCGAATCTCGGGCAAGTAACATACCGTTTGACAAAAGGAACAACGTATGTTGTTATGCGGTTCTGACCGATAAAAGATCTTCGTAGAATATGTAGGAGACAATATGAACATCCAGGTTCCGCTATTGGTTATTGACCAGAGATGAGTCTCGGTCATGTCTACATAGTTCTCGAACCCGTAGGGTCCGCACGCTTAACGTTTGATGACGATCGGTATTATGAGTTTTTGAGTATTGATGTACCGAAGGTAGTTTGGAGTCCCGGATGAGATCACGGACATGACGAGGAGTCTCGGAATGTCCGAGACATAAAGATTAATATATTGGACGGCTATATTCGGACACCGGAAGTATACCGGAAAAGTTTCGGATTTATCGGGAATGCCGGAGGGGGTTACCGGAACCCCCTACGAGAGGGGATGGTCCATAGTGGGCCTAAAGGGTGAGAGAGAGGCAGCCCATAGGGCTGGCCGTCGCCCCCACCTAGGAATCCTAGTTGGACTAGGATTGGGGGGGCGCCACCTCTCCTATTCCTTTCCCCCTTCTTCCTTTCGGTGAATCCTACTAGGAATAGGATTGCAATCCTATTCCTAGTAGGAATCCCTTCCCTAGCCGCACCAGGAGAGTTGGCCGACCCCTCCTCCCTTGCTCCTTTATATACGGGGGCAGGGGGGCACCCAAAGACACACAAGTTGAATTGTTTTAGCCGTGTGCGGTGCCCCCTCCACAGAATCACACCTCGGTCGTACCGTCGCGGAGCTTAGGCGAAGCCCTGCGCCGGTGAACACATCATATCCGTCACCACGCCATCGTGCTGACGAAACTCTCCCGTGAAGCTCCACTAGATCAAGAGCTCGTGGGACGTCATCAAGCTGAACGTGTGCTGAACGCGGAGGTGCCGTACGTTCGGTGCTTGATCGGTTGGATCGCGAAGAAGTTCGACAACATCAACCGCGTCACTTGACGCTTCCGCTCCCGGTCTACGAGGGTACGTAGACACACTCTCCCCTCTCGTTGCTATGCATCTGGTAGATAGATCTTGCGTGATCGTAGGAAAATTTTAAAATACTACGTTCCCCAACAAGAACAACATTTGAGTGAAAAAACATGGTATGATAACACATGGAATATGTATTGATAATGGATGGGCATGGCATCTCGACATATATGATGAGTAAACTAAGCAGATGGCGATGCAACAAAGTAGAAGAAATGCAAGACAACATATGCAAGATACGCGCAATCAATAAAACATTGCCAAATTAGAACAGGCACCTTGATGGGTGAACAGGATAGGCCATCTACCATTGACTCCTCGAGGTTAGAATGGTCATTAGGATCATATTCTGAACAAGAATCAACAGGTGGGGAGCATATGAGTTTCATTGCATCCAGAATGGCACTCAATGCCTTGGTGCCAATTTTGTAAGTCATTGCGGTGTTTAGCTTCAAGAGTGGACTACTACTAGTGCGACACAAAGCAGCTACACGGATCATAGTGAAGATATAACAAGAAAACCGTAAGCATCAGAGTAAAATCAGCAAAGTGGAACTTACTGGAATATATGTGCTAGTATTGCCGGTACGGCTAGAAAGGCTTCGGATTCCAGCTCTCTTCAACTGAAGGTGCGGTGTTCTTAATATCAGTGTAACTCTCAAAGGCGACACAGCTCCCCGCATTTCCTTGCTATCCTTACAGGATTCTAGTGGGCAGGCCACTACAAATCCTATTCCCATGTTTACAAAATCCTACGAATCAAAGAGGCCCGAAGAGTTCAAAGTGTCCATACCAACCGACCGTATAGACCTCTACACTGCAAATGTCCCTGCACATCTTCACTACAAGGAACATACTGTACTACTATCATACTCCCTCCGTTCCAAAATATAAGTGTTGGTAGAGATTTCCACTATGGATCACATACACATGTATCCAGATACATTTTAGAGTGTAGATTCACTCATTTTGCTCCATATGTAGTCCATGGTGGAATCTATACAAAGACTTGTATTTAGGAACAGAGAGAGTACTTATCAAAGAAGAACGGAAGAGGAACATGCCAAAGAAGAGCAAGCAGATTTTGGATAATAAAATGTTCGTTGCGCAGTGCCCACACATGATGAACCAGAGCGCATTATGAAAGCAACTCCCTGATGTCTCTCTATATGTGGTGCACGTGATTTTTCGTAAGTAAAGTAGGAACATTAGCTAACCAATTAAATGTTATCTGTTCTAGTAATATCACCATCATATCAGATTCATACTTGAGCAACAAGTTTGGAATTATGAGTGGCACGTTGTTTAGCTTGATGGATTCAGGAGCAGTGCTAAGCAGGTACGATGATGGTACTGAATATAAAGGCATGTCTGCATGCAAGTCGCGCGACTTTTGTCATTTGGGTCCGTCGAACATTTCAGGCGGTTGGATGAAGATCCTACATCTCCTAACCCTTCTTCTTCCTCGTCTCTGATTCTTCCCATACAGAACACCACACGGGCCGCCGGCCAGACCATCGGCCCCCACCGCATGTGTTCCTCCGCCACCCCCACCCCCACCCCTGCCCCACCCGCACCGAGTTTTCTTTGTTCGGCGAGGCCCCACCACCGCCCCCCACAACCAAAGTCCCCACCCGAGCCGCTTCGTTCGCACCGGCGAGCTCTGAAAAATCGACTGACCCAATTTTAAATTTAGTCCACTATGATTTAACTAGTGTGGA
>LR738716.1:51256533-51278959 GCA_902687465.1 Secale cereale
AAGTGATGGCCGTCCATGCGACCCCGGAGATGGGCTAGCTCGCGAATAATCACACAAGTAGCTAGTCCCCAAAGACAACCACTGCATGCCTGTGCCCAAACATATGTATGGAGAGGTGTGTTTTTGAGTAAACAATGGAACAACTTTGATGTGGCACCGTGATTTCGAACTTGAAATCCCCACACTGATGAGTTTGGGTTAGGTTGACGATGCATATGTATGTTACACCATACTTCAAGCCAACAACGGGGATTCATGCATGCATGCGTGCATAGTATATGCGCTCAAACTTAATTAGGTCTGAATCTCACCATGACCTATACTACGATAACACGAACCAGATGAACAATCCTCCATGGTAACCTATCTTGTTGTCGGTCAACGTGATCATGCATGGATGTCCACGCGGGCCCACGAATATATAGGCTTGTCGTCGATAACAACGCGAGGGAGTGTACCGTTCGAAGGCAACCACTGCATGCATATGTATGGAGGGGATGTGTGCATGCATGTTGAATACCATTTCACAACATTAATGTGGCGCGTGCGTCAAAAATCGTAAACTCCCCACACAGAGCGAGATTTATTCATGACATGTCCTTGTACTAGCCACTTCGACTCGATGGGAGGGATTCATGCGTACACATGCATGTGTGTGTGCTCAAATTGTATCATATGCATGTCATCCCAGAGCATGACCTATATATATATACCATATTATAAGAAAAAAAGATAATCCCCTCCTAAGTCCACTTAACCTCTCTCATTGTGAGGCAAAAAGTACTGATGGACCAAGCAGGCCCACAGATGAAAAGTATCGATATCGCTGATAACTGCTTAGGTTGGTGCGAGAGGACAACCACCATCGCTTTGCATGTGGGCCAAACATATATATGTTGAATACCCAAAATGCAAAACTTTGATGTGCCATATGCCTCAAAAACCGTAAACCATGCACCCACACCGAGCGAGGTTCGTGAAGCGTGCTACATATTATGGTCGCCTTCCTCCCTCTTCGACGCATACTATATGCTCCTACCGTAATACGTACAACCCAAAGAGAATCATCATCAATGGTTAAATTAATTAACCTCTCCCGATGTAGCTAGGTCAAAGTGATGCATGCATGCATCAACGATGGCCTCGTGGGCCCATAGATGGAAGCATCACACGTGAGTGTCCTAGCTAGGATAACCACCGCGTGCATGCATGTGGCCGAAAGAGGTCTTGTGTGATGTTTGAATAGCCAATTTCACAATTTTGATGTGGCACGTTCCTTGGAAACTGAAGAGTCCCGACACCGAGTGAGGTGTACTTGTTCACGGACATGTACGTATATTATATATGCTAGTCTCCTCCCACCTCTTCGATGCGTACTATATACCACCATAACCAAACAAAAAAGATTCTACCTTGCTGCTCAAATTAACCTCACTGCCGACTGTTCGTCAAAGTGATGGACGACGACCTCGCGGGCCCACAGAAAGCGTCACATGCGAGTATCGAGTGTTGTGTAGGACAACCATCGACTGCATGTGGCCAAAACATGTATTTATGAAAGAGTTTTGTAATGTTTTGAATAATGAATTCACGACTCTGATGTGGCACTGGCCTACCTAACAAAACGGCCAACCCACACGGTGGCTCACAACTCGTAGTGTACTGCGAGCCACCCGCCACCCCAAGACGCACACACCCACACACACACACCGCGAATCCATCGCAACTATGATGCATGTTAAATTAATTATCCCGCTGTGAACATATGTTACCAAAGGAGGGACGTTTAAATTTTGAAAGAAAAAAACAGAGATCATTAAGACGTTTTAGTACATTAATTGATTGATTTTCTATGGGTATAATGTGTAAAAATTAATTTGAGCTACATGCACACGTGATAGTGCACCTAAATGGATTGGAAAAACATATGTGTCTCACTGGGTGCATGTTTACTCCACGTGCAACGAATTTCAAACACTGAGAATCTTGATTTCTAAATTCTAGTACATCCTAAACTTATTTGAAGTTCATGAAACTTATCGTTTTGTCATATGGACACCAATACAAAGTGGCATTGTACTTTTTTGTCAAATTTGAGACCAGTTTTGATGTATAATCTTTATCTAATTACAAACGGGAGATTATTAATAATTGGGAACCAATATCCCAAACGGATAATTTATTCGAACCATGAGCGTGTGATGCCCCCGATTCGAACCATAAGCCATCGGTTTGACCGCCGCCCGCCTCTCTCCCACAACTCCCACTACTCCATATTAATGGTGCGCCAGAGCGGCCGCACCTCCCATCCTCGCCATACACACAATCCTCTCTCTCCGCTTGCATCCTCAACGCCGCGTCTCAGTCCACAAAACAGCCAGTGTATGAGGATGTCGCCGAAGCGCCCCATTGAAGGGAGTGGCAACGCCAGGGATGCTAAAGCACCGGAGCACGGCGTGAAGATGGAGAAAGAGGTTGTCATCACCGCCGGCGAGTTGTCGCTACACCCTGACATCGTCGACAACATCGAGCTTCCATAGCCGGAGGCGGAGTTCCACACCGACTCTGGTGATGACCCCGACGACGACTCCGACGACCACTCCGACAATGACTCCGACGACGACGGATAGCTGGTTAGTCATGTATACCCATTTATGTGTCAAATAGATTCTAGAGTTTCTCTGGTTACTCCTGCCTCCCCGTTTTTGGAATAGAAATCATATGGTTATGTTCTCCCAATCCATGAAATCTGAGTAAGTTTCGTTTGATCCGTGTAGTGTATTGATTGTTTGAAAGGTACAAGTGACAAGTGATTAGTTGTATCATCTGTGCAAATAATTTCTGCTAGTAATCCGACTATGATTAGTGTTCGTGCTAATATTTCCTAGCCATGACTTGACAATTGATTTTGAATGACCTACATATTTTCGTGCCATTATTTTCTTCAAGATTTGTCTATACATGGACGACTGTGCTTAAAAACCGAACCATAATCTCTAGATATGTATAAATAAATAGCCATAAATTCTTAATCCTTCTTCACGGCACTTAAACATTGATTTGATGCCAAATTTGTTTTACTATTTGTATAAGTGTTGTCTGACGATGTGGACAGCAAGGATGAAGATGTCCAGAGGAGGTACAACAGGCAAATCCTGAGGGAGCTTTATGCAAAAATGCATAACAGGCGTATTAGGACCTGGGACGGCGGCAATCAATGCCCATTTTGTTGTCGCAAGCTTCATGATGCGTATCTAAGTGTTCTGGCGCATGCAAGAGGACGGGTCGTTGGCTCCTTCAAGCAGAAGTATTCTCGCACGATGGCGCATGCTACCTCTTGATCTTATGTTGTTTTTTCCTTGAAGAGGAAAGGCTGATGCAGCAAAGTAGCATAAGTATTTCCCTCAGTTTTTGAGAACCAAGGTATCAATCCAGTAGGAGACTACATGCAAATCTCTAGTACCTGCACAAACAATTAAGAACCTTGCAACCAACACGATAAAGGGGTTGTCAATCCCTTCACGGCCACTTGCAAAACTGAGATCTGATAAAGATAATAAGATAAATATTTTAGGTATATTTGTTGTATAGATTGAAAAGTAAAGATTACAAAATAGAAGATAGCTAGTTGACGGATGATTAATATGATGGAAAATTGTAATACCCCATATGTGATACTTTCCAATTATGGCAATAAAGCAATTCTCATTTTGATCCTTGTCCTTATCCTTGGGTTTTTTTGTCATTTGAGATTATTTTTGTTTTTGCATTGTCATTTTATTTTATTTTGCATCCATGCATTGCTTCATTATCATCATGCCATCATAGTCATCTTAGCTTCTTACTTGTTTTTGTTTGTGATGTGAGGCCACCTTGATGTGTTGTGTGTGTTGGTGCAAAGCCATGCCTTGCCAAACCCTTAAACCCCTCCTTCTTCTTCACCTCTTCTCTTCCTCCTTTTCCCTTCTTTTCTTCAAGTATTTTTGCAAGGGACCTAGCCTATTCCATTAATGTTCAAATCCTCCCCTTTTCTCTGTTGCTATGACATGAGTCACCATGCAAAGCCATGCCCCATTTTGAAGTGATTTGATTGGGTTCAAAAATGACAAGAGTTTCAAACTCATTTTATTTTTCTACCTCCAAAAATGTCCAAACCAGTTTTATTAAATAGGGCATAAATCCAGGAGTAGGGGATATTTTATTTATCTCCTAACTTTATTTCCTTGGGACTGCACTTTTCCTTTTATTTTCTGTCTGAGGGAAATAGAAAAGGAAAAGAAATATAGCAACAACAGCCGCACCAATGCAGGCCAGCCAGCAGGCCCATTCTCTCCCACTGGCCCAGCTCCAGCCGGCCCATCCCAGCAGCCCGCGCGTCCCTCGCACCCATTTACTCCCACGCGCCCACTTACCCCCGCTAGCTCGCGCACACGTGGACTCCCTGGACCCACACGTCAGCGACTGTTGACTCCCTAGCCCCACACGTCAGCGACTGCGCCCGTAAAGCTACCCACCTTTTCTTCCACCTCTAGCGACGCCATGGGGACCGCGAGCTCGACGCCGTCGTCGCGCCTCTGACCCCCTTTTAAGCCCTCGGCATGTCCAACCCTCTTCATAGGATTCCTCCTTCCTCCTCCCGCCGCCTGGGGAGCTATGGTCCACCAGATCCGCCGCTCCAAAGCCGTCACGCACGCATCTGGGAGCGCGAGCCCGTCGCCGGCGTGCCTCCCGTCGACCTCGGCCTCGCCAACCTTGCCGAACTACTTCCCCGTCGTCGACTACGTCCTCTACGCAAAGCCGATCGCCTTGCCTGCATCGTCTTCTTCCTCTACTTCCACTCCGGCGGCCGTAGCTGTTCAAGCGTCGTCCTCGTTGACTCGGACCACCTCCGAGCCAGCCGAACACCTCACCATGTTCATGGTGAGCGTCTCCACCTTCCCGTGCACTTTTCCCCCCTCCTTAGCACCGTCTAGACCCGAGTTCAATGTGTAGCCGAGCTTGTTACCGTCGGGACTCGTCACCGGTGAGTATCCCGACCACCGTAGGCCGTCTACTATTGCCCGCCTGCTTCGCCTTGTCATGTAGATGCTGCCAGAGCAGTCGCCGCTCCGCCTAGGTCGTTGCTTTGTCTCGTAGAGGTCCGCCGCCGCCGTACTGTCGTGAGCTCGTCGTCGGCGTTGTAGTGCTTGCTAGGTTCTGCAAGCATGTGGCGTGGATGCGGTGTTCCCCCAGGAACAGCCCGCACCCCTCCGCCGTCCATTTAGGTCGCCGGAGTAGCTCCGACGAGCAGCTCCGACAAGCCTGTGTTTTCCCCTGCGGCTGGCATCTTAAGTTTACACTTCAGGCGTTGTATCTATATTTTGTCAAGAACACTCGCTCAGCCCAGTGGTTTGGCCCTTCGTCAGTTATTAGAGAGGTTGTGGGTTCGAATCCTATAGGGGACAGTGGGATTATTCCCCCCATTTTTGCCTCCTGTGAGTCTGACAGGCAGACCCCACCTATCATTCTCACTGTGCTGCTCCACCCACTCGCTCACCCACCACGCCACGTTGGATACCCCCGGGTCCACCCGTCAGTGCCTCTCGCTAGAGCCAGACTGAGTCAGTTTTGTTTTTGCGTCTGTTTTCTTTTTCTGTTTTTGCTTTTCTTTTTCTTTTTCTTTTTCTGCATATACTTTGCATAATTAATATTTGTTTAATTATGCATCTGATGGAGATGAGTTATATATGAAAAATGTTTAGTTTTTCATGTGGAATATGTATATGTTGTTTGTTGCCATGTTTAAAAACATTTAAAATGTTGTTTGAATTAATTTGTGTTTTAAATGTGCTCAAACTTGTAAAAATCATAACTAAATATCTACAACTCCAAATTTAACAAACTTTATATGCATTTGGGGTGAAAAAATGTGTAGAATAATGTGGTTTTGTTGTTTTGCATGTTTAACAACCTTAGAACAGGAGTTTCTCAGATCTGTCCCAAATGCATTTAAATGAATATGGGAGTTTCTAGAAATTGTTGTTTGTTCTTTCCAGCCCATTTAAAAATGCTAGCATGTTGTTGTAGTCCTAGTTGCACCCTTGCCATGTTAATCAACTCCTTCAAACTTGTTGGGTGCTTGTTTAAATAATCTACATAACCTTGTTAGTTTTGTTCTTTTGCTTGTGTTCATGCATCATGTGTTGTGATCTTGATTGCTATGATGTTAGTGCACTCTTGTGTTCCTAGGCTATGCATCATATCTATTCATGTCCATATGCATCATACTCATGCATCATGTGAGTGAGCATTGCATGATGATTGATTGTTGTTCCGGTGTTGCATTGTGGTGTTGGATAGAGCCCGATGACGATTCGGGGTACGAGGTTCCTGCCGAGGCTGAGTTTGAGGAGCAAGGTTACGATGCCTCCGTGGAATCAACAGGCAAGATGACCTTTCCCAGATATCACTACTATTGTTTCCTATGCTAAATGTCTCGCTCTTTAGATATTAACTCGATGCCTATTCATGTATGTCAGCCCTCCTATTGTTGCCATGAAACTCTCTAACCACCCTCCTAGCAAACCGTTGTTTGGTAAGTACGCATCGCTCAGCCCCTCTTTTAGCGTTGTTAGTTGCAGGTGAAGATTTGAAGATTATTGCCCCGTGATGAAGTTATTCTTGGGATATCACAATATATAAACTGTTAAACTAAATCACCTATATATTGGCAATGGGTGGAAGGCTAAGCCTCTTGCTTGGTGTTTTGTTCCACTCATGCCACCCTAGGAACCGATAAACCGATGTTATGTTCCTTGATTTTGCGTCCCTAACACGGTTGGGGTTAATGGGCCCCGCTTGATAATTTGCTCAGCGCTAAAGCTTTTCCAGCAAGGCCCAACATTGGTTTTACATTTGCCTAATAACTAAAACTTGCATAGGGCGTTGCAAACTCAAGTTCTTAAATAACAACCCGGGCCAGTGCTCCTCATGAGTGTTGGTCCAAACTGGGCAACCTGCGGGGCCACCTCGGGGAAACTCAAGGTCTGGTATACACCCGTAGCTTGTCCCATCCGGTCGTGGCCTGAGACGAGATATGCGCGGCTACTATCAGGGTGTCGGCACGCCGGGAGGTCTTGCCGGATTAGTTTTACCTTTGTCGAAATATCTTGAGCACGGGATTCCGTGAATACTCGGGTCTTCCCACTTTGGAGTTGCGACTCCGTAGATCGTGAGCTTGTGATGGGCTAAGTTGGGACACCCCTGCAGGGTTTGATCTTTCAAAATCCGTGCCCGCGGTTATGTGGCAGATGGGAATTTGTTAATATCCGGTTGTAGATAACTTGACACCTTGTTCATGAATACACTACCTGCGTGAGTAACCGTGATGGTCTCTTTCCGAAGGGCTTCGGGAAGTGAACACGGTGGGGTTATGTTTGATCATGAGTAGCTAAGATCACTTCTTGATCAACTTGGCGATCGTTGGAACTTGTTCTCTTCTCGCTCTAAACTCGTAAGCTAGTGCTTAGTGCTTGCTGCAACCTTTGATTACAGCCTTTCCACACCTAAGGCTTTGATAGTCTTGTTACCCGGGAACGGGATTGCTGAGTCCTCTATGCCTCCCAGATTCAACACACACCAGATGCAGGTACCGTTGAGAACTATACAGGGGGTGGTTCAGAGTTGTACTGGAAGTTCGATGAAGAGCGTGGACGTTACTATGTGTCTTATCCCGACGATCAGTAGTGGTTCTTACTAGGAGTATCTGGGCTTGTGTTATTTATGGTATCTTTTCGTTTGGATTTCGTCCGTAGTTGGACTCTGATGTTATTTGGATGATGTATGTTATTGTATTTCTTTGTGTGACATGGCGAGTGTAAGACAACTATCATTTTACACTTTCATCCCTGAATTATACATGAGTTGTGCAAAGATGCCATACCTGAGATCATTCTAGTATGCGTTTATGTCCTTAAGTCGTGCCTCGACACGTGGGGGACATAGCCGCATACTGGGCATTACAAGTTGGTATTCAGAGCCTTCTCCGACCTAGGAGCCCCCTGATTGATCGAATCGTTGACGGTTGAGTCTAGGCACACACACACAAAAAAATGTTTTGAGTCCTATATATATATATCGGAGAGTAGGATTTCTTTTTACTCCTCATCCCTTCATCGCTCTAGTGAGGACTCCTGACGTTGTTCTATCTCCTCTACTCTCAAAAATTCACTAATTTTTTTTAGGATCACGCGAGTATTGTTCAGATTGTTCTGATATCTGTGTGATGACAACATTGTTCTCGATGCCTCCTGTCATTTAGGGGTTGTGGCAGTGTGCCGAGGAGTTGAGCTCCGAGGTGTTGTCGTCACAAATGTATCACAGTGGCTCTAGAATACTTAAGACAGCCAACATCGAAAACTCTTCTATGCGGTTAGTGGTGAGATAACCCCGACGTCACCCAGTACTGGTGGGATAGTTCGGGAGTATTGCCACAGCTTGTATAGCCGATGCGTTTCGAAGGTCTGAGGTAAACAATTTCCGAGGATGACTGGTTATGTGTTGACGGATGGATACAGCTGGATGTAGGTTTAGAGTTGAGTGTGCGGTGCTTCCCCTATATCCCCAACACCAGTTTGCATAACCGGAAACCTTCGAGAATTAATAGGTGGGTTCTTCAAGTAGCTCGTAGGCATTCTTCCAACGAGTGCATGGTTTGAGGTTTGGGGTTCAACATTGAGTGAAGAGGTTTCATGGGTGTTGTTCCAATTGGGAGTTGCATCTTAAAGGGTCCTTGGCTATGCTGATTCGGGGGTTGCAATACCCTTTGTAACATGTTCCATGGGGCATTCAGCACGAACATGTGGGATGAAGCTTCTATCATGTATTTGTTCCATCTGCTCCTTGTTGTTTTTATTTTATTTGTTGTCTCCCAAGTGGCTTGTCGAGAAGATTGTTGTACCATTAAACTGTGGAATTTGTCGGATTCAGGGATCCGCAAAACCCGTTAAGTTCGAACACAAGGGCGTGAACGAAGATCTCTCCCACTCACGTCTACCTAGCGCCTTGCTCTCGTCTCGATGGAAGGATTCAAGCAAACAACGAACAAGCACACAAGAGTTTATCCAGGTTCGGGCCACCGTATGGTGTAAGACCCTACTTGCTGCTTTGGTGGATTGGCTCCGGGCGAGCTAGAATATGAGTTAGTACAACGGTTCCTGGGCTCGGGAGGCAAGCTCAGGAGGGTCAGGAGGCTAGTGTTCTTGCTCCTTGTGTGGTGGCCGAGTGTGTTATGCCCCGTCCTCTTTGCAGTGGGAGTCCTAGCTACTTATATAGGCGGCCACGGTCCTCTTCCCCCGAAATTTTTAGGCGGGAAGGGATCCCACAGCGGCCATTTTTTGAGCGGGAACACAAGGACTTTCTTATCCTAACAAAAGCGGTCTTCGCCTGCAAAAGGATCAGGCGGTGACACGGTGGTGGGCTCGACGGTGACATCCCCATTATCGTCCTTGCGGTCTTCGGTCTTATTGCACCAAAGAGGAAACCTTTGCCCCGCTCCTTGGGAACCAACGGCTGCACTGTCTCCTTTGCACCGAAATGGCAACTGCGCCGCTGGCGGATGCTGGCACCCGCTGTCGCGGTGCATCACTGCTGACATCCTGCCTCCTCCTGAGGCAGGCTCGGCCTTGGATTCTCCGCCCCTCTGGAACGCCTTGCTGAGGCCGCTCCCGAGGAGGTCTTGACGTCGTTCTCCTCGCGAGGCTTGGCCCCCTCGCGAGGGTCTTGAGCAGCTGGTCGATCAGCTGGGCCGTACCAGGCCGCTTGTAGGAGCGCGTCGCGGCCCGCAGATAGGCAAGTCTGGGTACCCTGGTTCCCAGGACGCTGACAGTAGACCCGGGGCCCAAGGTCCGCGCGGAATTGGCTTCAGGGCAAAGCCTTGGTCGAGGACGAAGCACCGCGGGCCCCAAAAAGGTTGCGGGCCAGGCAGGCGCGTGACGGTTGGATGGGACGCGAGCGACCCCGCTCCCCACACCGTCTTGGTAACCGTGCGTCTGGACAAAAGGGGCCTTCTCTACTGGGGGAGTTATCGCCCTCTTTCCTTCCTGCTCGGATTTCTTCCCTTTATGCCTCCTTCCTCTTTGCATCCTTCAGCTCTTTTGACCATGGCGAAGAAGAACATGGGTACCGCGCCGGCGTCTAGATCTGCTTCTTCTCTTGATGCGGCGCTTGAGGAGTCCTCCATTATTAGGGAGGAGGACTACTCAGAGGTCCAGCCGTTCCTGTCGAGCTCCCAGAATGAGCATGGCCCGACGCGGATCTGGGCTGGATCCACCATGGCTCGGACCTTGTCGAAGTCATGCTACCCCTTCTTCCTCCACAGCATCTCCGTGGGGCTCGTGCCCCCCTTCTCCGAGTTCTTCTACGCCATCTTGGAACATTACCAGGTGCATGCTCTCCATATCCAACCTCGCTCCATCCTCGTCTTGTCACTCTTCACCTTCTACTGTGAGGCGTTCGTGGGAGTGAGGCCGACCGTCGCCCTCTTCTGCCACTTCTTCTCCATGCGTCACTACGACGATGACCCGTGCTCGGGCTGTGTTTCCTTTCTCTTCCAGCGCCAGGGCTGTCGCCTGATGACGGCCGGGAAGAAGATAGAGTCCCACCGAAAGAGGTGGGTCTATCTGGACGCCCAGCGCACCCATCCTCTGCTGGCGCTGCCTACTGCCCGTCCGGAGAAGCTTGCCGGCTGGTGCCACACGAAGCTCACCGGCCCTCTTGCCGGGCCTGTCTTGGCGAAGATCGAGGCCGACCTGAGCTCGAGGCTCGAAGGGGGCCATATCGTGAAGGAGTTCTTGAGGCAGCGTCTGGCTCCGATGCAGGCTCACTCACGCCCCATGTGGGAGCTGATGGGCGACGACGATGGGCTCCGGCTGCACCAAGGGATGCTGGCCGAAGAAGGTCTGGACTTCACCTCGAGAGCTCTCCCGGGGATGGTTCCGGAGGATCTTCCTAGGGCCTACCTGCCGCTGTATAGCCTCCCTGACAAGGCCGAGCTGTTGATGGCCATGCCAGACCTTGGTGCGCCCGTGGGCGCTCCGCCCATGTTCGACGTGTCCTCTCGTGATGACGACGAGAGCGACGAGGGGAGGCTCGGAGGATACCCTAGATGATGAAGGGGACTCCTTCAAGGCGTTCGCCGGAGCAATGGCGCCAGGCGCAGGTGCCTCCGGACGATCCCAGGCGACCACTCCACGTCGATCCGGACGCACTGCGTTCGGGGGAAGCAAGGTGGCGACTTCGCCGAAGAGTACCCTGCCAGCGAACCTGGCGACCGCGGCGGCGCCTAGGACCGTGGCCTCGCGCCTCGCCCCAGGCCCGGGCTATCGGCACGCCCAGTGCGCCAGGAGCTGCTGGTGACCTACTGGTGAAGAGAAGGCCGCGCCTCGCCTCCGATGAGTAAGTGTGCAATTTCTCACTCATCCTTAGTTGTCATGCCCCTGATGCGCTCTCCCTGATGCAGCAACATGGGGTGTGATGAAGAAGGTTAAGGGGGAGGTCACGCTGCGGAGCCCTGCTCCTCCGGCTGCTGGTGCGACCTCGGGGAAGGATGCCGCGGCATTGGGTGCCCCGGTCGGCCGGGCCACCACGCGTGCGGCGATGGTGTTGCTTGAAGACGTCCCCGTCTCCGGCGAGGTTGCGGAGTTGGCTTCTGCTCCGGCTGCTCTGGCAAGGGAGGCCGAAGCCCCCGAGCCCCTGGTCGAGCAATCGGTCTTGTTGGTGCCTGCACACCAGCCGGCGCAGCCTGGTCCTGAGGCTTTGGACGCTGCCTCCATCGTGTTGGGTCGTCTTCGCGCTGATCTGCAAAATGGTGACGGCCACCTGACAGAAGGGCGCTTGGGGCTGATCCACGGGTGGCTCCTGGCAGACAAGTCTGCACGGGCCTCCTGGGATCAAGCCTCGGTGGCTGCTGCCAAGGGTCGAGAGGAAGCTGCGGCGGTCACGTTGGCTCATGACGCCGCGTCCTTCGAGAAGCGCTGCCTCAAGGCACAGAGCGAGCTGGGGCCCCTCCGTGAGGAAGACACTAGGCGCGCCCTGGAGCTCAAGAGGTTGGAGAAGGAGCTTGAGGCGTAGAAGATCGCGATGTCCCGGCTGCAACAGGAGCAGCATGCTGACCACGCAGCCCTGGAGAAGCTGAAGGTTGAAGTTGAGCAGGCCAGGGCGGCCCAAGCCGCTCGCGTCCAAGAGGAAGCCCTTGCGGCCTCGGCGATGGTGAGTCCCGAGGCCCTTGCCGCCTTTGACCTTGAGGCCCGCAAGGCGCTGCATGCCGCCTACGGGGAAGGGTTCAAGGAGCCTCTGGCTGCCCCGGAGGGAGGCCCCGCCGGACTCCTTGCTGCGCTCGTGGAGTCCATGCGCGGTGTTACGGTCGCGATTGGCCAGTTAGCCGATGTCGAGAGCAGTACGCTGCTTACCTTGGTCCTGACGCAGGTGTGCAGCCACCTAAGCCTTCGTGACCCCACCCTTGACCTGGCCTCGCTGTCTGGGCCCGTGACCGAGGCCCTCAGGGTGAAGGTCGCGTCGCTGGTTGAGGTGTTCCTCCAGGCTACTGCTATCGCAACCAAAGAAGAGAAGACCGGATGACTAGAGTTACCGTAGTAACTAGACTCAAGGGATGAGGGGCTACGTGGACAGTGAGGCCCTTGGGTCGCAATGCCCAAGGGTCCCCCTTGATGTTCAAGCGATCCCGTTTTCGTTCTGCGTCGGCAGGGCCCAACCCCGCGCATACCTCGATCGCCATTGAGGCCTCCGGATGACCGGGTTTATCATCATAACTAGACTCAAGGGATGAGGGGCTATGTGGCCAGTTAGGCTCCTGGGTCGCGATGCCCAGGGGTCCCCCTTGACGTACGAACGGCTCTCATGAAGGAGAACGAGCACCATACCTTGCCCACGAGACTTCACCTGGGATGGGGGCACGAGAAGGCCAGGTGTCTGGGCACCTGGTAGGGTGGCGTCTGCCAGGCGTGACCTAAGCATAGCCCCCGTGCCTAGCCCCACTCGCGACACCCATCCAAGGAGAAGCTGTGAGCGTCGTGAGCTGAAAAGCTCCCTGAGGTTGGTGCGACCACCGGGGGCCACCCTCAGTTGTTTATAACTAGCGCGGAGCATAGAGCTACCACACTTGTGTGGAGTGTGGTCATAACCGCGCCCCGGTCGTATCGGCCAGCGCGGAGCTTGGTGCTTCCACTGGTTCGTGGGCATAACCGCTCCTCGGTTGGATCTGCCAGCGCGGAGCTTGGTACTTCCACTGGACCGTGGGAGGGAGCCTCCCACCGGGAGAGACTCTGGGGCGTGTACAGCCCTGTCCTGACATGTGGCTTGCACGGTAGGACAGCCAAGGTGTATATGGGCCCTCCTCAGGACGAGCTGAACGACTCTAAGGAAGTTCCCGTGAGCTTATGCATCACCCACGAGACCCTACCCTGAGGCGGGTTGCGCCTGAGTCTTCTTCTGCAAAATGTGAAAAGAGAGGTGTTGTGTCGACCTGCGCCGAGTGCATCTCTAGGGGATATTGCATGAGAAGGTCGCAGCACCATGATACGTCTCCAACGTATCTATAATTTTTTATTGTTCCATGCTATTAATTATGAAGTCTTGGATGATTAATGGACTTTATCATTCACTTTTATATCATTTTTGGGACTAACCTACTAACCCAAAGGCCCAGTCCAGATTGTTGTTTTTTGCCTATTTCAGGGTTTTGCGGAAAAGGAATATCAAACGGAGTCCAAACGGAATGAAACCTTCGCGAGAGATATTTTTGGAGGAAATCACGCTTGGGAAACGTCGGGGCCAAGTCAGGGGACGTAGGGCCAGCCCTCGAGGGTGGGGGCGCGCCCCCCTTCCCTGGGAGCGCTCGGCCCACACGGCCCCCGGTGCCCCCCTTCTTCCTATATATACCTACGTACCCCAGAAACTCCATACGTAGAGAGAAAACCCTAATTCCACTGCCGTTGTTGTTGTTCCCGTGGAGATCCCATCTTGGAGCCTCTTCCGGGAGGGGGATCCATCATGGAGGCCTTCATCATCATCATCATCATCGCCCTCACCATGAGTTGTGAGTAGTTTACCACAGACCTTCGGGTCCATAGCTAGTATTTGGATGGCTTCTTCTCTCTCTCTGGATCTCAATACAAAGTTCTCCTCGGTCTTCGAGGAGATCTATTCGATGTAATCTCTTTTTGCGATGTGTTTGTCGAGATCCGATGAATTGTGAGTTTATGATCAAGGTTATCTATGAAAGATATTTGATTCTTCTCTGAACTTTTTATGTGTGCTCATAATATCCTTGCAAGTCTCTTCGAATTATTGGTTTGGTTTGGCCTACTAGATCTATAGTTCTTGCAATGGTAGAAGTGCTTGGCTTTGGGTTCAATCTTGCGGTGTCCTTTCCCAGTGACAGTAGGGGCAGCAAGGCACGTATTGTATTTTTGCCATCGATGATAAAATGATGGGGTTATCATCATATTGATTGAGTTTATCCCTCTACATCATGTCATCTTGCTTAAGGCGTTACTCTGTTCGTATGAACTCAATACACTAGATGCATGCTGGATAGCAGTCGATGTGTGGAGTAATAGTAGTAGATGCAGAATCGTTTCGGTCTACTTGTCTCGGACGTGATGCCTACATACAATGATCATGCCTAGATAGTCTCATAATTATTCACTTTTCTATCAATTGCTCGATAGTAATTTGTTTACCCGCCGTAGAATATCGCTATCATGAGAGAAGCCACTAGAGAAAACTATGGCCCCTGAGTCTGTCTCTATCATATTAATTTTCCGTCAACTAGCCAATTTCTATTACTGTTGTTTATTTGCTTTCTTTACTTTCTGTTTCTATATCAAAAATACCAAAAATATTATCTTATCATCTCTATCAGATCTCACTCTCGTAAGTGACCGTAAAGGGATTGACAACCCCTTATCGCGTTGGCTGCGAAGTTCTTATTTGTTTGTGCAGGTGCGAGGGACTGGCGTGTGGTCTCCTACTGGATTGATACCTTGGTTCTCAAAAACTGAGGGAAATACTTATGCTACTGTGCTGCATCTCCCTTTCCTCTTTGAGGGAATACAACGCAAGCTGAAGAGGTACCACACCAGCGACCCCTGGAGGTGACGTCACGGTTATAACTCGCGAGGCGGAGCTCAGCCACTGGATTTGTCGACGCTGCAGGGACGGACCCGAGCACAGACATGTGCCCAGTCTTCTCATGCCACGATCCAAAAGAGAAACAGTCGACGCGCGGTTCCCGCGTGAGCGAGGCACTTGCCACTGGCCCCTACTTACCCATCCACGATTAGCCCATGTGAGAACAAGGCACCAAGGACCATGGGAGGTGCCATCACGGGAATGGCTCGCTAGGCAGAGCTCAGCCCTTGGGTTTATCGACGCTGCAGGGACGGACCCGAGCACAGACATCGTGCCAGTCCTTAATCATGGGGCGGTCGCGAGTGGGCTCACAAGGGCTCATGACCTTAGTGGTGGTGAGGACGCCGAGCATATAGATAATGCGAATGGAAAGAAATATCTGGCCTTGATCATGCAAAAAGGGAGATAACCGCGGGGGATCAGCCCCCAGCGGCCCGAGGATGATGCGGCCCGAGAAGCGCCCTCGTTTGGATACCTGAAATGTCACGTGATACTTGCCAAAGGAGAGTTGGGGTAGCTGAAGACGCGAGCTGTGTGGGTCGCTCAAGGATCATCGGGCTCCTGAAGCCCAGGGGCTCCGGATGCTCTCAGTGGTCGCGCGGGCCCAGCTCTCGCTCCATCCGGACCGCCTGCCACTGAGCCTCCCGAGCCCCTAAGGCCCACTGCGCGAGATGCTGGAGCGTGGCAGCTGCGTTGCGAAAGCCGAAGTGTGTCCGGACGTAGCTGTAGTGGAGGGCCCTCCTCCGTCCGATCGCCGTCGGCCGGAAGGGCTCCTGAGAAGCGGCTCGGTTGAGACCCACGATGCCGACGCAGACGCGGAAGCAGTCGCCTGGGCTGCAAGCAGGTGAACTTGGGGTTGTGCGGTTATGCCCACCGCGGATGAGTCTTGCATACTGAAGTTCCTCTATAACTTGGTCGACAAAGTCATGAGCCCCCAGCACTGAACGGCTCACGCTGGGCTCACAAAAACGCGCATCAAGGTATGCTTGCAGGTGGTGCTCGAACACCTCCCTCGAGGCAGGGGTCAGCTCGGGGACACTCCAGAGGAGAGCCCCCGAGCCCGTCATGAGAGGGGCGTCGAGCGCGCCTCCCTATGCGAGGGTGGAGGGCGCCTCATCAGCAGGCGCGAGTCCTGAGGCCAGGCCGTCAGGGGCCCCCGCGTCCCGAGGTCCGTCGACGGGTAGGTTCTTCTTCTTGGGGGCGGTCTGCAGGGCGAGGACGGCTCCATCCTCATCGGAGCACTCGACCGCCGCGGTCTGGTAGGCACGCTCCAGGGAACACACCGCTTCCTTCTTGTTGGAGGCAATCGTGATGACCCCGCCGCTCCGGGGCATCTTGAGGACGCTGTAGCCGTGATGGGTCGCCACCATGAACTTTGCGAGGGCAGGATACCCCAGGATGGCATTGTACGGGAGGTGGATGTTGGCGACGTCGAAGTCGATGAGCTTTGTGTGGTAGTTGTCGCGGTTGCCAAAGGTGACGGGGAGGCGGACCTGCCCCATCGGGAGTGTGGAGCCATCCGTGACACCGTAGAATGGCTTGGTGGGGTGGAGTTGATCGTAGGGAACCTAGAGTGCCTCGAAGGTCTGGACGGACAGGATTTTGAGCCCTGCTCCGCCGTCGATGAGGGTCTTGGTCACGAGGACGTTGCTGATGGTCGGGGTGCAGAGCATCGGGAGGGCGCCTGGGGTCGCAGTGCACTTGAGCTGGTCTTTGGGGTCGAAGGCGATGACTTGCTTGGTCCACTTGAGGTTGCGCACGGCGTCAGGCCTAGCAAGCGCCGCGTTCACCTCACGGGCGAACTGCTTGAAGATGTGGTGAGAAGCCAAGGCATGGGCTCCTCCCAGGATGCATGCAACTGCACGCGGCTCCTGGAAGCCCCCTGCCCCATCTCCCTGGCGGTCGTCGTTCCTCCTTGGCGGTGGTGGCAGCGGAGGCGGGCCTCCGTTGCCCTGAGGGCGACCCTCACGAGGCTGGTCGCGCCAGGAGGAGTCACGAGGCTGCTCCTCCTAGTGGTCTTCACGAGGCTGCTCACGCCACCCTTGGCACGAGTTCCGACCGTCCCAACGCGTGTCCTCCTCCTAGGCCTCCTCCACGGCCGTAGCCGCGGTTGTCGCGCTCAGGGCGCTGCCCGACGCGCCCACCGAGCATCGCCCTGAGCTCCTGACAATCAATGGTGTTGTGGATCTGGACATTTTGGAAGACGCAGTATGGTCGGTTGTCTCTGGGGAGGTCATCGTAGCCGCAGCCACGCTTCACTTCTAGCTCCGCAGCCAGCACTGCGGGTCCCTTGCGCTTCGACTCCTTGGCCTTGGTTTTCTTGTCATCCGCCTCCGCCTCTGGCAGCTCCTGAAGGGAGAGGCATCCTTCCTCCGCCCTGGCGCACTTTGCCGCGAGCTTGAACATTTCGAGGGTTGTGCACATGCCTTCATGAATGGCGAGCTCTTCCCTCATCCTAACGTTGTGGACGCCATCGGAGAATGCGGAGATGATGGCCTCGTCCGAGACCCTGGGGATACGGAGGCGCATGGTGTTGAAGCGTTGGATGTACTTTTGCAGGGTTTCTCCCGGCTGCTGCCTCACGCGGCGCAGATCAGCAGCTGCCGGGGCTCGGTCGCGGGTGCCTTGGAAGTTAGCGACGAAACACTCGTGAAGCTCTTCCCAGGAGGAGATGGATCCCACGGGGAGGTTCAGGAGCCAGGAGCGGGTGCCGTCCTTCAGAGCCATGGGGAACCAGTTCCCCATGACCTGCTCGGTGCCGTTGGACGCCTCGATGCTCAGCTCGTAGAGTTGAAGGAACTCTGTGGGGTCGGTGGTGCCGTCGTAGCGTGGAGGCAGGTATGGCTTGAACTTGCCGGGCCAGACGAGGCACCGTAGCTCAGGGGCTAGGGTGCGACATCCAGCCACGCTCATGACCGCAGGCGCCCCCTGCGCGTGCGACACTGGTTCTTGAGGTGCTGGCGCCACCACCTCCTGTGGCGTGTGGTCTTGGCGCTGTGGGCCAGGGGGCCCACGAGCCCCTGCATGAGGGTGCGGAATCACCTGACAGCTCTCCTCGTCGCGGGCGTCGGCTCTGCGGGGTTGCTCACATCGAGGGGGCTCGCGCCGGCCCTCCTGGCCGGCGTGGTGGAGGGGAGGCGGAGCCGGGAGCCCACGGCCCTCGTTCCCCGCCGGGGGCGATGGAGGACGTGAGGAGTGCATTGGTGCAGGCGCTTCTCCAGCGGCGTTGACGAGCTCGGTGATGCGGTGGAGCCACTCGTCATAGAGGTCATCTGCTGAGCGGTAGCGCAAGAGCTCCCGTGCCATCAGTAGCGTTGGCTGCTGGTAGACCGGCCCGCGGCGGACCAGCGAGGACGACGCTGCGGCCGGCGAGGGTGAAGGTGTTGCCATGCGGCCATCCCGCCGCACGGACAGCGGCAGCGAGGAGTCCTGCTACTCATGGACAGCCGGGTCAGTGGCGGCGTTAGCGACCGGCGAGTTGGGGCGGAGCGGTGCGCCGTTGCCCGCGGGCGCCGTCTGAGCGACGTTGGCAGCGCGGCGGCCGGCGCGAGCTCGGCGTGTGTCCACCATGGCTGTGGAGCAGGGTCGGTGACGAGAACACGACGAGGTTGTCGGAGAGGCGAGATTTTGACACGCCCCCTACCTGGCACACCAAATGTCGGATTCAGGGCTCCTCAAAACCCATTAAGTTCGAACACAGGGGCGTGAAGGAAGATCTGTCCCACTCATGTCTATCTAGCGCCTCGCTCTCGTCTCGGTGGAAGGATTCAAGCAAACAACGAACAAGCACACAAGAGTTTATCCGGGTTCGGGCCACCGTGTGGTGTAAGACCCTACTTCCTACTTTGGTGGATTGGCTCCGGGCGAGCTAGAATATGAGCTAGTACAACGGTTCCTGGGCTCCTTGTGTGGTGGCCGAGTGTGTTCTGTTCCGTCCCCTTTGCAGTGGGAGTCCTAGCTATTTATATAGGCGGCCACGGTCCTCTTCCCCCGAAATGTTTAGGCGGGAAGGGATCCCACAATGGCCATTTTTGAGCGGGAACACAAGGACGTTCTTATCCTGACAAAAGCGGTCTTCGCCTGCAAAAGGATCAGGCGGTGACACGATGGTGGGCTCGACAGTGGCATCCCCCTTGTCGTCCTTGCGGTCTTCGGTCTTGTTGCACCAAAGAGGAAACCTTTGCCCCGCTCCTTGGGAACCAACGGCTGCGCTGTCTCCTTTGCACCGAAATGGCAACTACACCGCTGGCGGACGCTGGCACCCGCTGGCATGGTGCATCACTGCTGACATCACTGCCTCCTCCTGAGGAAGGCTCGGCCTTGGATTCTCCACCCCTCCGGAATGCCTTGCTGAGGCCGCTCCCGAGGAGGTCTTGACGTTGTTCTCCTCGCGAGGCTTGGCCCCCTCGCGAGGGTCTTTTGCAGCTGGTCGATCAGCTGGGCCGTACCAGGCCTCTTGTAGGAGCGCCTCGCGGCCCGCAGACAGGCAAGTCTGGGTACCCTGGTTCCCAGGACGCCGACAGAATTCATTCGTTCATTTTGTTCGAATGTTCTTGTGAAGACTTATGTTGCAATTTCTAGCCATTGATTCAGCTTATATATTTTCCATCAATGGCTAACGGTTGTCATCAAAATCATGATGGCTCCTAAGAGGGTTCCCAACCCTAACCAAGAGGGCGAAGATGAGGGTCCTCCTGAACGTCCTCCTTCCCCTCCTCCTCCGGCTGAGGCATGGAGAGCAATTATGCAAGCGACCAACCAGAACACCCAGATGCTCATGCAAATGATGCAGAACGTTCAAGCCAACCAAGCAATCAAGGCAATCATGGGAACCAAGGCCAAGGCAATCTTTTCAATCAACCTCACTTTGCGACTTTGAACCAATTCCTGGCAAACTAACCGAAGTCGTTCAATTACCGTGTGGAACCGCTAGATGCTGAAGACTGGATCACAGACATCAAAAGGCACTTTGAATGCAGTAACGTGAGGCCTGAGGATTATGTCAAGTTTGCCACTTTCCAACTCAAAGATCAAGCTCCTGATTGGTGGCAACAATACAATGATGCCAGAGGTGAACGTGAGATCTCGTGGACTGACTTCTGCAAAGATTTCCGCTCTCACCACATTCCAACCAGTGTCATTGAAGGCATGCGTGAGCAATTCCGCAACCTGAAGCAAGAAATCCCCGATGCCAAGAGCAAGATTTATCAGTTCCATGGTGGTCTGAAAGATGAACTCCAACTTGCTCTCACCTTGTTCGAGCGGGATGAATTTGACCAATTCTACAATATGGCTCTCAAGCAAGAGGCAGCTCAGCTCAAGAGTGAAGCTTCCAAAAAGAGGATCAGAGATGTTGTTCACTCCTCCTCTTCCTCTCAAGTGGTTGCCAACCAGCAGAAGTTTAGGCTACCACCTCCTCCAGTGCTCCGTCCTCCAAACAACAACAAGCACTCAGGTGGCCGTGGTTTCTCCCACCCACCCAACCTAAGCAATCAGTCCAAGCCTCAGTTTCAAGCTTCAAGATCAAGTGGTCCTTATCACCGGCCTCTCTCAGAAGTGACTTGCAACAAGTGTTCTCAGAAGGGTCACTATGCCAACAAGTGTCCCAACCCAAGGCACCTTCCGCCTCCTCCACCTGTCAGCACTACTATTGTCAAGCACAATCCCAAGGCAGCAAGAGTGAATCTGATGAATGCAGCACAAGCAGAGAATTCTTTAGATGTGATAATTGGTAATCTCCCAGTTAACCTTAAACCTGCTAAAGTTTTGTTTGATTCTGGTGCATCACATTCCTTCATGTCATATCCATTTGCATCCAAGCATAATGTTCGCACCGAAGCTTTACCAAGAACTTTGAGTGTTGTCTCTCCTGGCAAGAGAATGAGTTCTAGTATGGTGGCTCCGGATATATCTATTCACATGGGTGATTATAGTTTTCTGGTTTCTCTGGTTATTCTCGGCAACTCCGACATTGATCTTATTCTTGGGATGGATTGGCTCTCCAAGCATGATGCAAACATTGATTGTGCAAATAAGGAAGCCAAGCTTACTCATCCTGACGAAGACGTGATTATCTTCGCCTCTCGAGATAACACAATCAGGCTATTCTCTCTCAATGACAAGGGCGAGATTAATGCCATTTCTCAGATTCTGGTGGTTAATGAATATGAGGATGTTTTCCCTAAAGAGCTTCCAGGCATGCCTCCCCATCGTCAAGTTGAATTCGTCATTGAACTCGAGCCCGGTACCGAGCCAACATGTCGGCGTCCGTACAAGCTTTCCCCTGATGAGTTGAAGGTGCTGAAGAAACAACTCGATAAGCAAGAACGTATGGGTCTAATCAGGCCTAGTACTTCTCCTTGGGGCTGTGGTGTTCTATTTGTCAAGAAGGATGGCACGGAACGCCTTTGCGTTGATTACCGGTGTCAGGACCCCGATCCTAAGTCACACAGGTCTAGCCTGTAACACATCATATCACTTTGCGGCCTCACGCACGGTATCCCCACGGGTGCCACCTTACCTGGCCCGGGACCGTTTGCGCATTTTGGCACACGTATATGATAGTGTCGCTAGCATCCGTATGACAGAGAACCCGGGCCGACGTGACTAGTTATAAACCAAAAGTGGCACTAAATTACAGAGACAGGCATACATGACCCAACAACGAACGTGTCAGTCATCAACGTATGAACCCAAGTCGTAGCAAGCTACAAGTACTAAGGAACAACGCGTGACATTTCCCCTAAGGGACAGACACAGGAACGAAGAAGGACACATGCCGGCCAGCCTATGTGTTCCGGAGCAGTAGCGAGCTACCAAGGCTCGGTGGAAGCACTAGGAGACATTTCCCTCTAAGATAGGCTACCAAAGGTAAACAACTAGGTGTCGGATCCCACACATAGCAATACACATTACACGTACGCATAACATGCAAGTATGTGCTATACAACATGGCATCACAACATAACTCAACAACTCATATAGATAAGGCCCAGAAGAGCCATCATAGCATTTATTACAAGCAGAGGTCACATGACCCAACATACAGAGCATACAGGCAACGGAAGCATAACATGTCTGGGTACAGACAACTACAAATGAAAAAGGCTGGGAAGCCTAACTATCTACAAGATCCTACAAGGGTACAAGATCGTAGCTGAGGTAACAAGCTAAACGTCGAAGTCCACGCGGAACCACTACCGAGACTGAGGTCTCTCTGCAAAAACATAAATTAAGC
>LR738716.1:51286312-51305494 GCA_902687465.1 Secale cereale
GCCCGGAACGGTGCGCGGGCAGGCGGGACGGTTTTTACCGTGGTAAGACTTTTCGCGCGCTATGCCTCCCACGATCCGCGCGCGTGGCGCGGTGTGGAGGGGTGTGCATGACGTGGGCGGCATGCGTGGGGTTGGTTCCCGCAGGCATGCGTCACATCACAATTAATGTGAAAGGAGGCGGCACACGTTTTCCCCCATAAGAAGAAATAACCGTGGGCGCACTGCTCACTTTCTCCTCTTTCCTCATGCCTTCTCGAATCTCAGAGCCGCCGCTTCCTCTCTTCCTTCCTTCCTAAGCTTTCGCTGTCGCCTACCGCCGTTGCTTCGCCACCCCCTCCCTCAGTCCTCTAATTTTCTCAGCCGCCATGGCGCCCAAATCAGTCAAGGGAAAGGGGGTGGCCAAGGGCGCTGGGACTGTGGAGCCGCCGGAGAATGTGCTATTGGGGGACCGGATGAAGTCCGCCTTCTTCTTCCCCTCGACGGTTGATGTCCGCGAGCTCCAGGCCTCCTTCAAGCCTCTATGGGGAGTGAAGACGGGGGGAGAGGATTCGGGACATCCGGCGACGCGCGTCATTCCTGCCGCTTGCGTCGATCCTGCCCCAAATCGGTATCCCTTTTTTGTCGATTATCTTTCTTGCGTATTATGTCCCCCTTTTTCCGATTTCTTCTGCGACATTATGCATACCTTCGGCTTTCACCTCTTAGATTTTACTCCGAATGCGGTGGCGTGCATGGCTTTCTTTGCGCATCTTTGCGAAGGCTTCATCGGGGTGCAGCCCAACACAGCGCTTTTCCGCCATTATTTCTCCCCTCGGATCCAGCCGGGAGGTGCCGTCTCTAGATGCGTCACCTGGATCCCAAGATCCAAGGGGGCGTACCCGGACGGTGCTGTGAAGGAGAGGTGGGAGGAATGGCGTGGCCGGTGGTGCTGGATTGAAGACGAAGACCCGCCAAAATTCTGCAAGGTCCGCCGAGTGCCGCCGGTCCGTGATAGTGATTGGGGCGATGTCGATGCCGCCGACGGGAGGCTCACTGTCGCCACTACCAGGATTCTCCGGCTCACCCGGGCTGGACTCACCCTTGAGAAGATCGGGGCGGACTTTATTCGCCGTCGGATCGCCCCGTTGCACAACAAGCGGAGGCCAGCCTGGCTCTTTACGAATCCGGCTGACGTTATGCGACTCCGTCCTGGCCTCAACCACAATTTCACGGTGATGGCACATGCCCATTTCTACCAGCGGCTTTTTTAGCTCGATATGGGTCATGATGGCGAGGTCGAACGGACCGGCAAGGCCGCAAGGGCTGCCGCAAAGGTCGGCAAGGCCCTCAAGGGGCCGTTTTTCAAGTTGCCAGCGGGGGTGGTCCCGTTGTGCAATAATTCACGTCGGTCCGAGATCATCGCTATGATGCCGGACTGTAACGCGCACGGCCCTGTCCTGAGCTGGAAGGAGCCGACGGATGCAGATGTGCAGCAATTCTTTGACACCCTAATTGAGGTATATGTCAATGCTGACGCCGAGCGGTGGCTTGTCATGGACACCACCCAGGCAGAGTTGGACTACATCGCCACTAGGGCGAGGGAGACGCAGCTTGCCATGGAGGCCGGCAGTGCCGGGGGTGTGGAGGACAAGGCCGCAACGGCTGCGGTGGAGGAGGAGCTCATCCGGTGGGCGACGGCCGCCGGGGAGGTTAGCAGCGCCGGCACTGGAGCTCCGCTTGTCGAAGATGCGGCTGACCAGTCGTCGTCGGAGGAGGACATGGCGGCGGGCTCGACGCCAACCAGGGGAAGAGGGCGAGTCCTGCGGCGGGCTGGCTCCGGCGAGCTGGTCTGGCCCAGCAGGGCTATAAGGCCTCAATTGACCCTGGAGGGGTCCGGGCGTCACACGAGCGCCACGGCAGCAAAGAGGCTGACGAAGGCTGCTGAGAAGAGGAAGACAATAGCCCCCTCCCCATCTGAGTGCGCACAAACCCCGTCTTCTTCGCCTCCTCCGGCAGATGTCGACTCAGATGTTGACGCAGAGCTCCCTTTTGATCTTGGGCATCTCAGCCCGAAGAGGAAAATGAAAGTGGTGGAAGAGGAGGAGATGGATGACAAGTAAGTACTCCGTTCCTTACTGCCATTTCTATTCCCCTGAATTAAGTCACTCATCTTGATCCGTTTTTGCTTTTGCAGGGATGCAGAGACGTTGGTCCAGCGAATGAAGAGAGCGAAGGCCTCGGCGAGCAGTCAGCCCTCGGCTGGGGCTTCAAAGACGCCACTAGTGGTGTTGAGCAGCCCGGACAGCAGCCCCCGGCACAGCCCCCAGCGTAAGTTCGTCACCCTCCTCTTATTCGACATATGGTAGGTGTTCGATGCTATGGTGTTGACCATGTCGGGTTCGTAGGAAGGGAGCGGCAGCAGGAGGAGCCGCAGAGGGCTACCCCCAACACACCACCCCCATCGACTACGTCGCCGCGAGGGGCGTCCCCGGCAAGGGCATCAAGCACGGAGCCCACACCCATGGAGGAAGAGGGGAACTTGGGCGCTGGTGACTCTGCCATGGCGCCAAATACTAGCGGGAAGGGGACTTCTGCTTCACAGCCTGGCACTGATGAGTCGCCTGTCCTCCGTCTCTGTTTTTCCCTTATTCTTTTTCTTGGCTTCATTGCTCCCATTACTGGCCATGCCCTCCTTCAACAGATATGGAGGACGTGGATACTGTTGTTGGGAATATTGCTGAGGAGGCCGCGGCGGAGGCCGACAGGATTGCCGCCGAGGAGGCCGCCAAGGATGCTGACGAGGCCGCCGCCGATGAGGCCGCCAAGGATGCTACCGAGGACACCGCTGGTGAGGCCACCAAGGATGTTGCCGAGGACACGGCTGCGAGGGGCCACCAAGGCGACCGGCGAGGCTTCTGCCGAGGGTGCCAGCGGTGGGCCTGCCGGGGAGGCCGGCAAGGCCACAGCCGAGGAAGAGGTGGTTGATGATCAGCCTCCTTCCTCCACAACCTCGGGCCCCAGCAGATATCTGAAGGTGGGCGACGATCTTTTCGTCCATCTTCCAGGGGCGTCAAGTTCCCGAGCACTCGCCGAAGGGGAAGTCTTCGACGGCGAGGTGCTCGCTGCCACCGGGCTCGAGGTGGTCAATGAAACGGGCGTTGGTGGCGATGGTTCTCCAAAAGAGCAGCATTTTTGTGCTATGGGGGCCAATTTCCGAAAGCTCCAAGTGCTCTACCGTGCCCGTCTGGACAAGGTTAAGTCCAGGATGGCAACGGTGGACAAGGCGGAGGTGGACTTCAAGGCGCGCATTGCTAAGACGCAGACCTGATTTCACCAGATTCTTGAGGAGCAGAGGGCCTTTTAGGGGGAATTGGCCAAGCACGATGTAGAGCTCACCATGAAGATGGCTAACATCGAGAAGGCCCAGGAAATGGCAGCGAACTTGGCTGCCGCGGCCGAGGCCGCCCGGAACCAACATCAAGCCGCATTGGATTCCCAGGCAGAAGACCTCTCCGCGCATGAGGCGAAGCTTGCTGCAACGCTCTGCGGCAAAGATGAGGAGCTCGAGGCCCTTGTAGTGTGGTGGACTCGCGAGCTAGAGCAGAGGCACAAAGAGGCACCCGATGCCCAGGCTCTGGCCCATGCTGGCAAGGTGAAGGAGTTAGAGGTAGAGCGGGACGAGCTGAAGGAACAGGCCATCAAGCTGTCCAACAAGAAGAACACGCTCAACAGCACCTTGGTAGAGGTGCAAGGAGCGGTCATCAGCAGGGCTGGGAGCTCTCCGAAGCGCAAAACTCCATCGGAGATCTCAAGCTGAAGCTGGAGAATCTCGAGAAGATGTTGTCGGAGAGCACAGCTCAGGAGGAGACCTTGACCAGGAGCCTGGAGGAGGAGAAGCAGCTGCGGGCGAACGAGGCTGCCTCCCACCAGGAATATGTGGCAGGCGAGAACAGATGGACTAGTCGCCTAGAGGACGTCGTCGGCAGGGTCTGATACGTCTCAAACGTATCCATAATTTTTGCTTGTGACATGCTTGTTTTGCATCATTGTCTCATGTTTATATCAAAGTTTTTTATCTTTTTAGGCATTTATTGGACTAACCTAATAATGGTTGCAAAAGTGCACAATGTTCTTGTTTTACACTTTATTGTGTAGGAATTACTTGGAAATTGACAAAAAAGCAAAAGGAGTCGTATTGGAGTAGGACTCTGACTTTACTGAAATCTGTCTGAGAACGTTTTTTAAAGATGGTCACGTTCCGGACGGAAGACGACGTCAAACGGAAAAAGTCTAGTTGTGAAAGTTGTGGGGAATTTCGAGAGGATGCTTCTGGATATAAAATCCGTCCAAATCGGAGTCCGGACAGCCGAGAAAAGCCCGTTTTGCTGAAGCCCAAAATCTGATGACGGGAATCCGAGAGTCTATATAAAGAAAGGAAACCTAGGTCACCAAGGGCCACGAATTTTCCTCCTCCCAAGCCGCCGTCTTGGAGGGGAGGACCAACACCATTGCAGCACCATCCACAAGGAAGAAGGGGGGCCAAGGAGCCGCTACCCCCTAGGGCCGCCGCCGCCACCTAGGGCCGCCGCCGCCCCTAGGGCCGCCGGCCGTCTCCTCCTCGCGGGGCTGCACCGCTCCATCAACACCACCATCAAGCTCCTCCTCACCATGTCCATGTGTGAGTAGTCTTCTCCTGGGCCGAGGGCTTGTACGTGTAGCTATGTGGTTATCTCTTTCTCCCATGATGTGATCTTCATTGTGATCATAGGCTATGTTAATCTAGGGTGATCCCATGATACTTCCCCTTCCTCTATGTATTGGATTGATGTACTCACTTGTCTTTATCTAGTATAATCCCCAAGACCAAGGTGACAGCGGTCTATTGGACATGGATTAGAAGAATATTTTCATGAGTGATTTCCTCTTTTGTGTGTTGGTTAAAGATTGAGAGTCTCTTGGTGCTTGTCTTTGACTATCCTTTAGATATGTTGTGGTGATTGTGGTACTCTCTTTGGATGGCTGCGGTGACATTGGGATATCCATAGATTGAGAACTACAAACTTTGAGGTGTGCTTTTGTAGCCCTACATAATTCTCGTCCTCTCTTGACCACAAAGGAATGACCTCCGGGTGCGTCTCCATTGCATGTTTTATGGGAAATATCATGTGATTCGATTATGTTAATGTTGTTGGGAGTTGCCACTAGTGAAAGTATGATCCCTAGGCCTTGTTTCCACCATTACAATACCATTTGTGCTCACGTTTACCACTTGTTAGCTTGCTGCACTTTTTATTACAGATTTATATCACTTTATTTTGCCATCCATATCACTTGCCATTTAACATCTCTTCGCCGAACTAGTGCACCTATACATCTGACAAGTGTATTAGGTGTGTTGGGGACAGAAGAGACTTCTTGTATCTTGATTGCAGGGTTGGTTGAAAGGGTACGTTCAACCTCCACTTCCCTGAGTTCGATAAACCTTGGGTTACCCACTTAAGGGAAATTTGCTGCTGTCCTACAAACCTCTGCTCTTGGAGGCCCAACACTGTCTACAGGAATAGAAGCGTGTAGTAGACATCAGGGTCACCTCGCAGTTGGCCATCATGGGGATGCCAAACGTGAGGTATGCCCCTGAGCGCAGCGGGACCATCAACGCCAAGCTGACCCAGTTCTTCGAGGGCGTCCTTGGAGCCTTGGCTTATCTTCACTCCAATAGAGCGGCCACGTTGGCCGGGGAGGCCCGGCGACTTTGCCGGGGGGTCGTGACCAAGATCCTCACTAAGATGGCGTATTGGAATCCCGACCTTGACTTCGAAGCCGCGATGGATAGCTTGCCGGATGGTACTGACCTCACGGTGCTCAAGGAGCGCATCAAGCCCGTCATCAGCTGCATCGACGAAATCAAGAGGGTGGAAGGCCAGTGCCGGGATTAGGCATCCCGTTCTTCTTCGCCGCTGCGGGTTCCCGACCAAGACAAGTTTTATCTTTAGTTAGAACCGCAGCAATGATGTGATGTAACATAACTTTGAAGTATCTTTGGGATTATGCATGCTATTTCCCTGTTTGTTGCCTCTTTGTACGTCCACCCTACGCTAGCTGGGTAGGCTTGCCGGCGCGGAAACCCAGGGCGGCGTTTTGGGGACGGGTCTCCATTGACCTACCGGGTGAACGTGCTACCGGGTGAGCCACCTTACCACCCTTAACGCAGCCGCTCGAACTGTCGAGTTTGACTCGAGTCAGAGTCGAGAACCTTGCCAATTGCGAAAGGCTACCCTACCGTTTCCAACGCAGCCATTTGAACCGTTGAGCGGACTCGAAACAGAACAAAGGCATTGCCGATCGGGAAGGGCCCCATTTGCGTACAGGTTTCTTTTTGTAAAAAGAACGAGAGCTCCGAGGATAATAACTTTATATAATATACTGGAAATATCCGGGGTTCAATGTAACTTAGCTCCTGTTTGTAGCCGCTCGAGTGCTGATCTTCCGGCCTCCTTCCTTCTCAACGAGCCATGAAGACGAAGGAGTGCTGGGCTAACTGCTAGAGCCGATTCTCACAACTGCGCCCCCTACCTGGAGCGCCAAAGATGTCGGTGGGAACGACACCTATGGGATCACAAGAATCCCTACTACAGTTAGCGGGGCGCGGGGTTGAGAGAAGAGCGGATCAAACAGATAGCACACGGTTCGTTTATCCAGGTTCGGGCCGCGAGGATGCGTAAAACCCTACTCCTGCTTTGGTGGATTGTATATCTGTGTTCTTCAGCTAGCTATGGGGCGTGAGGAGCTCCAAAAAGTCAAATCCTCCTCCTAGTAGCCTCGGGCCTCCTTTTATAGAAAAAGGGGTTGCCACAGTGGCACACAGGAGGTGGAAAGGGAACAGTGATGCGAGTTTATCCCTCGCATTACATGACAAGGCACATTTAATGCGTCTTTCTTAGGTGTCTTTGCTTTATCGGGGACGGGGGAGAGATCTGTCTTGTCCGTCACCGCTCCTTCTTGTGTTGACACGTGCCCTGGCCAGCGATGCCTGAGATGCCATGTAGGTAGGCAGGCAGTTGAGGTGGCGCAATAGTGGGTCTTCACGAAGATCTGCATGTCGCCACGCAGGTGCCTGCCTAGCTGGTTGGGTCGGCAGCTGCATACGGCGGTGGAAGTTTTGTCGACGTGGGCCTGATGGTGGCCCTGCGGATGTCTTTGGCAAGGGCCTTGCCGGGGCCCCGACAAGGGTGTTGCCGCGGCGCCTGCTGCCATCCCCGGCAAGGTGCTTGCCAGAGGTCTTGTGGTCTTCCGCTGGGATCCCACCAAGGGTCGTCGTCTTCTTAGTGCGTATTTGATCTTGAATGTCTTCAAAAAGATTTGCATGCCACTACGGGGATGTCTCCCGAATCCTTGCCCTATGGGGGGCAGCGGACTCAAGGGTGATTTGCTCCGTAGGCGTGGGGCGATTTGCCGCGGCAAGGGTCTTGCCGGGGCTGCTAAAGCCGGCCCCGGCAAGGATCTTGTCGGGGGAGCCCGCCTCATCCCTTGGTTCTTCGTGGTCTCGTTCTTTGGTGTCGTTCTAGTTCTCTTGAGCTTTGGTCTTACCCTGGCTTACCTCCCTTGCCTTGCTTGGTGCGGCGGTGCCCGTGGCTCAGACTGCCCATGCACAGTCATAGGGGTACAAAAAGTGTACCCCCCTTTTTGTACACCGACATCAACTACTTCCTCTACGCAGAGCCGATCACCTCGCCTGCGTCGTCTTCTTCCTCTTCTTCCATGCCGACGGCCGTAGCTGTTCGAGCGTCGTCGTCGTCGACTCCGACCACCTCCAAGCTAGCCGAACATCTCGCCATGTTCGTGGTGAGCGTCTCCACCTTCCCGTGCACTTTTCCCCCTCCTTAGCGCCATCTAGACCCGAGTTCATCGTGCATCCGAGCTTGTTGCCGTCGGGACTCGTCGCCAGCGAGTATCCGTACCACCGTAGGCCTTCTATTGTTGCCCGTCTACTTCGCCTTGTCGTGTAGATGCTGCCAGAGCAGTCGTCGCTCCGCCTAGGTCGTTGCTTTGTCTCGTAGAGGTCCGCCGCCGCCGTACTATCATGAGCTCGTCACCGGCGTTGCAGTGCTTGCTAGGTTCTGCAAGCGCGTGGCGTGCATGCGGTGTTCCCCCAGGAACAGCCTGCACCCCTCTGCCGTCCGTTTAGGTCACCGGAGCAGCTCGGACGAGCAGCCTCGACGAGCCTCTGTTTTCCCCTGCGGCTGGCATCTTCAGTTTACACTTCAGGCGCTGTTTCCGTATTCTGTCAAGAACACTCGCTCAGTCTAGTGGCTTGGCCCTTCGTCAGTTAACAGAGAGGTTGTGGGTTCGAATCCTATAGGGGGCAGTGGGATTATTCCCCCATTTTTGCCTCATGTGAGTCTGACAGGCAGACCCCACCTGTCATTCTCACTCTGCTGCTCCACCCACTCGCTCACCCACCATGCCACGTTGGATACCCCCGGGTCCACCCATCAGTGCCTCTCGCTAGAGCCAGACCGAGTCAGTTTTGTTTTTGCGTCTGTTTTCTTTTTCTGTTTTTGCTTTTCTTTTTCTTTTTCTGCATATACTTTGCATAATTAATATCTGTTTAATTATGCATCTGATGGAGATGAGTTATATATGAAAAATGTTTAGTTTTTCATGTAGAATACTTATATGCTGTTTGTTGCCATGTTTAAAAACATTAAAAAAGATGTTTGAATTAATTTGTGTTTTAAATGTGCTCAAACTTGTAAAAATCATAACTAAATATCTACAACTCCAAATTTAACAAACTTTATATGCATTTGGGGTGGAAAAATGTGTAGAATAATGTGGTGTTGTTGTTTTGCATGTTTAACAACCTTAAAACAGGAGTTTCTCAGATCTGTCCCAAATGCATTTAAATGAATATGGGAGTTTCTGGAAATTGTTGTTTGTTCTTTCCATCCCATTTAAAAATGTTAGCATGTTGTTGTAGTCCTAGTTGCACCCTTTCCATGTTAATAAACTCATTTAAACTTGTTGGGTGCTTGTTTAAATAATCTACATAACCTTGTTAGTTTTGTTCTTTTGCTTGTGTTCATGCATCATGTGTTGTGATCTTGATTGCTATGATGTTAGTGCACTCTTGTGTTCCTAGGCTATGCATCATATCTATTCAAGTCCATATGCATCATACTCATGCATCATGTGATTGAGAATTGCATGATGATTGATTGTTGTTCCGGTGTTGCATTTTGGTGTTGGATAGAGCCCGGTGACGATTCGGAGTACGAGGTTCCTACCGAGGCTGAGTTTGAGGAGCAAGGTTACGATCCCTTCGTGGAATCAACAGGAAATATGACCTTTCCCAGATATCACTACTATCTTTGCCTATGCTAGATGTCTCGCTCTTTAGATATTGCCTCGATGCCTATTCCTGTATGTCAGTCCTCCTATTGTTGCCATGAAACTCTCTAACCACCCTCCTAGCAAACCGTTGTTTGGCTAAGTATGCATCGCTCAGCCCCTCTAATAGCGTTGTTAGTTGCAGGTGAAGATTTGAAGATTATTGCCCCGTGATGAAGTTATTGTTGGGATATCACAATATATAAACTATTAAACTAAATCACCTATATATTAGCAATGGCTGGAAGGCTAAGCCTCTTGCTTGGTGTTTTGTTCCACTCATGCCACCCTAGGAACCGATAAACTGGTGTTATGTTCCTTGATTATGCGTCCCTAACACGGTTGGGGTTTATGGGCCCCCCTTGATAATTCGCTCAGCGCTAAAGCTTTTCCAGCAAGGCCCAACATTGGTTTTACATTTGCCTAATAACTAAAACTTGCATAGGGCGTTGCAAACCCGAGTTCTTAATTAACAACCCGGGCCAGTGCTCCTCATGAGTGTTGGTCCAAATTGGGTAACCTGCGAGGCCACCTCGGAGAAACTCAAGGTCTGCCATACACCCGTAGCTTGTCCCATCCGGTCGTGGCCTGAGACAAGATACGCGCGGCTACTATCAGGGTGTCGGCACGCCGGGAGGTCTTGCTGGATTAGTTTTACCTTTGTCGAAATATCTTGAGCACGGGATTCCGAGAATACTCGGGTCTTCCCACTTTGGAGTTGCGACTCTGCAGATCGTGGGCTTGTGATGGGCTAAAATGGGACACCCCTGCAGGGTTTGATCTTTCGAAAGCCGTGCCCGCAGTTATGTGGCAGATGGGAATTTGTTAATATCCGGTTGTAGATAACTTGACACCTTGTTCATGAATACACTACCTGCGTGAGTAACCGTGATGGTCTCTTTCCGAAGGGCTTCGGGAAGTGAACACGGTGGGGTTATGTTTGATCATGAGTAGCTAGGATCACTTCTTGATCAACTTGGCGATCGTTGGCACTTGTTCTCTTCTCACTCTAAACTCGTAAGCTAGTGCTTAGTGCTTGCTGCAACCTTTGAGTACATCCTTTCCACACCTAAGGCTTTGATAGTCTTGTTACCCGGGAACGGGATTGCTGAGTTCTCTATGGATCTCACGAGTACAGAAGGTTGCGGCGGTGGAAATAGGGTTTCGTGGTGCTCTCGGATGTTTTCAGGGTATATGAGTATATATAGGAGGAAGAGGTACGTTGATGGGCCTCGAACCCCTCGTTGGTTACCCCAAGTGAAAGGTGTAAGATGGAGTAAGTAGAAGTGTTTTCCCTTAGCAAAGATGCCAAGGATCGAATCCCCAGCGACTCCTAGGTTCAACAAGTAGGTGTAAATTGCTAACGGCGCAATTAGCAATCAACGTGGACCTGCACACAAATACAAATAACTTTGCTCCCAACGAGTACAGAGAGGTTGTCAATCTCTCCGGCCTTGTAGTTCACAAAGGGTTAAAAGCAATATGATAGTAGTGATAAATAGTGTTTTGCAATAGTAAGTAAAATAGCGAAAAGTAAATAGTGTATGTGATCAATGATGGTAATATGGACCGGAGTCTCATGATGTTCACTAGTGATGTCTCTCTCCCAAAAGACGATAAAACAGCTATGTGAGGTAAACAAATTACAGCTGGGCAATTGACAGGACCCACGAGCGCATACAAATGGTGATTACATTGCAAGAAAGGTTGAGGTTCAAAGCATGGGCGGTACACCAAAGTAAGTAGACCAAAATCCATCAATATCTACTACTAATCATCCACCTTGAGATATCTATCCAGAACATCTCGCTGGTATTAAGTTGCGAGTCCTACCCATAGTGTAAACTCAATGCAACAGACAACTGCATTAAAAGAACTTTGCGTAAAGTAAACAATCCTTGCACCCGCGGGCACAAGCACCGTTGTTTTCCCCCTTGTGGCAACAGCACATCCCCTAGACTCATGTTTCTGTCACTCAAGCTAGTCATCGAGGGGCATGAACCCACAATCGAGCATAACGTTCCCTCTTGGAGTCACTACCTATTACTCGGCCAAAGCAATAAATAACAACGGAGAACATGCAAGAATTACTTATGAACTAAAATATAAAAGAGGTGAATCAAATAAATTACTCAAGATCAATCCGAACATAATCTCATAATCCATCGGATCCCAGCAAACTCAACATAGCAACAGCATAAGGATTACATAGGTGCCTCGATCATGTAGGGCAGCTCACGAGGACTAATTAGTGAAGCACAAGAACGGGAGGAGAACATCACATAGCTACTGGTCATGGACTCATGGTCCAAGGGAGACTACTCACGAGTCATCCGGGAGGCGTCCATGGTGGTGGAGAAGCTCCCGGTGGTGATCCTCCCCTCCGGCAGGGTGCCGGGAAGAGTTCTCCTGGTGCTCCCGATCTTGGAAGCGGCGGCGGCGGCGGAACAGAGATGGGATCACGAAAAGAAGTCCTGTTCTGAGGGTTTCGGGGAACCCTTTAAATATATGCCAAAGTAGGGCACCGGGGGAGCCTCGGGGGGCCCAGGCGCCCCCCCGGCGCGGCCCAGGGGGGGGGCGCCCACAGGGCGCCTGGAGCCCCTGTGGCCCACACCAGGCTGCCCTTCGGACGCAGTGTTGTTTCCGTATCGCTGATTTTTTATATAATTTTTCTGGATTTTTCTGGGCAGTTCTCGAAACGTGAAAACCTGAAATACAAAAACAGCCGAAAACAGAAACTGGCACTGGGGTGCACTGGATTAGTAAGTTAGTCCAAATATGATCAAAAGTGTATGGAAGTGTATGAATATCATAGCAATATCACCCAAAAGTGGCATGGAGCAAGCAGAAATTATAGATACGTTTTGGACGTATCAGCAAGTAGCATTTTTATCATAGACATATCGACCAATGCAACAGAAGCAAACTCTCTTAATAAGATAAGCATGATAACTAAAGAGAGTTCAAGCGACCAACTAAACAAAAGCTCTTTAAAAAGATAAGCATGAAAACTAAGAGCTGAACATGATAGTAGCTATTGAAAGACCAAGAACATACACAGCAAAGATAAACATGAAAATTCTATGTTGTGTTCTAGGTTGAAGTGGAGCGTGTCTCTCTCCCACACAAAGAAAGCTGAGTTCCAACTCGTTATGAAAAGCTAAAGAAAACTAAAAAGGAAAACTAAAAAGCAAGACGCTCCAAGCATAGCACATAACACATGAAGTGATAAAAATATAGTGGAACGAAAGACGAACTGATAATTGTTGATGGAGAAGGGGATGCACGGGGGCATCCCCAAGCTTAGACGCTTGAGTCTCCTTGAATATTTCTTGGGGGTGCATGGGGGCATCCCCAAGCTTGAGCGCTTGACACTCCTGAATCTTTTTATCATCTTCCCTCGCACACTTGAAAACTCCCTTCATACATAACTCATCATAATCTGATTAGCGAGGTTAGTACCCTTAATAAAATAATTATACCTTGCTGGAAATAAGGATATTATTGAAGTTCTACTGTTTCTCAAGATTGCCAAAAGGTTTTTGCAAAGAAAAAGCAAGTTCTTGATTTGCAAAGTGAAGGTAAGGCAAAACAGGACAGTATCTGTGAAAAACAGAACATCAGGCAGTAATTGATCTGTTCGGGATACTTCTGCAACTCAAATCAAAAAACTCAGAACAGTCGCACGAAAGACAATTATATAGAGAACGCTGTCGAAAAAATTCAGACCAAAAAGATGATCTGGTGATTTTATACGAATTTTTCTATCCAAGGACAGAATCTGTTTTCTGGACAGCACCTCACAACTTTTGAACTTTCTAGCAATCGGAGGCTATACTTGGCACAAATATGAAAAGCAAAGATACAATGATGATGCTACAGCAGTAAACAACATCAAGACACAACAAAAGCAAAAATTTTATTCATGTGGGCTGCCTCCCAAAAAGCGCTTTCTTTTATGCCTTTAAGCTAGGCATAATGCATAGATCAAGTTTTATCAAGAGTAAAAGAATAGCTAGCCCGTACAACGGACTCAAAAGGTAACTTGATCTTCTTTCGAGGGAAGTGTTCCATCCCTTTCTTGAGAGGAAACTGAAATTTTATATTACCCTCTTTCATGTCAATGACAGCACCAACGGTGCGTAAAAAGGGACGTCCCAAAATAATTGGACATGAAGGATCACATTCAATATCCATAATAGTGAAATCAACGGGCACATAATTATCATTGACAACAATAAGAACATCATCGATCCTCCCCAAAGGTTTCTTTATGGAAGAATCAACGAGACGAACACCAAAAGAACAAGAATCATAAGGTTTCAATTTAAGCATATCATATATCCTTTTGGGCATAACAGAGGTACTAGCACCAACATCACATAATGCATAACAAGAGAAGTCATTCAAATAATTTTTTATCATAGGATCCCAACCATCTTCTAGCTTTCTAGGTATGGAGGCTTCTACTCTAAGTTTCTCCTCCCTAGCTTTGATGAGAGCATTAGTGATATGCTCTGTGAAGGCAAGGTTAAGCGTGCTAGTGCGGGGATCTCTAGACATCTTGTGAAGGAAATCAATAACTTCTGTAAGAGTGCAATTATCAAAATCAAGGTCACGAGCATCAAGTAAAGTGGTAGTGGTGTCCTGTTTGGTAGTTTCTATAGCATCACCATTAATAGGTCCATTGGGACCAGGAGTACATTGGGTGCTAAGAGTGTGAACATTCTCAATAACTTGGATAGTAGCAACAGTGTGGTGGGTAGGAAGGCTCTTAATTCTTTCCTCTTCCTCCCTTTCTCTAGCCCATCTTTCTTTTAGCTTAGCCATCATCCTAATATTTCATTAATTTGTACTTGAGTAGCATTGATAGGGATGACTTCCCTCTCTTTAAGAGGAGAAGTTTCAATTTTTAGCAATTTTACCTCATTGGCTAAGTGGTCTACCTTAAAAGAAAGATCATCTGGTTTATGTAGTTTCTCTTCTACATTCTTATTAAAGGCTTTTTGGGTAGTGATGAAATCTCTAAGCATGGTCTCTAGTTCAGTATTGGAGTTCTTGGTACTAGGATAAGCATTGTTGTTCCCATAAGAGTTAGAGGGGAACGGTCTAGAATTGTTACCAAAGTTACTCCTATAAGCATTGTTGTTAAAATTATTTCTAGAGATAAAGTTCACATCTACTTGTTCTTGAGCAATCAAAGAATTTAAAGGAACGTCACGAGGATCAATAGTAGATTGCTTCGAAAGTAGAGACATCATCAAGTCAACTTTTTCATTAAGGGAGGAAATCTCCTCGACAGAGTTTACCTTCCTACCTGTTGGAGCGCGTTCGGTGTGCCATTGGGAATAGTTGATCATCATCTCATCGAGAAGCTTTGTGGCAGCACCAAGTGTAGTTGACATAAAAGTTCCTCCCGCGGCCGAATCTAACAAGTTCCGCGAGGTAAAGTTTAAGCCTGCATAAAAAGTTTGGATAACCATCCAAGTAGTCAAACCGTGAGTAGGGCAGTTCTTGATAAGAGACTTCATACGTTCCCAAGCTTGGGCAACGTGTTCATTATCCAATTGTTTAAAATTCATGATGTTACTTCTACGTTGGATAATTTTAGCAGGTGGATAGTATTTTCCGATAAAAGCATCTTTGCACTTGTCCCATGAATCTATGCTATTTCTAGGCAAAGACTGAAACCAAATTTTAGCTCCTCCTCTCAAGGAGAAAGGAAAAAGCTTAAGCTTAACAATATTACCATCTATTTCTTGGTACTTTTGCATATCACAAAGTTCTACAAAGTTGTTTAAGTGTAAAGCAGCATCATCTCCAGCACCGGAGAATTTATCTTTCATAACTAAGTTCAGTAAAGCAGGTTTAATTTCATATGAAGGTGCTGAAGTGGCAGGTGTAGTGATAGGTGTGCTGATGAAGTCATCATTGTTGTGACTAGTGAAGTCACACAACTTGGTGTTCTCGGTGGAACCCATAGTAGCAAGCAAGCAAGATAACTATTTTTGTGATTTTCGATAAAAAGGTACTAAAGCAAAAATGATAGGTAAACTAACAAGACTAAAAAGCAAAGGTAAAAGATAGCATGCAACTCCCCTATCCTGAAGAGTGGAGTCCCCGGCAACGGCGCCAGAAAATACTCCTTGATGGGCCTCGAACCCCTCGTTGGTTACCCCAAGTGGAAGGTGTAAGATGCAGTAAGTAGAAGTGTTTTCCCTTAGCAAAGATGCCAAGGATCGAATCCCTAGAGACTCCTAGGTTCAACAAGTAGGTGTCAATTGCTAACGGCGCAATTAGCGATCAACATGGACCTGCACACAGATACAAATAACTTTGCTCCCAATGAGTACAGAGAGGTTGTCAATCTCTCCGGCCTTGTAGTTCACAAAGGGTTAAAAGCAATATGATAGTAGTGATAAATAGTGTTTTGCAATAGTAAGTAAAATAGCGAAAAGTAAATAGTGTATGTGATCAATGATGGTAATATGGACCGGAGTCTCATGATGTTCACTAGTGATGTCTCTCTCCCAAAAGACGATAAAACAGCTATGTGAGGTAAACAAATTACAACTGGGCAATTGACAGGACCCACGAGCGCATACAAATGCTGATTACATTGCAAGAAAGGTTGAGGTTCAAAGCATGGGTGGTACGCCAAAGTAAGTAGACCGAAATCCATAAATATCTACTACTAATCATCCATCTTGAGATATCTATCCAGAACATCTCGCTGGTATTAAGTTGTGAGTCCCACCCATAGTGTAAACTCAATGCAACAGACAACTGCATTAAAAGAACTTTGCGTAAAGTAAACAATCCTTGCACCCACGGGCACAAGCACCGTTGTTTTCCCCCTTGTGGCAACAGCACATCCCCTAGACTCATGTTTCTGTCACTCAAGCTAGTCATCGAGGGGCATGAACCCACAATCGAGCATAACGTTCCCTCTTGGAGTCACTACCTATTACTCGGCCAAAGCAATAAATAACAACGGAGAACATGCAAGAATTACTTATGAACTAAAATATAAAAGAGGTGAATCAAATATATTACTCAAGATCAATCTGAACATAATCTCATAATCCATCGGATCCCAGCAAACTCAACATAGCAACAGCATAAGGATTACATAGGTGCCTCGATCATGTAGGGCAGATCACGAGGACTAATTAGTCAAGCACAAGAACGGGAGGAGAACATCACATAGCTACTGGTCATGGACTCATGGTCCAAGGGAGACTACTCACGAGTCATCCGGAAGGCGTCCATGGTGGTGGAGAAGCTCCCGGTGGTGATCCTCCCCTCCGGCAGGGCGCCGGGAAGAGTTCTCTTGGTGCTCCCGATCTTGGAAGCGGCGGCGGCGGCGGAACAGAGATGGGATCGCGAAAAGAAGTCATGTTCTGAGGGTTACGGAGGACCCTTTAAATATATGCCAAAGTAGGGCATCGGGGGAGCCTCGGGGGGGCCGAGGCGCCCCCCCGGCGCGGCCCAGGGGGGGCGCGCCCACAGGGTGCCTGGAGCCCCTGTGCCCCCCCCCCCCAGGCTGCCCTTCGGACGCAGTGTTGTTTCCGGTTCGCTGATTTTTTATATAATTTTTCTGGATTTTTCTGGGCAGTTCTCGAAACGTGAAAACCTGAAATACAAAAACAGCCGAAAACAGAAACTGGCACTGGGGTGCACTGGATTAGTAAGTTAGTCCAAATATGATCAAAAGTGTATGGAAGTGTATGATTATCATAGCAATATCACCCAAAAGTGGCATGGAGCAAGCAGAAATTATAGATACGTTTTGGACGTATCATACGTCGGTGGAGCTATGAGAGGCCCACGAGGGTGGGGCGCGCCTACCCCCTGGGCGCGCCCTCCTGCCTCGTGGCCACCTCGTGGCTTCCCAGGCGTGTACTCCAAGTCTTCTGGGTTGCGTTTGTTCCAAAAACGATCCTCGCGAAGGTTTCATTCCGTTTGGACTCCGTTTGATATTCCTTTTCTGTGAAACACTGAAATAGGCAAAAAACAGCAATTTGCACTTGGCCTTTGGTTAGTAGGTTAGCACCAAAAATAATATAAAAGTGCATCATAAAGCCCATTAAACATCCAAAACAGATAACATAATAGCATGGAACAACCAAAAATTATAGATACGTTGGCGACGTATGAAGCATCCCCAAGCTTAATTCATGCTCGTCCTTGAGTAGGTAAATGATAAAAATAGAATTTTTGATGTGGAATGCTACCCAACATAATTCTCAATGTAATTCTCTTTATTGTGGCATGAATGTTCAGATCCGAAAGATTCAAGACAAAAGTTTAATATTGACATAAGAATAATAATACTTCAAGCATACTAACAAAGCAATCATGCCTTCTCAAAATAACATGGCCAAAGAAAGTTCAGCCCTACAAAATCATATAGTTTGGTTATGCTCCATCTTCGTCACACAAAATACCCAAATCATGCACAACCCCGGTTTAAGCCAAGCAATTGTTTCATACTTCAATTTTTCAAACTTTTTCAACTTTCATGCAATACATGAGCATGAGCCATGGATATAGCACTATAGGTGGAATAGAGTGGTGGTTGTGGAGAAGACAAAAGGAGGAAGATGGTCTCACATCAACTAGGTGTATCAATGGGCTATGGAGATTCCCATCAATAGATATCGATGTGAGTGAGTAGGGATTGCCACGCAACGGATGCACTAGAGCTATAAATGTATGAAAGCTCAACAAAAGAAACTAAGTGGGCGTGCATCCAACTTGCTTGCTCATGGAGACCTAGGGCATTTGAGGAAGCCCATCGTTGGAATATGATACGTCTCCAATGTATCTATAATTTTTTATTGTTCCATGTTATTATTTATGATGTTTTGGATGTTTAATGGGCTTTGTCATACACTTTTATATTATTTTTGGGACTAACCTACTAACCCAAAGGCCCAGTCCAGATTACAGTTTTTTGCATGTTTCAGGGTTTTACAGAAAAAGGATATCAAACGGAGTCCAAACGGAATGAAACCTTCGGGAGAGATATTTTTGGAGAAAATCACGCACGGGGGACTTGAGAACCACGGAGTAGGGGCCACGTGGTGCCCACGAGGGTGCCCCCCCCTAGGGCGCGCCCCCCTGCCTCGTGGGTCCCACGTAAGGCCCCCGGTGCCCTTCTTCCTCCTATATAAGCCTACGTACCCCGAAACCATCAGAGGAGAAGAGAAAACCCTAGTTCCACCGCCATAACCTTCTGTTCCCATGAGATCCCATCTTGGGGCCTGTTCTGGAGCTCCGCCGGAGGGGATCTACCACGGAATGCTTCTACATCATCATCATCGCCTCACCGTGAGTTGTGAGTAGTTTACCACAGACCTTCGGGTCCATAGCTAGTATCTAGATGGCTTCTTCTCTCTCTTTGGATCTCAATACAAAGTTCTCCTCGGTCTTCGAGGAGATCTATTCGATGTAATCTCTTTTTGCAGTGTGTTTGTCGAGATCCGATGAATTGTGGGTTTATGATCAAGATTATCTTCGAGAAATATTTGGTTCTAATCTGTACTCTTTATGTATGATTATAATATCCTTGCAAGTCTCTTCGAATTATTGGTTTGGTTTGGCCTACTAGATCTATAGTTCTTGCAATGAAAGAAGTGCTTGGCTTTGGGTTCAATCTTGCGGTGTCCTTTCCCAATGACAGTAGGGCCAACAATGCACGTATTATATTGTTGCCATCGAAGATAAAAAGATGGGGTTTATATCATATTGCTTGAGTTTATCCTCTACACCATGTCATCTTGCTTAAGGTGTTACTCTGTTCTTATG
>LR738716.1:51305665-51327701 GCA_902687465.1 Secale cereale
TAGATGCAGAATCGTTTCGGTCTACTTGTCTCGGACGTGATGCCTATATATAATGATCATGCCTAGATAGTCTCATAATTATTCGCTTTTCTATCAATTGCTCGACAGTAATTTGTTTACCCGCCGTAGAATATCGCTATCATGAGAGAAGCCACTAGAGAACACTATGGCCCCCGGGTCTATTCTCAACATATCAATCTACATCTACTTTACTTTTTCCGCTTTTACTTTCTGTTCTTATAATCAAAAATATCAAAAATATCAAACTATCATCTCTATCAGATCTCACTTCCGTAAGTGACCGTAAAGGGATTGACAACCCCTTATCGCGTTGGCTGCGAAGTTCTTATTTGTTTGTGCAGGTGCGAGGGACTCGCGCGTGGTCTCCTACTGGATTGATACCTTGGTTCTCAAAAACTGAGGGAAATACTTACGCTACTGTGCTGCATCTCCCTTTCCTCTTTGAGGGAATACAACGCAAGCTCGAGAAGTAGCAAGAAGAATTTCTGGCGCCGTTGCCGGGGAGGCTTACGCAAAAGTCATATACCAAGTACCTATCACAAACCCTTATCCTTCGCATTACATTTTTTGCCTCTCGTTTTCCTCTCCCCCACTTCACCCTTGCTGTTTTATTTGCCCTTCTTCTGCCGTGTGTTTATCGCTCGCTTGCCTCTTATTTGCATGTGTGTGTTGCTTGCTTGCTTTCCCTCGTGTCTGAGATGGGGGACGATTTTATCGAGAAGGGTAGTAATGTTGAGGGCAACGTCTATGTTGACCCCTCGGATGAAACTACCACATTACATTTTAAGAAGTTCCGGGTTGGTAGTGGTAATATCATTGGAAAAGGAGTTCTTCAAGACTTCTTTACTTGTGTCGGTGCTTTGCCCACTATGGGTGGCTCTATTATTCATAGAACTAGTAGCCTTGCCGATGATGTATCTATGCTCATAGTAGAAACTGAAAGGCAATTTATACATATGCATCCCTGTATTCAGAGAATCTTTTTGGAGTTTTCCAATATTGAGCATTCTTCAGTTAAGCGTGCAGCTACTATCTTTTTGGCACATGAATTTAGATTTATCATGAAAGAGGCCAAAGAAATATTTGTTCATTACGGAGTAGATGTCGGTCGACCTCCCATAGAGGCTATCTTGTTCAATCAAGAAGACATAATGCGGTTGCGATCCCCTGATCATGTTGCTTTTAATGAAAACCTTAGAAAAAAGGTTCCTACCGATATATTGGTTGATAGAATTTCTGAGATGAATGATGATTTTGCTATTCAAAACAATGGGTTAGGCTTTTCTCTTGAGCGAAGGCTTATGACCTTCTACCAAAAGAACGCCTATAATGATGAATTGGTTGTTCATTACAAAGGGCCAAAGGAGGAACCTATTACTCCCAAGATTGATGTGGGGGACTTTTGTCCCATTAAATTTAGCCCTTTTGATTACTTTTGCTTGCCACAAAGGAAACTTGCTGATGAACATAGGGAGTATGAGATGAGCTTTCACGACATATCGTATCATTATGGCAATACCTAGATCTATCATACATCGTGCCTAGCTAGGGGCGTAAAACGATAGCGCTTGTTGGGAGGCAACCCAATTTTAATTTTTTGTTTTTGCTGCTGTTAGGGAATAAATATTGCATCTAGCTTCTGTTTAGATGTTTTGTGTTTCGTTTACTGTTTGTGCCAAGTAGAACCTTTGGGGAGACTTGTGTGAAGTTTATGTGATCTTGCTGTGAAAAACAGAATCGTTAGCGCTCGCTAGAATGGTCATAAGATTTTACTGGAGTGTGCTATTTAGTTTATTCTTTTGCAGATGATTAATAGAAAAATTCCTCATGTTTACCAATTTAGTTTGATTTTTTGGAGTTACAGAAGTATGCGAAACCTGCAGATTACTACAGATTGTTCTGTTTTTGACAGATTCTGTTTTTCGTGTGTTGTTTGCTTATTTCAATGCATTTATGAGTAATATTGGGAGGTATGAACCATACAGAAGTTGGAATATAGTAGGTTTAACACCAATATAAACAAAGAATGAATTCATTGCAGTACCTTTGAGTAGTGGTTTGCTTTCTTATACTAACGGAGCTTACGAGATTTTTGCCTAAGTTTTGTGTTATGAAGTTTTCAAGTTTTGAGTATTGCTTTGATGGATTATGGAACAAAGAGTGGCAAGAGCCTAAGCTTGGGGATGCCCATGGCAACCCAAGGTAAAATTCAAGGACAACCAGAAGCCTAAGCTTGGGGATGCCGCGGGAAGGCATCCCCTCTTTCATCTTCATCCATCAGTAACTATACACAGAGCTATTTTTTATTCACCACATGATATGTGTTTTGCTTGGAGCGTCTTGTATAATTTGAGTCTTTGCTTGTTAGTTTTCCACAATTATCCTTGCTGGACACACCTATTTGAGAGAGTTAAATATGGCCTAGGAATTGTTAGAACACTCTATGTGCTTCACTTATATCTTTTGAGTTGAATAGTTTTTGCTATAGTGCTTCATTTATATCTTTTAGAGCACGGTGCTGATAATATTTTGAAGAAATTGTTGAACTCTCATGCTTCACTTATATCCATTTGAGAGCCTATTAAAACAGCATGGTAATGTGTTTAGGCTATAAAACTAGTCTTCACATGATACACATCCAATATCAATGTAGTAAAAACTTTCACACTAAGTGCATTGAATATGATGAGAAGTTGGATTCTTGATAAATGTTTTGAGATATGAGGACAGTGATATTAGAGTCATGCTAGTGGAGTTATTATGAAATTGATAAATGCTTGTGTTAAGGTTAGTGATTCCCGTAGCATGCACGTATGGTGAACCGCTATGTGATGAAGGTAGAGCATGAGGTATTTGTAAAGTCTCAACCTTTGTGTGGAGGTCGGGGGCGCGCGATGGTTAAATCCTACCAACCTCCCCCCTAGGAGCATGCGTTGATTGCTTTGTTTTGATTACTCGTAGATTCTTGCAATAAGTATATGAGTTCTTATGACTAATGTTGAGTCCATGGATTATACGCACTCTCACCCTTCCACCATTGCTAGTCTCTCTTGTACCGCGCAACTTTCGCCGGTACCATACACCCACTATATATCCTTCCTCAAAACAGCCATCATACCTACCTATCATGGCATTTCCATAGCCATTCTGAGATATATTGCCATGCAACTTTCCACCGTTCCATTCATATGACACGCATCATATTGTCATATTGCCATGCATGATCATGTAGTTGACATCGTATTTGTGGCAAGGCCACCAAGCATAATTTTTCATACATGTCACTCTTGATTTATTGCACATCCCCGTACACCACCGGAGGCATTCATATAGAGTCATACTTATTCTAGTATCGAGTTGTAATTCAATGAAAGTGTGATGATCATCATTATTAGAGCATTGTCCCATGTGAGGAAAGGCTAAATCAATAAAGCCCCTCCACAAAAAAAGGCCAAAGAAAAAAAAGAAAGGCCCAAAAAAAAGGGACAATTGCTACTATCTTTTTCCACACTTGTGCTTCAAAGTAGCACCATGTTCTTCATGATAGAGAGTCTCATGTTTAGTCACTTTCATATACTACTGGAAATTTTTATTATAGAACTTGGCTTGTATATTCCAACGATGGACTTCCTCAAATACCTTAGGTCTTCGTGAGCAAGCAAGTTGGATGCACACCCACTAGTTACTTTTGTTGAGCTTTCATACATATTTAGCTCTAGTGCATCCGTTGCATGGCAATCCCTACTCACTCACATTGATATTTATTGATGGGCACCTCCATAGCCCGTTGATACGCCCAGTCGATGTGAGACTATCTCCCTCCTTTTTGTCTTCTCCACAACCACCTCTCTATTCCACTTATAGTGCTATGTCCATGGCTCACGCTCATGTATCGCGTGAAAGTTGAAAGGTTTGAAAGAATAGAGTATGAAAACAAGTGCTTGGCTGAAACCGGGGTTGTGCATGATATGAATATTTTGTGTGATGAAGAGGGAGCATAGCCAGACTATATGATTTTGTAGGGATAACTTTCTTTAGCCATAGTATTTTGAGAAGACATGATTGCTTTGTTAATATGCTTGAAGTATTATTATTTCTTATGTCAATATAGAATTTTGTCTTGAATCTTTCAGATCTGAACATTCATGCCACAAATAAGAGAATTACATTGAAAAACTATGTTGGTTAGCATTCCACATCAAAAATTCTGCATTTTACTTTTACCTACTCGAGGACGAGCAGGAATTAAGCTTGGGGATGCTTGATACGTCTCCAACGTATCTATAATTTTTTATTGTTCCATGCTATTATTTATGATGTTTTGGATGTTTAATGGGCTTTGTCATACACTTCTATATTATTTTTGGGACTAACCAACTAACCCAAAGGCCCCGTCCAGATTGCTGTTTTTTGCCTGTTTCAGGGTTTTACAAAAAAGGGATATCAAACGGAGTCCAAACAAAATGAAACCTTCGGGACAAATATTTTTGGAGAAAATCACGCACGGGAGACTTGAGAACCACGGAGTAGGGGCCACGTGGTGCCCACGAGGGTGGTGGCGCCCCCCTGCCTCGTGGGTCCCACATAAGGCCCTCGGTGCCCTCCTTCCTCCTATATAAGCATACGTACCCCGAAACCATGAGAGGAGAAGAGAAAACCCTAGTTCACCGGCGTAACCGTCTGTTCCCCTGAGATCCCATCTTGGGGCCTGTTCCGGAGCTCCGTCGGAGGGGGATCTACCATGGAGTGCTTCTACATCATCATCATCGCCTCACCCTGAGTTGTGAGCAGTTGACCACAGACCTTCGGGTCCATAGCTAGTATCTAGATGGCTTATTCTCTCTCTTTGGATATCAATACAAAGTTATCCTCGGTCTTCGAGGAGATCTATTCGATGTAATCTCTTTTTGCGGTGTGTTTGTCGAGATCCGATGAATTGTGGGTTTATGATCAATATTATTTTCGAGAATAATTTGGTTCTTCTCTGAACTCTTTATGTATGATTATAATATCCTTGCAAGTCTCTTCGAATTATTGGTTTGGTTTGGCCTACTAGATCTATAGTTCTTGCAATGGGAGAAGTGCTTGGCTTTGGGTTCAATCTTGCGGTGTCCTTTCCCAGTGACAGTAGGGGCAGCAAGGCACATATTGTATTGTTGCCATCGATGATAAAAAGATGGGGTTTATATCATATTGCTTGAGTTTATCCCTCTACATCATGTCATCTTGCTTAAGGCGTTACTCTGTTCTTATGAACTCAATACACTAGATGCATGCTGGATAGCGTCTGATGTGTGGAGTAATAGTAGTAGATGTAGAATCGTTTCGGTCTACTTGTCTCGGACGTGATGCCTATATATAATGATCATGCCTAGATAGTCTCATAATTATTCGATTTTCTATCAATTGCTCGACGGTAATTTGTTTACCCGCCGTAGAATATCGCTATCATGAGAGAAGCCACTAGAGAACACTATGGCCCCCGGGTCTATTCTCAACATATCAATCTACATCTACTTTACTTATTTCGCTTTTACTTTCTGTTCTTATAATAAAAAATACCAAAAATATCAAACTATCATCTCTATCAGATCTCACTTACGTAAGTGACCGTAAAGGGATTGACAACCCCTTATCGCGTTGGCTGCGAAGTTCTTATTTGTTTGTGCAGGTCCGAGGGACTCGCGCATGGTCTCCTACTGGATTGATACCTTGGTTCCCAAAAACTGAGGGAAATATTTACGTTACTGTAATGCATCTCCCTTTCCTCTTCGAGGGAATACAACGCAAGCTCGAGAAGTAGCAGAATGTACAAGCCAAGTTCTATAATGAAAATTCCCACTAGTATATGAAAGTGACTAAACAAGAGACTCTCTATCATGAAGATCATGGTGCTACTTCGAAGCACAAATGTGGAAGAAGATAGTAGCATTGTCCCCATTTTTGTGGCCTTCCTTTTTTTTATTTGGCCTTTCTCTTTTTTTTGGCCTTTCTTTTTTTGCCCTTTTTTTCGGGACAATGCTCTAGTAATGATGATCATCGCACTTCTATTTATTTACAACTCAAAGATTACAACTCGATACTAGAACAAAATATGACTCTATATGAGTGCCTCCAGCGGTGTACCGGGATGTGCAATCAATCAAGAGTGACATGTATGAAAAATTATTCATGGTGGCCTTGCCACAAATACGATGTCAACTACATGATCATGCATGGCAATATGACAATGATGAAGCGTGTCATAATAAATGGAACGGTGGAAAGTTGCATGGCAATTTATCTCGGAATGGCTATGGAAATGCCATGATAGGTAGGTATGGTGGCTATTTTAGGACAGTATATGGTGGGTGTATGGTACCGGCGAAAGTTGCGCGTTACAAGAGAGGATAGAAATGGCGGAAGAGTGAGAGTGCGTATAATCCATGGACTCAACATTAGTCATAAAGAACTCACATACTTATTGCAAAAATCGACAAGTCATCAAAACAAAGTACTACAGGCATGCTCCTAGGGGAAGGGATGGTAGGAGTGAACCATCGCGTGATCCCGACCTCCACACAAAGGATGACAATCAAAGAAACACATCATGCTTCAAATTTGTCACACAACGGTTACCATACGTGCATGCTACGGGACTTGCAAACCTCAACACAAGTATTTCTCAAATTCACAACTACTCTACTAGCATGACTCTAATATCACCATCCTCATTTCTCAAAACAATCATCAAGCATCAAACTTCTCATAGCATTCAATGCACTTTATATGAAAGTTTTTATTACACTCATCTTGGATGCCTATTATATTAGGACTAATTTTATAGCCAAACCAAATTACCATGCTATTCTGAAGGACTCTCAAAATAATAAAAGTGAAGCATGAGAGATCAATAATTTCTATAAAATAAAACCACCACCGTGCTCTAAAAAGATATAAGTGAAGCACTAGAGCAAAATTATCTAGATCAAAAGATATAAGTGAAGCACCTAGAGTGTTCTAATAAATTCTGATTCATGTGTGTCTCTCCCAAAAGGTCTGTATGTAGGATCGAAAGCATGTCTAGAGGGGGTGATTAGACTACTTAACCAAATAAAAATCTAGCCTTTTCCCAATTTTAGTTCTTGGCATATTTTAGCAACTTAGCACAAGTCAAGCAATAAACCTACACATGCAATTCTAAGAGTATAGCAGTGGAATGTAAAACTATTGCATATGAAGGTAAAGGGAGGAGTTTGAGGGAGCAAACGCAATGTAGACACAGAGATTTTTTATGCGTGGTTCCGATTGGTGGTGCTATCGTACATCCACGTTGATGGAGACTTCAATCCACGAAGGGTAACGGCTGCGCAAGTCCACGGAGAGCTCCACCCACGAAGGGTCCACGAAGAAGCAACCTTGTCTATCCCACCATGGCCATCGTTCACGAAGGACTTGCCTCACTAGGGTAGATCTTCACGAAGTAGGCGATCTCCTTGCCCGTACAAAATCCTTGGTTCAACTCCACAATCTTATCGGAGGCTCCCAAGTGACACCTAACTAATCTAGGAGACACCACTCTCCAAAAGGTAATAGATGGTGTGTTCATGATGAACTCCTTGCTCTTGTGCTTCAAATGATAGTCTCCCCAACACTCTACTCTCTCTCATTGATTTGGATTTGGTGTAAATATGATTTGAGTGGAAAGCAACTTGGGGAAGGCTGGAGATCAAGATTCATATGGTAGGAATGGAATATCTTGGTCTCAACACATGAGTAGGTGGTTCTCTCTCAGAACAATGAGTATTGGAAGTGTAGGTATGTTCTGATGGCTCTCTCCATGAATGAAGAGTGGGTGGAGGGGTATATATAGCCTCCACACAAAATCTAACCGTTACACATAATTTACCAAACTCGGTGGGACCGATTCAGAGAACTCGGTCAGACTGGTTTAGTTCATAATGTGACCGTTAGGCATTTCGATGGGACCGATATGATCAACTCGATAGGACCGATTTCATTAGGGTTAGGGCATAACTTAATCTCAGTGAGACCAATTACACAAACTTGGTAGGACTGATTTTGGTAATAGACTAAGTGATAACCCTCAACCGTAAGGGATCGAGATAGTCTTCGCGGGTAAGAATAACCCAATTTATTGATTCGACACACAAGGAGCCAAAGAGTATTTATAAGCTTTGACAGTTGAGTTGTCAATTCAACCGCACCTGAAATATACTTACTTGCAACAAAAGATAAGTGTTAACAGTGATATGATAGTGATGATGGTGATAGTAAAAGTAAACAGCAAAAGTAAATAGCAAGAGTAAATGGCAAAAGTAGTAACTAGTAACCAGCAGGATTTAAAACACTGTAGGCTAGGGAGATGGATGGTTGGGCGCTGCATGGATGAGATATATCATGATTCCAACTTGGGGCAAGGCACACGGATAAGTAATGATCATCTAGGCAAATATCAAACATTAGGCATGTATCCCGTAGGTAGTTGTACGTGCTTGCAATAAGAACTTGCACAACATCTTTTCTCCTACCATCCCGCTACGAACGGGGCCAAAAGGAACTTATGGAGATTAAGGTGCTCCTGTCAAAGAGCACCGGAACAAAGCAATAAGCTCAATGGATACATGTAATCCTCAAACTACGGACCATCCCCTTTGGTGTCCCAAGCTGTCACTTTTGGGATCGCCAGTTCCGAACCGTAATAGGTGCAAACAACTCATAGATAGGATCAAGAACACAAATATATTCATGCAAACACATATGGTTCAGATCTGAAATCATGGCACTCGGGCCCTAAGTGACAAGCATTAAGAATAACGAGTTGAAGCAAAGATGATAAACACCATAGTAGATGATAGGCAACATGCCCCCAACGATCTGACAAACTATTACATGATCTAACTCATCCAATCCCTACCATCCCCTTTGCCTACAGCAGGGGATTACTCACACATGGAAGGAGAAGTCATGGAGGGATGATGGAGTGGTGATGGTGATGACGATGTCGACGATCTCCCCTCTCCGGAGGCCAATTCAGCCTCCAGATTAGCCCTCCCGAAGAAGAACAGAGGCTGGCGGCGGCTCCGCGACGAAAACTGCGAAAAGAACTTCTGATCTGGGATTTCTCCGTCACGAGCTAAAATACGAGTCGAAGTAGGGCACCAGGGGAGGTGGGGCCCACCCAGGCGACCCCTCGGCGCGGCCAGGGGGTGGGTCGCGCCACCAGGGCGCCTGGGCCCCCATGGCCCCCCTCTGGCCCCTCTTCTGGCTCCGGGTTCCTTCGGGTGCGTGGATTTTCTGTGATTTTTCGTGGAATTTTCTAAGATACCTAAAAATCCGTTTTCCTGCACACAATAAAACCATACAGGCAGCTCTGCTGAAAACAGCGTCAGTCCGGGATAGTTTAGTTCAAATCATGCAAGAATGAGGTCAAAACAATATCAAAAGTGTTTGGAAGAGTAGATACGTTTGAGACGTATCACTAAGCAAAGAGTTGGTCAGGCAAACTCGGTGGGCCCAATTCGCTCATTTCGGTGAGACCAAAATGTTATGAAGGGGAAACAGAGACTTTGCATTGCGAACTCGGTGGGACCGATCGCTCATATCGGTGAGACCGAAATGTTACGAAGGGGAACAGAGAGTTTGCAATCCCATCTCAGTGAGACCGAGATCCCTTTCAGTGAGACCGAAATGATTAGGGTTTAGGCAGTGGCTAAGTCAAATGAACTCGGTGGCGCTGGATAGAACTTTTCGGTGGGGGGCGAGTTTGACTTTTAGTTTGGGACATATGTGGATGTGGAAAAGTGTTTGAGGGTTTCGGAGCATATCACTAAGCACTTTGAGGAAGAAACCCATTAAGCAACACCTCATCCCCTTCTAATAGTATTGGCTTTCCTATGGACTCAATGAGATCTTGGATCACTAAAATGGAAATGGTAGAGTCTTGAGCTTGAGCCAATATTTGTCCTTAGTATTTTGTGGGGTCCACATTCCTAATCCATGCCATGCCAATCATTGAACTTTCTGAAATGATCATCTTGAAAGAGCATTAGTTCAGTGAGCTATATGTTGTTAGGAATTACCAAAACCACCGAGGGATAGTTGGACCTTCAATCTCCCCCTTTTTGGTAATTGATGACAACATATAGATCAAAGCGTCAACAAATGATAATAAGATTTAAATACATCTTCGATTTGAGAAGTATGTGATAAACAAGAGCTCCCCCTAAATTTGTGCATTATTTAAAATTTGCGTTTGAATGCAAATGCACAATCGATTAGGATCATGGGTTACTTTTCCATGTCACATACATCTTGGTGGAGCGCTCATAATGATATAAACTAAAACATGCACTCATCACCAAGCAAAGTGAATGATCATATAGGGATACAAAAGATAATATCATCCAAGCAAGCATTAAGGTAGCATATGATCAGTCACATGATCAAACAAGTATCTCACACACGGACTTAAATTGTCAAGCAAACACACAAATAAAGTTCAACTAAAAGCAAGAGGACCAAGAAGCAAAACACTCTCTCTCAAAACCTATGATCTATACATATTTCTCCCCCTTTGGCAACAAGTTACCAAAAAGTTTGAAAACGCATAGTGCTATGCGTCTCTCAGGCTTTATCTTTGGGAGGAGGTGTAGAGAGAACTCCAAGGACGAAGGCTTCATATGACGTAGTTGGAGCTAGCGGAGTGGCTGTTGGAGGTGGCACTGAAGTTGTGGCTGCTGGTGCTGATGATGTAGCTCTAGTATCAAGTACTAGCATTGCAGAAGACCTCTGGCCTCTAGGCACTCTCTGAAAGGCATCTATGGTAGCCCGCCCTCACCTCTCCTCTGCTTCCTCCTCGAGCTGCTCAACTGCAGACTGTATCTCTATCACTTTCAGATCAAGACCATAGAACTTATTTTCAATGATCCTCTCCAAGGTCTCCTGATTTTGAGTCAGGGTGGCCAAGCCCTTCTCAATCGTCATGGTTGCTTGAATCAGATATGACATTTGATCTTGTTTGGACTTGAGGGACATTTCATATGCCTCTGCAACACTTGGCATCTTGGCAGCTTTGTCAGCTCTGGCTTTCTCTCTCTTCTCATGTGCTTGCACTAATAAAGCTTCATTCTCATCCATGACAACTATGTTGTCCTCGAAGTCTGGATATAGAGGTAAATGCTCCTTGTCCAACAAGTATATGCCTATGCCCATATTGGAGTTGATGAGCTCCTGAATGTGTGGAGCATACCCACATGATCTCTTCTGATTTGCAGCAGTCCTCTTGATTGTTTCAACAATCAGACTTATGACTTCAAACTTTTGAGGGACATCAAAAATATGCAGCAAGTTGATTGAATGTCCTCTTATCATCTTGTGATCTCCAGATTTGGGCAACAATGTATGCCTCAAGATAGTGTTGATTGTGGCTAGACCAGACAACAAGAAGTGTACAGATCCAAACTAATGTGTTTCCAATGCTTTGTCTGGGATCTCTTTGTACACGTTGGCCATAGAGTTGTGGTCTTGCTTCTTCTTGGCATACACATCCAAGTCATCCTCATGCTCTTTAGGGGCTTTAATCAACTTGGCCCACTCATCAACAGTAGACTGGTACCTTGTACCTTTAGACATCCATACAATTCTACCATTAGGATAAAAGTGAGCTGTGGAGTAGAATTGCATGATGAGTTCGTCATTCCATTTGGTTAGCTTATGACCCACAAACTTGTCAACACCACATTCTTTGAAACTTTCAATCACATTTGGAAAGTGGTCTTCATTGTCCTTGATGTAATCCCAGTCAACCCATCTCATGTCACACACTATGGGCTTCTTGTCAAGCAGAACCGTTTCATAGAAGTCTTGTTGTTCTTTGGTATGAAATATGTAGTCCACAGTAGTCCTTCTCCTCATAGCATATGGGTCACTTTGTCTTCATCTTCTGAGACATGCATCCTTCCTCAACTTCATATCCACAGCAACAATGTGAGTATTATCATGATTAGGGATCTTGGGCTTCAACTTTCTGAGCACTTGGACCTCAGCATCTTCATCAATCTTAGGCACTCGGGCCTTGTTCTTCTCTGAAGCTGGAATATTTCTAGTGCTTCTCTTGGGTGTAGACTTGGTGGCTTGAGCAGTTTTGGGAGCAGTCTTGGGCTTTGAAGGAGCAGCCCCTGGCTTGATTACATCTTCCATAAGCTTCTGAGCTTTAGGAGCTGGTGCAGCAACCTCTTCCTCTTCTTCTGCTTCAGCATCATCATCCCTAATGGATGGCTTGCCAATCACTCTGGTTGTGGTCTTTCTTGCTCTCTTCTTTGCTCCTGCTGGCTCATCATCTCTGGTTTCAAGGGTGAAAACCATAGTTTCTTGAGTAGATGATCTGGCCTTAGACATTGGAACTCTCTTGGGAGGTGCCTTCTTGTTCAAACCTGGCTTTGTTGCAACAGTTGTGCCATACTCCTTCCAGAGCACCTTCTTCTTTGAAGTGGCCTTATCAGCCACAAAGTCCTCATCATCATTGTCAGAAGCTTTCTTCTTCCTGGTCTTGGTAGCTACCTTGGGCAAGTTGCTAGGTGTGCTCCTGCTACCCTCATCAGAGCTGCTAGAGGGACTAGTGCCCTCACTCATGTTGACTTGCTCCTCAGACAAGTTCTAGTTGTCACTCTGGTCAGACATCTTGGCAAATACACTGACAACAAACCATGTGAATAGATGTAGATGAGGTAGAGTGGATGAGCATCACAAAGTGCAGAGTATTTGCAAAACAGATGATTCAAAAACTTAGTTCTAGTTCTCTACAGAAATAATTTTGAAGCTACCGATTTGTTAAACTCGGTGATACCAAAGCAATTCTAGAACCTAAACTAGTGAACTCGGCCAGACTGAGTCGAACTTTGGTGGCACCGAGATTGCTAGGGTTTCACACAGAGTTGAACTCGGTCGCACCGATTTGCATTTTTCGGTCAGACCGAAAAGTGCAAGTGCAATGGCCTAAGCCAAATCGGTTAGACCGATTTCTACAACTCGGTCGGTCCGAGATGAGTTCAGCGGAGACCTAACCCTAAATTTTTCGAATCAAAGCTAATTTCTACGGAGTTTCTGCTGGATAGGATGATTTCAATCGTGCCCAGAATCATGGCAAAGCAATGTGCTACGAATCAGAGTTAAGGAATAGCACAAAGATCAAGTTCACGCGCTAACTCGGCGGTGAGCTTGCTACGGCAGCAACGGCGGGGCAGATTGCCGTTGACGGCGGCGGAGACTAGCGGCGGGGAGGTCGCTGGCGGCGAGGAGATGATCCGGAGACCCGAGGAGGTAGAGCAGGTTACGCACGGGCAAGAGGGTTTGGAAATTTTTCCAAAATTTGACCCGTCGGTATATATAACCTGACCCTGTCGGTGTGACCAAGTGGAACAACTCGGTGGCACCGAGATGCAAAACTGCTAGCAGTTACTGCAACTCGGTGTGACAGAAAAGTTCAAATCGGTTGCACCGAGATTGAAAACCTAGATCAACTTAGTGAACTCGGTCTGACCGAAGTGGATGACTCGGTCATACCGAAATGCACAAAGAGGTTTTGGAAGTTTAAGTCTATGACGAATCGGGGACTCCGAGTGCTCCTCACACAGAGTGGTTCGAATCTGACTTGATCAAACTTTGTGATGTAGCATGAATAGAGTTTGAGACGAGAAAAGCATAGATAGCTAAACGAGGTTATTAGGCATTCTTGTCCATCCATTTGGCACAAGAAAAAGATCCAAACAATCAAAGCAACAAATGGATGTCCTCGAATGAGAAAAATATGCATTCAACATGCTCACACAATAAGATAGCAAATGAAACATGTGGCAAAGCATGCACAACCATTCTAGCATCTATCAAGCAATTGGTCGATGACTAAGTCATCTATATATGAGTATATTGACTTAGGAGTCAAATGAGAACATTTGATCATAGGTCATACTCATCGTTTAAGCACAAGTGGGGTTGCCACTTTTACATAAAGCATTGTTGTGTTCACATCATTAGATTTGCTTTAGCTCAATTGGTTAGAGTAAAGCTCCCCCTAGATGTGATATCCCCCCTAAGAGGGATGAACTAACCTTGGGTTTTGTCAATGATGACTTCATGTAGGTGTTGAAGATGTAGATGCTCAATGTTGATGTAGATCATTTGGAGCAATCCATAGGAGTGAGTTGCACTTTCAATACCTACACGGGTTAGTACCACAAGGAACAAACAAGGATATCCATGGACATAGAGTGATAGTGCAAGATATGGAAGTTGTTTGCACTTATCCTTGACAAAATGATATGATTGAAGTATGTTGGCGAAGTCACCCTCAAGAACTCTCTAGTTCTTCTTCGGGATCCACACCATCTTGAAGGGAATCCTTGGAGTTGTAGTTGTACTTGATGAAGTAGATCTTGAAGTAGTCTTGGGAACCCACTTGACCAAGGCCTTAGGAGCTTCTTCAAATGCATCAATCTCTTCTTGAAGCTTGTCCTTGCCCTTTAGCTTGTGGTCTTGTGGTGGAAGATCATCTTGTGCTTGTGTGCCTTGAAAATAAGTAGGATCATACTTCTCTTGTTGAGGAACAACCTTCATCTTGGGGTATTGATCTTATTCCCACTCAACTCCATTGGCATTGAACTTTCGTTCAAAACCAACACCTTGATTCTTCCGGTGTCTTCCTTGCTGGCGTACAATTTCCTCAAATTGCTTACTTCCGGCAAGGCTCTTGTAAACACCTTTCTCTATAATTCCCTTCAATAAGCTATTTTCTTGCTCAAGTGTAACTTAGCTAAGAATCAATAGTGGAATCAAGAGAACTACTAGAAGCAACAATATTGGACTTATCATGATTGTTGTTACTACTAGAGGAAGAATCTTTCTTGTTCTTGTTGCTAGACTTTACTTGTGGCATGTAAGTAGACAAGAGTAAATGCTTGGCAATGTAAGAAGAACTTTTCTTGCGAAGATCATCATTGATTGCTTTTAAGAACTCATGCTCTTGCTCAAGGTTGAGCTTTTCAAAGCGTAACTTCTCATGAGTCTTTAAAAGTTCTCGATGATCTTCCAAGGTAGTTTAATGAGCTAACTTAAGATTGTTTAATTCTTTAGTTAGACGCTCAATCTTCTCCTTATCATTGTCATTCGTTTTATCTTGATTATCATGATTAATAGCAATTTCATCATAGTTTTCATCATAGGTTTCATCACTATTGCTACTAACAAGTAAATCATCATCTCCTAGAAAGTAATCTTCATCACTATTGAAATCAAGATACTCGGGGTGTGATGCCTTAGGGCCTTTAGCCATGAAGCATCTTCCAATTCCTTCATTTGGTGAGTCAAATATGTCGTAGGAGTTGGTTGACACAAGAGCAATTCCGCAACACCTTCATCTTGAGTATCTTCGGAGTCGGAGTAATAGCTCCTCTCGGAGTGGTCATCGGAGTCGGAACCGGATACCCATTCACCAACATGAGCTTGATGTCTTCGTTTTGTATAGCTCCTTGATGATTTGACCTTCCTTTCCGAATCCTTGCTTCTACGAGAGGGTCTTCGTTCATAATGTTCATCTCTACTCCTTCTCTCTCTTGGTGGTGATTCTTCTCTTCTACTTCTCCTTTTAGGTGAGTCTTCTCTTCTTTTGTGGGGAACCTTACACTGATTGGAGTAGTGTCCGGGTCTTCCACAACTATAGAAATTCTGATCACGACTAGAAGATCTTTTCTCATTGTAGGACCTTGACTTGGAACTTCTCTATTTGCTTCTATTCTTGTAGAACTTGTTGAAGTTCTTCATCATTAAGCTCAATTCTTCATTGAAGACTTGTTTGTCACTTGATGACGTAGGAGCATCACATGAGGCCTTGTAAGCACCACTAGACTTGTTGTGAAGCTCTTCTTTATCTTTGAGTGACATCTCATGAGCAACGATTCTTCCAATGACTTTCGTTGGCTTGAGATATTTGTAGTTGGGCATCATTTGGATCAATGTGCACACGGTATCATATTTTCCATCCAATGCTCTTAGGATCTTCTTGATGATGAACATGCCGGTCATCTCTTTGCTTCCTAAGCCGGCAATATCATTTGTGATGAGAGCAAGCCTAGAGTACATTTCAACGACACCTTCACCATCCTTCATCTTGAACTTGTCAAGTTGACTTTGAAGCACATCCAACTTGGATTCCTTGACGGAGTCGGTACCTTCGTGCATATCAATCAAAGTATCCCAAATTTCCTTTGCATTCTCAAGAGGGTTGATTTTGTTGAATTCTTCGGGGCACAATCCGTTCAAGAGGATATCGCAAGCTTGAGCATTGTATTGCAGCATCTTCAACTCTTCCGCGATAGCTTCATGATTTGGTTCCTTCCCATCAGAGAATTCACCTTGCAAACCATACACACAATAGCCCAAACGGCGGGGTTATGTCCAAGAATATGCATTTTCATCTTATGCTTCCAACTAGCAAAATTAGTCATCAATGTAAGGACCTCTATGGTGGTAACTTCCCTCGCTAGAAGCCATACTCTTCTAGGTTGTGAAACCAAGGCTATGATCACCCAAGCTATGGAAATCAAGGAGAAAGGAGACCAAAGCTCTGATACCACTTGTAGGATCGAAAGTATGTATAGATAGGGGGTGATTAGACTACTTGAACAAATAAAAATCTAGCCTTTTCCTAATTTTAGTTCTTGGCAGATTTTAGCAACTTAGCACAAGTCAAGCTATCAACCTACACATGCAATTCTAAGAGTATAGCAGCGGAATGTAAAACAATTGCATATGAAGGTAAAGGGAGGAGTTTGAGGGAGCAAACGCAATGTAGACACGGAGATTTTTTACGCGTGGTTCTGATAGATGGTGATATCGTACATCACGTTGATGGAGACTTCAACCCACGAAGGGTAACGGCTGCGCGAGTCCACGAAGGGTCCATGAAGAAGCAACCTTGTCTATCCCACCATGTCCATCGCTCATGAAGGACTTGCCTCACTAGGGTAGATCTTCACGAAGTAGGCGATCTCCTTGCCCGTACAAACTCCTTGGTTCAACTCCACAATCTTGTCGGAGGCTCCCAAATGACACCTAACCAATTTAGGAGACACCACTCTCCAAAAGGTAATAGACGGTGTGTTGATGATGAACTCCTTGCTCTTGTGCTTCAAATGACAGTCTCCCAAACACTCAACTCTCTCTCATAGATTTGGATTTGGTGGAAAGATGATTTGAGTGGAAAGCAATTTGGGGAAGGCTAGAGATTAAGATTCATATGGTAGGAATGGAATATCTTCGTCTCAACACATGAGTGGGTGGTTCTCTCTCAAAACAATGAGTATTGGAAGTGTAGGTATGTTCTGATGGCTCTCTCCATGAATGAAGAGTGGGTGGAGGGGTATATATAGCCTCCACACAAAATCTAACCATTACACACAATAAACCAAACTCCATGGGACCGATTCAGAGAACTCGGTCAGACTGGTTTAGTTCATAATGTGGCCGTTAGGCATTTCGGTGGGACCGATATGATCAACTCGGTAGGACCGATTTCATTAGGGTTAGGGCATAACGTGATCTCGGTGAGACCAATTACACAAACTCGGTAGGACCGATTTTGGTAATAGACTAAGCAGAGACTTGGTCAGGCAAACTCGGTGGTACCGATTCGCTCATTTCGGTGAGACCGAAATGTTATGAAGGGGAAACAGAGACTTTGCATTGCGAACTCGGTGGGACCGATTGCTCATCTCGGTGAGACCGAAATGTTATGAAGGGAAACAGAGAGTTTACAATCCCATCTTGGTGAGACCGAGATCCCTTTCGGTGAGACCGAAATGATTAAGGTTTAGGAAGTGGCTATGTCAAATGAACTCGATGGCGCCGGATAGAACTTTTCGGAGGGGGCCGAGTTTGACTTTTGGTTTGGGACATATGTGGATGTGGAAAAGTGTTTGAGGGTTTTGGAGCATATCACTAAGCACTTTGAGCAAGAAACCCATTAAGCAACACCTCATCCCCTTTTAATAGAATTGGCTTTCCTATGAACTCAATGTGATCTGCGATCACTAAAATAGAAAATGTAGAGTCTTGAGCTTGAGCCAATATTTGTCCTTAGCATTTTGAGGGGTCCACATTCCTAATCCATGCCATGCCAATCATTGAACTTTCTGAAATGATCATCTTGAAAGAGCATTAGTTCAATGAGCTATATGTTGTTAGGAATTACCAAAACTACCCAGGGATAGTTGCACTTTCAGTGTACAGCAAAGATGATTGTGGTAAACTAAAAAGCAAAGACTCAATTCATGCAAGACGCTCCAAGCAAAACACATATCATGTGGTGAATAAAAATATAGTCTCAAGTAAAGTTACCGATAGACGAAGACGAAAGAGAGGATGCCTTCCCGGGGCATCCCCAAGCTTAGGCTTTTGGTTGTCCTTGAATTTTACATTAGGGTGCCTTGGGCATCCCCAAGCTTAGGCTCTTTCCACTCTTTATTCCACGGTCCATCTAATCCTTACCCAAAAACTTGAAAACTTCACAACACAAAACTTAACAGAAAATCTCGTGAGCTCCGTTTGTTTAAGATAACAAATCACCACTTTAAGGTACTGTATTGAACTCATTATTTATTTGTATTGGTCTTAAACCTACTGTATTCCAACTTCTCTATGGTTCATACCCCCCGATACTACTCATAGTTCTTCGAAATAAGCAAACAACACACGAAAAATAGAATCTGTCAAAAACAGAACAGTCTGTAGCAATCTGAAACTTTTGAATACTTCTGTAACTCTAAAAATTCTTAAATAAATTGGTAGACGTGAGGAATTTGTCTATTAATCATGTGAAAAAAGAATCAACCTAAAATCACTCTCTAGTAAAAAATGGCAGCTAATCTCGTGAGCGTAGAAGCTTCTGTTTTTTACAGCAAGATCGCAAAGACTTCACCCAAGTCTTCCCAAAGGTTCTACTTGGCACAAACACTAATTAAAACACAAAACCACATCTAAAAAGAATCTAGATGAATTATTTATTACTAAGCAGAAGTAAATCAAAGAAAATAAAATTTGGTTGCCTCCCAACAAGCGCTATCGTTTAACGCCCTTAGCTAGGCACAAAACAAGAATAGATCTAGGTATTGCCATCTTTGGTAGGCAATCCAGAAGTGGCTCTCATAATAGACTCATAAGGTATTTTGATTTTTTTTAGGAAAGTGTTCCATGCCTTTCCTTAACGGAAATTGGAATCTAATATTTCCTTCTTTCATGTCAATAATTGCACCAATCGTTCTAAGGAAAGGTCTACCAAGAATAATAGGACATGCAGGATTGCAATCTATATCAAGAACGATAAAATCTACGGGCACATAATTTCTATTTGAAACAATAAGAACATCATTAATCCTTCCCATAGGTTTCTTAATGGTAGAATCCACAAGATGCAAATTTCAAGAAACAATCATCAAGTTCATTGAAACCTAACACATCACACAATGTTTTTGGTATTGTGGAAACACTAGCACCCAAATCACACAAAGCATAGCATTCATGATCTTTAATCTTAATTTTAATAGTAGCACTAGTGCAAAAAGGGCCATTTGTCCCGGTTCGTCAGGGCCATTTGTCCCGGTTGGGGAACCGGGACTAAACGGTCGATACAAATGCCCTAGACCATTAGTCTCGGTTCTTATACCAACCGGGACTAATGGCCCACCACGTGGCAGTTGCGGCTTGCGCTAGCAGGGGGCCTTTTGTCCCAGTTTGTAACACCAACCGGGACAAATAAGCTTCCACGCGTCAGCACTTCAGGGGTTAGGGTTTATGTTTTTTTCTGAAGGAGGGGGGGTTTGTGGGTTTTGTATGGTTAATTTAGGTGTTTCATATATTGTGTTTGCTAGCTAATAGAGAGAAGTGTCCTCTCTTGTCTCCGTGCATGCTCATATAACAATGCATCATCATAATTAATAATAAGTCATCATCGTCGTTGTCATAATAAAAAAGTCGTACCCATCATTATCATCATCTCACAACTTCTACTCGTTGTCATAATAACAAGTCCTGCTCATCATCATCATCATAGTCATCTAACAACTTCTTAGCACATGATCATAAGTAGCCAGACTTAATTAAGTACACCCTCTCTAAGGTGAAATAGCATAAAATAAGATAGGCCCCGACTCTCCATTATGGAGAATGCAGATTATCATGTCTCCAATTCTTTTCTTTCGCACAATGTCACTTCCATATATCTGCCTACGACTGACCATACATTTCTTCCAATCTTTGATTGTCAAGTCTTCATTGGATTTAGAAATATTGTATGGACAGTTATGTGTAGGATGATGACCTGACGAGTACGGGAATAAGCTCATAACATTGAGGTGACCATTCTGAAACATCAGATGAGGCACACATTCCGAAGGGATTTTCTGTTGAAAAACATAGTAATAACTTCGTAGTTAGTAATGTAGTTTAGTTTTAGAAGAATTTATGCAAAAGATGATCGGCCACAAATCTTACCATGACATCTCCATGGATGTTACCGTAGCTCAACACGTGCACTAGTGGCACGTATTGACCATAATGTGCAGGAGTTTTAGCATTGGTATTGTAACGCTCAAAATCAGAAAGTAACGAGACAAGATGATTTTTCTTCTGACAAGTTAATTCCGCACCATCAGTGTAGTGGGTTATGTCTACCATCTTCCGTATATTTCTTGAAGAATGGAAATAAGCTGTTAATGGAAATAAGCTGTCAATTATTTTGAAAGACACAATGCAACATAAATTACTTAATAAATATGTTTGAGAAACTCACACAGAGGTAGAACTGGAAGCATATCAATAAGGACCCACATGCCATCGTCATCATCACCAAGGTCAAAGGTGACATACATACCCTCCTGAAAATCACATGCCTTGCACAGTGCTCTCAAGTTCGAGCAACCAAAATGGGTTGCACTCTCCGAATTGTATAGCTTTACAAGAAAATCATAATCATGATGGGTCCTGAGATGAATTATCTTTGTTTCCATACTTTCATGATCTTCGAAATCCAGATGCTCCAAGACATAGCGTCTTGCATGGCATGGGATAAGCTAGTCGAATTGTAAAAGACGAAAATTACACATTGAAAAGAAAGCATAAGTCATGCTTAATTACCAAACAAGACTTGTCGTGTTGCATACCGTCTCAAAATCTAAGGCCTCATCGAGCTTAACACTGAAGCATCGATCGTCTACCGAGTTTGGCCTATCGCACTGACCCCGGTCATCGCCACACCATTCGCACGCTGGGATCCTATCGTCATCGTCAGACGACGACATTTCCTACATATTGTAGCACAAGTCATGCCAAAATTCAATGGTTAAATATATTAAAAAACATATCAAAGTATCTTAATTATAGGACTCATATATATTGACATGGAGATTTGGTTGGACTCTAGTTTGAGCATTCAATAAGCAGAACTAAATCATCTCTTGCGTCCGTACATCGTCGAATGTTATCACTAATACATCTCGAATAGTATCATACATATAGCATCACTAATTAATTAATAAAGCTAAAACCCTAGCGAATGACGGGTATCGGCGCGGGCGGTGGACACCCAAAGAGAAGGAACCATCACAGGATCATAGCTCCAGTGAGATCCCTGAAGAACCTGCCATGTATTGTCAAATCTGCCCTGCAACGCAACCATGTAGCGACGGACGCGTTCGTCCTCCTCGCTGACACGGTGACATACAACCTCCGCGGGGTCCTCAAGCCTCCGTACCGTCACTGACCCGCGCGCCCGCCACCAAAGAAGGTTAGGGTCAACAACGGTTTGGCTCCTCATCAAGTTGCGCCCACCGAAAGGAAGCACCTCCCAATACCAGCCCGGCGGTGCCCAATCCCGAACATGACCCCTCTGATCAAGTAGGCCTCCATTGAGTCGACGACGAGGATGCGGGATAGGCATCGTCGACGTCGATGCGGGAATAATTGCTTG
>LR738716.1:51357188-51367912 GCA_902687465.1 Secale cereale
AACCTCGCGGCACACCGGTAACGTTACACGCCCAAACACCAAAGTAGGCCTACGGGACGTAACGAACACGTGAGGGAGCTCCGAAACGCGAAACGGACAACGGGAAGGAACGCGTGGAACCGGATGCAACCGACGACACAAATGCAATGCGATGCACATGTCTACATGATATGAATGAATGCCACACACACACAACAAAACGACGAAAACCCGAAAGACAAAGAACCCGGAATGGAAATAGATGAAGCCAGAGATATATTATATACCCAAAAGGGAAAGTATTACATCCGGGGCATTACAGATTACTTGTAGTTGATCAAGAAGGTCCAACAAGAATCAATGTCATTTCTGCGCCGAAATTGACCGTGGTGGGCTACTCGTCTGACAAATACTCCAAACTTGTTATTGGATCCAGACCCGTTCAGGTACAATAGCCTCCTTCTACATCTCCTTCTACAAATTAACGTTATTTCTAATTTTAAAGATGTTTGTTTGTATGTCATTCAGAAAATGATTCTGACAAGCTTGATCCCAAAATTGCGCACAGTGAAGGTCTTGGCACTAGAATCTATCTGCCCCAACCTGGAGCAAGTTGTCAATTTCATGAGATGCTTTCCATGCCTGAAGAAGCTATATTTCCTATTGAATGTAAACCATAAGGGAGTTCAATTTGTGACACCTTTTCCCAAGTTTACAATGACAATGTACTACGATTTCTGAAGGATTCTTTTGGAGGATTTCACTACATACATGCCCCCCCCATATTGGTTGCTTGATCCATATGGTTACAATCAATAAGCATTTCTCCTTTGGTTTCATCTGTACTAGTTTTCTTAGGGAACTTTTCATCCACTCCAACCTCTTGTGAAGAAGGCTACATTTTTTTATAATGTAATCAAATGCCCATGTTAATCATGTCAGATTGAAAATGGCATGTTAGTGCATTTTACAAATCCTACAAACCAAATAGGCATGTAGTAGTGTTCAAAACTGCATGTAGGCACTAACATGTTTTCTTCTTTCGTAGATAAGATTAGGCCCAGTGGTGGATAATGTGATACAATATAACAATCACGTAGAATGCCTAGATCTGCATATCTCAGAAATTACTTTGAACTCCTAGTGAGGGACCTTACCGGAGATTATATTCGTCGGGTTCTTTGTTGTCAGAGCAAGGGTGCTGAAGGTAGTGAGGTTTGCCCTACATGTATTTCGCAAAAATGAATGGTTTGTTGATCAGCGCAGGCGCCTGCGACAGAATGGAATAGTCTCTAAAAATGCTGAATTTCATTTTGGAACTTCAGATGACAGAGTAATCGGAAGTCATCGTGTCAACCCCATACATGACTTCTTAGTGGCTGACCCCTTTGCAAAAATTATGAGGTTTCGAAACCAGACTAAGAAGTGGTAATATTAGTTTGAACCTCTCTGATATCCATGTTCAAAGGATCAGCGCGAGCGTTTGTATCTGATGAGCTGAATTTCATTTCTAATATCAGTTTGAACCTTGTAATCTTCGAATTTGAGCCATATAACTCTAGAATTTGAACCTTGTAATATTTCGAGCTTTTGTGGTACAATCGTTGAAATGGCATCGTACGAGACTCGTATATTGGTAGCACTATTTTGACCTTAATATGCAATGGTCTTAGATTTTATTAACCATTCTCGAATCTGTTTACCATGCCGATCTCACAACACACGATCTGCATAGCTAACTCGACTGCGATCTTCGACATTATTGCACACAGTTGGTTTCTTCCACCGTGTGCCATGTAGAGCGCGGAATTAATTATCACACTCGAGTGTCCATCATCACCCTTCTATGTAACTTTGACCTCATCACCCACGGATAAACTAATGACCGAAGTCATTCCACACACTTCATTTTTACAAAGCTTTTTGCCAATAAACGCCCATGATTCGTCCCTCTTCTAGCCGATGCATGGCCAAACTAGCCGGATGGGAAGCTTGCGCGGTAAACTACGTGGTAGCGCGGGAACAGGCTCACCGATGATACATTTGGCACCTCTTCAAGCCCACGCGTGCGGTGCGGTGTTGTCAAGCGTGCACTGGAATCCTCCGCTATGAACGTTGTGACAAAACGTGATGATTACAGGCCGGCCAGCCCCCATTTATTACGGCGGCCATTTAACCCTTGTGTCTCTTCAACCTTTTGATCGCGCCCCACCATTGCAAGAAGCACACCCACCATGAGAAATTCTTAGAGGGTATTTTGTGCGGCTCCAATGGCACTCCGAGCGGCTGCCGACGACGAGCAGCAGTTCACCATGCGTGCTGTGGTGGACACCCGCAGAAGATTCATGGACCTCTCGGCAGTGTACACCAATGATCCGATCTAGGTGGAGCACTCCATCCACATCATGGAGTCGTTCTTTGCCAAGGAGAAGTACAAGGTGGTCGGGTTGGACCTCGAGTACACCCGCGCTCGTGCCGGGTCTCTTCCCAAGGTCGTCGTCGCCTAGATGTCCGTGCACCACCACGTCCTCGTCTACCACTACTTCCTGGCCACAAGGCCTTGCGAGCATCTCGCCAGGTTTGTTAACAACGCCCATTACATGTTCCCTACGGTGGACATCACCAACGATGTAAAGGCACTCGAGAATTCGGGCATCACCTGCTGGAATCTTGTCGACATCCAGGGCCAATACAAGATCTGGGGCAGCAAGGAGCATGAGAAGGACTCACTGGTTCACCTCGCCGAGGCCATCATCGACCCCTACTACACAGACATGAAGGATTCATGCAACAAGGACATGCTTCCCGCCCGGCTAGTTTGGCCACGCGTCGGCTGGATGGAGAAACTCGACAAAGCTCACGTCGTATACACAGCCAAGGAGGCGTAAACGAGCTACGACATGTACAGGCGGATCGTTGATATGAGGAAGTGCCTCCTTCCCCAAAACGGCTGGAGATCCGGCCGAAAGCAGAGGAATGGCAAGCGCCGTCGCAACAATAAGTAGATGATTAGATCCTCATTTCTCCTAGTTTAGTATGCATGTAATTGCTTACTTTGGTGTGTGGAAATGTTATGTGTGTAGTCACTTGTGTAATTGTATGCTTAATTTGGTTATGCAATGCTGTCTTTTTAAGTATATATGTTCATGCTATGTAGACAGAGCGTGGATGTTATGCGGACAAAAAAATCACATAGCACACGGACTAAACAATGGAACTCATCGGTGATGTTTTCATCAATCAGTCACAATTGTATACCAGCAATCATTTGCTCACAACACACACGGCTTGTTAGCATCAATCGTCTGTGTTGTTATCGGTCTTCGCACACGTTTCCGATTACAAACATGTTTGCCGCGTATCACACACATCTTGTTAAGTTGAACCATTTTCGTTCTCTTGTCTCACCGCAAATAGTTCATCCGAGTGAACCGCATGCCGTATATCGCACACACATTGATCTAGCTGACCGTTTCTTTTGTGTTGCCTAATCACAAACAGTTCATCCGAGTGAACCGTATGTTGTATATCGCACACGCCTTCATCTGGCTGCCCGTTTCTTTTGTTCCGCCTCATCGCAAATAGGTGATTGAATTGAACTGCATGCCCTGCATCGCACACGCAACTAAAATCTGAACCGTGTTTGATGCATCCGCCATAGCAAATGTTTTGCACCTTTTTGACGTTTTTTTACACCACCGTCTGCGATTATTGCATCACACACAGTTTCGTCGAAGGGTCTCTGATCGTAGTGTCGCGTTAGCAGCATTCTGCAGTAGTGTTGAGTCACATTACAAATCAACATGTAATTTCAGATGTTGGTAGAGGACAAGAATCATAGAGTGGAGCTGGAACAGATATGCAGGATGCAAATGGCAAAATGTTTTCTCGGTATTGAAATCAGTTAGGCCGATTCATTGCATCGGTGACACCGAGTTGGCAGTGACGGAGATGATGCATATCGGTTAGACCGGGTTTGTCCTTGTCGGTTGGACTGATGAACAATCTTTAATGTAGCATTGCAGTTCGGTCTAGCCGAGAGGCAGAAATTGGTGAGACCGTGTGCAATACAAAGGAAAGATTTTGTCATCTTGGCTCACTAGGAAAATAAGATCTCACAAAGATTTGTAGGGAATTAACTGAAGGATTTGCAAAGAATTTGATGCAGGGAATGCATAAAATATAGAGAAAAGAAAAGAAATCTAGATGAAGTTTTTTTTGAAAGGGGAACAAGCATGCAGGAGATAAATGCAAGAACACCGAGAAACACTAGAGAACTTCACTTAGAATTGGTCGGCGACTGAGTCACCTATGTTAGAGTATATTGAATTAGGAGTCAAGTGAAGACACTTGATCATAGGTCATACTCATCGTTTAAGCTCAAAATGGGGTTGCCATTTTTCGTTTAAGCATTTTGATGTATTCACATCTTGTTGAGCTGCTTTGGCCCATGTCTTGGAGTAAAGCTTCTATAAGATGGAATAACATACCTTGAGTGGTGGTGTTGATCTTGATCATGTAGTTGAGCTTGTGTGGGATGCTCAAGGTTGATGTAGCTCATCAAGAGTTGGGAGCACCACTTGTAGTTTGAGTTCATCTACCTACATGGGTTAGATTTGCAAGGAAGAGCACTTGTGTATCCAAAATGACAATCATGAAAATTTGATACCAAATGAACTTTGATATATAGAAATTGTCAAAGGATATATTGAAAGGATTCATGCTTCCTTGTCTTCAACCACCATATTGTAGAGACTTGGTGATGTAAAGATTGCTCAGGATGTGAGTGAGTTGGAATCTCGTAGATTTAGATTCATCCAAGTACCTACAAGGGTTAGATAGCATGCAAGGGTACAAGTATAGATCCAAGACATATGATCATCATGATAAGAGAAATAGCAAGGATTAGTAAAAGGCTCATGCCTTGCATGCATCCAAATGGAGTGTCCACTCCAAGTTTGGCATCAATGATGTTCAATTCACCTCTCAATCGGCAAAAAATAATCTAATCAAGCGGTTTGGTGAATATATCCGCCAATTGCTTATCGGTACGAACATGCTTAAGATCAATGTGTCCTTTATCAACAAGATCTCGAATGAAATGATGACGAACTTCAATATGCTTAGTTCGAGAATGTTGCACGAGATTTTGAGCAATCTTAATAGCACTTTCATTATCACAAAGCAATGAAACATGTTTCACATTTATCCCATAATCTTTAAGAGTTTGGGTCATCCAAAGTAATTGAGCACAACATGAACTGGCAGCAGTGTATTCTGCTTCGGCGGTGGATAAGGATACCGAGTTTTGTTTCTTGGAGGACCAAGACACAAGAGATCTACCAAGAAATTGACAAGTACCCGAAGTGGACTTTCTATCAACCTTGTCTCTGGCATAGTCCAAATCGGAGTAGCCAACAAGGTCAAGAGAAGACCTCTTAGGATACCAAATGTCAAAGTTTGGTGTGTGAATTAAGTATCTCACTATCCGTTTCACAGCCTTAAGATGACATTCTTTGGGGGTCACTTGATATCATGCACACATGCACACACTTAGCGTAATATCGGGACGGGAGGCACATAGATATAACAATGAACCAATCATAGAGTGGTAAACCTTTTGGTTAACCGGTTTGCCATCCTTAGTCAAGTCAAGATGTCCACTAGTAGGCATGGGTGTTTTCATACCTTTGCTTTCTTGCATGTTGAACTTCTTGAATAAGTCCTTGGTATACTTTCTTTGGAAAACAAAGGTACCCTCCTTAGTTTTCTTGATTTGCAAACCAAGAAAGAACCTGAGTTCACTCATCATAGACATCTCAAACTTCCGTGACATTAGTCTTCCAAACTTTTCACTTATATGAGGGTTTGTTGAGCCAAATATGATAGCATCAACATAAATTTGGCACACAAATAATTCACCATTAACCCTTTTAGTAAAAAGAGTAGAATCAATTTTTCCAATCTCAAAGCCTTTTTCAATAAGGAACTTGGTCAAGCATTTATACCATGCTCTAGGAGCTTGTTTAAGACCGTAAATATCTTTGTGAAGTTTGTAAACATGATTAGGTTTCTTAGGGTTTACAAAGACGGGAGGTTGTTTGACATGAACTTCCTCCTCAATTTCACCATTTAGAAAAGCACTTTTGATATCGATTTGGTACAAGGTAATATCATGATGATTTGCATAGGAAACTAAGATTCGTATGGACTCAAGTCTAGCAACGGGAGCATATGTCTCACCATAGTCCATACCTTCGACTTGAGTGTAGCCTTGGGCGACGAGACGTGCTTTGTTGTGAACGACTTGTCCATCTTCGTATTGCTTGTTGCGAAACACCCATTTGATACCGATGATGTTGTGGTTGTTGTCGGGCTTCTCAACCAAGGTCCAAACTTGGTTCCTCTCAAAATTGTGTAGCTCTTTGTGCATGGCATTTATCCAATCCGGATCTTCTAGAGCTTCTTTAACCTTCATAGGTTCAATGCCAGAGATAAATGAGTAATGTTCACAAAATCTAGCAAAGCGTGTTTTAGAACATGTAATTCTCCCGGTTTGAATATCATCGAAGATTTGTTCAACGGGATGATCTCTTGAGACTCTTCCTCTAATACGTGAGAGCTTTTGTTTAGGTCGGGGTGGACCATCCTCTTCATCATCTTGTTCTTACTCTTGGCCTTTTTTGTTGTTGGTGTTGTTCTTCTCTCATGGAGGTGGAGACGGAGGTTGATTAGGTTCATCTTGGTGTACATCATCGTTTTCTTCATCTTGGCGTGTCCCACTTGTGGATGCCTTCGAGTCAACTCGTGGTTCACCTTGTCGTGAGGTAGAAGCTTCCACTTGGACGGACGAGGTACTCTCCTTCACCTCCGTTGGACGAACCTTGCCAATAGACAAGTCTTGGATTGCTTCTGAAGGGTCTTTGTCTCCTACATCAATTGTCAATTGATCTACTTGTGAGCCGTTAGATTCATCAAACTTCACACCTACTGTCTCTTCAACCTTTCGGGTGACATTGTTGTAGACACGGTAAGTGTGAGAGTTTGAGCCATAACCGAGTAGGAAACCCTCATGAGATTTAGGAGAAAATTTAGAACAATGATGCTTATCAAGAATATAGCACTTTGAGCCGAATACTCGAAAGTATCCAACTTGGGGTTCGTTATCGGTGAGAAGCTTGTGTGTCGCCTTGCCGAGTAGCTTTGAAGATATAGAGGATTTGTTGCATGACAAGCTGTCTCAACCGCTTCCGCCCAAAAGTGTTTTGGCATCTTGTACTCATCAAGCATCATTCTCGCCATCTCAATAAGAGTCCGGTTCTTCCTCTCAACAACTCCATTTTGTTGAGGCATGTACGTAGCCGAGAACTCATGTGAAATCCCTTCTTCGTCAAGAAAGGTGTCCACTTTTGCGTTCTTGAACTCCGTTCTGTTGTCACTGCAAACCTTCTTGATTTTCACTTCAAATTGATTTTGGGCCTTCCTAGCGAAGTTCTTGAAGATCTTTTGGACCTATGATTTGTCATCAAGAAAGAACACCCAGTAATTTTTGAAAAATCATCGACTATGACTAAATCAAACGAATTTCCTCTGAGACTTTTGTAGGCATTTGGACCAAAAAGATCCCTATGTTGCAGCTCGAGTGGTCTTCTCGTGGTCATGATGTTTTTCACGGGGTGGCTTCCTCCAACCTGTTTTCCTGCTTGACACGCACTGCACAATCTATCCTTGTAAAATATAGCATCTTTCACTCCAAGGATATGATCACCTTTAATAAGCTTATCAAGATTTCGCATGCCCACATGACCTAACCTTCTATGCCACAACCAACCTTTAGAAGATTTAGCAGTTAAGCAAGTTCTAGGTTGAGCCTTTTTAGTGAAATCAACAATGTATAGATCACCTCTACGTATACCGGTAAAGACCATATTATGATTATCTCTTCAAAACACTTGGCAATCTACTTGAGTAAATAGGATATTGAATCCAAAGTCAGCTAGTCTAGATACAGAAAGTAAATTATAGCCAAGAGATTCAACGAGCATAAAATTTTGGATGGAGCAGTCATGTGAGATGACCACCTTACCAAGGCCAACCACCTTACCCTTTGAGTTATCACCAAAAGTGACATGCTTTCGAGGGGCGTCATTTTCAGCAAGATCACGAAACATATCCTTGTCTCCGGTCATGTGATCGGTACATCCACTATCAAGAACCCATTCCTTTCCTCCAGCCATGTAGCCGCGGAGATTAGCCATAAGACCAAAGTGTCTCATAGACTCATCGAGATCGAAGTCATTGTCATCATCCTCATCATCGTATCCATGTTCAACATCGTCTTGTGATTGATCATTAACTAGAGAGGGTGATTCATTAGATGTATGACCATGGCAATGTTCAACTTTATGAATTCTAATGACTTCTAAGATGATATTACTAATGATTCCAACATCTCCTTTGGCACGCATAAGGCCACGAAGCTCAAATAAATGATCACCGAAGTTAGGATCATTAGGATTCATTTTATTTAAAGCAATGGACTTTTGAAGAATCACATCTAGATTTTCAAGGAATAGTTTGGAAAACGTTCCTCAAGAAATCTCCATATGGTGTAAGCACAATCAAGGTTAGGCAAGATACCAATCAAATTTCTAGGCAATCCTCTAATGATAAGGTTGATAGTCCTAAGATTGCGGATCATGTCAAGTGACTCATCGGGGGTAGGATGCAAGGGGTCAAAAAGGGGTGCACAAGGGCTAGTAATGTACTTGCTCAAATGATATTCATTGAAAATCTCAAGCATATAACTTTTCCAAGTATTAAAGAACTCTCCATCAAGCATAGGCACTCTACGTCTAAAACTCCCCATCGTAGACTCATCCATCTTCCTCCAAAGGAGATTAAACCAAAGCAATGGAGACCAATGCTCTGATACCAATTGAAAGGATCGAGAACGGGTGCCTAGAGGGGGGTGATTAGACCCTTAACAAAGAAAAGTAGTACTTTTTAAGTTCTTTAAGTTAAGGTGGGGTGTTAGCACAAGTTTAAACATTCACAATAGATTTCAAGCAAGCATGGCAAGAGTATATGAGCAGCGGAAAGTAAAGCATGCAAATTGCAAGAAAGTAAAGGGATGGGATTGGAGTGTGCAAAAGCAATTGGAGACACGGAGATTTTTGGTATGGTTCCGATAGGTGGTGCTATCGTACATCCATATTGATGGAGACTTCAACCCACGAAGGGTAACAGTTGCGCGAGTCCACGGAGGGCTCCACCCACGAAGGTTCCACGAAGAAGCAACCTTGTCTATGCCACCATGGTCCTCGCCCACGAATGTCTTGCCTCACTTGGGTAGATCTTCATGAAGTAGGCGATCTCCTTGCACTTAAAAACTCCTTGGTTCAACTCCACAATCTTGACGGAGGCTCCCAAGTGACACCTAACCAATCTAGGAGACACCACTCTCCAAAAGGTAATAGATGGTGTGTTGATGATGAACTCCTTTCTCTTGTGCTTCAAATGATACTCTCCCCAACACTCAACTCCCTCACACAAATTTGGATATGGTGGAAAGATGATTTGAGTGGAAAGCAACTTGGGGAAGGCTAGCGATCAAGATTCTTGTGGTAGGATTGGAATATCTTGGTCTCAACACATGAGTAGGTGGTTCTCTGATGTCTACTACGCACCCTTCTTCTTGAAGACGTTGTTGAGCCTCCAAGTGCAGAGGTTTGTGGGACAGTAGCAAATTTCCCTCGAGTGGATGACCTAAGGTTTATCAATCCGTGGGAGGCGTAGGATGAAGATGGTCTCTCTCAAGCAGCCCTGCAACCAACTAACAAAGAGTCTCTTGTGTCCCCAACACACCCAATACAATGGCAAATTGTATAGGTGCACTAGTTTGGCGAAGAGATGGTGATACAAGTGCAATATGGATGGTAGATATAGGTTTTTGTAAACTGAAAATATAAAAACAGCAATGTAGCAAGTGGTAAACGTGAGCATAAACGGTGTTGCAATGATATTAGGCAAGGCCTAGGGTTCATACTTTCACTAGTGCAAGTTCTCTCAACAAGGATAACATAACTGGATCATATTACTAGCCCTCAACATGCAACAAAGATTCACTCCAAAGTAACTAATAGCGGAGAACAAACGAAGAGATTATGGTATGGTACGAAACCACCTCAAAGTTATTCTTTCTGATCAATCTATTCGAGAGTCCGTGGTAACGTTCAATCTATCATAGAGTTCGTACTAGAATAACACCTTGAGACACAAATCAATCAAAACCCTAATGTCACCTAGATACTCCATTGTCACCTCAAGTATCCGTGGGCATGATTATACGATATGCATCACACAATCTCAGAAACATTTATTCAACCAACACATAGAACTTCAAAGAGTGCCCCAACGTTTCTACCGGAGAGTCAAGACGAAAACGTGTCCCAACCCCTATGCATAGATTCCCAAGGTCACGGAACCCGCAAGTTGATCACCAAAACATACATCAAGTGGATCACATGATATCCCATTGTCACCACAGATAAGCACGTGCAAGACATACATCAAGTGTTCTCAAATCCTTAAAGACTCAATCCGATAAGATAACTTCAAAGGGAAAACTCAATCCATTACAAGAGAGTAGAGGGGGAGAAGCAACATAAGATCCAACTATAATAGCAAAGCTCGCGATACATCAAGATCGTGCCATCTCAAGAACACGAGAGAGAGAGAGAGAG
>LR738716.1:51396161-51423833 GCA_902687465.1 Secale cereale
TCCCGGTGCCGCCGACGCCGCTGCCGGACTCCGCGGCGCTGTGCCTCTCCTACAACTGCATGGACCTTCCCTCCGCCTCCGCGGCCGACGGGTGCCCCACGATCGGCGGGCCCCTGGAGTCCAGGCCCGCGGACCAGTGCCGGAGCAGCGGAGGCGACGGCTGAGCCTTCGCCGGCGCCGACGCCGACGCCCCGTGGGCTGACAGGTGGGGCTCGGTCGTCTCCGGCTCCCGCGCGGCACGGGCGGGTCATCCCCCACCGGGTTCACGCATTTTGGTTTGTCCGGTTGGTTGTTTGGGCCGTGGTTTTTCATGTGATTTTGGTTTGAATTTATTCGTCGTCGGGCGCGCAACGGTCACGCGGCGACGAGGTTGGGTTGGTGTTCGTGCGTGTGCGTGTGTGCTGTTACTCACTCGCCGGTTTGGGAGTGTACGTTGCGTCCAAAAGGAATCCGTGGCGGCCTCGGCAAGGCAGTAATGCCAATTTAAGCATTTCGGCCCATGCCCTGCCTACCGCAAGAGGACAACCTAACGTTGGCGTTGCTACTATGTATAGATAGCTGGCTGCCTTGCTGATTGCACTAGTCTCCTTTGTTTTTCTTTTCTTTGAGTAACTGATTGCGGCTACTAGTCTTTCTGAGACGTCGAATCGAAATGTTGTTGTATTTCCAATAGGTTCGGTGTCATACAATCGTATACCTATTTCTGTTGCGAATAATCGTACTCCTATTTGTTAACGTGCAATTGTCTATTGCTTTCTTTTGCTGGACAAGCGTGGTAGAGTGCTATTATTATCATTATTAATTTATTTTGTGGTAGAGTACTATTATTTGTTTAATATGCAGAGGTTATAGGGAAGAAACGTGGTAATCATTGCTCAAAGCCTCAAAATGACCCCTCTGGCAATAAACGATCCTCCCTAAAAAGTGGACAATAAGAGCAACTCCAATGGGGAGATCCACTTCGTCCGCCTGCGTCCGTTTGGTTTGGCGCGGACAAAAGTGGCTGCCCAACGCGCCGACTCAAACTTAAATCACGTCCGCTTCGCGTCCGCGCCGACGCATTTGCAATCTAAATTTGTGCCCGAAAAGCGTCGGCGCGGACGCGGAACGGACGCCACGCGCGTCTTCTCGATGTCCGCCGCGTCACCACCCTGGCGGCCGTCCAACTACCGGCTGCCCATGCGGTCAGCTTAATTTATGACCGCGGACCCACTCGTCGGCGACTGGCGGTCTTCCTTTTTTAAGCCGACCGTGCGGCGGGGTCGTCCTCATCCAAACTCGCCGTCCACATCTAGCAAGCTCTGCTCACCCATCGCCGACAAACCCTAGCCACCACCACCACAGCGAGATGGGGCTCTTCTCCGGCGACAGCAGCGGCAAGGCCAAGTGTAAGGCCCCCGCCATCCCTTTCCCCTCGCAGTTCGTCCCGCCTCCGCCGGCGGCGGCGCCTCGCCGGCAGAGGCAACGCGTGAACGTGCCAGTGCACCAGGCGGAGTGGCACTGGCAGCACCGCGTGCCTCTCCCGTACCCCGACGCCACCCTGTCGCACGACTGGCATCTCGATCCGGAGAGGATCCTAGTGCCCGTGGCGCTGCGGTCAGCTCGGGCTCACGCGGAGGAGGTGCGACGCCGGCGAGCGCTGCTGACGCCGGAGCAGCGCCGCGACCCCGCTTACACAACCGACTCGCCCAACTGGGCGACGCGGTTCGCCTTCGAGTACGAGGAGGCGAGGCGACGGGGCGTGCGCGAGGTCGACCGCAGTGTGCCGCCGCCGCTCGTCGTCCGCGAGGAGGACCGTGCGACGGAGGAAACCTACCAGGCGGCCCTTGCGACCGTCTACCGGGAGAGCGAGGAGGACGAGCGGCGCAGGACGGAGGCGGTGGAGGAAGAGGAGGCTCAGTACGAGGCGGCACTGGCGCAGGCCATTGCCCTCTCCGCGGCGGGCGACTGCGTGGTTCCGCAGGTGGCCCCGCTGTCCCCTCCCCAACGCCCATCAAAGGCGAGCCGCAGCCGCAGCCCGAGCCCGAGCCGGAGCCGTCCCCTTGAGCGCTAGTCCTGGACGGGAGTACTGCGCGAGTGGGTCTCCGCGCCACCGATTTGGATGGGGGCGACGCCGGCGCAGGAGGCGGCGTACCTCGAGCACTGGCGCCAGATCCGGCTGACCGAAGAGCGCCGCGACGGCGAGTACTTCGAGATGCTCGAGCGTGATGCCGAGGACGAGCAACGCGAGGCCGAGGAGGAGGCGCGCCAGGCGGCGGTAGCCCAGGCGGAAGCACAGCCCATGGCGGCACTGCCCGCGCCGGCAGAGCCGCGCCGAACATGAACGCCATTTGGAACAAGGCGTTCCCATGGGCCAGGCCGGCGCCCACGCTCATCGACCTCACGGACCCCGAGGACGACGCCGCCGCCGCCTAGGACAGCGCGCCACCTCGTAGTTTATGTTGTTTTTATTTTTCTTAAATCGAAATGTGACTCTCGCCGACCTTCGTGGCCGGCTTTAATGTTTAATTATTGCAGTTTTTTTAAATATGCATGCGTTCTTTTTTTTCTAGCGCCGTCAAAATGGGTCGGGTCAGCGTTGGGCGCACGCGCCGACCCAAACACGAAAGCGGACGTCCGTGTTCGCGTGACCGATCCAAACAGAAAAAAAAACAGACAAAATCGCCGTCCGTTTGGGTCGGTCCGTTGGAGTTGCTCTAAACGACCCTTCAATATGACTGGTCCATTCAAGCACTGATGTTTAGGTCACGGGCCACAGGAGATCTTTTACCGTCTGGCCTATTTAATTTTACAGGAACATGTAATAGGAACTGTTTCGTTGCACTATAGAAGAATGCAAAAGAAATCCTATAAGATTAGGAGTATAATATGTCGCAGAAAGAAAGTAAAACAAGGGATTGGATTCAAAGATTTTTTTCTCTTCTTCTATGGGACTGCATACAAGGTCACACGAAAACTCATATACTCCCTCCGTTCCTAAATATGTGTCTTTCTACATATCTCAACAAGTGACTACATATGAAGCAAAATGAGTGAATCAACACTGTAAAATATGTCTATATACATCCGTATGTTGTAGTTCATTTGAAATGTCTAGAAAAATAAATATTTAGGAATGGAGGGGAAAATCATCACCGCCGTCATCACCAACAACTCTCCCATCTTGGGGAGGGCTATCTTCATCAACATCTTCACCAACACCATCTCCTCTCAAACCCTAGTTCATCTCCCTCTCTTTCCTTCCCCCCTTTTTCCTTCTTTGGTAGATTCCTACTAGGAATAGGATTGCAATCCTATTCCTAGTAGGATTGCAGCCCTAGCCGCATCATAGGAGGGCCGGCCGGCCTCCCCCCTTGCTCCTTTATATACGGGGGCAGGGGGGCACCCAAAGACACACAAGTTGAATTGTTCTAGCCGTGTGCGGTGCCCCCTCCACAGAAACACACCTTGGTCATACCGTCGCAGTGCTTAGGCGAAGCCCTCCGCCGGGAGATACATCATATCCGTCACCACGCCGTCGTGCTGACGAAACTCTCCCGTGAAGCTCAACTGGATCAAGAGCTCGTGGGACGTCATCAAGCTGAACGTGTGCTAAACGCGGAGGTGCCGTACGTTCGGTGCTTGATCGGTTGGATCGCGAAGAAGTTCGACTACATCAACCGCGTCACTTGACGCTTCCGCTTCCGGTCTACGAGGGTACGTAGACACACTCTTCCCTCTCGTTGCTATGCATCTGGTAGATAGATCTTGCGTGACCGTAGGAAAATTTTAAAATACTACGTTCCCCAACAGTGGTATCAGAGCCAGGTCTATGCGTAGATGATATGCACGAGTAGAACACAATGAGTTGTGGGCGATACTAGTCATACTGCTTACCAGCATGTCATACTTTGCTTTGGCGGTATTGTGAGATGAAGCGGCCCGGACCGACATTACGCGTACGCTTACGCGAGACTGGTTTCACCGTTATGAGCACTCGTTGCTTAAAGGTGACTGGCGGGTGTCTGTCTCTCTCACTTTAGCTGAATCAAGTGTGGCTACGCCCGGTCCTTGTGAAGGTTAAAACAACACATACTTGACGAAACATCATTGTGGTTTTGTATGCGTAGGTAAGAACGGTTCTTGCTAAGCCCATAGCAGCCACGTAAAACTTGGAACAACAAAGTAGAGGACGTCTAACTTGTTTTTGCAGGGCATGTTGTGATGTGATATGGTCAAGACATGATGAGATATACGGTTTTGTATGAGATGATCATGTTTTGTAAAGTTATCGGCAACTGGCAGGAGCCATATGGTTGTCGCTTTATTGTATGAAATGCAATCGCCATGTAATTGCTTTACTTTATCACTAAGCGGTAGCGACAGTCGTAGAAGCAATAGTTGGCGAGACGACAACGATGCTACGATGGAGATCAAGGTGTCGCGCCGATGACGAAGGTGATCATGACGGTGCTTTGGAGATGGAGATCAAAAGCACAAGATAATGATGGCCGTATCATGTCACATATTTTGATTGCATGTGATGTTTATCTTATTATGCTTCTTATTTTGCTTAGAATGACGGTAGCATTATAAGATGATCCCTTACTAAAATTTCAAGGTATAAGTGTTCTCCCTGAGTATGCACCGTTGCGAAAGCTCGTCGTGCCGAGACACCACGTGATGATCGGGTGTGATAAGCTCTACGTTCAAATACAACGGGTGTAAGCCAGTTTTGCACACACAGAATACTCGTGGTTAAACTTGACGAGCCTAGCATATGCATATATGGCCTCGGAACACTGGAGACCGAAAAGTCGAGCGTGAATCATATAGTAGATATGATCAACATAAGATGTTCACCATTGAAAACTACTCCATCTCACGTGATGATCGGACATGGTTTAATTGATTTGGATCACGTGGTCATTTAGATGACTAGAGGGATGTCTATCTAAGTGGGAGTTCTTTAGTAATATGATTAACTAAACTTTAATTTATCATGAACTTAGTCCTGGTAGTATTAGCATATCTATGTTGTAGATCAATAGCTCGCGATGTTGCTCCCCGTTTATTTTTACATGTTCCTAGAGAAAACTAAGTTGAAAGATGTTAGTAGCAATGATGCGGAATTGTTCCGTGATCTGAGGATTATCCTCATTGCTGCATAGAGAATTATGTCCTTGATGCACCGCTAGGTGACAGACCTATTGCAGGAGCAGATGTAGATGTTATGAACGTTTTGACAAAAGCTCGGTATGATGACTACTTGATAGTTTAAGTGCACCATGCTTTACGGCTTAGAACCGGGACTTCAAAAATGTTTTGAACGCCATGGAGCATATAAGATGTTCCAAGAGTTGAAATTAGTATTTCATACTCATGCCCGTGTCGAGAGGTATAAGACTTCTGACAGTACTTTGCCTACAAGATGGAGGAGAATAGCTCAACCAGTGAGCATGTGCTCAGATTGTCTGGGTACTGCAATTGCTTGAATCAAGTGGGAGTTAATCTTCCAGATAAGATAGTAATTGACAAAGTTCTCTAGTCACTATCACCAAGTTAGTAGAACTTCGTGATGAACTATAATATGCAAGGGATGACGAAAGTAATTCCTGAGCTCTTCGCGATGCTGAAATCGGCGAAGGTAGAAATCAAGAAAGAGCATCAAGTGTTGATAGTTAATAAGACCACTTGTTTCAAGTAAAGGGCAAAGGGATAGAATGGGAACTTCAAGAAGAATGACAAGCAAGTTGTCACTCCCATGAAGAAACCCAAAGCTAAACTCAAGCCTGAAACTAAGTGCTTCTACTGCAAAGGAAATGGTCACTGGAAGTGGAACTGCCCTAGATACTTGGCGGATAAGAAGGATGTCAAAGTGAACAAAGGTATATTTGATATACAGATTATTGATGTGTATTTTACTAGTGTTCATAGCAACCCCTCGGTATTGGATACTGGTATAGTTGCTAAAGAGTAGTAACTCGAAATGGGAGTTGCATAATGAACAAAGACTAGTTAAAGGATGAAGTGACGATGTGTATTGGAAGTAGTTCCAAGATTGATATGATCATCATCGCACACTCCCTATACTTTCGGGATTAGTGTTGAACCTAAATAAGTGTTATTTGGTGTTTGTGTTGAACATGAATATGATTTGATCATGTTTATTGCAATACGGTTATTCATGTAAGTTAGAGAATAATTGTTGTTCTGTTTACATGAATAAAACCTTCTATGGTCATACACCCAATGAAAATGGTTTGTTGGATCTCGATCGTGTGATAAACATATTCATAATATTGAAGCCAAAAGATGCAAGGTTAATAATGATAGTGCAACTTATTTGTGGCACTGCCGTTTAAGTCATATTGGTGTAAAACGCATTAAGAAACTCCATAGTGATGGACTTTTGGAATCACTTGGTGCTTGCGAACCATGCCTCGTGAGCAAGATGACTAAAGCTCCGTTCTCCGGAACTATGGAGCGAGCAACAGATTTGTTGGAAATCATACATACTGATGTATGTGGGCCAATAAGTGTTGAAGCTCGCGGCGGGTATCGTTATTTTCTGACCTTCACTGATGATTTGAGCAGATATGGGTATATCTACTTAATGAAGCACAAGTCTGAAACATTTGAAAAGTTCAAAGAATTTCAGAGTGAAGTGGAGAATCATCGTAACAAGAAAATAAGAGTTTCTACGATATGATCGTAGAGGTAAAATATTCGAGTTAGCGAGTTTGGCCTTCAGTTAAAACAATGTGAAATAGTTTCACTACTCACGCCACCTGGAACACCATAGTGAAATGGTGTGTCCGAACGTTATAACCGTACTTTATTAGATATGGTGCGATCGATGATGTCTCTTACCGATCTACCACTATCGCTTTTGGGGTTATGCATTAGAGACAACTACATTCACGTTAAATAGGGCACCATTTAAATCCGTGGAGATGACACCGTATGAACTGTGGTTTGACGAGAAACCTAAGCTGTCATTTCTTTAAGTTTGGGACTGCGATGCTTATGTGAAAAAGTTTCAACATGATAAGCTCGAACCCAAATCGGAGAAGTAAATCTTCATAGGATACCCAAAAGAAACTGTTGGGTACACCTTCTATCACAGATCCGAAGGCAAGGTCTTTGTTGCTAAGAGTGGATCCTTTCTAGAGAAGGAGTTTCTCTCGAAAGAAGTGAGTGGGAGGAAAGAAGAACTTGATGAGGTAATTGTACCTTCTCCTGAATTGGAAAGTAGTACATCACAAAAAATTGTTCCAGTGATTCCTACACCAATTAGTGAGGAAGCTAATGATGATGATCATGAAACTTCAGATCAAGTTTCTGCTGAATGTCGTAAATCAACCAGAGTACGTTCCGCACCAGAGTGGTACGGCAACCCAGTTCTGGAAGTCATGTTACTAGACCATGATGAACCTACGAACTATGAGGAAGCGATGATGAGCCCAGATTCCGCAAAATGGCTTGAGGCCATGAAATCTGAGATGGGATCCATGTATGAGAAAAAAGTGTGGACTTTGGTTGACTTGCCCGATGACCGGCAAGTCATCGAAAATAAATGGATCTTCAAGAGGAAGACCGACGAAGACGGTAATGTTACTGTTTCAAAGCTCGACTTGTTGCGAAAGGGTTTCGACAAGTTCAAGGAGTTGACTACGATGAGACTTTCTCACCTGTAGCGATGCTTAAGTCTGTCCGAATCATGTTAGCAATTGCCGCATTTTATGATTATGAAATCTGGCAAATAGATGTCAAAACTGCATTCCTAAATGGATATCTCAAAGAAGAGTTGTATATGATGCAACTAGAAGGTTTTGTTGATCCAAAAGGTGCTAACAAAGTATGCAAGCTCCAGCGATCCATATATGGACTGGTGCAAGCATCTCGGAGTTGGAATATACGCTTTGATGAGGTGATCAAAGCATATAGTTTTATACAGACTTGCGGTGAAGCCTGTATTTACAAGAAAGTGAGTGGGAGCACTACAACATTTTTGATAAGTATATGTGAATGACATATTGTTGATCGAAAATGATGTAGAATTTTCTGGAAAGCATAAAGGAGTGTTTGAAAGGAGTTTTTTCAAAGAAAGACCTTGGTGAAGCTGCTTACATATTGGGCATCAAGATCTATAGAGATAGATCAAGACGTTTGATAAGACTTTCGATGAGTACATACCTTGATAAGATTTTGAAGTAGTTCAAAATGGATCAGTCAAAGAAGGAGTTCTTGCCTGAGTTGTAAGGTATGAAGTTGAGTAAGACTCAAAGCCCGACCTCGGCAGAAGATAGAGAAAGAATGAAGGTCATTCCCTATGCCTCAGCCATAGGTTCTATAAAGTATGCCATGCTGTGTACCAAACGTGTTGTGTACCTTACCATGAGTTTGGCAAGGAGGTAGAAAAGTGATCCAAGAGTAGATCACTGGACAACGGTCAAAATTATCCTTAGTTACTGAATGACTAAGGAAATGTTTTCTCGATTATGGAGGTGATAAAGAGTTCGTCGTAAAGAGTTACGCCCATGCAAGCTTTACACTAATCCAGATGACTCTAAGTATCAATCTGAATGCATATTGGAAGTAGGAGCAATTAGCTAGAGTAGCTCCATGCAGAGCATTGTAGACATAGAAATTTGCGAAATACATACGGATCTGAATGTGACAGACCCGTTGACTAAACTTCTCTCACAAGCAAAACATGATCACGCCTTATTACTCTTGGGTATTAATCACATAGCAATGTGAACTAGATTATTGACTCTAGTAAACCCTTTGGGTGTTGGTCACATGGCGATGTGAACTATGGGTGTTATTCACATAACGATGTGAACTATCGGTATTAAATCACATGGCGATGTGATCTAGATTATTGACTCTAGTGCAAGTGGGAGACTGAAGGAAATATGCCCTAGAGGCAATAATAAAGTTGTTATTTATATTTTCTTTATATCATGATAAATGTTTATTATTCATGCTAGAATTGTATTAACCGGAAACTTAGTACATGTGTGAATACATAGACAAAACAGAGTGTCCCTAGTATGCCTCTACTAGACTAGCTCATTGATCAAAGATGGTTATGTTTCCTAACCATAGACATGAGTTGTCATTTGATCAACGGGATCACATCATTAGGAGAATGATGTGATGGACAAGACCCATCCATTAGCTTAGCACTATGATCGTTTAGTTTTACTGCTATTGCTTTCTTCATGACTTATACATGTTCCTATGACTATGAGATTATGCAACTCCCGAATACCGTAGGAACACCTTGTGTTCTATCAAACGTCACAACGTAACTGGGTGATCATAAAGATGCTCTACAGGTGTCTCCGAAAGTGTTCGTGGTGTTGGCATAGATCAAGACTAGGATTTGTCACTCCGAGTGTCAGAGAGGTATCTCCGGGCCCTCTCGGTAATGCACATCATAATAAGCCTTGCAAGCAAAAGACTAATGAGTTAGTCACGAGATGATGTATTACAGAACGAGTAAAGAGACTTGTCGGTAACGAGATTGAACTAGGTATAGAGATACCAACGATCGAATCTCGGGCAAGTAACATACCGATGACAAAAGGAACAACGTATGTTGTTATGCGGTTTGACCGATAAAGATCTTCGTAGAATATGTAGGAGCCAATATGAGCATCCAGGTTCCGCTATTGGTTATTGACCAGAGAGGAGTCTCGGTCATGTCTACATAGTTCTCGAACCCGTAGGGTCCGCACGCTTAACGTTTCATGACGATCAGTATTATGAGTTTATGAGTTTTGATGTACCGAAGGTAGTTCGGAGTCCCGAATGAGATCACGGACATGACGAGGAGTCTCGGAATGTCCGAGACATAAAGATTGATATATTGGACGACTATATTCGGACACCGGAAGTGTTCTGGAAAGTTTCGGAATTTACCGGAGTACCAGAAGGGTTACCGGAACCCCCCAGGGGAATGATGGGCCCTGGTGGGCCATAGGGGAGAGAGAGGGCAGCAGCCAGGAGGTGGCGCGCCCCCTCCCTAGGAGGAGTCCGAATAGGACTAGGGGAGCAGGGCGCGGCCCCTCTTTCCCTCTCCCTCTCCCTCTCTTTCCTTCCCCCTTTTCCTTCTTTGGTAGATTCCTACTAGGAATAGGATTGCAATCCTATTCCTAGTAGGATTGCAGCCCTAGCCGCACCATAGGAGGGCCGGCCGGCCTCCCCCCTTGCTCCTTTATATACGGGGGCAGGGGGCACCCAAAGACACACAAGTTGAATTGTTCTAGCCGTATGCGGTGCCCCCCTCCACAGAAACACACCTCGGTCATACCGTCGCAGTGCTTAGGCGAAGCCCTGCGCCGGTAGATACATCATATCCGTCCCACGCCGTCGTGCTGACGAAACTCTCCCGTGAATCTCAACTAGATCAAGAGCTCGTGGGATGTCATCAAGCTGAACGTGTGCTGAACGCGGAGGTGCCGTACATTCGGTGCTTGATCGGTTGGATCGCGAAGAAGTTCGACTACATCAACCGCGTCACTTGACGCTTCCGCTTCCGGTCCACGAGGGTACGTAGACACACTCTTCCCTCTCGTTGCTATGCATCTGGTAGATAGATCTTGCGTGATCGTAGGAAAATTTTAAAATACTACGTTCCCCAACACTAGTTGTGTTGATTACTCCTTGTAGTTGATGCTAGTTGGTTTATTTGGTGGAAGATCAGATGTTCAGATCCATTATGCATATTAATACTCCTCTGATCATGAACAATATTATGTCTTGTGAGTAGTTACTTTTGTTCCTGGGGACATGGGAGAAGTCTTGCTATTAGTCATCATGTGAATTTGGTCTTCGTTCGATATTTTGATGAGATGTATGTTGTCTCTCCTGTAGTGGTGTCATGTGAACGTCGACTACATGAGACTTCACCATTATTTGGGCCTAGAGGAAGGCATTGGGAAGTAATAAGTAGATGATGGCTTGCTAGAGTGACAGAAGCTTAAACCCTAGTTTATGCGTTGCTTCGTAAGGGGCTGATTTGGATCCATATGTTTCAGGCTATGGTTAGGTTTACCTTAATACTTCTTTTGTAGTTGCGGATGTTTGCATTAGAGGTTAATCATAAGTGGGAGGCTTGTCTAAGTAAGGACATCACCCAAGCACCACCCATATACCAAATTATCAAAGTACCGAACGCGAATCAGATGATCGTGATGAAAACTAGCTTCACGATAATTCCCATGTGTCCTCGGGTGCGCTTTCCTTTATATAAGAGTTTTTCCAGGCTTGTCCTTTGCTACAAAAAGGATTGGGCCACCTTGCTGCACCTTATTTACTTTTACCTTTTGTCACTTTCTACCAATTACCTTATCACAAAACTCTCCGTTACCTATAATTTCAGTGCTTGCAGAAAATACCGTACTGAAAACTGCCTATCATTTCCTTCTGTTCCTCGTTGGGTTCGACACTCTTACTTATCGAAAGGACTATGATAGATCCCCTACACTTGTGGGTCATCAAGACTCTTTTCTGGCGCCGTTGCCGGGGAGTGAAGCACCTTTGGTAAGTGGAATTTGGTAAGGAAAAATTTATATAGTGTGCTGAAATTTATTGTCACTTGTTACTATGGCTCAAAATCCTTTGAGGGGCTTGTTCGGGGTATCTTCACCCCGAACAGAAGAGCAAAGAGTTGCTCCTCAACCTACTGCACCTACTGAAAATGTTTGCTTTGAGATTCCTTCTGGTATGATAGAGAAACTGCTTGAAAATCCTTATACAGGAGACGAAACATTGCATCCCGATTTACATCTAATCTATGTGGATGAAGTTTGTGGATTGTTTAAGCTTGCAGGTATGCCCGAGGATGTTATCAAGAAGAAGGTCTTCCCTTTATCTTTGAAGGGAGATAGATTGACATGGTTTAGGCTATGCGATGATATGGGATCATGGAACTATAATCGTCTGAAGTTGGAATTTCATCACAAGTTCTACCCTATGCACCAGGTTCATCGTGATCGTAATTATATTTATAATTTCAGGCCTCGCGAAGGAGAAAGCATCGCTCAAGCTTGGGGGAGGCTTAAGTCAATGTTATATTCATGCCCCAATCATGAGCTCTCAAGAAAAATGATCATTCGAAATTTTTATGCTCGGCTTTCTCTCAATAATCGCACCATGCTCGATAATTCTTGTTCTCGTCTTTTATGATGAAGACTGTTGAATTAAAATGGGATTTATAGGAAAGAATTAAACGCAACTCTGAAGATTGGGATCTCGACGAATGTAAGGAGTCAGGTTTGACCCCTAAGTTTGATTGTGTTAAAGCTTTTATGGATACCGATGTTTTCCGTGAGTTTAGCACTAAATATGGACTTGACTCTGAGATAGTAGCTTATTTCTGTGAATCTTTTGCTACTCATGTTGATCTCCCCAAGGAGAAGTGGTTTAAATATCACCCCCCCTATTGAAGTGAAAGTAGTTGAACCTGTTAAAGTTGAAGAAAAGACTATCACTTATAATGTTGATCCTATTGTTCCTACTGCTTATATTGAGAAACCACCTTTCCCTATTAGGATAAAGGATCACACTCAAGCTTCAACTGTAGTTTGTAAAAGTAATACTAGAACACCTACACCCTCTGAGCAAATTAAAGTTGAACTCAGTGTTGCTATGGTTAGAGATCTCTTGATAGAAGATTTAGATGGACATGTTATTTACCTCCAAGAAGAGTCTGCTAGAAGATAAACCCAATGCTAGGAACAAACATAATCCTATTGTGGGCTTGCCTGTTATCTCTGTTAAGATAGGAGATCATTGTTACCATGGTTTATGTGACGTAGGTGCTAGTGCGAGTATTATCCCTCATGATTTATATTGCGAAATTATGCATGATATTGCACCTATTGAGTTAGAAGGGATTGATGTTACTATTAAGCTTGCTAATAGAGATACTATTTCACCAGTTGGGATTGTTAGAGATGTTGAAGTCTTGTGTGGGAAGGTTAAATACCCTGCTGATTTTCTTGTTCTTAGTTCCCCACAAGATGAATTTTGTCCCATTATATTCGGTAGACCCTTCTTGAACACTATTAATGCCAAGATAGACTGCGTGAAAGATATTGTTACTATGGGGTTAGGGGATATGTCTCATGATTTTAACTTTGCTAAATTCCACAGACAACCCCTTGAAAAGGAATCACCCAGTAAGGATGAAATTATTGGTCTTGCTTCTATTGCCGTGCCTCCTAATGATCCTTTAGAACAATACTTGCTAGACCATGAAAATGATATGCATATGAATGAGAGAAGGGAAATAGATGAAATATTTTTTAAATAGGGACCCGTACTGAAAAACAACTTGCCTGTTGAAATCCTAGGGGATCCTCCTCCACCCAAGGGTGATCCCGTGTTTGAACTTAAACCTTTACCTGATAATCTTAAGTATGTTTATCTTGATGAAAAGAAGATATATCATGTTATTATTAGTGCTAACCTTTCAGAGGAGGAAGAAGAAAAATTATTGAAAACTCTAAAGAAGCACCGTGCTACTACTGGATATACTCTGGATGATCTTAAGGGCATTAGTCCCACTATATGCCAACACAAGATAAATTTGGAAGAAAATGCTAAACCGGTTATTGATCACCAATGAAGGTTAAATCCTAAGATGAAAGAAGTGCTAAGTAAGGAAATACTAAAGCTTCTAGAGGCAGGTATTATCTATCCAGTTGCTGATAGCCAATGGGTAAGTCCTATCCATTGTGTCCCTAAGAAAGGAGGTATGACTGTCGTTCCTAATGATAAAGATGAATTGATCCCGCAAAGAATAGTTACAGGTTATAGGATGGTAATTGATTTCCGTAAGTTAAATAAAGCTACTAAGAAAGATCATTACCCCTTGCCATTTATTGATCAAATGCTAGAAAGGTTATCCAAACATACTCATTTTTGCTTTCTAGATGGTTATTCTAGTTTCTCTCAAATACCTGCGTCAAAAGGGGATCAAGAAAAGACCACTTTTACTTGTCCTTTCGGTACCTTTGCTTATAGACGTATGCCTTTTGGTTTATGTAATGCATCTGCTACCTTTCAAAGATGCATGATGGCTATATTCTCTGATTTTTGTGAAAAGATTGTTGAGGTGTTCATGGATGATTTCTCCGTTTATGGAACTTCTTTTGATGACTGCTTAAGCAACCTTGATCGAGTTTTGCAGAGATGTGAAGACACTAATCTTGTCTTGAATTGGGAGAAGTTCCACTTTATGGTTAATGAAGGCATTGTCTTGGGACATAAAATTTCTGAAAGAGGTATTGAAGTTGACAAAGCTAAAGTTGATGCTATTGAAAAGATGCCATGCCCCAAGGACATCAAAGGTATACAAAGTTTCCTTGGTCACGCTGGGTTTTATAGGAGGTTCATAAAGGACTTATCCAAAATATCCAGGCCTCTGACTAATCTCTTACAAAAAGATATTCCTTTTTTCTTTGATGATGATTGTATAGAAGCATTTGAAATACTTAAGAAAGCATTGATCTCTGCACCCATTGTCCAGCCTCCTGACTGGAATTTACCCTTTGAGATTATGTGCGATGCTAGTGATTATGCTGTAGGTGTTGTTTTAGGGCAAAGAGTTGATAAGAAATTAAATGTTATCAAATATGCTAGTAAAACTCTAGATAGTGCCCAAAGAAATTATGCTACTATCGAGAAAGAATTTTTAGCAGTTGTATTTGCGTGTGATAAATTTAGAACCTATATTGTTGATTCTAAAGTAACTATTCACACTGATCATGCTGCTATCAAATACCTTATGGAAAAGAAAGATGCTAAACCTAGACTTATTAGATGGGTTCTCTTGCTGCAAGAATTTGACTTGCATATTATGGATAGAAAGGGAGCTGAGAACCCCGTTGCAGATAACTTGTCTAGGTTAGAGAACATACTTGATGACCCACAACCTATTGATGATAGCTTTCCTGATGAACAACTAGCTGTCATAACTACTTCTCGTACTTCTCCATGGTATGCTGATTATGCTAATTACATTGTTGCTAAGTTTATACCTCCTAGATTCACATACCAGCAAAAGAAAAAGTTCTTCTATGATTTGAGACATTACTTCTGGGATGACCCATATCTTTATAAAAAAGGAGTATATGGTATTATTAGACTTGTGTACCTGAGCATGAACGGGAACAGATCCTACGCAAGTGCCACTCCGAAGCTTATGGAGGACACCATGCGGGAGATAGAACTGCACACAAGGTATTCCAATCTGGTTTTTACTGGCCTACTCTCTTCAAGGATGCCCGTAAGTTTGTCTTATCTTGTGATGAATGTCAAAGAATTGGTAATATCAGTAGACGTCAAGAAATGCCTATGAATTAGTCACTTGTTATTGAACCATTTGATGTTTGGGGCTTTTATTATATGGGACCATTTCCTGCCTCTAATGGATACACACATATTTTAGTTGATGTTGATTACGTTACTAAGTGGGTAGAAGCTATTCCAACTAGTAGTGCTGATCATAACACCTCTATTAAGATGCTTAAGGAAGTTATTTTTCCAAGGTTTGGAGTCCCTAGATATCTAATGACTGATGGTGGTTCATACTTTATTCATGGTGCTTTCCGTAAGATGCTTGCTAAGTATGATGTCAACCATATAATTGCATCCCCCTATCACCCACAGACTAGTGGTCAAGTAGAACTAAGTAATAGAGAATTGAAATTAATTTTGCAAAAGACAGTTAATAGGTCTAGGAAGAATTGGTCCAAGAAACTTGATGATGCATTATGGGCCTATAGAACTACATACAAAAATCCTATGGGTATGTATCCATATAAGATGGTTTACGGAAAAGCTTATCACTTACCTCTTGAGCTAGAACATAAGGCATATTGGGCTATTAAAGAGCTCAATTATGATTTCAAACTTGCCGGTGAAAAGGGGATATTTGACATTAGCTGCCTTGATGAATGGAGAACCCAGGCCTATGAGAATGCCAAACTGTCTAAAGAATAAGTTAAAAGATGGAATGACAAAAGGATACAAAAGCGTGAGTTTAACGTAGGTGACTATGTCTTGCTATACAACTCTCGTTTAAGATTTTTTGCAGGAAAACTTATATCCAAGTGGGAAGGACCTTACGTTATCGAGGAGGTCTATCGTTTCGGTGCCATAAAAATCAACAACTTCGAAGGCACATATCCAAAGGTGGTGAACGGTCAAAGAATTAAACATTATATCTCAGGTAATCCTATAAATGTCGAAACCAATGTTATTGAAACCGTAACCCCGGAGGAATACATAAGGGACACTTTCCAGAACGATTCAGCCTCCGAAAAGGAAGAGGTATGTGATACAGTAAGTAAACCGACTCCAAAACAGTTCTAAAGGCAAAATTTCTCCTTTTTGGATTATTTAGAAAAATAGAAAAATAAGAAGCAGTCCAGAAGAGACACGAGGCATCCATGAGGGTGGAGGGCGCCCCCCTGCCTCATGGGCACCCCGTGTGCCTCCTGGACTCCGTTTTCTTGTGGGTTACTCCTTTTGGTCGGTAAAAATTCATTATATATTCTCCCGAAGGTTTTGACCTCTGTATCACGCAAAAATCCCCTGTTCTTGTTTCAAGCTGTTTCTGTCGCAGATAAAGCAGCATGTCCTCCGAGGATTCAGAGGGAGAAAGCTATGTGGCTGATTCCCTTGCGGACCCTAAGGTCTATGGGGATTGGGAGCATTATGGTTGGACCGCGGAAGAAGAAGAAGACCATGATTCAAAGAGGAAGGATTGGACTAGCTTAGATGAAGACAAAGTCCCACTACCTCAACCGGGAGACATGCACGTGGAGTTCAAAAAGTCAAGCCTCCCAGACAGAGTAAAGAAACCTAAGATCGAATTTATTCCTTATAACCTCTTGCAGGAAAACAAGCAGGCACTATGAAAGAGGATATTAGATCTTGAGCAAGAAATCAATGATCTAAAGGAGCAAAATTATGTCCTTAAGCGCAAGCTAAGGAAGAAGTCATCCTCACCACCCCCGAAGAAGGAGACATAATCATATGGGTATGGAGACTCCCCTTGGCAACTGGCAAGCTTGGGGGGAGTGATCCCGGTATCATATCACCATCACTCCTATCTTTACCGTTTTACTTAGTTCGATCCTTTTGGTAGTATCTTGTCTAGTAGAATAAAGTTAGCATGATCTAGTTGTGAGCTTTTGCTTTATGATCTTACCCTTTGTAATCGAGTCCGTGAGCTATATAATAAAGATTAGTGTTGAGTCAAGGGATTGATTTCCTCACTTGGGTCATGATAAAAAGAAAGAAAATATGAAAAGTACCAAAGAGATCATATTGATCTCGTGGGAAGTAATGACTTCACATATAAGAGTATGATAAATAAAAGTTGTTGGGAGTTGACAAACATAGTTTTGGTCATCGTTGCAATTAATAGGAAGTAATAAAACAAGAGAGGCTTCACATGCAAATATACTATCTTGGACATCTTTTATGATTGTGAGCACTCATTAAAGTATGACATGCTAAGGAGTTGATGTTGGACAAGGAAGATAACATAATGGGTTATGTCTTCTTATATCCAAAATAAAGTATATTGTCATGGATCATCCAACATGTTGAGCTTGCCTTTCCCCCTCATGCTAGCCAAAACTCCTCGCACCAAGTAGAGATACTACTTGTGCTTCCATATACCCTTAAACCCAGTTTTGCCATGAGAGTCCACCATACCTACCTATGGATTGAGAAAGATCCTTCCAAGTAAGTTGTCATGTTGCAAACTCGCTAAAATATGTATGATTTATTAGTGTGGAAGAAATTAGCTTTATACGATCTTGTGATATGGAAGTAATAAAAGCGACGGACTGCATAATAAAGGTCCTTATCACAAGTGGCAATTTAAAGTGAAGTTCTTCTATTCTAAGACTTTGTGCATCCAACCACAAAAACACATGACACCCTCTGCGAAGAGCCTATCAATTATTCTTGCCTTATAAGAGTCAAGGTGAATTTCACCTTTCCTTTTTACATTTTATCCTTTGGCAAGCACATTGTGTTGGAAAGATCCTGACATATATACCCACTTGGATGTAAGTTTTCATGGTCTATTACTGTTGACACTACCCTTGAGGTAAAAGGTTGGGAGGCAACACCGTAAGCCCCTATCTTTCTCTGTGTCCGATTAAAACTCCATAACCATAAGTATTGCGTGAGTGTGAGCAATTGTGAAAGACTATATGATAGTTGAGTATGTAGGCTTGCTGAAAAGCTCTTATATTGACTCTTCCCGATGTTACAATAAATTGCAATAGCTTCAATGACCGAGATCAAAGTTTGTTAGTTTTCAATGAAGTTTATGATTCATACTTGATATTGTGGATGAATTGTTACTTTAGCATAAGAAGCATATGAATATATTTATATATGTTTCTGCTATGAGAATGATCATGATGCCCTCATGTCTGTATTCTGTTTTTATCGACACCTCTATCTCTAAACATGTGGACATATTTTTTGATATCGGCTTTCGCTGGAGGACAAGCGAGGTTTAAGCTTGGGGGAGTTGATACGTCCATATTGCATCATGCTTATATGTTGATATTTATTGCATTATGGGCTGTTATTACATGTTTTGTCACAATACTTATGCCTTTTCTCTCTTATTCTACAAGGTTTACATGAAGAGGGAGAATGCCGGCAGCTGGAATTCTGGGCTGGAAAAGGAGCAAACTCTGGAAACCTATTCCTCACAACTCCAAAAGCCCCGAAACTCAACAGAATTCCGCTTCAGAAAATATAAAAAATATCTGGCGAAAGAAGTCCACGAGGGGAGCCACCGGCTGTCCACGAGGGTGGGGGGCGCGCCCCCCTGCCCAGGACGCGCCCTGTCTCTTGGGCCCACTGAAGGTCCCCCAATGCCCATCTTCTCCTATATGAGGTGTTTTGACCTGGAAAAAATCATAAGGAGGCTTTCGGGACCAGACGCCGCCGTCTCGAGGCGGAACCGAGACGGGAACCAATCTAGGGCTCCGGCATAGCTGTTCTGCCGGGGATACTTCCCTCCGGGAGGGGGAAATCATCACCGCCGTCATCACCAACAACTCTCCCATCTTGGGGAGGGCTATCTTCATCAACATCTTCACCAGCACCATCTCCTCTGAAACCATAGTTCATCTCTTGTATCCAATCTTTGTACCCAAACCTCAGATTGGTACCTGTGGGTTGCTAGTAGTGTTGATTACTCCTTGTAGTTGATGCTAGTTGGTTTATTTGGTGGAAGATCATATGTTCAGATCCATTATGCATATTAATACTCCTCTGATCATGAACAATATTATGTCTTGTGAGTAGTTACTTTTGTTCCTGAGGACATGGGAGAAGTCTTGCTATTAGTAGTCATCTAAATTTGGTCTTCGTTCGATATTTTGATGAGATGTATGTTGTCTCTCCTCTAGTGGTGTCATGTGAACATCGACTACATGACACTTCACCATTATTTGGGCCTAGAGCTAGGCATTGGGAAGTAATAAGTAGATGATGGGTTGCTAGAGTGACAGAAGCTTAAACCCTAGTTTATGCGTTGCTTCGTAAGGCGCTGATTTGGATCCATATGTTTCAGGCTATGGTTAGGTTTACCTTAATACTTCTTTTGTAGTTCCGGATGCTTGCATTAGAGGTTAATAATAAGTGGGAGGCTTGTCCAAGTAAGGACAGCACCCAAGCACCGGTCCACCCATATACCAAATTATCAAAGTATCGAACGTGAATAAGATGATTATGATGAAAACTAGCTTGACGATAATTCCCATGTGTCCTCGAAAGCGCTTTCCTTTATATAAGAGTTTGTCCAGGCTTGTCCTTTGCTACAAAAAGGATTGGGCCACCTTGCTGCACCTTATTTACTTTTACCTTTTGTCACTTGCTACCAATTACCTTATCACAAAACTATCTGTTACCTATAATTTCAGTGCTTGCAGAAAATACCTTACTGAAAACTACCTATCATTTCCTTCTGCTCCTCGTTGGGTTCGACACTCTTACTCATCAAAAGGACTATGATAGATCCCCTACACTTGTGGGTCATCAGAGCGCGCGTGGATGTCCCTCTTGTTCTCATGCTCATTCATATGGGGAAACATCCTCCCTTATAAGGAGGTACAACTCCCACCAAACTAGCAATGTGGGACTAAACTTTAGTTCCATCTCTTGCCTTGCATGAATGGGCCGCGTGGGCCTCTAGGATTTATTAGGAATTTCTAAAACTGCTATTGGGATGGACCATAAATAGATAAAATTCCGGCAATCCCCCACCAGATCCCAGAGGCACACAAAATTTTGCCTTTGGTTCCAAAACATTGTTTTATATGTCGGTACTACAGTGGAGACTGTTAAGTTGAACTTCCACCTAGAGATCTAAGCTACAGTAGTAAGCAACTTGAACAGTGGGCTAGGCCTTGAACTGCAAGTTTTTTTGCGAATCTAGCTTCACACAAAGCCTTGACCGATACTGGGCTACCGTGTGTCTTCTTCGCGGGTGGAGTTATTCGTCATACTCTGACCTTTCATGAGTTTACTAGAGAGCACCCTACTCTCATAAATTGCGATGTTTAACAATCAGACTCATATAGGATTATAGGTGTGTTCTTCGAAAGATGTTCTACATGGCAACATCTCCGCTTAAATGAGCCACTTAGAACATATTAAGATATACATCAACCTACCATGCAGATTAGGAGAGTATTGCATCTTCGTGGAGTGGTATTGTTAATAGTAAGGATACCCTCCTCTTAGTTGACCAACAACTTGTATTCCACACCTAATTCACGGGATCTCCGATCACATAGACTAGGTTACAACTGTAAACAACTCATATTGTGTGTCTCATTCCATGATAGACCCTTAGTAAAAGGATCTGCTAGGTTTTTAGACGTTTGGATATAATCCAATGCAATAACTCCGGAGTTATTCATTTTGACATAATTTAACCTTATCTGAACGTGTCTTGATGACTTCATGTTATCCTTTGAGTAGCACACTTTTGTGATCACATTTTGATTGTCGCAGTTCATAAGGATACCAGATACAGGTTTCTCAACAACCGGCAAGTCATTTAATAGCCTGCAAAGCCAATCTGCTTCGACTGTAGCTCTTTCTAGTGTTGTGAGCTCTGCTTCCATTGTTGACCTCGTTAAGATGGTCTGCTGATGTCTACTACACAACCTTCTTCTTGTAGACGTTGTTGGGCCTCCAAGTGCAGAGGTTTGTAGGACAGTAGCGAATTTCCCTCAAGTGGATGACCCAAGATTTATCAATCCGTGGGAGGCGTAGGATGAAGATGGTCTCTCTCAAACAATCCTGCAACCAAATAACAAAGAGTCTCTTGTGTCCCCAACACACCCAATACAATGGTAAGTTGAATAGGTGCACTAGTACGACGAAGAGATGGTGATACAAGTGCAATATGGATGGTAGATATAGGTTTTTGTAATAAGAAAATATAAAAACAGCAAGATAACAAGTGGTAAAAGTGGGCATAAATGGTGTTGCAATGATAGTAGACAAGGCCTAGGGTTCATACTTTCACTAGTTCAAGTTCTCTCAACAAGGATAACATAATTGGACCATATTACTAGCCCTCAACATGCAACAAAGAGTCACTCCAAAGTAACTAATAGCGGAGAACAAACGAAGAGATTATGGTAGGGTACGAAACCACCTCAAAGCTATTCTTTCCGATCGATCTATTCAAGAGTCCGTAGTAACGTTCAATCTATCATAGAGTTCGTACTAGAATAACACCTTAAGACACAAATCAACCAAAACCCTAATGTCACCTAGATACTCCATTGTCACCTCAAGTATCCGTGGGCATGATTATACGATATGCATCACACAATCTCAGAAACATATATTCAACCAACACATAGAACTTCAAAGAGTGCCCCAAAGTTTCTACCGGAAAGTCAAGATGAAAACGTGTGCCAACCCCTATGCATAGATTCCCAAGGTCATGGAACCCGCAAGTTGATCACCAAAACATGCCTCGAGTGGATCACATGATATCCCATTGTCACCACAGATAAACACGTGCAAGACATACATCAAGTGTTCTCAAATCCTTAAAGACTCAATCCGATAAGATAAGTTCAAAGGGAAAACTCAATCCATTACAAGAGAGTAGAGGGGGAGAAGCATCATAAGATCCAACTAGAATAGCAAAGCTCGCGATACATCAAGATCGTGCCATCTCAAGAACACGAGAGAGAGAGAGATTAAACACATAGCTACTGGTACATACCCTCAGCCCCGAGGGTGGACTACTCCCTCCTCGTCATGGAGAGCACCGGGATGATGAAGATAGCCACCGGAGAGGGATTCCCCCCTCCGGCTGGGTGCCAGAACGGGTGTAGATTGGTTTTCGGTGGCTACAGAGGCTTTCGGCGGCGGAACTCCCGATCTAGGTTAATTTCCGAAGGTTTCAGTATTTATAGGAATTTTTGGCGTAGGTCCCGCGTTAGGGGGGCTTCTGGGCTGTCCTCGAGATAGGAGGGCGCCACCACCTTCCTAGGGCGCGCCCTCCACCCTCGAGGGCAGCCCGTGGCTCTCCTGGCCCAACTATTTTGCTTCAGGGGCTTCTTTTGGTCCAGAAAAAATCATAAAAAATTGGCTCATCAATTGGACTCCGTTTGATATTCCTTTTATGTAAAACCCTAAAACAGGAGAAAAACAGAAACTGGCACTGGGCTCTGGGTTAATAGGTTAGTCCCAAAAATCATATAAAAGTGCATATTAAAGCCCATTAAACATCCTAGAAGGATAATATAATAGCATGGAACAATAAAAAATTATAGATACATTGGAGACGTATCAAGCATCCCCAAGCTTAATTCCTACTCGTCCTCGAGTAGGTAAATGATAAAAACAGAATTTTTGATGTGGAATGCTAACCAATATAGTTTCTCAATTTAATTCTCTTAATTGTGGCATGAATGTTCAGATCTGAAAGATTCAAGATAAAAGTCTATATTGACATAAGAAATAATAATACTTCAAGCATACTAACAAAGCAATCATGTCTTCTCAAAATACTATGGCTAAAGAAAGTTATCCCTACAAAATCATATAGTCTGGCTATGCTCCCTCTTCACCACACAAAATATTCATATCATCCACAACCCTAGTTTCAGCCAAGCACTTGTTTTCATACTCTATCTTTTCGAACCTTTCAACTTTCACGCAATACATGAGTGTGAGCCATGGATATAGCACTATGGGTGGAATAGAGGTGGTTGTGGAGAAGACAAAAAGGAGGGAGATAGTCTCACATCGGCTAGGCGCATCAACGGGATATGGAGATGCCCATTAATAGATATCAATGTGAGTGAGTAGGGATTTCCATGCAATGGATGCACTAGAGCTAAATATGTATGAAAGCTCAACAAAAGAAACTAGTGGGTGTGCAACCAACTTGCTTGCTCACGAAGACCTAGGGAATTTGAGGAAGCCCATCATTGGAATATACAAGCCAAGTTCTATAATGAAAATTCCCACTAGTATATGAAAGTGACTAAACATGAGACTCTCTATAATGAAGAACATGGTGCTACTTTGAAGCACAAGTGTGGAAAAAGATAGTAGCAATTGTCCCTTCTCTATTTTCTCTCTTTTTTTGGAGGGGCTTTCTCTTTTTTTTATTAGCCCCTCTCTCTATTTTTTTGGGCCATCCTTTTTTATTGGCCTTTCCTCACATGGGACAATGCTCTAATAATGATGATCATCTCACTTTTATTACAACTCGATACTACAACAAGTATGACTCTACATGAATGCCTCCGACGGTGTACCAGGATGTGCGATGAATCAAGAGTGACATGTATGAAAAATTATGCATGGTGGCTTTGCCACAAATACGATGTCAACTACGTGATCATGCATGGCAATATGACAATATGAAGCATGTCATATGAACGGAACGGTGGAAAGTTGCATGGCAATATATCTCGGAATGGCTATGGAAATGCCATGATAGGTAGGTATGGTGGCTGTTTTAAGGAAGGATATATAGTGGGTGTATGGTACCGGCGAAAGTTGCGTGATATAAGAGAGGCTAGCAATGGTGGAAGGGTGAGAGTGCGTATAATCCATGGACTCAACATTAGTCAAAAGAACTCATATACTTATTGCAAAAATCTACGAGTCATCAAAACAAAGCAATCAACGCATGCTCCTAGGGGGGAGGTTGGTAGGAGTTAACCATCGCGCGCCCCCGACCTCCACACAAAGGTTGGCACTCTACAAATACCTCATGCTCTAACTTCGTCACATAGCGGTTCACCATACGTGCATGATACGGGAATCACTAGCCTTAACACAAGTATTTCTCAATTTCATAATAACTCCACTAGAATGACTCTAATATCACTATCCTCAAATCTCGAAACAATTATCAAGCATCCAACATCTCATTATATTCAATGCACTTGGTGTGATTTTTTTACTACATTAACATTGGATGTCTATCATGTGAAGACTAGTTTCTTTAGCCTAAACACATTACCATGCTTTTTTAATAGACTCTCAAAAGGATATAAGTGAAGCATGAGAGTTCATCTATTTCTTCAAAATAAAACCACCGCCGTGCTCTAACAGATATAAGTGAAGCACTAGAGCAAATAACAAACTACTCCGAGAGATATAACTGAAGATCAATGAGTAGTTGAATAATTATGTAACTATGTGAAGACTCTCTAACATTTAACAGTTTCAGATCTTGGTATTTTATTCAAACAGCAAGCACAACAAAAGAAAATAAAATGACGCTCCAAGCAAAACACATATCATGTGTTGAATAAAAATATAGCTCCGAGTATAGCGACCGATGGATGAAGACGAAAGAGGGGATGCCTTCCCGGGGCATCCCCAAGCTTAGGCTTTTGGTTGTCCTTGAATTTTACCTTGGGTTGCCTTGGGCATCCCCAAGCTTAGGCTCTTGCCACTCTTTTTTCCATAGTCCATCAAAGCAATACTCAAAACTTGAAAACTTCACAAAACAAAACTTAGACAAAAATCTTGTGAGCTCCGTTAGTATAAGAAAGCATACCACTTCTCAAAGGAACTACAATGAATTCAGTCTTTGTTTATATTGGTGTTAAACCTAATGTATTCCAACTTCTCTATGGTTCATACTTCCCAATAATACTCATAGATTCATTGAAATAAGCAAACAACACACGAAAAATAGAATCTGTCCAAAACAGAACAATCTGTAGTAATCTGCAGGTTTTGCATACTTCTGCAACTCCAAAAATTTCAAACTAAATTTGTAAATTTGCCGAATTTGTCTAGTCATCATCTGCAAAAGGAATCAACTAAATAGCACGCTCCAGTAAAATCTGATGACCACTTTAGCGAGCGCTAACGATTCTGTTTTTCACGGCAAGATCACATAAACTTCACACAAGTCTTCCCAAAGGTTATACTTGGCACAAACACTAAACAAAACATGAAACCACATCTAATCATAGGCTAGATGCAATATTTATTCCCTAACAGCAACAAAAGCAAAGAAAACAAAATAAAGTTGGGTTGCCTCCCAACAAGCGCTATCGTTTAACGCCCCTAGCTAGGCATGATGATTTCAATGATGCTCGCATAAAAGATAAGAATTGAAACATAAGGGGAGCATCATGAAGAATACGGCTAGCACATTTAAGTCTAACCCACTTCCTATGCATAGGGATTTTGTAAGCAAACAACTTATGGTAACGATAATAAACTAGCATAGGAAGGGAAAACAAGCATAACTTCAAAACTTTAAGCACATAGAGAGAAAACTTGATATTATTGCAATATGTAGAAGCATATGATCCTCTCTCATAATAATTTTCAGTAGCATCATGAATGAATTCAACAATATAACCAGCACATAAAGCATTCCTTTCATTATCTACTTGCATAGAAATTTTACTACTCCCATCATAAGAAAAATTCTTCTCATTCATAGTAGTGGGAGGAGCAAACTCAATAAAATAACTATCATGTGAACCACAATCCAATTGAAAACTAAAATCATGATGACAAGTTTCATGGTTATCATTACTTTTAATAGCATACAAGTCATCACAATAATCATCATAGATAGCAACTTTGTTCTCATAATCAATTGGAACCTCTTCCGAAATAGTGGAGTCATCACTAAATAAAGTCATGACCTCTCCGAATCCACTTTCATCAATATAATCATCATAAATAGGAGGCATGCTTTCATCATAATAAATTTGCACATCAAAACTTTGGGGGACTAAACATATCATCTTCATCAAACATAGCATCCCCAAGCTTGTGGCTTTGCATATCATTAGCATCATGGGTATTCAAAGAATTCATACTAACAACATTGCAATCATGCTCATCATGCACATATTCTATGCCAAGAATTCTATGTAATTCTTCTTCTAGTACTTGAGCCCAATTTTCCTTTCCATCATTTTCACGAAAGATATTAAAAAGATGAAGCATATGAGGTAAGCTTAATTCCATGTTTTGTAGTTTTCTTTTATAAACAAAACTAGTGATAAAACAAGAAACTAAAAGATTCGATTGCAAGATCTAAAGATATACCTTCAAGCACTAACCTCCCCGGCAACGGCACCAGAAAAGATCTTGATGTCTACTACACAACCTTCTTCTTGTAGACATTGTTGGGCCTCCAAGTGCAGAGGTTTGTAGGACAGTAGAAAATTTCCCTCAAGTGGATGACCTAAGGTTTATCAATCCGTGGGAGGCGTAGGATGAAGATGGTCTCTCTCAAACAACCCTGCAACCAAATAACAAAGAGTCTCTTGTGTCCCCAACACACCCAATACAATGGTAAATTGTATAGGTGCACTAGTTCGACGAAGAGATGGTGATATAAGTGCAATATGGATGGTAGATATAGGTTTTTGTAATAAGAAAATATAAAAACAGCAAGATAGAAAGTGGTAAAAGTGGGCATAAACGGTGTTGCAATGATAATAGACAAGGCCTAGGGTTCATACTTTCACTAGTGCAAGTTCTCTCAACAAGGATAACATAATTGGATCATATTGCTAGCCCTCTACATGCAACAAAGAGTCACTCCAAAGTAACTAATAGCGGAGAACAAACGAAGAGATTATGGTAGGGTACGAAACCACCTGAAAGCTATTCTTTCTGATCGATCTATTCAAGAGTCCGTAGTAGCGTTCAATCTATCATAGAGTCCGTACTAGATTAACACCTTAAGACACAAATCAACCAAAACCCTAATGTCACCTGGATACTCCATTGTCACCTCAAGTATCTGTGGGCATGATTATACAATATGCATCACACAATCTCAGAAACATCTATTCAACCAACACATAGAACTTCAAAGACTGCCCCAAAGTTTCTACCGGAAAGTCAAGACGAAAACATGTGACAACCCCTATGCATAGATTCCCAAGGTCACGGAACCCGCAAGTTGATCACCAAAACATACATCAAGTGGATCACATGATATCCCATTGTCACCACAGATAAACACGTGCAAGACATACATCAAGTGTTCTCAAATCCTTAAACACTCAATCCGATAAGATAACTTCAAAGGGAAAACTCAATCCATTACAAGAGAGTAGAGGGGGAGAAGCATCATAAGATCCAACTAGA
>LR738716.1:51449072-51465747 GCA_902687465.1 Secale cereale
GGCCGACGTGGAGGATTTTGGACGTCCGAACCGGTCTGACCCAAAATGGGGGTCTGCGTTGGAGGCCTAAAAATGGTAGATCTCGTGAGTCGCGTTGGAGATGCGCTAAGATGCTTGCTATGATCTATACTAATGGGGAATAAATCTATATAAATTGCTCAATTTATGTCACTAATTTGGCCAAATCATGGGCCGATTTCATATATCACAGTAAATGTATCAAACAGATGAGCCATTTTGACAAAACTGGGGATAAATGCATAAACCCTAAGCCATAACCTGACATTTGCATAGGCCAACCATTTTCACTCTAGTCACTAAGCGGTAAGGGCATCTTGAAGGCGGACCTGAACCGCCCGCATATGTTCGGACCGTACTCTCAGGACCGTGGAAGCCATCCAACGTAGGTCTGTATCGGTCCGCAGGGCGGTCCGAACATACTTTCTCCCGCAAACCAGAGATAGACGTGGGAAGCTTTGCGCGGGTCCGCCCAGCAGATAATTAGGACTTAGACACCTCGGGCCCAGACAATAACCTTCCCGGACCCCACGCCTCTATCCTCCCAATTTTTTCTCCTTCCTTCTTTTCTCTTACCTTCGTCGCCGCTCCACCACCCCAGCCGCCACACGCACACCCCTGCTAGAACTCCACATATCCATCACCTCCAGCTTTCCATCGGGTATCCACCCATCTTCTCCTCCATTGTCGTTCAACCCCTCTCCTCTGACCGTCCCACGAGGCACCATCCGGAACTACTATACTCACCATGCCCGGCAACTGTTCGATGAATTGCCATAGCTAAAACAGTTTTCCCTTGTTCTTTCTAGCAATGGATTCTGATTTGGAGTACATATACATGCACTACGTTGACTCATCCTACGAGGAGTACTAGGATGAGACAACAGTGATGCAGGCGGTCCTTGAAGACGCAGAGCGTGCAACGGAGCATGTTCTCAATTTCAAGGGCTAGATCAAGGGTCATCGAGTGCTCAAATGCAACAGGCGCACGGCCATTTGACACTAATGGCCGACTACTTTGCCCCGTATGCACTCTTGATGACCCACAACCGTAAGGGATCTATTGCAGTGTTTTCGATAAGTAAGAGTGTCGAACCCAACGAGGAGCAGAAGGTATTGATAAGCGATTCTGAGCAAGGAATTACTGCAAGCACTGAAAGATAACTTTTTAGGGGTTTTCTTGATATAAGCAACATGAAAGTAAAAGCGAACAAAGTAAAAAGGCACTGAGGAGTAACAAGTGGCCCAATCCTTTCTGAGCAAAGGAGAGGCCTAGCAACTGAACTTATAAAGGCTAAAGTGTTCTTGAGGACACACGGGAGAGGTAGTCATGTGCTTTCGCCATATTCCGTATCGGTACTATGTTATGTGTTGATAAGTGTTGAGTGGGTGGATCTATGCTAGTACACTCTCTAGACTAAGATGAGTGCACTCTTATGATTAAACACCTTGCAAGCATCCGCAAATATAAGATAGTATTTAAGGTAAAAGCCTAACCATAGCAATACGATCGATGATCCATCGTTCCCTTGTGCAAAAGCGTGCGAACTGGGGTTCAGGTTTCTATCACTCCGGCAACCCACCGTAAGTATTCTTTGTACACAATGTATTCCCCTAGGTCCTTAATAAGGCGAAGTGTTGAGTGTTCGACTCACACAACACCACTAGTAGAATAACAACACAACTTAAGTATCAAACAACACATATTACTTCAACAGCATATGACTACTAACAACAAGACTTTTCCCATGTCCTCAAGAACTAAGGTAACTACTCACAAGACATAAAAGAGATCATGATCAGTGGAGATAAATGGATGATAAACAATCTGGACATAATGATATTTCTCCAACAAAACTCAATAGCATTCACCACAAAGTAGTAATCAACACCGATGGAGTAGAGAGGATATATAGTACGGGTTACAACACAAGTTGCAATTGTGAGATGAGATTTGGATGAAGATGGAGATGGTGCTGATGTTGGTGATGATGTTGATGATGATCTCGATGATGCCCGTGACGATGGTGATGACGATGGCGATGATCTCCCCTTCCGGGAGGTGATCTCCTCGGCGAAATCTGCCCGCCGGAGATGGCTTTTTCTTCTCTGTAGGTTTCCGCCACGGAGCGGCGGCGGAACTCCGTAAAAACTCTTATTTTTAGGGTTTTTGGGTAACGAGGAGTATATAGGCAAAAGGGGGCAGCCGGAGGTGGGCCAGGGGCTCCAGGCGCCCCCCCCGGCGCGGCCAGGGGTGGGGCCGCCCCCCCAGGGCGCCTGGACGCCCTGTGGCCCCCCTCTGGTTGCCCTTTTGCGTGCCTTCGTTATCCGTCTGTAAAATACCCTCCGTCGATTTTCAGGTAATTTGGAGGTATTCTTCTTCAGCAACTCAGCGTCCACTTTTTACTGCTGAATCCTGCGTCTGCTGCTTCGGCACCGGAAAGTTGCAAACTGTGTAAAATAGGCCAAAACAACATAAGAACATCATCGTAATGTGAAATATATCAATGAATATGGATAAATTACGATATAAAATAGTGATGCATTTTGGATGTATCAACACCCCCAAGCTTAGACCTCGCTTGTCCCCAAGCGAATACTGAGCTCGGTAAACCTGTCCACAAGTTTAGAGAGTGAAGTGTCGATAAATAGAATACGGACAAGAAGCATCACAGTTTCTTCACCAACTCAAATATCCTCAACAGCAATCTTCAACTCATAAGGCCCTTATAAAAGAGTGGTAACACTTATATTCGGAAGTAGGGCTAAGGAAACTCATCAAATCATGGCAAACATGTCCTTTGGTCAAAGAACAACTAATAGCTTTTACTTTTGCTCTTTCTCTTTATGTTTCGATGAGGTTAATTAAAGCTTTTGAAAGAACATGTCATTAGGCAAGAAGTGAAGGTGTTAACACAAAGGAAGATGTTTGCCTTAGCTGGGCTTTGACAAACAACTTACTTATCAAACGATAATGTCAACAAGGATCTGATATGACAAATCTTAATGAAACTTTATATGAATGAATCCTCGTCAACATCAAATGTCTGCTCTCTTTAAGAATAGAAGGAAGTAGGAATAACTGACTCCACCTAAAACTAAGAGACAGGCCCTGCTCGAGGGAAGTAGGGAAAACTCATGTGCTATCCTTAAATCAAACATAATGAAAACAAGTTTTGAGAGGTGCATGATTTGTCAACGAATGCTAATAGATAACTCAATTACTTCTCGAGCTGGACAAGTTTCGAGGAACGGCTCCCGTACGGGGATGATCACATCCCCTTAATCTCCTTTGTTTATCACTGCCAAAGTTTTCTTATTTCTCATGAACAAAGCATGAAGGAGGGTTTGTTTGTCGTATATTTTTTAATGAGCCGGGCGCACTCTTTGCCAGTTCCTTCTCGTATTAGGGGTTTGCAGATTAGACATGCAATCCCGGGGTAAAACTTGTCCAACTCAAAAAGACCATGAATTAACTATTACTTCCTCATGAGCTAAAACAGAGGCACAAAATAATAGATTTTGAACATTTAAGGATAACACATAAATTCTATACTTTAGGAGGTGGTAGTGGAATACCACGAATAGGAAGGTATGGTGGACTCATATGGAAGGTATTGGTTTAAGGGTATGGATGCACAAGGAGAATTCCGCTTAGTACAGAGTTAGGCTAGCAAAGGTTTTGAGAGAACAGACAATTGATGATGACTAAGATGCAAAGCAATATAAAGCATAAACATTGAAATAAGCATAACACATCAAGTTGTCTTCCTTGTCAGCATAACACTTCAAGCATAATAACATAAAGGTTTTGGCTATGTCGATACTTTAAGAAAATCATGCTTGTTGTTATGACCAAAGCTATGTTTACCAAGATTAAATAAAGTTTTCACAGCCATACCTGATATAAGGTCAATACTCCCCATAAGAATCATCATATAAGGTCGATTGCGTGAAGAGAATACCGAGTGCAGCAAAGGAACCAATAGACTTCTCGTTAATATTCCATCATAGACGACTCCACACACGGATACAATCTCTCCACCGAAGGAGTGATAGACCTCAATGCACACACCTATTTCATATAATAACCTCCCTAGACATGATACGACTCTACTTGACTCTAAAAGACAAAAGATAAAGATAAAGATACCGGGCACTCCCCCAAGCTTGGAACAAGCCAAGGGAATGTCGTTACCCAAGGAGATTTCACTCCTCATTCTTGTTGGCGTTGATCACATAGTCCTCGGCGAAGCGCTTCCACAGAAGGGGTTCTCCAGTCTCATATGAGAAGTTTGTCTCCTGAATCCTGCATGCAGCACCCATACCCATGCGCATAAACCTTAGTTCATACTCACAGTTCTGGTGATGTAGATCATAAATTTGCCCTTGGAGCTCTTTAATCCTTTCTTCAGATGCGGTGATGCTTTTCCACATCTCCTTCATCTCCTTCAGGAAGTAGGTCTTCAGCTCGTTGATGATGTCAAAGTTAGCTTCAACACCACGCTCGATCATCTTCTTGTACCTGAAGACTTCTTGCTCCACTTCTTCTAGCCTGGCCTGGATGCTCCCCTCCTTGTTAGGTCCCTTCAGATCTTCTTGATGGAGGACACTGTCCTCCATCCGAACAACCCGAGGGTGCTTCTTCACCTCAGCGAGGTAAGGGTTGATGACGTTGACGACGAACTTGTCCTTGGGGGAACTTGGAGAAGCCATGGCACCTAGATTCAGCTGAAAGATTCCCTGGCAGAAACAGATCGAAAAGAAAACACACGAAATCGCAAGATACGTTGCCGGAACAATCCGGGCAAATATATAGCAAAAATTTATGCACAGAAAGGAAGGTAACAGGCTAAAGCGGGGTCGGAGACGGGCTCCTAGGTGCCCAGGCGGCCTCCCGGCGCGGCCAGGAGGTAGGGCGCGCCAGGGGGGCGCCTGGGCCCCCTGGAGCTTGTCTCCGGCTCCACTTAGGTTTAGAATTTTACTAATTTTGCAAAAACTCGTAATATGGAACTTTTATGGCGGTTCGCGATGTTTCCTTACCGTAATATATACCTTTTCTTTATTCTGCTTCTGCTGGCGTCTGAAACAGGGCTGCAACATGTTCTTCGTGAGTTGTTGTGTATATCATATTCACATCAACATTGACAGGGTCTCCTGCTATGTAATGCTTAAGTCTTTGCCCATTCACAACTTGAGGTTTGGTGCCTTCAATATTGTTAATCTTAATTGCACCAGACCGATAGACTTCTTCAATATGAAATGGCCCTTCCCACCTGGAAAGTAGTTTGCCTGGAGAAAACCTGAAACGGGATCTAAACAACAAAACTTTATCACCAACATTAAATTCACGTTTCAGAATCCTCCTATCATGCCACTTCTTTACCTTTTCCTTGACCATTTTAGCGCTCTCGTAAGCTTCACTTCTCCATTCATCTAGAGAAGTCAAGTTCATGAGACGCTTCTCACCAGCTAGTTTTGGGTCAGCATTAAGCTCTCTAACAGCCCAGAAAGCTTTGTGCTCTAACTCTAATGGAAAATGGCAAGCCTTGCCATACACCATCTTATAGGGGGACATGCCCATGGGGTTTTTGTAAGCAGTTCTATACGCCCACAAAGCATCTCCTAACTTATTTGACCAGTCTTTTCTATTTCTGTTTACTGTCTTCTACAAGATCAACTTAATCTCTCTATTGGTGAGCTCAACTTGCCCACTAGTTTGAGGATGGTATGGTGAAGCAATTCTATGATTGATATCGTACTTGGCCAAAGCTTTTCTAAAAGCTCCATGCATGAAGTGTGATCCTCCATCAGTCATGAGATACCTAGGTACACCAAACCTAGGAAAAATCACATCTGTGAGCATTTTCAAAGATGTCTTGTGATCAACACTTTCAGTGGGGATTGCTTCAACCCACTTGGTCACATAATCAACAGCTACTAAAATGTGAGTGTACTTGTGCGAAGAAGGAAAAGGACCCATAAAATCAAAACCCCAGCAATCAAAAGGTTCAATCACTAGTGAGTAATTCATAGGCATCTCATTCCTTCTACTAATGTTACCAACTCTCTGACATTTATCACATGCTAAAACATAATTTCTAGCATCCTTAAAGAGAGTAGGCCAATAAAAACCTGATTGAAGAACCTTATGTGCAGTCCTCTCACCGGCATGATGTCCTCCATAGGGACTATCATGACACTGTCTGAGAATGTCCTACTGCTCATGTTCCGGTATGCATATTCTCACGATCCCGTCGGGGCCTTCTTTGAAAAGATGTGGGTCATCCCAAAAGTAGTGCCTCAAATCATGAAAGAACTTTTTCCTTTGCTGAAATGTTAAACCTGGAGGCAAATATTTTGCAACGATAAAATTAGCATAATCTGCAAACCAAGGATCGGAAAGAGATTGTACTTTTACAACGGCAAGTTGCTCGTCTGGAAAACTGTCGTTGACTGGGATGGGATCATGCGGTATATCTTCCATCCTTGAAAGATTGTCCGCCACCGGATTGTCTTCTCCTTTCCTATCAACAATCTGCAAATCAAATTCTTGAAGAAGGAGTACCCATCTGATAAGCCTTGGCTTGGCATCCTTCTTTGTCATAAGGTACTTAATGGCAGCATGATCAGTATGAATAATAACTTTGGAATCAACAATATACTGCGTAAACGTATCACAAGCAAATACTACAGCTAAGAATTCCTTCTCAGTAGTAGCATAATTCCTTTGAGCACTATCAAGGGTTTTACTAGCATAATGTATAACATTCAATTTCTTATAAACTCTTTGTCCTAAAACAGCTCCAACAGCAAAATCACTAGCATCACACATAATCTCAAAAGGTAAATTCCAGTCAGGTGGTTGTACTATAGGAGCGGTTATTAAAGCTTTCTTAAGAACTTCAAAAGCTTCCTTACAATCTTCATCAAATACAAAAGGAACGTCCTTCTGGAGAAGATTAGTGAGGGGCCTCGAAGGCTTAGAAAAGTTTTTAATAAATCTTCTATAGAAACCAGCATGACCAAGAAAACTGCGAATACCTTTGATGTCCCTTGGATAGGGCATCTTTTCAATTGCTTCGATCTTGGCCTTGTCCACCTCAATTCCCCTTTCGGAAATCTTGTGACCAAGAACAATTCCTTCGTTAACCATGAAGTGGCACTTCTCCCAGTTGAGTACCAGATTTGTTTCCTCACATCTCTGCAAAACTTTATTAAGGTTGTGGAGACAATGGTCAAAGGAAGTTCCATAGACGGAGAAATCGTCCATGAAGACTTCCATAATCTCCTCGCAGAAACCATGAAAGATAGCAGACATACACCTTTGAAAAGTAGCAGGGGCATTACATAAACCAAAAGGCATACGCCTGTAAGCATAAGTACCAAAGGGACAAGTAAAAGTGGTCTTCTCTTGATCAGCAGTGTTAACATGAATTTGAGAGAAGCCAGAATAGCCATCGAGGTAACAAAAGTGGGTATTTTTGGATAACCTTTCAAGCATTTGGTCGATGAACGGCAGCGGGTAGTGATCCTTCCTGGTTGCCTTGTTCAGCTTCCTGTAATCAATACACATTCTATATCCAATAATAGTTCTCTGAGGTATTAGTTCATTCTTATCATTAGGAACCACAGTTGTACCTCCTTTCTTAGGAACACAATGTACCGGGCTTACCCACTTACTATCAGCTATAGGGTATATAATAAATGCGGCTAGAAGCTTGAGAATCTCAGTTCTTACAACATCCATCATCTTCGGGTTCAACCGTCGTTGATGATCAACAACTGGTTTAGCATCAGGCTCAAGGTTGATAGTATGTTGACAGATAGATGGACTAATCCCCTTAAGGTCATCAAGGGTATAGCCAATTGCACCTCGGTGTTTACGAAGCACTTCCAATGGTCGCTCTTCTTCATATCCTGAAAGGTTAGAGTTGATAATAACAGGATATACTTTCTTTTCATCTAAATAAGCATACTTGAGCGTATCGGGAAGAGGTTTAAGATCGAACACCGGGTCTTCTTTTGGTTTTGATAAAATTCCCAAAGGTTCAACCGGAAGGTTGTGCTTCAGGATAGCAGGTTGCCTCAAGAATATTTCATCTAGTTCATTTCTTTCCTGCATATGCAAATCATTCTCGTGGTCCTCCATATATTGCTGCAAAGGATCATTAGGGGGAATAGCAATAGAAGCAATACTTTCAATAATTTTATCATCACTAGGTAAGTCGGTACCACGAGGCTGCTTAGAGAACTTAGAAAAATTAAATTCATATGGCTCACCATTGAATTCAACAGAAACTTTACCTTTCTTGCAATCTATTATAGCTCCACAAGTTCTAAGAAAAGGTCTACCAAAAATAATAGGACAAAAATTGTCCCTCTCTGAACCAAGTACTAGAAAGTCGGTAGGGTATTTTACCTTTCCACATAGGACCTCGACGTCCCTCACAATTCCGATAGGAGAGATAGTTGTTCTGTTTGCAAGATGAATGGTAACATCAACTCCTTCAAGTTCACAAGGGGAAATCTCACCGATGATCTCTTCATAAAGTGAATAGGGGATAGCACTAGCACTCGATCCCAAATCGCATAGCCCATAATAATCGTGATCTCCTATTTTAACAGATACTACCGGAGTACTTGAAATTGGGCCTTTATTCTTGGCTGTGACAAGGTTAGTGGAAACAGCACAAAAATTTACATTGGAATACAAAACATCATTAGTAACTAGGTCTTTAACCAATGCAACTTGAGGATCGACCTTGATCTGGTCCTCAGGCTCATCAATTCTTCTCTCACTTTTATTTATTACGCCTGTCACAAGAGAGTGCTCCCTTATCCTTGCGGGAAAAGGAGGCTTTTCGTATATAACTGCAGGCAAAATAGGGTCAGCAACATGAATATCAACAGGTAGCTCTTTGAAAGGTTCATGATGCTGGTCTCTCTTCTTTTTAAAAGAATCAACGTGAGAGGCAAAATCCTTACAGAAATCAATCATTAGATGGGAATCAAGACCAATCTTAGAGCAAAAAGTATTGAAGTAATCAGTTTTCACATAGCTCTCAATATAATCATGCTCATAATTTATAGCGGGTTCAATACCTTTATCGATTTCCCAATCTTCGGTATTCCTCTGGATTCTTTCAATGAGATCCCACCTTTCTTCAACACTCTTCGTCTGAAATACCCCACTAGAGGAGGCATCCAGCATCTCCTTATCCTGACGAGAAAGCCTGGCATAAAAAATTGTAAGTATAATTTCCTTGGGGAGCTCATGAATAGGACATTTGAGCATGAGGGATTTCAATCTCCCCCAAGCTTGAGCAATGCTCTCTCCGTCACGAGACCTAAAGTTATAGATATAGTTCCTGTCTCGATGAATTTCATGAAGAGGATAAAACTTAGTATAAAAGAGAGACATAAGCTCTTGCCAATCAAGCAAGTGCGAGTTATCGAGAAGCTTATACCAATCTGAAGCTTTATCTATAAGCGATACGGCGAACAATTTCCTCATGACAAACTCCATTGATACACCTGTAAGCTTAAATAATGAACATAGTTGTGACAGATATAGCAAGTGTTCACCGGGATGTCTGTCTCCCGCATAACGATTAGCCAAAACATAATCGATAATACCAGTTGGTATTTTATAGGGCACAATTTCAGTAGGGGGAGGAGCAACCACCACAGGTGTGGGGCGTCTTCCCACAAGCAACAATCCAATAGCAAGGTTGTCCATAAGGACAAAGAGCAGCAACAGCAAAAATAAAAACAGAAATATAAAAACTTCCTTACCAGTTTCACTTTACCAATAGCGCTGCACTCCCCGGGAACGGCGCCAGAAAACGGTACTAGATGACCCACAACCGTAAGGGATCTATTGCAGCGTTTTCGATAAGTAAGAGTGTCGAACCCAACGAGGAGCAGAAGGTATTGATAAGAGATTCTGAGCAAGGAATTACTGCAAGCACTGAAAGATAACTTTTTAGGGGTTTTCTTGATATAAGCAACAGGAAAGTAAAAGCGAACAAAGTAAAAAGGCATTGAGGAGTAACAAGTGGCCCAATCCTTTCTGAACAAAGGAGAGGCCTAGCAACTGAACTTATAAAGGCTAAAGTGTTCTTGAGGACACACGGGAGAGGTAGTCATGTGCTTTTGCCATATTTCGTATCGGTACTATGTTATGTGTTGATAAGTGTTGAGTGGGTGGATCTATGCTAGTACACTCTCTAGACTAAGATGAGTCCACTCTTATGATTAAACACCTTGCAAGCATCCGCAAATACAAGATAGTATTTAAGGCAAAAGCCTAACCATAGCAATACGATCGATGATCCATCGTTCCCTTGTGCAAAAGCGTGCGAACTGGGGTTCAGGTTTCTGTCACTCCGGCAACCCACCGTAAGAATTCTTTGTACACAATGTATTCCCCTAGGTCCTTAATAAGGCGAAGTGTTGAGTGTTCGACTCACACAACACCACTAGTAGAATAACAACACAACTTAAGTATCAAACAACACATATTAATTCAACAACATATGACTACTAACAACAAGACTTTTCCCATGTCCTCAAGAACTAAGGTAACTACTCACAAGACATAAAAGAGATCGTGATCAGTGGAGATAAATGGATGATAAACAATCTGGACATAATGATATTTCTCCAACAAAACTCAATAGCATTCACCACAAAGTAGTAATCAACACCGATGGAGTAGAGATGATAGATAGTACGGGTTACAACACAAGTTGCAATTGTGAGATGAGATTTGGATGAAGATGGAGATGGTGCTGATGTTGGGGATGATGCTGATGATGATCTCGATGATGCCCGTGACGATGGTGATGACGATGGCGATGATCTCCCCTTCCGGGAGGTGATCTCCCCTGCGAAATCTGCCCGCCAGAGATGGCTTTTTCTTCTCTGTAGGTTTCCGCCACGGAGCGGCGGCGGAACTCCGTCAAAACTCTTATTTTTAGGGTTTTTGGGTAACGAGGAGTATATAGGCAAAAGGGGGCAGCCGGAGGTGGGCCAGGGGCTCCAGGCGCCCCCCCGGCGCGGCCAGGGGTGGGGCCGCCCCCCCCCCAGGGCGCCCGGACGCCCTGTGCCCCCCCTCTGGTTGCCCTTTTGCGTGCCTTTGTTATCCGTCTGGAAAATACCCTCCGTCGATTTTCAGGTAATTTGGAGGTATTCTTCTTCAGCAACTCAGCGTCCACTGTTTACTGCTGAATCCTGTGTCTGTTGCTTCGGCACCGGAAAGTTGCAAACTGTGTAAAATAGGCCAAAACAACATAAGAACATCATCTTCATGTGAAATATATCAATGAATAAGGATAAATTACGATATAAAATAGTGATGCATTTTGGACGTATCAACTCTTCACTGACCATTTTCGCCAGTGTATTCAGATGCGCAAGACTGTCTTCAATCATTTGAACCACGGTGTCCGGCCCTATGATGAGTACTTCATCTTGAGGAAGGACGGCATGGGAAGGATTGGCTTCTCTGGTTATCAGAAGTGCACGATCGCACTACAGATGCTAGCATATGGAACAACCGTTGATTCATGGGACGAGTACCCACGGATGTATGAGAGCACATGCGGAGATGCCATTGTCAGGTGTGCAACTATCGTGGTCGAGGTGTTCGGACCTCAATACCTGAGATAACCAACTATGGCATACACCGAGATGCTCTTGGCAATCTCAGAAGCAAGAGGGTGGCCAAGTTTGCTTCGATCTCTTGACTGAATGCATTGGAAATGGAAGAACTGCCTGAAGACTTTACAAGGGCGATTTAAGGGCCATGTTAAGAGGCCCACCATCATTCTTGAAGCAGTAGCATCACATGATCTTTGGCTTTTTCACGCTTTTCTTTGGCATGCCCGGGTCTCACAGTGACTTCAATGTGTTCCAACGATCACCGTTGTTTGCGAGGCAGACTAAATGAAAAACTCCTTGCCACCATACTGTCAATAAACATGAGTACAGTACGGGATACTATCTTGTTGATAGTATCCATCCTTCATGTCCTACCTGGTGCACGAGATTAGCAACACCAGTAGCAAATCAGCAAATCTGGGAGGCGCACATCAAGAACATGGAAGAGGGGAACAAGCAGCGCTATTGCTCTTGAGCCTTTTTTATTTTATTTTCTTTGTGGTCTCCAGTACATCTTACGCCCCTCTAGACACTAGGGGAGTTACAAAATAAGATAATAGAGAACTCTAGAAACTAGTACGAAAACACTCTACAGAGTGTATAGTGCTGACTAGTAGATTAAAAAAAGAAAAAAAGAAACAGGCATGCCACTTAGTTGAAGTTGGCTGCATCATTCTCCCCAGGCCGGAAAAGAACTCATCCTCGAGTTCAAACCTGAACTTCAGATGTTTCCTCATGATATGGCACGAGAGGCTTTACATTGAACACATCATAAGTGCGTAGATGGCTAGGTAGTTCCAGATTATACGCGTTATTATTAACCTTTTTTTATCACTTTGCATGGTCCTATTTTCCTCCGGCTTAACTTGTTGTATTCTCCAGTAGGAAAACGATCTTTGGTGAGGACAACCCATACCTAATCCCCTTCCTCAAACACAACCTGACGACGGTGCTGGTTAGCTGTTGTCTTATATTTAGCATTTCTTTCCTGTATTCGTTGTTGTACAAGTTTATGAACTGAGCTCATCTCTTCTACCATATCCTCTGCTTTCCAACTTTTCTTCCCAAGGATAGGTACAAGTGCTAGTTCCAGCACTCCACTGGGAACTCTACCATAAATTACCGACATAGTTCAGTGGAACAATTTGGTGTTCTATTAAAGGCAAATTCAGCATGAGGCAACATAGTATCCCATTTCTTTGGTTTATCACCAACAAGAGCCCTTAGTAATTTCCCCAAGCTTCTATTAACTGCTTCAGTCTGACCATCTATATGAGGATGGTATGTCGTGCTAAAATTCAAAGTGGTTCCCATTTGTCTCCATAAGGACCGCCAAAAATGAGACATGAACTTGGTGCCTCGATCAGAAGTAATGCTCCTTGGCACACCATGCAGCCGCACTATTTCTCGAAAGAACAAAACAGAAATTTGACTAGCATCAGATGTCTTGCGGCAAGCTATGAAGTGCGCCATTTTGCTAAAGCTGTCAACCACGACAAAGATGGAGTTCACTCGACGTTGTGTTCGTGGGAGACCTAGAACAAAATCCATACTTATATCCACCCATGGTGCATCAGGTACAGGTAAGGGCATATACAAACTTGCATTAGTAGCTGCTCCTTTTGAGACCTGGCAAGTATGGCATCTTTCCACAAATCTCTCCATATCCTGTCGAGCATGAGGCCAAAAATATTGCTTCAACAATAGTTCCACATACTTGTCCCGCCCATGATGGCCTTCACCATGGATTTACCTGACGATTAGACCCCGAACATAACAATCAGGGATACACAGTTGAACCCCTCTGAAGAGAAATCTCTCATGTACTGTATACTAAACAAATTTCTTGTTTTGGGTGATTTCATAAATCTTGCTGAAGTATGGATCATTAGCATAGAGTTCTAGAATACAGTCAAACCCCACCACTTCTACCTTCATCACACTCAAACATTGAGCCCTGCGACTCAAAGCATCTGCCACTCTGTTTTGTCGTCCTGATTTGTGCTTCAAAACAAAATTATAACCCTCCAGGAAGCTTGCCCAACGAGCTTGTTTTTCTGTCAAATTAGCTTGACCTCCTAGGTACTTTAGTGCCTCAAGGTCACTTTAGAGAACAAATTCTTGATGCAGCAAGTACGACCTCCAATGTTGGAGTGTCCGCACCACTGCATACAACTCGGTCTCATATGTGGAATAACGTAGTTGTGCACCTGATAACTTCTCGCCGAAAAAGGCCATGGGTCGAGACTCTTGGCTACGGACAACACCAATTCCTTTTCCCGATGCATCACAGTCCACTTCAAATATCTTGCTAAAATCCAGCAAGGCTAGGCAATCAGTAGATGTCACCTTGGCCTTAATCGCTTCGAAACCTTGCTTTGCTTCTTTTGTTAATACAAAAGACCCTCCTTGTTTCATGCAATCAGTAAAAGGTGCCATGATTGTGCGGAAATTATGAACAAAGTACCTATAAAAAGAAGCAAGCCCATGGAAGCCACAAGCTTCAGTTAATGTGCGTGGAGCTGGCCAACTAAGAATTGCTTCGACCTTGCTTGGATCCACTTGTAAGCCCCTTTCAAACACAATAAAACCCAAGAAGTTGACCGAAGAAACCACCAATTCACACTTCTTTGGATTGACATACAACTGCTCACGCCGTAAAGCACTTCACACTTCTCTCAAATGTTTCAAGTGGTGTTCCATGCTACTAATGTACACTAGTATGTCATCAAAATATACGACAACACACTTTCCAATAAAAGGTCATAATACATGATTCATCAACCTCATAAATGTACTTGGATCATTAGAAAGACCGAACATCATTGCTAACCATTCATAAAGCCCATCTCCTGTCTTGAAAACAGTTTTCCACAGATCATCAAATCTGAGAGGCGCACATCAAGAACAGGGAAGAGGGGAACAAGCAACCCTGCTGCTCTTGAGCCTTTTTCTTTTATTATCTTTATGGTCTCCAGTACATGTTCTGCCCCTCTAAACACTAGGGGGGGGGTTACAAAATAAGATAATAGAGAACTCTAGAAACTAGTACGAGAATACTCTACAGAGTGTATAGTGCTGACTAGTAGATTAAGAAAAGAAAAAGAAAAAAGAAACAGGCACGCCACTTAGTTGAAGCTGGTTGCATCACTACCTTTATCAGCACCATCTCTAATCCAGTTGGCCAGAAAAAAGCTTACTTTGCCCAAAGACAAGAAGAAGCTAGAAAGGATGTTGAAAGGGCATTTCGAGTTCTGCAGGCCCGTTTTGCAGTTGTTCATGGACCTACTAAACAATGGGATCCAGAGACCATGTGGGAGGTGATGACATGTCGTGTGATCATGCACAACATAATTATCGACGATGTGGGTGAGGATGCTGCGACAACTCTAGGATTTGAGAACATGGGTGATCTGATCAATCTTCCAGACCAGAATCCTGCCACATTTGAAGAGTTTATTCAAATGCATCAAGAAATTCGGCATCGACCAGATGATGAGAAGCTGCTGGAAGATCTGATTGAGAATTTGTGGGCGGTTGTGTAATAACTGAACTTTTTAAAATTTGAACTACTGTTGCATGATGCTCTTTGAACGTCTATAATCTATGTATGCGTCTATTTGATGGTGCAGACATAAAAAAATGAGGGAGACCGAATGTATGCTGGTAGCGTTGGATGACGACCTTTCACAACCGTGTCCATGGACTGGCCCCCCTATCCGCGGATGAGGGCGAGAGAAAATTTGCGGGTTGCCGTTGAAGATGCCAAGAAGGCAACAATAGAATTAACATCATTTTGTATATTTAACTAGGGTGAAACGATCTCATCCGTACGATTAAGCATTTTCCTTAAGACGCTACAAAATATCTTCAGTTCACAGTTCCCTTTCAGAACAGGGGACTAACACTGTCAAAAAATAAATAAAGAATAGGTGTCTGACAGCAATGTGTGAGGCCTTCTTTGGTTCATAGGATAGGAAAGTCATAGGAGCAACAAAGTAATAAGAAATGAGATGACATGTATCTGAAATCCTATGAAAAAGAATCTCTACTATATAAAAAGAACGTCATGTCCCTTTTCCTGCCAGACGGGTCATGTTCTGCCCACCTTCGTCCATCCACCCCACTTTTTTCCGATTGACAAGCGACGATTTGATTCAATCATCATAATTACATGACCCAATGGGGCACGCGCGTCACACCTTCCCTTAAAAATCACACTCACCATAATTACATGCGCCAATGGGAGTCACACCTTAATCACAGTCACCATAATTACCTGCATCAATGGGCGTCATGTTGGGGATCGTTGTAGAAATCAAAAAAGTTCTACGCATCACCAGGAATTCTATGGAGAAACTAGCAACAAGAGAGGGGAGTGCATCTTCATACCCTTGAAGATCGCAACAAGGAAGTGTTACAAAAACGCGGTTGGTGGAGTCGTACACGCAGCGATTCAGATCGCGGTCGATTCCGATCTAAGCGCTGAACAACGATGGCTCTATGTTCAACACACATACAGCCCGAGGACATCTCCTCCCTTCTTGATCCATCGAGGGGAGAGGAGAAGTTGGGGAAGAGCTCCAGTAGCACGACGACGTGGTGGTGGAGCTTGCAGTTCACCGGCAGGGCTTCGCCAAGCACCGCAGAGCACGAGGAGGAGTTGAGAGGGGGAAGGGCTGCGCCAGGCAAGGGGTGTGGCTGCCCTCCCACCCCCTACCTATTTATAGGGGCAAGGGAGAGGGGGGCGGCCCCTTCAGATCCAATCTATGGGGGGCGACCAGGGAGGGGGGCTTGCCCCCAAGCTAAGGGGGGCGCCCCCTTTAGGGTTTCCCCCAAACCCTAGGTGCATGGGCCCTAGGGGGATGGCGCCTAACCCACTTAGGGGCTGGTTCCTCTCCATATACAACCTATAGGGCCCTCCAAGGCAGGTGGACCCTCCCGGTGGACCCCCGGAACCCCTTCGGTGGTCCTAGTACTATACCGGCAC
>LR738716.1:51491893-51506411 GCA_902687465.1 Secale cereale
AGTTGAATTATGCCACGCATGATTTGGAGTTAGCAGCCGTAGTGCATGCATTGAAAACTTGGAGACATTTTCTCATTGGAAACCATTGTGAAGTGTACACGGATCACAAGAGTATGAAGTATATATTCACGCAGAAGGAGCTAAATCTTAGGCAAAGGAGATGGTTGGAACTCATCAAGGATTATGATATGAGATTGCATTATCATCCCGGAAAGGCTAACGTAGTAGTCGATGCGCTGAGCCGTAAGAGCCATGTTAACACACTAATGATGGAAGATTTACCGAAGGAGTTAGCCGATGACCTTCGTGAGCTATGATTGGAGATAGTTCCGAGAGGCTATGTAGCAGCGATGGAGATTCTTTCTACTTTGATGGATAAGATCAGAGAAGCTTAGAAGACTGATAAGGAGGTTGCCTCTATAAAGGAGAAGATGAGCAAAGGAAAAATTAAAGGATTTCGTGAGGATGAGCATGATACCCTATGGTTTGAAGACCGCGTTTATGTGCCTAACGAACCAGGGATCAGGAAGTTGATTCTGCAGGAGGCCCATGATTCACCATATTAAATTCACCCAGGAAATACCAAGATGTATTTGGATTTGAAGGATACTTTCTGGTGGACCGGAATGAAGAAGGATATTGCGGAGTATGTAGTAGTTTGTGATGTATGTCAGAGAGTAAAGGCAGAGCATTAAAAGCCGGCAGGATTGTTACAGCCATTGCCAATACCCGAATGGAAGTGGGATAAACTAGGTATGGATTTTATTACGGGATTACCTAGAACTCATTCAGGCTATGACTCGATTTGGGTTGTAGTCGATCGTTTGACGAAGGTAGCTCATTTCATTCCAGTGAAGACTACTTACACCAGTGCTAAGTTGGCAAAGATATACATGACCAGGATCGTATGCCTGCATGGAGTTCTGAGGAGCATCATATCAGATAGAGGAACCCAGTTTACCTCAAAGTTCTGGAATCAGTTACACGAAACTTTGGGTACCAGGCTAGAGTTCAGTACAGCTTTTCATCCATAGACAGATGGACATACCGAGAGAGTCAATCAGATTTTGGAGGATATGCTGAGAGCTTGTGCGCTAGATTATGGATCTAGTTGGGACGAGAATTTGCCTTATGCAGAGTTCTCTTACAACAACAGTTATCAATCCAGTTTGAAGATGGCCCCTTTCGAAGCCTTGTACGGAAGGAGGTGCAGGACACCATTGTCTTGGGATGAAGTTGGAGACCGCCAATTGTTTGGACCAGATTTGATTAAGGGGTCTGAACAGAAGGTAAAATTGATTCGCGATAGGCTCAAGGTAGCCCAATCCAGGCAGAAGAGCTACGTAGATTCTAAACGGAAGGAGACAGTTTACGAAGTCGGGGACCGAGTTTATCTTCGAGTATCTCCACTTCGAGGAGTTAAGCGTTTTGGAGTTAAGGGAAAGTTAGCGCCATGTTTTGTAGGACCATACAAAGTTTTGGAGCGTATGGGAGAAGTAGCCTACAAGTTGGAATTGCCCGAAGGATTGTCACGAGTTCACGATGTATTCCACGTTTCCCAGTTGAAGAAGTGCCATGCTGAGATGGTTGATATACCGCTGAGGGATACAGTGCCATTGGAAGCGATTCAGTTGGACAGTGATTTGACCTATGAGGAGAAACCAGTCAAGATTCTTGAGTATGCCAGCCGAGTCACCCGCAGCAAGGTTATCAAGTTTTGCAAAGTTCAGTGGAGCCACCACACCGAGGATGAAGCCACCTGGGAGCGAGAGGAAGATCTGCTGAAGGACCACCCTCACCTATTGTCTAGCCAACCCGAATCTCGAGGGCGAGATTCATCTTAAGGGGGGTAGGTTTGTAACATCCCAAATTTTCAATTTGGAATGTTATACACTAGATCATCAATGCATATCATATTTTCTTGCTTTGGTTTGATCCTAGAAATTCTATGCAACTCAAGGACCCTCGGAGAGAGTTGGGGATTTCCTTATTTTTCATATTTGAGTTTTCTCAAATTTTGAAAATAGGATCATTGATTTTTTTATTTTATCTTCAATTATTTCCAGAATAAAAATATGAGAGAGGGAGTAAGATGACTCTCCCAACATAAAAAATATTGATGATTTAATAAAAAATCAAATAAGTTTTATTTTGGAGTTTTTGCTATTTTATTTGAATTTAGGAAAAATTACACGTTTTCAAAACTGCATTTTAGGGCCAAGAAAATGTTCATCTTGTTCTAAATATTTTATTTAGACGGTGAAAATTTGTTTTGGCATTTTTAGAATTTTATTTTATTTTCTAGAATTTTTCTTAGTTTCGGCGGTTTTTTTTAAAGAGTTCCCCGCGCCCGACTGGGCCGAAGGCCCAGCCGAGCCAGGCCAGGCACGCGCCGCCACCGCCTCCCTGCGGGAGTCCGACCCGCTGCCACCGCAGAGTCCGGCCGGGGCACACCTCCCGAGGCCGACCCGGCGCCACCTTCCCCAAGTCACCGCCGCCCCCCCTCTCATAAATACCGCCGCCGCCCGCCGCCTCCACCTCGCCCCGCTCCGCCTCCTGCAGCAGCAGCCGTCGCCGCCGCCTGCCACCACCGACGTCGTGCCGCCCGCCGCCGACGCCACCGATCGTCGGAGCCCCGAGCCGCCGGAGTCCGACGAGGTAGCCGCGCCAAGCCACCGGTTTTCTGAAGAAAATCGATCCGTTTTTTTATAGAAAACCCTAGTTCGCTTTTTTATTAATTTTAGATCGTTTTTTTTCGGTTTAGCTGTTTAACGAGCGTTCGCCCCTTCGTCGGTTTTAACGAACGAATTCGTCGTTTAGTTTTAGTTAATGAACGTTCGTTCGTTTTTCTGTTCGCCAGTTTTTCTTTTTCTCGAATTTTCCGTGGTTATTTTCTGATCGTGATTTCTGATCCGATTTTCGTTCTAGTATAAATTTTCGCTCGTTTATCGGAATCAGGCGATTTGAGCGCCTGGAGTTTCGTCTCGAAACTCTCATTCCGTTTAACCTAGTCAACCAAGTTTTTGCTTGTGTAAAATTTGGACTTAGGTCCAGATTAGTAAACGAAGTTGGTTCTTTCGTCGTTTGACTTTCGTTGCTTCGTTTGATTTGTTTCTTTTTGCCAATAGGAGTTCTTAAGTTGAACTTTCTGGTTAGATCTCTTATTTGAGTTTTACACGTGCATTAGATGAGTACTTATTGTATGCTTGTTTGTTTGCGATAGAGTACCCGGAGTGCGCCGCTTGCTACTTTGAATCTCTAGGTTTCGCGGATCATCGACAATGCAGTTAACACTTTGATCATACTTTCCAATACCCAGTTTTCATCGCATTCGAACAATCCTCAAACACTTGCATGACTAGGATCTATTTAACATGTGGGTTCTAGGAAGTACATGAGGTAGTACCTATTACCTGTTTTATTATCAAACCCTTGGGAGTTACTTCTACGTTTGCTTATTATGCCATGCTATGCTAGTAGACGTGGTTTGGGTGAGTGTATCCATGACAGATGTGAGATTATTAAATTCATGGTTTACCTAAGGTGGCAACTTGAATACACATCTGGGTGGAATGAGGCACCTGGGTATTCCAGCAATTGCATGTTTTCTTTATGGACCGCCACCCAGGCTCAAAGGGATCATGAGGTATTTCATACTAGAAACTTCCGTGTGCAGCCACAAGCTACTATGGGCTCTAGCATAGTTGACTAAGTCGTGTGAACTCTTACAGTGGTGGACTAGTAGATGTAGGGGATGTAGGTTGGTATGGTCTACCCGATCGTAAGGTGCTAGCGCTTCTGAAAGACTTTGTCTCGTTCATCCGTTTCTCAAACATCATGTAGTGCGAGAATCCCAACGGAGGAGATCGAGTCTTGTGGAGAAAAGTGCACAAACCTCTGCAGAGTATATAAACTAATCATGATTAGCCGTGTCACCGATATGGAAGTTTTGAGTATCTAGTACTTGGATTATCATGTGAATCTCATCACTCTAAAATTTTAATTTGTTGGGTTTAATGACTACTTTAATTGGGATTGAGTTGGAGGTACCTTCTCAATGATGTTTCAACTACCATGATAGTTAAATGAAAATCTATTCCTTTGCAGTAGGGAAAAATTGGCTTTATGCAAAAACTGTAACCATAGAGCTTTCCACCAGCCATATATGCATGTAGTATAGTTTTATTCTTCCATTCCTCTCTGTGTGTTACTTTGCCAGCATATTCCATGTGCTGACCCGTTTTCGGGCCGCAACGTTCATGTTGCAGACTTTTCAGACGACGAGTAAGGTGCTTTTAGGTCGTGGTTCTATACTCAGTGATGCCGTTGGAGTTGATGCACTCACTTATCTTCCAAGCCTTCCATTGTTATCGTTATTAGATGGCCTTAAGCCATTTTTATTGTAACAAGTTATCTTTTGAGAATTTTGATGTAATAAGTGTGTGATTTCTACTCTATTATAAATCCTTCAAGTACTGTGCGTGTTAGCATTACTGATCCACGGATGACACTAAAGCACAGAGATCAGACTACTTGAGGTCTGGTCGCTACAATAGTAATACCTCCCTTCTCAGGGACACAATGGACCGGGCTTACCCACTGGCTATCAGCAACTGGATAAATTATACCTACCTCTAGAAGCTTTAGTATTTCCTTCCTTACCATTTCTTTCATCTTAGGATTTACCCATCGTTGATGATCGATAATCGGTTTTGTGTCCCCTTCCAACTTTATCTTGTGTTGGCATAAAGTGGGACTAATGCCCTTAAGATCATCCAGAGTATATCCAATAGCAGCACGATGCTTCTTCAGAGTTTTCAATAATTTCTCTTCTTCCTTCTCTAAAAGGTTAGCACTAATAATAACAGGATATATCTTCTTTTCAACAAGATAAACATACTTAAGAGTATCAGGAAATAGTTTAAGTTCAAACACGGGATCACCCTTGGGTGGAGGAGGATCCCCTAGAATTTCAACAGGCAAGCTGCGTTTCAATAAGGGTCCCTTTTAAAGAATATTTCATCTATTTCCCTTCTCTCATTCATATACATATCATTTTCATGGTCTAGCAGATATTGTTCTAAGGGATCATTAGGAGGCACAACAATAGAAGCAAGACCAATAATTTCATCCTTACTAGGCAATTCTTTATCATGGGGTTGCCTACGAAATTTAGCAAAGTTAAAATCATGAGACATATCCCCCAATCCAACTGTAACAATATCCTTTTCGTAGTCTATCTTAGCATTAATAGTATTCAAGAAGGGTCTACCAAATATAATGGGGCAAAAATCATCTTGTGGGGAACCAAGAACAAGAAAATCAGCAGGATATTTAAATTTCCCACACAAGACTTCAACATCTCTAACAATCCCCATAGGTGAGATTGTATCTCTACTGGCAAGCTTAATAGTGACATCAATACCTTCTAGCTTAGCAGGTGCAATATCGTGCATAATTTCTTCATATAAGGAAATGGGTATTACACTCGCACTAGCACCTACATCACATAAACCATGATAACAATGATCTCCTATTTTAATGAAAATAACAGGCATGCCTACAACAGGTCTATGTTTATTCCTAGTATCGGGTTTGGCGATTCTAGCAGCTTCCTCTTGGAGGTAAATAACATGCCCATCTAAATTATCGACCAAGAGATCCTTAACCATAGCAACACTAGGTTAAACTTTAATTTTCTCAGAGGGTGTAGGTGTTCTAGTATTACTCTTACGAACCACAGTTGAAGATTTATCATGATCCTTTATTCTAACAGGGAAGGGTGGTTTCTCAATATAAGCAATAGGAACAATAGGATCAACATTATAAGTAATGGTCTTTTCTTCAACTTGAACAGGTTCAACTACTTTTACTTCAATGAGAGAATGGTATTTAAACCACTTCTCCTTAGGGAGATCGACATGAGTAACAAATTATTCACAGAAAGAAGCTACCATCTCAGAGTCAGGTCCATATTTAGTGCTAAATTCACGGAAAACATCGGTATCTATAAAAGATGTAACAAAATCAAACTTGGGTGTTATACCTGACTCCTTACCTGCATCGAAATCCCAATCTTCGGAGTTGCGTTAATTCTTTCCAATAAATCCTATTTGAATTCAATACTCTTCATCATAAAAGAACTAGTACAAGAAGTATCAAGCATGGAGCGATTATTGAGAGAAAGACGAGCATAAAATTTTTGAATGATCATTTCTTTTGAGAGCTCATGATTGGGGCATGAATATTACATTGACTTAAGCCTCCCCCAAGCTTGAGCGATACTTTCTCCTTCGTGAGGCCAAAAAAAATATATATAATTATGATCACTATGAACCTGATGCATAGGATAGAACTTCTAATGAAATTCCAACTTCAATCGATTGTAGTTCCATGATCCAATATCATCACATAGCCTAAACCATGTCAATGCATCTCCCTTCAAAGATAAAGGGAATACCTTCTTCTTGATAACATCCTCGGGCATACCTGCAAGCTTAAATAATCCACAAACTTCATCCACATAGATTAGGTGCAAATCGGGATGCAGTGTTCCATCTCCTGTAAAGGGATTAGCTAGCAGTTTCTCTATCATACCCGAAGGAATTTCAAAGCAAACATTTTCAGTATGTTCAGTAGGTTGAGGAGAAAATCTTTGCTCTACTGGTCGGGGTGAAGATACCCCGAACAAGCCCCTCAAAGGATTATGAGCCATAGTAACAAGTAACAGTAAATTTCAGCACACTATATAAATTTTTCCTTACCAAATTCCACTTACCAAAGGCGCTTCACTCCCCGGTAACGGCGCCAAAAAAGAGTCTCGATGACCCACAAGTGTAGGGGATCTATCATATTCCTTTCGATAAGTAAGAGTGTTGAACCCAACGAGGAGCAGAAGGAAATGATAGGCAGTTTTCAGTAAGGTATTTTCTGCAAGCACTGAATTATCGGTAACATATAGTTTTGTGATAAGATAATTGGTAACAAATGACAAATAGTAAAAGTAAATAAGGTGCAGCAAGATGGCCCAATCCTTTTTGTAGCAAAGGATAAGCTTGGACAAACTCTTATATGAAGGAAAGCGCCCCCGAGGACACATGGGAATTATCGTCAAGCTAGTTTTCATCACGCTCATATGATTCGCGCTCGTTACTTTGATAATTTGGTATGTGGATGGACCGGTGCTTGGGTACTGCCCTTACTTGGCCAAGCATCCCACTTATGATTAACCTCTATTGCAAGCATCCTCAACTATAAAATAAGTATTAAGGTAAACCTAACCATAGCATGAAACATATGGATCCAAATCAGCCCCTTACGAAGCAACGCATAAACTAGGGTTTAAGCTTCTGTCACTCTAGCAACCCATCATCTACTTATTACTTCCCAATTCCTTCCTCTAGGCCCAAACAATGGTGAAGTGTCATGTAGTCGACGTTCACATGACACCACTAGAGGAAACGACAACATACATCTTATCAAAATATCGAACGAATACCAAATTCACATGACTACTCATAGCAAGACTTCTCCCATGTCCTCAGGCACAAACGTAACTACTCACAAAGCATATTCATGTTCATAATCAGAGGGGTATTAATATGCATAAGGGATCTGAACATGTGATCTTCCACCAAGTAAACCAACTAGTATCAACTACATGGAGTAAACAATACTACTAGCAACCTACTGGTACCAATACGAGGTTTTGGTACAAAGATTGGATACAAGAGATGAATTAGGGTTTGAGAGGAGATGGTGCTGGTGAAGATGTTGATGAAGATAACCCTCCCCAAGATGTGAGAGTTGTTGGTGATGACGGCGGTGACGATTTCCCCCTCCCAGAGGAAAGTATCCCCAACAGAACAGCTCCGCCGGAGCCCTAGATTGGTTCCGCCTCGAGACGGCGGCGCTTCGTCTCGACAGCCTTCTTATGATTTTTTCCAGGTCAAAACACCTCATATAGGAGAAGATGGGAATCTGGGAGTCACCATGGGGCTCACGAGGCAGGGGGCGCGCCCAGGGGGAGCCCCCACCCTCGTGGATAGTGGGTGGCCCCCCTCTCGTATCTCTTTCGCCAGATATTTTTTATATTTTCTGAAATGGTATTTCGTGGAGTTTCAGGACTTTTTGAGTTGTGCATAATAGTCTCCAATGTTTGCTCCTTTTTCGGCCGAGAATTCCAGCTGCCGGCATTCTCCCTCTTCATGTAAACCTTGTAAAATAAGAGAGAAAATGCATAAGTATTGTGACATAATAGGTAATAACAACCCATAGTGCAATAAATATCAACATAAAAGCATGATGCAAAATGGATGTATCACTGATTATGATGATGTCTTACCGAGTGGGCCTAGAGATACCTCTCCGTCACACGGAGTTACAAATCCCAGTCACGATTCGTGCCAACCCAACAGATACTTTCGGGGATACCCGTAGTGTACATTTATAGTCACCCAGTTACGTTGTGACATTTGGCACACCCAAAGCACTCCTACGGTATCCGGGAGTTGCACAATCTCATGGTCTAAGGAAATGATACTTGACATTAGAAAAGCTTTAGCAGACGAACTACACCATCTTGTGCTACACATAGGATTGGGGCTTGTCCATCACATCATTCTCCTAATGATGTGATCCCGTTATCAACGACATCCAATGTCCATGGTCAGGAAACTGTAACCATCTATTGATCAACGAGCTACTCAACTAGAGCCTCACTAGGGACATGTTGTGGTCTATGTATTCACACTTGTATTATGATTTCCGGATAATACAATTACAGCATGACCAATATACAATTATCATGAAAAAGGAAATATAATAATAACCATTTTATTATTCCCTCTATGGCATATTTCCAACAGTCTCCCACTTGCTCTAGAGTCAATAATCTAGTTACATTGTGATGAATCGAACACCCATAGAGTTCTGGTGTTGATCATGTTTTGCTCGTGGAAGAGGTTTAGTCAACGGATCTGCGACATGCAGATACGTATGTACTTTACAAATATCTATGTCTCCATAGTTGAAACAGCGCTTGATGTGCTTGGTCTCCTTGTGAAACCTGGGCTCCTTGGCAATGGCAATAGCTCCAGTGTTGTCACAGAAGAGAGTCATCGGGCCCGACGCGCTTGGAATAACTACTAGGCCGGTGATGAACTCCTTCATCCAGACTCCTTCCTGTGCTGCTTCGGAAGCAGCTATGTACTCCGCTTCACATGTAGATGCCACCACGACGCTTTGCTTGCAACTGCACCAGCTAACTGCCCCACCATTCAAAATATACATGTATCCGGTTTGTGACTTGGAGTCATCCGGATATGTGTCGAAGCTAGCATCGACGTAACCCTTTACGACGAGCTCTTCGTCACCTCCATAAATGAGAAACATATCCTTATTCCTTTTGAGAAACATATCCTTATTCCTTTTTTCAGGTACTTCAGGATGTTCTTGACCGATGTCCAGTGTTACATTCCGGGATCACTTTGGTACCTCCCCACCAACTTATGGCAAGGTTCACATCAGGTCTGGTACACAACATTTCATACATAATAGAACCTATGGCTGAGGCATAGGGGATAGCACTCATCTTTTCTCTATCTTCTACCGAGGTCGGGCATTGAGCTATGCTCAATCTCACACCTTGTAATACAGACAAGAACCCTTTCTAGGACTGATCCATATTGAACGTCTTCAATATCTTGTCAAGGTATGTGCTTTGTGAAAGACCAATAAGGCGTCTGAATCTATCTCTATAGATCTTGATGCCTAATATGTAAGCAGCTTCTCCAAGGTCCTTCATAGAAAAACACTTATTCAAGTAGGCCTTTATGCTTTCCAAAAGTTCTATATCATTTCCCATCAACAATATGTCATCCACATATAATATGAGAAATGCTACAGAGCTCCCACTCACTTTCTTGTAAATACAGGCTTCTCCATAAGTCTGTATGAACCCAAACGCTTTGATCACTTCATCAAAATGAATGTTCCAACTCCAAGATGCTTGCACCGGCCCATAGATGGATCGCTGGAGCTTGCATACCTTGTCAGCATTCTTAGGATCGACAAAACCTTCCGGCTGCATCATATACAATTCTTCCTTAAACAAACCGTTAAGGAATGCCGTTTTAGTGTCCATTTGCCAGATCTCATAATCATAGAATGCGGCAATTGCTAACATGATTTAGACGGACTTCAGCATTGCTACGGGAGAGAAAGTCTCATCGTAGTCAATTCCTTGAACTTGTCGATAACCCTTAGCAACAAGCCGAGCTTTATAGTTGGTCACATTTCCATCTGCGTCAGTCTTCTTCTTAAAGATCCACTTGTTTTCTATGGCCTGCCGATCATCGGGCAAGTCCACCAAAGTCCATACTTTGTTATCATACATGGATCCTATCTCGGATTTCATGGCTTCAAGCCATCTGTTGGAATCCGGGCCGCCATCGCTTCTTCATAGTTCGAATGTTCACCGTTGTCTAACAACATGATTTCCAGGACGGGGTTGCCGTACCACTCTGATGCGGAACGTGTCCTCGTGGACCTACGAAGTTCAGTAGCAACTTGATCCGAAGTTTCATAATCATTATCATTAACTTCCTCTCTAGTCGGTGCAGGCACCACAGAAACATCTTCCTGTGTTGCGCTACTTTTTAGTTCAAGAGGGGTTACAATCACCTCATCAAGTTCTACTTTCCTCCCACCTACTTATTTCAAGAATACCTCTTTCTCCAGAAAGGATCCATTCTTGGCAACAAAGACCTTGCCTTTGGATCTGAGGTAGAAGGTACCCGATAGTTTTCTTAGGGTATCTTATGAAGAAGCATTTTTCCGATTTGGGTTCGAGCTTTTCAGGTTGAAGTTTCTTGACATAAGCATCGCATCCCCAAACTTTTAGAAATGACAACTTAGGTTTCTTCCCAGACTATAATTCATACGATGTCGTCTCAACGGATTTAGACGGTGCCCTATTTAAAGTGAATGCGACAGTCTCTAAAGCATAACCCCAAAATGATAGCGGTAAATCGTAAGACACATCATAGATCGCACCATGTACAACAGAGTACGATTACAACGTTTGGACACATCATTACGCTGAGGTGTTCCAGGCGGCGTTAGTTGTGAAACAATTCCACATTTCCTCAGGTGCGTACCAAACTCGTGACTCAAATATTCTCCTCCACGATCTGATCGTAAGAACTTTATTTTCCTGTCCCGTTGATTCTCTACCGAAATTCCAAAATTCCTTGAACTTTTAAAAGGTCTCAGACTTGTGTTTCATTAGGTAGACATACCCATATCTACTTAAGTCATCGGTGAGGGTGAGAACATAACGATAGCCACCGCGAGCCTCAACGCTCATTGGATCGCACACATCAGTATGTATGATTTCCAACAAGTTGGTTGCTCGCTCCATTGTTCCGGAGAACGGAGTCTTGGTCATCTTGCCCATTAGGCATGGTTCACACGTGTCAAATGATTCATAATCAAGAGACTCCAGAAGTTCATCTGCATGGAGTTTCTTCATGCGTTTGACACCAATATGACCAAGGCGGCAGTGCCACAAGTATGTGGCACTATCATTATCAACCTTACATCTTTTGGTATTCACACTATGAATATTTGTAACATCACGTTCAAGATTCAATAATAATAAACTATTGACCTGCGGGGCATGACTATAAAACATATCTCTCATATAAATAGAACAACCATTATTCTCAGATTTAAATGAGTAGCCATCTCACATTAAATGAGATCCAGATACAACGTTCATGCTCAAAGCTGGCACCAATAACAATTATTGAGGTTTAAAACTAATCCCGAAGGTAGATGTAGAGGTAGCGTGCCGACAACGATCACATCGACCTTGGAACCATTCCCGACGTGCATCGCCACCTCGTCCTTCGGCAGTCTCCGCTTATTCCGCAGCTCCTGCTTAGAGTTACAAATGTGAGCAACTGCACCGATATCAAATACCCAGGAGCTGCTACGAGTGCTAGTAAGGTACACATCAATAACATGTATATCACATATACCTTTGACGTTGACGGCCTTCTTATCCGCTAAGTACTTGGGGAAATTCCGCTTCCAGTGACCCGTTCCCTTGCAATAAAAGCACTCAGTCTCAGGCTTGGGTCCATTCTTTGGCTTCTTCCCGGCAACTAGCTTATCGGGCACGGTAACTCCCTTGCCGTCCCTCTTGAAGTTCTTTTTACCCTTGCCTTTCTTAAAATTAGTGGTCTTATTCACCATCAACACTTGATGTTCCTTTTTGATCTCCACCTCCGCTGATTTCAGCATTGAATATAACTCGGGAATGGACTTCTCCAGCCCTTGCATATTGTAGTTCATCACAAAGCTCTTGTAGCTCGGTGGGAGCGACTGAAGGATTCTGTCAATGACCGAGTCATCTCGGAGATTAACTCCCAGCTGAGACAAGCGGTTGTGCAACCCAGACATTTTGAGTATATGCTCGCTGATAGAACTGTTTTCCTCCATCTTACAACTGTAGAACTTGTCCGAGACTTCATATTTCTCGACCCGGGCATGAACTTGGAAAACTATCTTCAGCTGTTGGAACATCTCATATGCTTCGTGTTGCTCAAAACGCTTTTGGAACCCCGATTCTAAGCTGTAAAGCATGCCGCACTGAACCAGGGAGTAATCATCACTACGCGACTGCCAGGCATTCATAACATCTTGAGTTCCTGGGAAAATGGGTGCATCACCTAGCGGTGCTTCAAGGACATATGCTTTCTTGGCAGCTATGAGGATGATCCTCAAGTTACGGACCCAATCCATATAGTTGCTACCATTGTCTTTCAGCTTGGTTTTCTCTAGGAACGCGTTGAAGTTGAGGGCAACATTAGCGTGGGCCATTTGATCTATAAGACATATTGTAAAGATATTTAGACTATGTTCATGATAATTAAGTTCATCTAATCAAATTATTTGATGAACTCCCACTCAGATAGACATCCCTCTAGTCATTTAAGTGATACATGATCCGAACCGACTAGGCCGTGTCCGATCATCACGTGAGACGGACTAGTCATCAACGATGAACATCTCCATGTTGATCGTATCTTCTATATGACTCATGTTCGACCTTTCGGTCTTCCATGTTCCGAAGCCATGTCTGTACATTGATGTCTACTACATAACCTTCTTCTTGTAGAAGTTGTTGGGCCTCCAAGTGCAGAGGATTGTAGGACAGTAGCAAATTTCCCTCAAGTGGATGACCTAAGGTTTATCAATCCATGGGAGCCGTAGGATGAAGATGGTCTCTCTCAAACAACCCTGCAACCAAATAACAAAGAATCTCTTGTGTCCCCAACACACCCAATACAATGGTAAATTGTATAGGTGCACTAGTTCGGCGAAGAGTTGGTGATACAAGTGCAATATAGATGGTAGATATAGGTTTTTGTAATCTGAAAATATAAAAACAGCAAGGTAACTAATGATAAAAGTGAGCAAAAACGGTATTGCAATGCTTAGAAACAAGGCCTAGGGTTCATACTTTCACTAGTGAAAGTTCTCTCCACAAGGATAACATAACCGGATCATATAACTATCCCTCAACATGCAACAAAGAGTCACTCCAAAGTCACTAATAGAGGAGAACAAACGAAGAGATTATTGTAGGGTACGGAACCACCTCAAAGTTATTGTTTCTCGTCGTTCTATTCACGAGTCTGTAGTAAAATAACACAAAGCTATTCTTTCTGTTCGATCTATCCTAGAGTTCGTACTAGAATAACACCTTAAGACACAAATCAACCAAAACCCTAATGTCACCTAGATACTCCGTTGTCACCTCAAGTATCCGTGGGCATGATTATACGATATGCATCACACAATCTCAGATTCATCTATTCAACAAACACAAAGAACTTTAAAGAGTGCCCCAAAGTTTCTACCGAAGAGTCAAGACAAAAATGTGTGCCAACCCCTATGCATAAGTTCACAAGGTCACTGAACCCGCAAGTTGATCACCAAAACATACATCAAGTAGATCACGTGATATCCCATTGTCACCACAGATAAGCACATGCAAGACATACATCAAGTGTTCTCAAATCCTTAAAGACTCAGTCCGATAAGATAACTTCAAAGGGAAAGCTCAATCCATTACAAGAGGATAGAGGGGGAGAAGCATCATAAGATCGAACTATAATAGCAAAGCTCGCGATACATCAAGATCGTGCCATCTCAAGAACACGAGAAAGAGAGAGAGAGAGAGAGATCAAACACATAGCTACTGGTACATACCCTCAGCCCCGAGGGTGAACTACTCCCCCCTCATCATGGAGAGCACCGGGATGATGAAGATGGCCACCGAAGAGAGATTCCCCCTCCGGCAGGGTGCCGAAACGGGGTCTAGATTGGTTTTCGGTGGCAACAGAGGCTTTCGGCGGCGGAACTCCCTATCTAGGTTATTTTCTGGACGTTTCTGTATATATAGGAGGTGTTGGAGTCGGAAACAAGTAAGGGGGGGGGGTCTCCG
>LR738716.1:51509044-51521816 GCA_902687465.1 Secale cereale
CATCTTCATCATCCCGATGCTCTCCATGACGAGGGTAGTAGTTCACCCTCGGGGATGAGGGTATGTACCAGTAGCTATGTGCTTGATCTCTCTCTCTCTCTCTCTCTCTCTCGTGTTCTTGAGATGACACGATCTTGATGTATCGCGAGCTTTGCTACTACAATTGGATCTTATGATGTTTCTCCCCCTCTATCTTCTTATAATGGATTAAGTTTTACCTTTGAAGTTTTCTTATTGGATTGAGTATTTAAGGATTTGACAACACTTGCATGTGCTTATCTGTGGTGACAATGGGATATCACGTGATCTACTTGATGTATGTTTTGGTGATCTACTTGCGGGTTCAGTGACCTTGTGAACTTATGCATAGGGGTTGGCACACGTTTTCGTATTGACTCTCCGGTAGAAACTTTGGGGCACTCTTTGAAGTTCTATGTGTTGGTTGAATAGATGAATCTGAGATTGTGTGATGCATATTGTATAATCATGCCCATGGATACTTGAGGTGACAATGGAGTATCTAGGTGACATTAGGGTTTTGGTTGATATGTGTCTTAAGGTGTTATTCTAGTACGAACTCTAGGATAGATCAAATGAAAGAATAGCTTCGTGTTATTTTACTACGGACTCTTGAATACATCGATCAGAAAGAATAACTTTGAGGTGGTTTTGTACCCTACAATAATCTCTTTGTTTGTTCTCTGCTATTAGAGACTTTGGAGTGACTCTTTGTTGCATGTTGATGGATAGTTATATGATCTAGTTAAGTTATTATTGTTGAGAGGCCTTGCACTAGTGAAAGTATGAACCCTAGGCCTTGTTTCCTCGCATTGCAATACCTTTACGCTCACTTTTATCATTAGTTACCTTGCTGTTTTTATATTTTCATATTACAAAAACCTATATACCATCCATATTGCACTTGTATCACCATCTCTTCGCCGAACTAGTGCACCTATACAATTTACCATTGTATTGGGTGTGTTGGGGACACAAGAGATTCTTTTGTTATTTGGTTGCAGGGTTATTTGAAAGAGACCATCTTCATCCTACGCCTCCCACGGATTGATAAACCTTAGGTCATCCACTTGAGGGAAATTTGGTACTGTCCTACAAACCTCTGCACTTGGAGGCCCAACAACGTCTACAAGAATAAGGTTGCATAGTAAAATCAATCTTCATACCCTTGAAGATCGCAATGCGGAAGCGTTACAAGAACGCGGTTGGTGGAGTCGTACACGCAGCGATTCAGATCGCGGTCGATTCCGATCTAAGTGTCGAACAATGGCGCCTCCGCGTTCAACACACGTACAGCCCGGGGACGTCTCCTCCGTCTTGATCCAGCAAGGGGGAGGAGAAGTTGGAGAAGAGCTCTGGCAGCACGACGGCGTGGTGGTGGAGCTTGTAGTTATTTGGCAGGACTTCGCCAAGTATTGCGGAGCAAGAGGAGGAGTTGGGAGGGGGAAGGGCTGCACCAGGCAAGGGGTGCGGATGCCCTCCCACCCCCACCTATTTATAGGGGCAATGGAGAGGGGGCCCAGCCCCCTCGGATCCAATCTAAGGGGGGGCGGCAGCCAGGGAGGGGGGCGCCCCCTTTAGGGTATCCCCCAAACCCTAGGTGCATGGGCCCTAGGGGGGATGTCGCCCAGCCCACCTAGGGGCTGGTTCATCTCCATATACAGCCCATAGGGCCCTCCGGGGCAGGTGGACCCTCCCGATGGACCCCCAGAACCCCTTCGGTGGTCCCAGTACAATACCGGCAACTCCCCGAACACTTCCGGTGACCGTATGGTGACTTCCCATATAGAAATTTTTACCTCCGGACCATTACAGAACTCCTCGTGACGTCCGGGGTCTCATCCAGGACTCCGAACAACATGCGGTAACTACATACAATTTCCCATAACAACTCTAGCGTCACCGAACCTTAAGTGTGTAGCCCCTAAGGGTTCGGGAACCATGCAGACATGACCGAGACATCTCTCCGGCCAATAACCAACAGCGGGATCTAGATACCCATGTTGGATCCCACATGTTCCATGATGATCTCATCGGATGAACCACGATGTCGGGGATTCAATCAATCCCGTATACAGTTCCCTTTGTCTACCGGTATGGTACTTGCCCGAAATTCTATCGTCGGTATCCCTATACCTTGTTCAATCTCGTTACCGGCAAGTATCTTTACTCGTTCCATAACACATCATCCCGTGACCAACTCCTTAGTCACATTGAGCTCATTATGATGATGTCTTACCGAGTGGGCCTAGAGATACCTCTCCGTCACACGGAGTGACAAATCCCTGTCTCGATTCGTGCCAACCCAACAGATTCTTTCGGGGATACCCGTAGTGTACCTTTATAGCCACCCAGTTACGTTGTGACGTTTGGAACACCCAAAGCACTCCTACGGTATCCAGGAATTGCACAATCCCATGGTCTAAGGAAATGATACTTGACATCAGAAAAGCTTTAGCAGACGAACTACATGATCTTGTGCTATGCATATGATTGGGTCTTGTCCATCACATTATTCTCCTAATGATGTGATCCCGTTATCAACGACATCCAATGTCCATGGTCAAGAAACCGTAACCATCTATTGATCAACGAGCTAGTCAACTAGAGGCTCACTAGGGACATGTTGTGGTCTATGTATTCACACATGTATTATGATTTCTGGATAATACAATTACAGCATGAACAATAGACAATTATCATGAAAAAGGAAATATAATAATAACCATTTTATTATTGCCTCTATGGCATATTCCAACACGTCACACATTCCTTTGAAATTGAGTCAGAAATCACCTGCCCGAAAATCATGTCGCAAATAGTGGCCATTGATCCGCTACCTACGATGCTGCGGAAATGAAGCCTTACACGCCGGAACATAGCGGCATGTATGCTATCACTGATGTAGCCGTTTTTGCCTCCACATGTCTCGACCAGACGCCTGGATGGCATGGCGAATCTCTACCTTTAAGTGTTGTTTCCTTCATTTGATCGGATTTTCACCGCTGCTTCATGTAGCTCGCTTGATTGATCTTCTCTCCCCGTGTATGCATGCCATGAGGTAAAGGCATCCGCTCAATCTTTGCTTCCAGACTAGGTCATCGTCAATGTGCTGCTGGCTACCCTTCGTCTGCACGAGGCCGTTGCTCATTCTCCGCAGCATCCGTGCGGTCCATCTGTTCAACCACATCTCTAACTGTTGGGAAAACGTAGCATGCAATCTTAAATTTTCTAAACTCACGCAAGATCTATCTAGGAGATGCATAGCAATGAGAGGGGGAGAGTGTGTCCACATACCCTCGTAGACCGAAAGAGAAGCGTTTGATAACGCGATTGATGTAGTTGAACTTCTTATCGTTTCGAACGTACGACACCTCCGAGTTCTGCACACGTTCAGCTCGATGACGTCCCTCGAACTCTTGATCCAGCAAAGTGTCAAGGAAGTAGATGAGTACCGTCAACACGACGGCGCAGTGATGATGATGGTGAAGTGATACGCACAGGGCTTCGCCTAAGCCTACGAGAATATGACCGTGGGAGTAAGTGGTGGAGAGGGGCGCTGCACACGGCTAACAATGATGTTCGTGTGTGTTCTAAGCGCCCCCTTCCCATGTATATACATGTTGGAGGGGGAGGAGGACAGCCAAGGGGCTCCCCAAGTAGGAGGAATTCTACTTGGGTCCTTGTCCAATTCGGCCCCCTTACCATATCCACCGGAGGGAGAAGGAAAGAGGAGGGAGGAGGGAAGGAAGGGGGAGCCCGAATTCGTCCCCTTCCTTCTCTCTTCTCGCTTTCCTTCCTCCTAAGCTGCGGCCCATATGGGTGGTGCAATAGCCCTTGCTGGCTGCTATGTTTCCCCTCTTGGCCTATTAGGCCCATATCTTTGTCGGGGGTGCCCAAAACTCCTTTCTAGTGACCCGATACGTACTCGGTACCCCGGGAACACTTCCGATGTCTGAATAACATCGTACTATATATCAATATTTACCTCTTGACCATTCCGAGACTCCTCATCATGTCCATGATCTCATCCGTGACTCCAAACAATATTTGGTCACCAAATCACATAACTCATATAATACAATATCGTCAGCGAACGTTAAGCGTGTGGACCCTACGGGTTCAAGAACTATGTAGACATGACCGAGACACCTCTCCGGTCAATAACCAATGGCGTAACCTGGATGCTCATATTGGCTCCCACATATTCTACTAAGATCTTTATCGGTCAAACCGTTATGACAACATACGTTATTCCCTTTGTCATCGGTATGTTACTTGCCCGAGATTTGATCGTCGGTATCTTCATACCTAGTTCAATCCTGTTACCGACAAGTCTCTTTACTCGTTCCATAATACATCATCCGCAACTAACTCATTAGTCACTTTGCTTGCAAGGCTTCTTATGATGTGTATTACCGAGAGGGCCCGGAGATACCTCTCCGATACTCGGAGTGAGAAATCCTAATCTCGATCTATGACAACCCAACAAACACCTTCGGAGATACCTGTAGAGCATCTTTATAGTCACCCAGTTATGTTGTGTTGTTTGTTATCACACAAGGTATTCCTCCGGTATCCGGGAGTTGCATAATCTCATATTTGACGAAATATGTATATGACATTAAGAAAGCAATAGCAATAAAACTGAATGATCAATATGCTATGCTAATGGATGGGTCTTGTCCATCACATCATTCTCCTAATGATGTGATCCCATTAATCAAATGACAACACATGTCTATGGTTAGGAAACTTAACCATCTTTGATTAACGAGCCAGTCTAGTAGAGGCTTACTAGGGACACTGTGTTTTGTCTATGTATCCAAACATGTATCAAGTTTCCGGTTAATACAATTCTAGCGTGAATAATAAACAGTTATCATGATATAAGGAAATATAAAATAACAACTTTATTATTTCCTCTATGGCATATTTCCTTCGGTCTCCCACTTGCACTAAAGTTAATAATCTAGTTCACATCGCCATGTGATTTAACACCGATAGTTCACATCGTCATGTGATTAACACCTCACATCGCCATGTGACTAACACCCGAAGGGTTTACTAGAGTCAATAATCTATTTCACATCACCATGTGATTAACACCCAAAGAGTATCATGGTGTGATCATATTTTTCTTTGTGAGAGAAGTTTAGTCAACGGGTCTATCACATTCAGATCTGTATGTATTTTGCAAATTTCTATGTCTACAATGCTCTGCATGGAGCTACTCTAGATAATTTCTCCCACTTTCAATACGTATCCAGATTGAGACTCAGAGTCATCTGGATCGGATTAAAAGCTTGCATTGACATAACTCTTTATGATGAACTCTTTATCACGTCCATAACAGAGTAATATTTCCTTAGTCCTCTAAGGATAATTTCGACCATTGTCTAGTGATCTTGTAATGCCCCGGATGTAATACTTTCCCCTTTTGGCAATATATAACTTTGGCTTCATCAGTTCCATTCCGGGTTCTTCGTCTTTTTGGGTTTTTGTCGTTTTGTCGTGTGCGTGTGTGCATTCATCCATGTCATGTTGTCATGTGCATTGCATTGCATTTGTGTTGTCGTTTGCATCCGGTCCCACTCGTTCCTTCCTGTTGTCCGTTTCGAGTTCCGACGCTCTCTCATGTGCCCGTGGCTTCCCGAAGTCCTTCTTTTGTGTTTGGCCGTGTATCGATTCCGGTTTGGCGTGAGACTTGTCGTGCGTTGTTGTTTTGTTATGTGTAACCCGCCTGTCAAATCTCGTCGCGTTTGGAGTTCGTTTGATACTCCAACAGTTATCCTCGTGGGCTAAAAGTACCTCATCTTTGAGGCCCAAGAAACCCCTCCAATAGCCCACCAACCGAGCTCAAACCCTTCCCATCATCTAGGCCGTTCAATTGTGATCTCGTGGCCGAAAACCTCTCCTCATTTGGACAACCCTAGCTCCTTGTGCCTATATAAACGTCCACCCCCTCCAATTTTTGCGTCCGAAACCCTAGAGTTTCCACCGACCGCCGCTAGTGCTTCCACCATTGCCGCGCCGTGCTTCCACCGTTGCCGAGCAGTGCTTCCATCCTCGCCGCCGCCAGTGCTTCCTCCTCACCGCGCGGGCCAGCTGGGCCCGAGATCGGCCCGCTGCAGCGCCAGATCTGGGCCGACCCCGCGCCTTCGTCTTCAACCTCCCCACCGCCGGAGCGCCGCGCCGCACCGCCGCCGCTCCTCCAACTCGCCGCCGCGCCGGCCTCGCCTCTCCTCGCCGCCGGCCCGCAGCTAGGCCGCACCCCGCCGCCCTCCGGCCGGAGCCGCCGCCCGCCGGGCCAGGGCGCCGCTGATGGGCCTCTAACCCCTCGTTGGTTACCCCAAGTGGAAGGTGTAAGATGCAGTGTTGTGGAAGTTTTTCCCTTAGAAAAGATGCCAAGGATCAAATCCCCAGAGACTCCTAGGTTCAACAAGTAGGTGTCAACTGCTAACGGCGCCAGATATTAGCAATCAACGTGGACCTGCACACAGATACAAATAACTTTGCTCCCAACGAGTACAGAGAGGTTGTCAATCCCTCCGGCCTTGTAGTTCACAAAGGGTTAAACGCAAATGATAGTAGTGATAGATAATGTTTGCAATAGTAAATAATAGCGAAAAGTAAATAGCGGATGTGATCAATGATGGTAATATGGACCGGAGTCTCATGATGTTCACTAGTGATGTCTCTCTCCCAAAAGACGATAAAACAACTATGTGAGGTAAACGAATTACAGCTGGGCAATTGACAGGACCACGAACGCAAACCAATGCTGACTACATTGCAAGAAAGGTTGAGGTTCAAAGCATGGGCGGTACGCCAAAGTAAGTAGACCGAAATCCATCAATATCTACTACTAATCATCCACCTTGAGATATCTATCCAGAACATCTCGCTGGTATTAAGTTGCGAGCCCCACCCATAGTGTAAACTCAAAGCAACAGACAATTGCATTAAAAGAACTTTGCGTAAAGTAAACAATCCTTGCACCCGCGGGCACAAGCACTGTTGTTTTCCCCCTTGTGGCAACAGCGCATCCCCTAGACTCATGTTTCTGTCACTCAAACTAGTCATCGAGGGGCATGAACCCACAATCGAGCATAACGTTCCCTCTTGGATTCACTACCTACTACTTGGCCAAAGCAATAAATAACAACGGAGAACATGCAAGAATTACTTATGAACATAAATATAAAAGAGGTAGATCAAATATATTACTCAATCACAATCTGAACATAATCTCATAATCCATCGGATCCCAGCAAACTCAACATAGCAACAGCATAAGGATTACATAGGTGCCTCAATCATGTAGGGCAGCTCACGAGGACTAATTAGTGAAGCACAAGAACGGGAGGAGAACATCACATAGCTACTGGTCATGGACTCATGGTCCAAGGGAGACTACTCACAACTCATCCGGGAGGCGTCCATGGTGGTGGAGAGGCTCCCGATGGTGATCCTCCCCTCCGGCAGGGTGCCGGGAAGAGTTCTCCTGGTGCTCCCGATCTTGGAAGCGGCGGCGACGGCGGAACAGAGATGAGATCGCGAAAAAGAGTCCCCGTCCCGAGGGTTTCGAAGGACGCTCTAAATATATGCCAAAGGGGGGCACCAGACGGGGCTCGGGGGGCCCAGGCGCCCCCCCCCCCAACGCGGCCCAGGAGGGGGGGGCGCCGCCAGGGCGCCTGGGGCCCTGGTGCCCCCCCGGCTGTACTTCGGGCGCAAGGTAGGTTCTGGAACGCTGATTTTTTATATAATTTTTCTGGATTTTTCCTGGCAGTTCTCGTAATGTGAAAACCTGAAATACAAAAACAGCCGAAAACAGAAACTGACACTGGGGTGCACTGGATTACTAGGTTAGTCCAAATATGATCAAAGGTGTATGGAAGTGTATAAATATCATAGCAATATCACCCAAAAGTGGCATGGAGCAAGCAGAAATTATAGATACGTTTTGGACGTATCAACATCCCTAAGCTTAATTCCTACTCGTCCTCGAGTAGGTAAATGATAACAAGAATAATTTCTGTGGTGACATGCTATTAACCATATAGGACTTTTTCATAGTCATATGACAAAAGCTTACCGAGACAATGATTCTATAGTAATTAAGTTGCCTCATGAGAAAATCACAAATGACTAGAAGTTTAACAATATGAAACTGAAACATCAAAAAGATTTGCAATGAACATGATGTGCAAATATGATAAAGTGATATCTAGCTTGCCCCCTTTAGTGAAGAAAAACATAAATGCAGGGGCACCTTCAATGTTTAAGTGATGACTAGATACAATGATTTCAAAATAAACGATATCACAATCATGCAAAAGACAATGCTACTTTGGAACAATGCACATTACACTTAGAATGACAATCATGCTCTCAGTAGTTGGTGCTTGAAGAAAGAAGGTGGAGACTCAAAAAGTAAAAGAATGGTTATGTGCTAGAGCTTTTTTATTTTGAAAACATAGAAGCAATTTTGTCAACGGTAGTAGTACTTCATATGTGTCATGCATAAGACATCCTATAAGTTGCAAGCCTCATGCATCGAATACCAATAGTTCTCGCACCTTGTCCTAATTAGCTCGGATTTCCATGGGTTATCATTGCATTACATATGTTTCAACCAAGTGTCACAAAGGGGTACCTCTATGCCACCTGTACAAAGGTCCAAGGAGATAAATCGCATTTGATTTCTCATTTTTGATAGATCTCAACTTGAGGACATCCATACCGGGACAACATAGAAAATAGATGATGGACTCCTCTTTAATGCATAAGCATATTCTCATAAGAGATTGAGGATTAATGTCCAAGCTAAAACTTCCACCATGATACATGGCTTTGGTTGGCGGCCCAATGTTCTTCTCTAACAAGATGCATACTCATTCAACCCATGGCAAATCACCCTTACTTCAGACAAGACGAACATGCATAGCAACTCACATGATATTCAACAAAAGTGTGACAGTTGATGGCGTCCCCAGAAACATGGTTACCGCTCAGCAAGCAACTTATAAGAAATAAGATACATAGGCAACATATTCTTTACCACAATAGTTTTTAAGCTACTTTCCCATGAGCTATGTATTGAAAAGTTAATTCGCTTAGTACAGGTGGAGGTTAGCAAAAGACTGGAAGCGACCAACTAAGAGAGCAATGATGGTCATAATCATGCAGAGCGACAAAGCAATATTGAATCAGGCATGGTAGTTATATCGCTACTCAGAAATAAAAGATCATCAAGGCTTGACAGACTTTCTTTACAGTCTTAAATATGCGTGAGCATACGCCAAGTCAATCAAAATAAATTCTCGAAGGAAGATATTACTAAACCATACCACATCATAGGCAAACAAATCAAGTTGGTACTCCAATAACACATTGGGAATCCCCCCAGCTATTTGAGATTAACCATAAGAAAACCTGAACTACTAAGCGCCATCATGCAAGTAGCATCTTTATCATAGACATATTAACCAATGCAACGGAAGCAAACTCTCTTAATAAGGTGAGCATGATAATTAAAGAGAGTTCAAGCAACCAACTAAACAAAAGCTCTTTGAAAAGATAAGCTTGAATACTAAGAGCAGAGCATGATAGTAGCTATTAAAAGACAAAGAACACACACATCATAGATAGACATGAAAATTTTATGTTATGTTCTAGGTAGAAGTGGAGCGTGTTTCTCTCCCTCATAAAGAAAGATGAGTTCTGACTCGTTATGAAAAACTAAAAAGAAAACTAAAAGCAAGACGCTCCAAGCATAGCACATAACACATGAAGTGATAAAAATATAGCGGAACGAAAGACGAACTGATAATGTTGATGGAGAAGGGGATGCACGGGGGCATCCCCAAGCTTAGACGCTTGAGTCTCCTTGAATATTTATTGGGGGTGCACGGGGGCATCCCCAAGCTTGAGCGCTTGACACTCCTGAATCTTTTTATCATCTTCCCTCGCACACTTGAAAACTCCCTTCATACATAACTCATCATAATCTGATTAGCGAGGTTAGTACCCTTAATAAAATAATTGTTCCTTGCTGGAAATAAAGATATTATTGAAGTTCTACTGTTTCTCAAGATTGCCAAAAGGTTTTTGCAAAGAAAAAGCAAGCTCTTGATTTGCAAAATGAAAGAAAGGCAAAACAGGACAGAATCTGTGAAAAACAGAACAGCAGGTAGTAAATGATTTGTTCGGAGTACTTCTGCAACTCAAATAAAAAAACTCAGAACAGATGCACGAAAGAAAATTATATAGAGAACGCTGTCGAAAAAATTCAGACCAAAAAGATGAGCAGATGATTTTATACGAATTTTTCTATACAAGGACTGAATCTGTTTCCTGGACAGCACCTCACAACTTTTGAACTTTCTAGCAATCAGAGGCTATACTTGGCACAAATATGAAAAGCAAAGATACAATGATAATGCTACAGCAGTAAACAACATCAAGACACAACAAAAGCAAAATATAATTTTTTTATTCATGTGGGCTGCCTCCCAAAAGCGCTTTCTTTTATGCCTTTAAGCTAGGCATAAGACTTTAATGATGCTTTTGTAGGAATAAGAATTGAAGAACAAAAGAGAGCATCAAGAAGCAAATACCAAACACATTTAAGCCTAACATGCTTCCTATGCATAGGAATATTGCAATAGAATAATTCATTGAAGCACAAAGCAATAAGCATAGGAAGACAAAACAAGTACAGCTTCAAAACCTTCAACATAAAGAGATGGAACTTAATATTATTGAAATATCTATAAGCATATGTTCCCTTCTCATAATAATTTTCAGTGGGATCACGAATAAACTCAACAATATAAGCATCACATAAAGCATTGTTACCATGATCCACATGCAAAAAGGTACTCTTGCTCTCCACATAAGCATCATGAAGAGGATAAAACTTAGTATAAAAGAGAGACATAAGCTCTTGCCAATCAAGCAAGTGTGAGTTATCGAGAAGCTTATACCAATCTGAAGCTTTATCTATAAGTGATACGACAAACAATTTCCTCATGACAAACTCCCTTGATACACCTGCAAGCTTAAATAATGAACATAATTGTGACAGATATAGCAAGTGTTCACCGGGATGTCTGTCTCCTGCATAATGATTAGCCAAAACATAATTGATAATACCAGCTGGTATTTTATAGGGCACAATTTCAGTAGGGGGAGGAGCAACCACCACAGGTGTGGGGCGTCTTCCCGCAAGCAACGATCCAATAGCAAGGTTGTCCATAAGCATAACTGGTGAAAAGACATAGAGAAAACTGAAAGGTAAACTAACAAGACTAAAAAGCAAAGGTAAAAGATAGCATGCAACTCCCCTATCCTGAAGAGTGGAGTCCCCGGCAACGGCGCCAGAAAAACTCCTTGATGGGCCTCTAACCCCTCGTTGGTTACCCCAAGTGGAAGGTGTTAGATGCAGTGTTGTGGAAGTTTTTCCCTTAGCAAAGATGCCAAGGATCGAATCCCCAGAGACTCCTAGGTTCAACAAGTAGGTGTCAACTGCTAACGGCGCTAGATATTAGCAATCAACGTGGACCTGCACACAGATACAAATAACTTTGCTCCCAACGAGTACAGAGAGGTTGTCAATCCCTCCGGCCTTGTAGTTCACAAAGGGTTAAACGCAAATGATAGTAGTGATAGATAATGTTTGCAATAGTAAATAATAGCGAAAAGTAAATAGCGGATGTGATCAATGATGGTAATATGGACCGGAGTCTCATGATTTTCACTAGTGATGTCTCTCTCCCAAAAGACGATAAAACAGCTATGTGAGGTAAACGAATTACAGCTGGGCAATTGACAGGACCACGAACGCAAACCAATGCTGACTACATTGCAAGAAAGGTTGAGGTTCAAAGCATGGGCGGTACGTCAAAGTAAGTAGACCGAAATCCATCAATATCTACTACTATTCATCCACCTTGAGATATCTATCCAGAACATCTCGCTGGTATTAAGTTGCGAGCCCCACCCATAGTGTAAACTCAAAGCAACAGACAACTGCATTAAAAGAACTTTGCGTAAAGTAAACAATCCTTGCACCCGCGGGCACACGCACCATTGTTTTCCCCCTTGTGGAAACAGCACATCCCCTAGACTCATGTTTCTGTCACTCAAACTAGTCATCGAGGGGCATGAACCCACAATCGAGCATAACGTTCCCTATTGGAGTCACTACGTACTACTTGGCCAAAGCAATAAATAACAACGGAGAACATGCAAGAATTACTTATGAACATAAATATAAAAGAGGTAGATCAAATATATTACTCAATCACAATCTAAACATAATCTCATAATCCATCGGATCCCAGCAAACTCAACATAGCAACAGCATAAGGATTACATAGGTGCCTCGATCATGTAGGGCAGCTCACGAGGACTAATTAGTGAAGCACAAGAACGGGAGGAGAACATCACATAGCTACTGGTCATGGACTCATCGTCCAAGGGAGACTACTCACAACTCATCCGGGAGGCGTCCATGGTGGTGGAGAGGCTCCCGATGGTGATCCTCCCCTCCGGCAGGGTGCCGGGAAGAGTTCTCCTGGTGCTCCCGATCTTGGAAGCGGCGGCGGCGGCGGAACAGAGATGAGATCGCGAAAAAGAGTCCTCGTCCCGAGGGTTTCGAAGGACGCTCTAAATATATGCCAAAGGGGGGCACCAGACGGGGCTCGGGGGGCCCAGGCGCCCCCCCGGCACGGCCCAGGGGGGGGGG
>LR738716.1:51580050-51624231 GCA_902687465.1 Secale cereale
TCGCATTTTTTATGTAGGCACCAGTCCTTGGAATAGATATATTCTTGATTCCATTACCGGAGGGAATTTCTTGGGTAGCTGATACGTCTCAAACGTATCTACTTTTCCAAACACTTTTGATATTGTTTTGACCTCATTCTTGCATGATTTGGACTAAACTAACCCGGACTGACGCTGTTTTCAGCAGAGCTACCTGTATGGTTTATTTGTGTGCAGGAAAACGGATTTTTAAGCATCTCAGAAAAATCCACGAAAAATCCACGCACCCGAAGAAACAAAATGCCAGAAGTGGGGGCCAGAGGGGGGCCAGGGGGTGCCCAGGCGCCCTGTGGGCGCCCCCCCCTGGGTCGCGCCGGGGGGGCGCCTGGGTGGGCCCCACGCCCCCTGGTGCCCTACTTTAGCCCGTATTTTTCCCTCCGACGCAGAAACCCCAGATCGGAAGTCCTTTCGCTGTTTTTCGTCGCGGAGCCGCCGCCACCCTCTGTTCTTCTTCGGGAGGGCTAATCTGGAGGCTGATTTGGCCTCCGGAGAGGGGAGATCGTCGCCACCGTCATCATCATCACCACTTCATCATCCCTCCATGACTTCCCCCTTCATGTGTGAGTAATTCCCTTGCTGTAGGCGAAGGGGATGGTAGGGATTGGATGAGTTAGATCATGTAATAGTTCGTCAGATTGTTGGGGGCATGTTGCCTATCATCTAGTATGGTGTTTATCATCTTTGCTACAACTTGTTATTCTTAATGCTTGACACTTAGGGCCTGAGTGCCATGATTTCAGATCTGAACCATATGTGTTTGCATGAATATATTTGTGTTCTTGATCCTATCTATGAGTTGTATGCACCTGTTACGGTTCGGAACCGGCGATCCCAAAAGTGACAGCTTGGGACACCAAAGGGGATGGTCCGTAGTTTGAGGATTACATGTATCCATTGAGTTCATTGCTTTGTTCCGGTGCTCTTTGACAGGAGCACCTTAATATCCATTAGTTCCTTTTGGCCCCGTTCGTAGCGGGATGGTAGGACAAAAGATGTTGTGCAAGTTCTTATTGCAAGCACGTACAACTACCTACGGGATACATGCCTAATGTTTGATATTTGCCTAGATGATTATTACTTTTCCGTGTGCCGTGCCCCGAGTTAGAAACTATCTCATCCATGCAACGCCCAACCATCCATCTCCCTAGCCTACAGTATTTTAAACCTTGCTTGTCACTAGTTGCTACTTTTGCCATTTACTACTGTTATTTACTTTTGCTGTTTACTTTTACTATTACTATCATCACTATCATATCACTGTTACCACTTATCTTTTGTTGCAAGTTAGTATATTTCAGGTGCGGTTGAATTGACAACTCAACTGTTAAAGCTTATAAATACTCTTTGGCTCCTCGTGTGTCGAATCAATAAATTGGGTTATTCTTACCCGCGAAGACTATCTCGATCCCTTACGGTTGAGGGTTATCAAGTACCGTTTTCTGGCGCCGTTGCCGGGGAGCATAGCAATATTTACAAGTCTACTTGAGGTATCCTACCTGCTGCACTTTATTCACTATGGGTAAGAAAGGAGACCCCAAGGTTCCGATCTTACGATCCACTACAAGAAGAGGTACTGCTCTGAGCACTAGTGCTACGCTTGATTCACCTTCTGTTATAAGTAAGTTTGCCTCACCACCACCACATGATGCTCCTACTGAATCTGTTATTATGTCTGATACACTTGATGATGCTTCTACTACTTTTGATGATGATATTAGTTCACTTGGTTATGCTCTTGAGAAACAAATTACTGCTGCTGCTGAAAAATATGGAATTGAACTTCCTGTTACTCGCTACCCTATTGGTGAAACTTATGATTTTCCTGAATTGAGTAAACTTCAGGAGAGGCTCCTTGATGATGATTACTATATACTTGATGAAGATTTATTCAGGGAACTGACAGAGTTTGCCGGCTCAGACCTTGAAACTATTAAGAAAATATTTGAAAAACACTCTTTGAAAAACAAAACCGTTCCTAATCCTGAGTTTGCTACATCTCCTATATGCATTGATGATCCTGATTTTGATTTCTCTGTTGATCTTTCACTTATACCTATGGTTGAAGTTGACCCCTTTTATGGCAGAGAAAATGATGATGCTATTGCACACCTAACTAAACTTGGTGAACTAGGTAGCCTGTTTACCACAGATGAGAAGATATGCTACTTTTATGTGACCAAGCTTCTTCCTTTCTCGTTGAAGGAAGGTGCTAAAGCATGGTATGATTCACTCCCATGCGGTTCTATTAAGAGTCCTCAGGACTTAGCTCACTCTTTTGTTGATAAGTACTTTCCTGCTCATATGCAACATGCTGCTTTACAAAGAATTTATAACTTTAAACAGTTGCAGGATGAGTCCCTCCCTAAAGCTTGGGGGAGGTACTGCGGTTTGATTCAGGCTAGACCAGGACATGGAGTTCCTAAGAATGAATTAATTGATATATTCTATGCTGGTTTAACTGATGAATCTAGGTCCTATTTGGACAGTTGTGCTGGTTGTGTTTTCAGGAATAGAACACCGGACGACGCGGAAGATTTAATGGGCAGAATTGCCAAGAACCATGAAGATTGGTCCGTCCCTGAACCACCTCCACCAATAAAGAAGAGGGGCATGTTTGTTCTAAGCCCCGAGGACATGCGAGAAGCAAAGAAGTCTATTAAAGAGAAAGGTATTAAAGCTGAAGATGTGAAGAATCTACCCCCTATTGAGAAGCTGTGTGAGCCTACCACACACCCTCCTATGGTAGAGGTACACTCTCTTTTAGATTTCAACACAAGTGACATCCCTCATGGTAAACCTCCTGATCAATGTTTATATGAGTTTGATAATTTTATTATGAAACAGAATCATTTTAATGAGAGGATAGAAAGTCAGTTGCATGATAATTCCCTTGCTATCAAAAAGTTGCTTGGTGTTTTAGATAGAACAGTTAATGATGTTCAATGTCTTGTGAAGCATTTTCATATGGTTCAAACTCAGCTTGATCAAATTTCTAATGTGCAAAAAGATTTGCTTGCTAACAATGCCAAACAAGATAAATTGCAGGCTTTTGGAATTAAGACCCGAGGAGGAACTAGTGCTCAAGATCCTCTTTATCCAGAGGGACATCCGAAGAGAATCGGGCAAGATTCTCAAATGCAGGAAGAAGAAATTGTTGTCTCTCCAAATAAGAAAAAGAAACATAAAGAGACTGACAATTCTAATGATCCTATTGCAGATGAAGAGCCAGCTATTGATCCCAACAGTGTATCTATCTCCGATGCTGAGACTGAAGACGGTGCTGAACCTGAAGGTAATGATAATGAGAAGAATGATCCGCCCGAAGTTCGAGAGGAAGAAGCACCTGACAAACGTAAGAGGTACACTAAAGAAGACTTCATCGCAAGAAAACATGGGAAGGAGAAAGAACCATGGGTACAGAAACCCATGCCCTTTCCAGGTAAGTCCATCAAATCTAAAGAAGAAGAGCATTATAATAAGTTTTGTGAATGGATTAAACCTCTTTTTCTTCAAATTCCTTTGACTGATGCTATTAAGTTACTTCCTTATTCGAAATATATGAAAGATATTGTCACTAACAAAATAAAAGTTCCTAATGATGCAATATCTACTATGCTAGCTAACTATTCTTTCAGTGGAAAGATTCCTGAGAAGCTCGGTGATCCAGGTATACCCACCATTCCTTGCTCCATAAAGAATAATTATGTCAAAACTGCTTTATGTGATCTTGGAGCGGGAGTGAGTATTATGCCTCTCTCTCTTTACGAGAGGCTTTGTTTAGAGAAACTAATTCCTACATATATCTCCCTTCAGATGGCTGACAAGTCAACCGTTGTTCCGATAGGTATTTGTGAGGATGTTCCAGTTGAAGTTGCTAATTGTTTAATTCTTACTGATTTTGTTGTGCTTGACATGCCCGAGGATGGGAGCATGTCCATTATTCTTGGTAGACCTTTCCTTAACACCGCAGGTGCTATTATTGATTGCAACAAAGGGAAGGTTACCTTTCATGTGAATGATAAAGAACACACGGTATATTTTCCGAAGAAGACCGACAGGAGGCATGCCCTCAACTCTATAGAGAATATCGAGACCATGAAAATTGGAGAATGGGACTGTCCACTACATGTGCCTCACAAATACAAAACTATCATGGTAGGGACAATGTCCATCAAGGTAAAAGTTCAGTGATTACTTTGTAGGAGGTGATACTTTTTGCTCTATATATCGCTTGTTTGTTGGTAAGACTTGATCAACCTTACTAGTAAACGTGTTTTATATGGATAAAAAATTGAGCTTTCTATGTTTTCATTTGTTTTTAGTATTGTCCTGCCTGCTGTACCAAGTATCTATGTTTTTGAAGCTTCACAATACTACTAACTACTTCAAGTTTTCAGAGAGTTTCGCAGCTTTTTGAACTTCGAAAAAATTTCAACAATGAAGTTTTCAGAAAAATTCCAGAAAAATTATATTCAAAATTTCCACAACGGGAGAGACCCGGAAAGTCCTGGGGCCAGCCAGGGGGGGCCACCAGTGGCCCAGACGGCCAGCTAGCGCGGCTAGCCCCTAGCCGCGCCCACAGGGCGCCTGGGGCCCACGGGACCCCCCTCCAGGTACTTCTTCTTCCCCTCTCTCTCTCTTTTTCCAGAAACCCGAGTTCTGGTCTTGTTCTTGCTGTTCTTGCTGTTCTTGGGGGCGATTCTTCGATCTCTCTCTACAGCCCATCATTTGAGCTGAAATTTTGAGCAAATACTCCCTGGTATGTGACTCCTCCACCCCTCCAATTAGATTTTTGATTGGTGGCCTCATTTGTGAGTATTTAGTAGTTCTTGGTGCTGTAGAGATGAGCTTGCATGCATGTGTAGAAAATTATTTTCCAAGTTTTGATGCAAGTCTATGCCTTGGGCAAGTGAGTTGAGTAGTTTGCCTTGGCTCACTTTGTTTTAATCCTCGTTTTTGTGAATTGTAAAAAATTTCAGAAATGAGTTTATTAGGAAGGGCAAAAGGATGGCTTGAGAAGAGGAGGCCCGCACACTCCGATCGAGTCACTAGGGCCGCAGCTTCACCAACGACTGCCAGGGTGAGCTATAATGAAGATCATGTGCCCCTGGAGTTGTTGGAAGATACAAGTCCAGCACGTGCGATGACATATCCATGTGACGAATTCATGGAAGCTGCGGGAATCAAGGATGAGCTTTATAATCTTTGTGCTAATGCAGTTTTGACACGGCTCGTCACCAGTCGTGTTACCCAGTATCAAAAACTCACCTCCATTTTCATTAACAGTTTTAGATATAATCCTGAATCAGGTGCTATTGAGTTTAAAATTTATAATGATCTTATCACCATGACTTTGGGAAATTTTTGTGAAGTAATAGGTGTGCCAAACGTTGGGAGGACGGCAAGGATGGCTACTCAGACCTTCGAGCTGAAAACCGTCATCAACTCTCTCTGCAGCATGGGTACGAGGGATATTCATCGGTCGAAGATCTCCAGTATCTTGTTTCCTCACCTCAGGTATTTTGCATATTATATTGCTAGAGGGGTGTTAGCTCGTGACAACACGAGCAGCATTTCTGCTCCGGATATTGCTATCCTGGCAGCAGCCCTCTCAGGGAGGTCTGATTATAATATTGGTACCTTAATTGCTCGACGCCTTGCTATGAACGGTAACAAGGGGGACTTATATGGTGGCGTTTATGCCACACTTATCTTAGAGCATCTTGGAGGTACCCCACACCCTGATGATACTCCTTTTACTTATTTAAGCTTTGATCTTGCTGCTATGAAAAGGCATAAGTTTGTTACCATGGGTTCTGAGCTTGATAACCTTGCTTATATCTTGCGTTTCGGAACTACCGCGGAACGCGAGATCCGTCTACCTGCACCTCTTTTGTTTGATTTTTCTCGCAGGAACGGATGGTCCTTTGATGTTGTCCAGTTCGATGAGTTCATGGTCCAGCATCAGTTCCATAACCCCATGGAGGGGGTTGTGCCCGACGAGGAGAGGCACGGTGAGATACCACATTTTCAGGATGAGACCGCCACCGAGTTTGGTGAAGGGTCTTCCTCTGTTTGGCGCTCGGAACCTTCCTCGTGGGAGACTCCGAGGAGTTCGGTGTACGCGCCATCATCCTTCTACGACCCTTGGTCTCACCACCATACCCCTGGAGCAGGAGGCTCCTGGGGGCAGTAGCTGCTACCAACTTAGGCCAAAAGCCTAAGCTTGGGGGAGTACGTGCCCTTCTCACTTTTCCATTGTATTATCCGTTTTATTCACTTTGATCTTTTTGAAGTTTTTACCCGTTCTTCTTTATTCCTCTATTCGCAAAAACAACAAAAAGATTTTCTCTTTCTTTTGCTTTGTTTTCAACTTTTGAAAAACCCAAAAAGATTTCCTTTCTCTCTTTAGTTTTGCTTTGTTTTCAGAGATCAGCTCGAGTCCGTGATGGCATTTGATTATATTTCCTACGTTCGATCGTGCAAGTGACAAGCAGTAATGACGAAGATCGACTGAAAGGAAGCAACAAGGAAGACCGGTATGAACTCTTATTGTTTCTACTTTTGTATATATGCCTGTACTTATGATCTAGAGACCAGCTTGTAGCGACATAGTGCTATGTTTACAATGCTATTCCAGTGGTTCATGCTTTCCTTGTGGCTAGTCTCGAATAACTAGAGTATATAATGTGTTATTGAAATGAGCTACATGCATTGCACTGTTCATAGTCTGGTATACTAAGGTGGTATTTCCCTCTAGAGAATTTTTGGATTGACTTGGCACATGCTTACACATGTTTAAGACTAAAAGTCTACTTTGCCTTGATGATCTTTGAGTTTTAGAATAGTTATATCACTTTCATGCCCGATTCAATGTTGCTTTGTCGCTCTGCATGATTATGACCGTTATTGCTCTCTAGTTGGTCGCTTTCCAGTCTTTTGTTAAAATCTCCACCCGTACTAGGCGGAATGACTGCTTGTGCATCCAAAACCTTTAAACCTGTTATGCCATATGAGTCCACTATACCTTCCTATACATGGTATTTACCTGCCATCCCTAACGAAGACTTTCATGTACCATCTCGAAATTAATCAAAAGCATTTCCCTTTTTGTGCCTATGTTTTAGCTCATGAGGAAGTAGTAGTTAATTCATGATCTCCTTAAGTTGGACAAGTTTCACTCCTGGATTGCATGTATAATGTGCGAACCCCTAAAATGAAAAGGAACTGGCATTGAGTGTGCCCGGCTCGAAAAGATAATATAACAAACAAACCCTCCTTCACGCTTTGTTCATGAGAAATCAGAAAACTTTGGCAGTGATAAACAAAGGAGATTAAGAGGATGTGATCGTCCTCATGCGGGAGCCGTTCCTCGAGACTTGTCTAGCTTAAAAAGTGACTGAGTTATCTGCTAGCATTCGTTGACAAAATATGCACCTCTCAAAACATATTTACTTCTGTTTTTTAAAACCAAGAGCTCTGGTACATGTTTAGTTTTTGTTTCCGATCACGGATTTTCAACTTTGCCAATAAAAGCCACGGTTCAAGAGTCTCACCTTCTTTCTTCAAAGCACTGACTAGGAGAGCATAGTTGTCATTCTGAGTGTAATGTGCATTGTCCCAAAGTATTACATTGTCTTCTGCATACTTGTGATATGATTTATTCTGAAATTCTTAGTTCTAGTCTCCTTTAAAACTCTGGAGGAGCCTCTGCATTTATGTTTTGCTTCACTCATGGAGGCTAGCGAGATACCACCTTAATATGCTCAAGCTATGTGCAATGTGATCTTGTCTTAATTTTCGGTAATATATTGTTTACTCTTAATTATTTGTGACTGGTCACTCGGAAGGAGGATTGATCCTTGCATTGTTCTCATAAGTACTGTTTTAATACTTGCTGAACTCTTTTCGTAGTACATGCCTATATACATCTAATGAAGCAAAAGAGTTTGTCAAAGTTTTCTTTGTCGCGTCCAGTTCGTTGAGCTGAATTGCTTGAGGACAAGCAATATGCTAAGCTTGGGGGAGTTGATATGTCTCAAACGTATCTACTTTTCCAAACACTTTTGATATTGTTTTGACCTCATTCTTGCATGATTTGGACTAAACTAACCCGGACCGACGCTGTTTTCAGCAGAGCTGCCTGTATGGTTTATTTGTGTGCAGGAAAACGGATTTTTAAGCATCTCAGAAAAATCCACGAAAAATCCACGCACCCGAAGAAACAAAATGCCAGAAGTGGGGCTAGAGGGGGGCCAGGGGGTGCCCAGGCGCCCTGTGGGCGCCCCCCCCCCCTGGGCCGCGCCGGGGGGGCGCCTGGGTGGGCCCCACTCCCCCTGGTGCCCTACTTTAGCCCGTATTTTTTCCTCCGACGCAGAAACCCCAGATCGGAAGTCCTTTCGCTGTTTTTCGTCGCGGAGCCGCCGCCACCCTCTGTTCTTCTTCGGGAGGGCTAATCTGGAGGCTGATTTGGCCTCCGGAGAGGGGAGATCGTCGCCATCGTCATCATCATCACCACTTCATCATCCCTTCATGACTTCCCCCTTCATGTGTGAGTAATTCCCTTGCTGTAGGCGAAGGGGATGGTAGGGATTGGATGAGTTAGATCATGTAATAGTTCGTCAGATTGTTGGGGGCATGTTGCCTATCATCTAGTATGGTGTTTATCATCTTTGTTACAACTTGTTATTCTTAATGCTTGACACTTAGGGCCCGAGTGCCATGATTTCAGATCTGAACCATATGTGTTTGCATGAATATATTTGTGTTCTTGATCCTATCTATGAGTTGTATGCACCTGTTACGGTTCGGAACCGGCGATCCCAAAAGTGACAGCTTGGGACACCAAAGGGGATGGTCCGTAGTTTGAGGATTACATGTATCCATTGAGTTCATTGCTTTGTTCCGGTGCTCTTTGACAGGAGCACCTTAATATCCATTAGTTCCTTTTGGCCCCGTTCGTAGCGGGATGGTAGGACAAAAGATGTTGTGCAAGTTCTTATTGCAAGCACGTACAACTACCTACGGGATACATGCCTAATGTTTGATATTTGCCTAGATGATCATTACTTTTCCGTGTGCCGTGCCCCGAGTTGGAAAGTATCTCATCCATGCAACGCCCAACCATCCATCTCCCTAGCCTACAGTATTTTAAACCTTGCTTGTCACTAGTTGCTACTTTTGCCATTTACTACTGTTATTTACTTTTGCTGTTTACTTTTACTATTACTATCATCACTATCATATCACTGTTACCACTTATCTTTTGTTGCAAGTTAGTATATTTCAGGTGCGGTTGAATTGAGAACTCAACTGTTAAAGCTTATAAATACTCTTTGGTTCCCCGTGTGTCGAATCAATAAATTGGGTTATTCTTACCCGCGAAGACTATCTCGATCCCTTACGGTTGAGGGTTATCAGTAGCCATACTTTTGACTCTTATAATGCTATGATAGATTTGTTTGGCCCACCACCTCTTTTGGTTAATGGAACTATCTTAACTTTAGAGCACGTAATGCAAAGGCTTGAAATTATCGAAAGTAAAGTTGCCACTATAGAGTTAGTTGAGAGTTTTGATAAAACGATCCATAACCAAATTACCCAATATGGATCTAAGGTAGGAGTTATTCTGATTTTTTTTTAAGAAAAAGAACCCATAGTTAAAGAGAAAATAGATCAAGATTCCACTAGAATTTATAAACTTGAGGATATTATTACCAATGTAGGGTCTGCTTTTTCAGCTGTGAGAAATACTTCAAACCCCTCTACTACTAAAATGGCCAAGTTTATGTATGTTCCTAAAAATAAGGGTGAATCTTCTAGTAAGGAAACTGCGGGTCTCAAATCAATAAGTGTTCACCCCAACTTTCTCACTATCATAAGGGAACCTTTTGCTACAAACGAATTTCTTGATTTCTTGCCTAGAAGTTTGATTATTAATAGGAAGGAAGAAACTCCTAAGAATTATAAGTGTTCAATTGAAGAATTGCCTACCAAATATGGCAATACCTAGATCTATTCTTGTATCATGCCTAGCTAGGGCGTTAAATGATAGTGCTTGTTGGGAGGCAACCCAATTTTATTTTCTTTGTTTTTACTTATGTTTAGTAATAAATAATTCATCTAGCTTCTGGTTAGATGTGGTTTTGTGTTTTAATTAGTGTTTGTGCCAAGTAGAACCTTTGGGAAGACTTGGGTGAAGTCTTTGCGATCTTGCTATAAAAAACAGAAACTTTTGCGCTCAGGTAAAATTCAAGGACAACCAAAAGCCTAAGCTTGGGGATGCCCTGGGAAGGCATCCCCTCTTTCGTCTTCGTCTATCGGTAACTTTACTTGAGACTATACTTTTATTCACCACATGATATGTGTTTTGCTTGGAGCGTCATGTATGATTTAATTCTTTGCTTTTTAGTTTACCACAATCATCCTTGTTGTACACACCTTTTGAGAGAGATACACATGAATCGGAATTTATTAGAATACTCTATGTGCTTCACTTATATCTTTTGAGCTAAGATAGTTTTGCTCTAGTGCTTCACTTATATCTTTTTAGAGCACGGTGGTGGTTTTATTTTATAGAAATTATTGATCTCTCATGCTTCACTTATATTATTTTGAGAGTCTTTTAGAACAGCATGGTAATTTGCCTTGGTTATAAAATTAGTCCTAATAAGATAGGCATCCAAGATGGGTATAATAAAAACTTTCATATAAAGTGCATTTAATACTATGAGAAGTTTGATACTTGATGATTGTTTTGAGATATGAGGATGGTGATATTAGAGTCATGCTAGTAGAGTAGTTGTGAATTTGAGAAATACTTGTGTTGAGGTTTGCAAGTCCCGTAGCATGCACGTATGGTAACCGTTGTATGACAAATTTGAAGCATGGGGTATTTCATTGATTGTCATCCATTGTGTGGAGGTCGGGATCGCGCGATGGTTAACTCCTACCAACCGTTACCCTAGGAGCATGCGTGTAGTACTTTGTTTTGATGACTTGTAGATTTTTGCAACAAGTATGTGAGTTCTTTATGACTAATGTTGAGTCCATGGATTATACGCACTCCCACCCTTCCACCATTGCTAGCCTCTCTTGTACCGCGCAACTTTTGCCGGTACCATACACCCACCATATACCTTCCTCAAAATAGCCACCATACCTACCTATTATGGCATTTCCATAGCCATTCCAAGATATATTGCCATGCAACTTTCCACCGTTCTGTTTACTATGACACGCTTCGTCGTTGTCATATTGACATGCATGATCATGTAAGTTGACATCGTATTTGTGGCAAGGCCACCATGCATAATTTTTCATACATGTCACTCTTGATTCATTGCACATCCCGGTACACTGCCGGAGGCATTCATATAGAGTCATATTTTGTTCTAGTATCGAGTTGTAATCTTTGAGTTGTAAATAAATAAAGTGTGATGATCATCATTATTAGAGCATTGTCCCAAGAAAAAAAAGGAAAGGCCAAAGGAAAAAAGAAAGGTCCAAAAAAGGAAAAAGAAAAAGAAAAGATAAAAAAGGGGGACAATGCTACTATCTTTTTCCACACGTGTGCGTCAAAGCAGCACCATGATCTTCATGATAAAGAGTCTCTTGTTTTGTCACTTTCATATACTAGTGGGAATTTTTATTATAGAACTTGGCTTGTATATTCCAACGATGGGCTTCCTCAAATGCCCTAAGTCTTCGTGAGCAAGCAAGTTGGATGCACACCCACTTAGTTTCTCTTGTTGAGCTTTCATACATTTATAGCTCTAGTGCATCCGTTGCATGGCAATCCCTACTCACTCACATTGATATCTATTGATGAGCATCTCCATAGCCCATTAATACGCCTAGTTGATGTGAGACCATCTTCCTCTTTTGTCTTCTCCACAACCACCACTCTATTCCACCTATAGTGCTATATCCATGGCTCACGCTCATGTATTGCGTGAAAGTTGAAAATGTTTGATTTTTTAAGTATGAAACAATTGCTTGGATGAAACCAGGGTTGTGCATGATTTGAGTATTTTGTGTGACGAAGATGGAACATAGCCAAACTATATGATTTTGTAGGGATGAACTTTCTTTGGCCATGTTATATTGAGAAGACATAATTGCTTTGTTAGTATGCTTGAAGTGTTATTATTCTTATGTCAATATTAAACTTTTGTCTTGAATCTTTTGAATCTGAACATTCAATCCACAATAAATAAAATTACATTGAGAATTATGTTGGGTAGCATTCCACATCAAAAATTCTGTTTTTATCATTTACCTACTCGAGGACGAGCAGGATTTAAGCTTGGGGATGCTTGATACGTCTCCAACGTATATATATTTTTTTATTGTTCCATGCTATTATATAATCTGTTTTGGATGTTTAATGGGCTTTATTATACACTTTTATATTATTTTTGGGACTAACCTACTAACCCAAGGCCAAGTGCAAATTGTTGTTTTTTGCCTATTTTAGTGTTTCGCAGAAAAGGAATATCAAACGGAGACCAAATGGAATGAAACCTTCGGGAGGATCGTTTTTGGAAGAAACGCAACCCAGAAGACTTGGAGTACACGCCAGGGAAGCCACGAGGTGGCCACGAGGCAGGGGGCGCGCCCAGGGGGTAGGCGCGCCCCCACCCTTGTGGGCCCCTCGTAGCTCCACCGACATGCCTCTTCATCCTATATATACCCATGTACCCTGAAAACATTCGAGAGCACCACGAAACCCTAATTCCACCGCCGCAACCTTCTGTACCCGTGAGATCCCATCTTGGGGCCTGTTTCGAAGCTCCACCAGAGGGGGAATCGATCACGGAGGGCTTCTACATCAACACCATAGCCTCTCCGATGAGTTGTGAGTAGTTTGCCACAGACCTTCAGGTCCATAGTTATTAGCTAGATGGCTTCTTCTCTCTCTTTGGATCTCAATACAAAGTTCTCCTCGATCTTCTTGGAGATCTATTTGATGTAATTCTTTTTGCGCTGTGTTTGTCAAGATCCGATGAATTGTGGGTTTATGATCAAGATTATCTATGAACAATATTTGATTTTTCTCTGAAATCATGTATGCATGATTTAAATATCTTTGTAAGTCTCTTCGAATTATCAGTTTGGTTTGGCCTACTAGATTGATATTTCTTGCAATGGGAGAAGTGCTTAGCTTTGGGTTCAATCTTGCGGTGTCCTTTCCGAGTGACAACAGGGGCAGCAAGACACGTATTGTATTGTTTCCATCGAGGATAAAAAGATGGGGTTTATATCATATTGCATGAGTTTATCCCTCTACATCATGTCATCTTGCTTAAAGCGTTACTCTGTTCTTACGAACTTAATACTCTAGATGCATGCTAGATAGCGGTAGATGTGTGGAGTAATAGTAGTAGATGCAGAATCGTTTCGGTCTACTTGTGACGGACGTGATGCCTATATACAATGATCATGCCTAGATATTCTCATAACTATGCTCTTTTCTATCAATTGCTCGACAGTAATTTGTTCACCCACCGTAGAAATCTGCTATCTTGAGAGAAGCCACTAGTGAAACCTATGGCCCCCGGGTCTATCTTCCATCATATCAATCTTCCATCAACTATTTATCTTTACTTTACTTTTATTCTGCAATCTTTACTTTCAATCTATATAACAAAAATACCAAAAATATTTATCTTATTATCTCTATCGGATCTAACTTTTGCAAGTGGTCGAGAAGGGATTGACAACCCCTTTATCGCGTTGGTTGCAAGGTTCTTATTTGTTTGTGTAGGTACGAGGGACTCACGTGTAGTCTCCTATTGGATTGATACCTTGGTTCTCAAAAACTGAGGGAAATACTTACGCTACTTTGCTTCATCACCCTTTCCTCTTCAAGGGAAAAACAACGCAAGCTCAAGAGGTAGCACTCACCTGCTGCTCGGAGCAGCGCTCGAATCTGCAGCAAACCTCTTCCAGCTTCCGATTGGGATGGCTGGATCAATTATGCTATATGGGCCGCAGCTGTTAAATTTTGAATCGGAGTGCGGTATACATGGGGCTCGGGAGGAAACAATTGTCGCTGTCGTCGACTGGATTCGGGAATCAATCGGTGAGCATGCTTGTCGAGTGAACGCTGAAGGCTCTCCAGACGCGCACGCTCGGCCACGGTGGCTAGGCATGCGGCCTCCAAGGCCCGAGCTTCGGAAGTCTCTCCCAAGATGGGGGGCTGAAGCGCTTCGATGTTACGGCAGCGCAACTCTTCCCTTTGCTCCGTAGTGAGGGCCTGAGGCACGTACTCATCGCGATCATATGACTGACCATCGTCGCTGCCGCCGCCACCTCCGCGAGGGTACCCAGGTGGATTGTGATGGGAGCCGACCATGAGGACCTCTGCCGCGGGGTCGCTACTCCTGCACTCGGAAAGTGTATCCACAGAACCAGTCAACAGATCGACTGGCCCGTAGGGGTACTCATCGGGCTCGATTGCCGCGACTTGGGGGTGGTCGACTGGCGAGCCACCGCATGCTTCACCCACCGCTAGAGCCGCGATCGACCGGACCGCTTGCGACGGCGTGCAGCGCGGAGAGCGGATGACGAGGGAGCCGACCGATACTGGGTCAACGGCTGCTAGAGAAGGACGCCACAAGCACTCGCGCGAAAGTGCGTTGCCCCGCGGATGAGAAGTGCCTCGACGTTGAGGGGGCCTCTTGGAGCCAGACGGAGTCGTCGGCGATGAAGACGAGCGCGACGAGTCGGATCTAGCGGCCCAGAGCCAGACCAACACCGGAAACCATGTTGATGAAGATCGAAAAAAACTTGCAACCTCACCGAAAGTCGCTAAAACACCTGCCCCTATTTGGGCGCCAACTGTCGTGGTACTAAGCCTGGCAGTGAGAGTAGGGGGTACGTAGTAGGAGGCAAGGTCCTAGCTACGGTGAGATTGTACACACGAGTTTTGCGAGTTCAGGCCCCTCTCGGAGGAGGTAAAAGCCCTACGTCTCGGTGCCCGGAGGCTGTCGACTGGAATATGGGTGTGTGTGTGTTACAGGAGGGTGTGAACCCTTGTACCGGAGGAGGAGGTGGCTTATATAGAGTGCGCCAGGACCCCAACCATCTCACGTTACAGAGGGTTCAATGTACATAAAGACAGGATGTTACTGATAATGCATGTAATAAAGAGTTATAAATGGCCTTTAAGACTACGGAGTGAATGCCCGACTGTTGCCATCTTGAGTGACCTTAGATCTTCTATGCTCCGAGTGGTGTCTTATTCGGTAGAGTGACTTCATCCTGATCGAATGGGATTGGAGTATCGGAGTGAGATACATGGTCGTGTGGATTGCACTCTTCGGTTACTTCAGGCGGTATCTTTTGTCATCCTTTCAATGTCCTTGACTCTAGGGTAGTGACCTTGAGTAGGGTGTCTAGGTCAGGCCTATGACCCTATCCTAGGTATATGGTATCATCACCAACCCCTCCACACCTCCTCTTACTCCACTGACTACAGAACCACGTCGCACCAGAACTAGTTAACCCTCATACACCTCTCCGTCTATGACTCCACTGCCGCGTCTTCCCATCTTCGGCTCGTTGCCGTCTGGCGCCTCGTCGTCGTCCATCGCCTTGGTGCGCTCCGCGCGGCGTGGTCAACAAACGAGAGTTATCGAAAGAAGATTGTACGTGGAGAGGCTGACAATGGGGACGCACCAGTTCCATGGACGCACCATGCAACCGCCTCCTTACTACGCGAAAATAAAATTATTCCTCCCACTGAAAGCTAGGACCCACCACATATATCTTCGCATGGAAGGAAGTGCCTCCTTATTCCTACCCCTGACACCTGGGACCCACCAGCAACATCTTCGCAAGCAGAAGTGCGTCCTTATTACAGGCAAAAAAATTGATTCCGCCCTTGACAGCTGGGACCCGCCAGCTATATCTTCGCACACAAGGAAGTGCCTCCTTGTCCTCCCTGGCAGTTGGGACCCACCCGATGGAAGCGTACGTAGCGTTATCTGTCTGGTCGCGAACATGTACGTACATAGCGGTCGATCGGTCTCTCTGCAGCGATGAATCGTGGCCGAGTAACGAGCGACATGTGTCGTACGCACAGTCCCTTCAAACACGTGTATACGTACGTAGAGACACATGGCAAAAAAAATGGCTACGTATGTACATATGGGCGGAGTCTCGAACGCGTACTCGTGCATACGTACGGCTAGGGCTGGTGTACATGGAGAGGCACCGAACGGCAGCAACAACATCGTGCTCATCGGCAGCCAACCAGCGGGGTCGGAACGGAGAAACATCATCGTGTTCATTGGGAGGCAACCGGCTTGGACAGAATAGCCGAAACCTGGTGTGGCGTACCGCAAAATGGAGGGAAACAACCTTCTACTGGAGCGCGTATGGTCGAAACGGGGTCCTGTTCACCCGGAAGGATCTGGCGTACCGCAAAAGGAGGAAACGACCTTCTGCTCGACCGGCTACGGTCGAAATGGGATCCTGTTCATCGGGAGGGGTTTGGCGTACCGCAAAACAGAGGAAACAGACTTGTGTTGGAGCGAGCGTTGCGGTCGAAACGAGGGTCTTATTCATTGGGGGGCTGGCGTACCGCAAAACGGGACTCCACGGGCTACCGTTCACTCACCGTCGACTTCATCCAGCCTCCACATGCACTGTTCATCCACCGCGTCTTCCTCTTCCTCCACCGGCTACTGTTCAACCAGCCCTCCACCAACTAGTGTTCATCCAGCCCTCCACGGGGTCCTGTTCATCCAACCAGCCCTCCACCAGCTACTGTTCAACCAGCCCTCCACGGGGTCATGTTCATCCACCCCCAATGCCTCGGCTGTGGCGGCCTCGTCTCGGGGTCCTGTTCATCCAGCGGCAACCGTAACGGCCTACTACCACGGGGTCCTGTTCATCTAACCCCACTGGGAACTGTTCATCCAACCCCAACCACGTACGTCTCGACTCATTCAACCAACCCCGCGTTCACTGTTCACCTAGAGGCAGTAGCTGGTTCGATCGACTTCAATAAGCAGCAGCAGCGATCGATCGGGTTTAGTTAGCAGCGGTAGCAAAGGAATCGCCCGGGTTCAGTTAGCAGCGAAGGGATCTATCGCTCGGGTTCAGTTAGCAGCGAAGGGATCTATCGCTCGGGTTCAGTAACGTAGCTAGTGCAATGGCTCGGGTTCAGTAAGCGAACGCCTCGCTCGAGTTCAGTTAGAGCCCAACGCCTCGCACATACACGCGACGTGTACGAGAGAAACACGCAAACTCCGTGCATAGCTCCGCTCCGACCACCCACCGTAACCGGGAACTCCCGGAAATTTTCCCCGCCCTCGCTTCTACCACGATTTTTTCATTAAATGGACGGCCCAAAGAATGTCATGCAGGTGCGTCCCTGGCCCGCGCAGGACGAAAAACCCATTTTATGTCATGATTTTTTGTCATAAAAGTAGGAGCCCACCACATCTATGATGATACATATTTTTGTCACAATTACCATCATATAAGTGTCATAAGCATGACAGGAAAAAAATCGTTCAGGCCAAAATGCCACGGATATGTTTTTTTGTAGTGCATGGAGCTCTCTGGTGCTGCTGATATGATTGTATACTTGGAAAGAATTCAATGAAAAAGTATTCAAGGGATATTGCTCGACGCCGGCTCAGGGGTTTCACCGGCTAAGGGAAGACCTTGGGCTTGTACATGTCATGCACTATTCCAGAATCTTCACCATGCTAATGCTTCAGCGGCCAACAGAACCTGATTGTAGAAATCATCATTTTCCTTCTCAATCGAGTAAATTGCAAGAAACCACCACTTTAAGGGTTAGGTTATCAAAAAGCACTACATTACATTTTTGTGACAAAAACCACCATGTCTACGATAATTGTTCTGCAAATAACACTGATCGGCGGATTATAGTGCTTTAAGCATGTTTATGACATACGGGTCCCGGTCGTCAGGAGGTGACTTGGCAAAAATATGCCACCTGGGCACTTTGACTAGTAAAAATCGCCACGTGGACACGCTGTTGTCTCTCTTTGACTGGTCCACTCCTACTCCTGTGCGCGCGGCGACGCATCCAGTGACGGGGACCGGCAGTGTAGAGCGGGGTGGCGTGTTCGGCGACGGCGACCAAGGGTGTAGAGCGCGGCGGCGCGCTCGACGAGGGCGACCAACGGTGTAGAGCGCGGTGACGCTCCATGGCGAGAATCACTCATCCTTGGCGACGAACAAAAGCGGCGCCACTGCTTGCCGTCGCGGTTGTGTTTACTCTTGATGTACTCGAGCTGCACCTCCACTTTGTAGGAAGTGACGGGGACAAGCTGCTTTACTCTAGTGAGCACCTCGTGGTCGACAACGACGCGCGCCTGGCCGCACCGATGCCGGAGCAAAGCTTGCCAGTGCCCAGCCTCGACGACATGTACGTGTGCCCCTCCGTCCCCCACCTTCCGCGCGCGTGTTAGTCGTCGTTGGCCTCCCCTCCTGCCGCAGTTTACCGCCGTCATGGGGTGGAGAAGAGGAGACAGAGCGGCGGCGGCTCGATCCAGATCGAGGTCGGCGTAGTGGGGGCTCGATCCAGATCGCGGTCGGCGCGACGGTGCTCCATCCAGATCGAGGACGGCGCGGCGGCGGCTCCAACCAAATCGAGGACAGCGCGACAGTTGACGGTCGCGGTTGGGCTCATCGCTGGTTGCCGGCGGAGGGGGGATGGAGGGCGACGGCGTGGGTGGGCATGGAAGGGGATTTTGACCAGTCAAAGTGCCCAGGTGGAGTTTTTTTGCCAAGTCACCTCCTGACTACCGGACCCGTCTGTCATAAACGTGCTTAAAGTGCTATAATCCGTCGATCAGTGTTTTTTTCAAAACAATTACACTAGAAATGGTGGTTTCTGTCGAAAAAAATGTAATGTAGTGTTTTATGATAACCTAGCCCTCAAACTGGTGTTTTTTATGCAATTTACTCTTCTCAATCCTCTAGTGATGTTTGGTGGGACAACCCATTGTTGCTGTAGGTACATTATGCAAGGCTTGTACTCCTTTTTCTTACATTATTGTTCAGCTGCAGATGCAAATCATCAAATGGGTAAGATGTATTTTTTTTTGCCATACCAAAAAAGGGATGTAGTTACTTACCATCCTACCATCATTGGGTTACACGACAATCGTGATTAGGAGAAGTATGATATCCCCTTCGATGAAAGATAAAACATTTAGAAGTAGTAGTCTGGCTGGGACCATATTTTCTCGTTGATAATCTATTATTTCTTTAAATGTAAAGCTTCTTTGTTTTTACATCCAAATATAGAAGGCATCAAACAATATTACGTCTGTACTGAAGAAAGAAGTACAAAACCTAAAAGGATTAAGTTATTGGTGCTTGAAGGTCGTCCAGGTAGATGACTATCAAGTATCAAGCACAATTGTAGCATTCAACAACCATCATTCCAAAGCGTTTACTTCGTACAATTCATCTACTACATGTGTGTTGCATTTCCACATTAATACCGCTTCTATTTGTAACTAGCATATTTATAGGACATGTTCTGTAATACATAAAAATTCTTGGTCTAATACTACATTTTTTAATTGTGAAGCAAAATTCAACATTATCAGGCCCAGTGGAATCTCATATGTCAATGAGTTACATCTAGGTGAACTGAACACACTTGCATACCGTTATAGTGTCGACCTAATAAAGAGCCGCAAGTTTCCTTTCATATAAGCAAAAGGGGAATATTTACTATCACAGTAAGATTGGATATGATCAAAGTATAATTCCGATGAAAAGCTCACTCTAATATTCCACCAAAAAATTGTAGCAAATCGGGGAATTCTTAGGCAATTCGATTTTGCTATGAAGAGGTATGGTAGAAAGAAGAATTTATCTAGGAAGAATCAAGCCATCACTGAGAAGAATATCACCTTGGGTCACATCAGGGTGGCGACGATGTTCGCTGTGGGAGCCAAGCAGATGGGTTGGACGGCGGGCAAAGGGCACCGGGAAGGAGTGGCTGGTGGCTAAGCCGGGCGGGGTTGAGGAAACCATTGTCGAGGTCGAAGCAGCGGCGAGGAGTCCCCGCGGCGCCATGGTAGCAGGGGCCAGGGAGCCGTCAACGACAGCAGCATCGAGTGTCGCCGGCCGTGGAAGGCCGCGGGTCGGCGGCAGTGGAAGGTCGCGGGTCGGCGGCAGTGGAAGGTCGCGGGTGTGGGGGCACTTGGGATAGGATTAGGCGTGTCGGCAGGGTAGGCGGTGGCGGCGCGTGGTGAGGCGGGGTGGAGATTGGATTGGGAGGCAGACTGCAGACTCGTGCGGGTGCCTGGGTATTTTTTTCCTTTTCTCTAGCACGTAACGGTTCGGATTGACTTACCATGAGGACCGCTGGTTCAATTACCACAAAGTATAAGGACCTTTTTGAAAAAAATGTTATGACGATGAACCCGACAACCTCAGTCCATGCTTTATTATTAGAGCAAGTATAATAAGGTACAATCAGCTGGCTATAAGGAATAAATAATTATATTTGTGATGAGTTGGATGAGAGAGAAGAGGAGAGAGAAGGAAAGCGGGCTGTAGATTAACAACCATCTGCAGGACAAACTCCAAGAAACATTGTGAGAGTGTACGGTGGGCCATGCATTAATAAAGTAGTACTCCCTCCGTCCGGAAATACTTGTCATCAAAATGGATAAAAAGGGATGTATCTAGATGTATTGTAGTTTTAGATACATCTATTTTTGTCCATTTTGATGACAAGTATTTTCGGACGGAGGGAGTACTATTTACCAACTAGCTACTATACATATTGGCTATAAGGTCGATTATATGTAACATGGCAACTCCATGTAGCCGGCTGTTAGCTATACTATTAACCATGCTCTCAGGGAAAGATGCAGCGGGAACTGTGCTTTATTTTAAATTTTAAGTTTGTAGTACGCTTTAAGGAAGTACTCCTATAACTCTAGCAAAGTTCAATAAAAAGGTCAAAGCTGGTATAGTAGCCTAGTTTTTACTTTTTTTTGGGTTAGAAAAAAATCAGGTATAGTAGCCTAGTTTTTCTTTTTAGACAAAGTATAGTAGTAGTAGGTGAGGAATCTCAGCCGTATTGGGCCGTCTTTGGGCTTGATTCTAAAAGGGCAAAGGGCGCACGATCAACCAGAACCGTTGATCTATGATCAGACGGTCGTTTTCTCAGATTGGCTGGAGTCTGCATTATATATATTGGCCCCCACCCTTGCTCTAGGCCTTATCTCTTCGTCTCGCAAAAGGAGAGAACCGAGATAGATTCCGACTAAAACCTCTCGCCGCCGACGACCAAGCTCGGAGACCTATTGACCTAGGTATACGACGTTCCTCCTCCTTGCTACGTCAATCTCTTCGTCTAGCTGTCCTCGTATCGATATTCTTTCTAGGTTTAGATCTGAGCTTTTCCCCGCCGCAGATCCATGTGCTGTTCTTCTATGCTCAGATGCGTATTACGAAATTCGATCGCCGTTTGTTAAAATAGGTTTGGATAGCGATGCTCAACTGGTTTTAAGAAGGGGCTCTCCGTTTCGTTTCAATTTCACCGGTTAATTTCCGCCAGTTTTCGATCTGGATTTATCGTGGCTTGCCTCTATTCATGTTCCGATTAGTCACGACGGAAGACTTTTTTATTATTTGTAGTTAGTTTGCGGTGGTAGATTGAGTTACAATTTGGGTAAGAAGAATAATCCCCTTCAGATACCAAAAGCAAGAAGAGCGACCCAATTCCAGAACAAGATTAGGTTGTCTACTAGTACTACGAAGCAAAGTGCTTCTGCTCGTTCGAAATCAACTGTCAACTTGAGATGTTCAGGCGGATAATGCTTAGGTTGCCTCCCAACTGATGCCAAAGACCAAAGTCAATCTTGCTAGTTTGTTGTAAATCCTTCTATTGAATATATAAATATTGATCTGCCTTTTATTATTTTTATGACTAATCGATCCGGGGTGTTGGCACTAGGTTATCCTTTCGCAAATAACTCTCACAAACGCTAGTACTCTTTGCTAGGCTGAAGAGCCCCTTGTACTTTGTGCCAGGTTGAACCCCCTTATAGCTACTGATAGTTGTGTTTTACAGTTCCTGATGTCGGACGCCGATGATTACCGTTGCTTTGTTGGGAGTCTGTCATGGAACACAACTGATGTGGATCTGAAGGATGCGTTTGGGAAATTTGGTCGAGTTACTGAGACCAAGGTATTTTCTTTTTCTTTTCATATGGGCTTTCCCTCACCAGTTATTACAATTTTGCACTTGTGATGCCGAGACATGTAAACAACTGGAATAATTTCTTGGTTGATCTATCATTCATTCTGTCCATTTGTTGAATTTGTCCATGAATTTTACGCTTAGTTAGCTGTGAACCTGCTCTAGGTTTTGGATGATTCCTTTGTATGGTAGTTGGTAAAGTGCATTGTAAGCATATGTGCATATCTTATGGTGGTGTGGTACAATCAGGATCTATTGATATGTGAACAAGGAATCTGTAAACATTGCCGAAGGAAATAATAGAGAATGGTGATGCTAGACACTGGCATTTCATGCTACTGATTTTAGCTTTTGCAAGTCGGTGGTATTATGTGGTTTGATATACCACTTTCCTTATGTTTTCTCTGGCTTGTTAACTCTTGTTGTCTGCCATGCTTTATATGCTGCATGTCTATCAATGTGCAGGTGGTTCTTGACAAGTTCTCTGGCCGATCACGCGGCTTTGGATTTGTGACTTTTGATGACAAGAAGGCCATGGAAGAAGCTGTTGAGGCTATGAATGGAATTGATCTGGATGGAAGGAATATTACTGTTGAAAGAGCACAACCTCAAGGTTCAGGCAGGGACCGTGATGGAGATCGAGACTATCGTGGTGGTGGTGACCGCTATGGTGGTGGTGGCCGTGATTTTGGTGGCGGTCGTGGTGGTGGTCGTGGTGGTGGCGGTGATTGCTACAAATGTGGCAAGCCTGGTCATTTTGCAAGGGAGTGCCCTTCTGGTGATGGTGGGGACAGGTATGGTAGCAGGGATGACAGGTATAGTAGCAGGGATGACAGGTATAGTAGTAGGGATGACAGGTATGGTAGCAGGGACGGTGGAAGGGATGACAAGTATGGTGGTAGCAACGGCAGCAGTCGCTATGGGCCTGACCGCGGTGGCGATCGCTATTCTGGGAGTCGTGATGGAGGAAGCCGCAGCAGTGGTGGTGGTGATCGTTACAGCCGTGACAGGTCTGGACCGTATGATCGTCGCAGCCGAGATGAATACTGATCTTGATGGTGGAGATTCTGTCTCAGGTATGAAAGGTATTGGATAATACTAGTGGTATGTTTGCTTTATCACATAAGGCAGCAAATGGTTTGCTGTTGTACTCTTATGAGAAGTTTAATGCTTTTGTTATCCATGCTGACGGGTGCTTGGTTTACCAATGTTCCTATCTGGATTTGGCTTGTAACCGGTTCCTTGGGAGCTTCAGTGGATTGCGTTATTTTGTCTGAGTTATATTTGGGATCCATGTTTCTGCGTTGCTCTGATGGTAGAAGTCCTGTCATGACACTGGCCTTTGGTGCTGTTCTTGTATTGCATCGCTGTGGTTATTGGGATTGCGGTCTTGATGTCAAGAATGTTGAAGAACTACAGCTCTTTATTTAGTCTCGTTGTGGTCTCGAGGAAAGAATCAATGTTCTGTGACCATCCCTCCTTAAAATATTCCATCAGAAACCTGTGACCAACGAAACAAATGGTAAAACCTTTTGTTTCAATTATTCCTTCTTAATAAGCTATGATTCTCACAGTAATTTTTCGCAGGCATTTGGCCTTTGTGTTACTATATTGGTCTGCTTGGCTTAGTGCTAAAATTTTGCTGTTCAACCATGGGTCCGAATGCTTGCCCTAGTACAGTTCTATGGCACTTCCCTCAGTTAGACCAACATAAGATCTTGCTGGCATGGGTCACTTTGTTCATCAACACTTCTTTGGGCTCCTAGTATAACGCACTGCTTCCTTGAGAACCTGGAAAGAGTTGCTTGCTTCACTGCGATGGGCTCTCTCTTACCTTTCCTGCTGCAACCCAAGTCTGATGGCCCTTAAGAAAGTTCTAGAATCTCCCATGTGAAGGTTCCTTTATTTCTGTGTTTCTTCAAGGGGGAACTGTTTGGTTTCTCAGCGAAGGTTGCCTACACTTGCTTGTGGTTAACTTCGCAGCGAGAAGGTCTTTCTTTTTGACAGTAGAGTGAGCTCCAAATGTTTTAAGTAAGGCAGCCTGATTCATATTGGCAAATGCGTGTGCCAATAATTTTGGCAACCTGAGCTCCAATGATTTTGTTGTTGCTGTGTTTGCCTTCTGTAAATTTGTACAAAATTCACCAGCTGTTGTCAAAAGGGCATGCTTGGTTCCAAATTATTGAAGTTTGAGCTTTGTCACAAGTCAAACTTCTCTATGTTTGACAAAGTCTATTTATTTTGTCTAGACCATGTTTAACTTTGAAAAGATTGGCTTCGGCAAAGCAGTAACTTACATATTTTGAAACCAAGCTAGTAGATTAGCGTGGGAACTGTTGTGCAGCAAGCATGTTTGTCTTGAAGTGGTGGAAAGAAATACAAAATGTATTTCAAAGCCATAATTTTGAAATGCCTGAGTTTGCCAGCTCATTATTGTCAAATCCCGTTGGTAGTCCCGTTTTTATATTTTACCTCAAGTAACCAGACCAAACTTTGGAAGCATTGCTTGTTCAGATTTTGTGGATATCAACAAAGACGTCTCCAAGAAAAGAATGCACAAAAAAAAAATGCCGCACTAGCACCAATGTTACACCAACATTGTTGTGCATGCTGAGTTTTTGCTCCGCTCTACCCTGTTCTCAAGAGGACCACTAAACTTAAGTCACCATGTACGGATGTACCACTGCACCACTTCCAAAGATTAGGTCACTGCTGCAAGCAAGATATCACTCCTAAACAGTTGTCACGCTCACATCCCTACGGCGATCATCACACCTAAACAATCGTCATGCTCACATCCCTACGACGGACATACACGTATACGAGCAATACCACTAAAGCGTCATCAAAGAGCCCATATGAGGCCATCTGACGGCTCCGCCTCAGTCTTCACTGAAGTATGACAGCAAGCCATTTATCACACTGGCAGGGTCGCACCGATGTCACATATCGCGCGTGGCACGCACACTCTCTGGCCCTGTTTGGATACCCTGGGTTAGAGTTAGTTTGGGTTAGTTTGGACTCAACTAACCCAAAAGTATCCAAACAGGAGGGTTAGTTTGGGTTAGATGCATCTAACCCATTCAAAAAAACTAACCCACCCAAGGGGAAATAGGACTAGGATCTGTAATAGTTGTATCTGCTTTCCTTTGGTTTGCATGGGCACGTGATACATTCCTAGCATGACGTTGGAACAAGCAAGGACCCAGCGTGATTCAGAGGGCAAGCCCATCCCGGGTAACTTTGTATCCTGACCCAAGCCGGAAGTTTGTCGAACTTGTAGTCTAGGACATTGGTAGGAGCATTGGTAGGGATCCGCATGGGCACGCTGAACAATCCGATGGCCACCCACAACACGAAACATCGGCCTCGCTCGTAGCGCTTGCCGATCATCCCTATCTCTACCGGGCCCGTATTCCCCGCCTCGCTGATACTTATTCATTTCTTTGAATCGATAAAGATGGGTATCCATGCCTCTTAGTTTCGGGGAGATACTGGTTATGCCAGTGTGGACAAGTTCAAATGGAGCAAACCCGCAAGAGCATGGAGCATAGGATTTGAATTAGCCCAATGCGGATGGCAGCGATCGAGCAACTAAACGAGCGAACTCCAAATAGAAATCTTTTGCGCTTTCCTAATGTGTTCTAACAGGTGTTACAAGCTTCGATAATCTAGCGTGAACTAACCCGAACTATGGTTTCGCTTCCCTAAACTATGTGGTATAATCACTTTAAGTGAAGCATGTCCCGATGATTCCCCGGATAGGAGAAGGCCAGCTGGGTCATTTGTTTGTATAATTACGAGTCAATTCACTCCTGCGGTTTTTGCCCGAGTCAAAAGACAAGCAAGTCCTTTGAGTACACAGCGAACGAAGTGCCAGAATGTGAGCCTAGGGTGAACAGTGCTTCGTTGAAGGACAAGCGTGGAGAATGCTGCAAGAACCAGAAAGTTTGAGCGCAAGGGTGCGAAATGTATTTCCCTGATGAAGACTTCCTAAGAGCATAGTTAGGAAACCGACCATCGCAGATTTGGGGAGGAATATGTGAAGGGCGTGATGTTATGAAGCAAGGTTGAATTCAGAGGATTGGTACGGGGAGCGACACTAGGATCTGGACGTAAAACTGGATCCCGAGGCACTTTAAAATGACGCCGCTGTGCCCGCGGTCCAATGATCCACCTATGTTTGTGTCGGATCTTATCCATCCTGCAACCAGGCCGTGGAATATGGAGGTGGTCAGAGAACATATGTATGAGATGGACGCCGAAGCAGTAGCGAACATTCCCATCAGTCATGTTGCCCAGCCGGAAAGAATGGAAGAGAAAGAAAGAACCTGAGAAGAGCTTAGTTGGAACTCTTTACCGGGATCATAGGGGCTATGCTCCCCTCTCTCTGTCTCAGTCCCAGCCAACGGCATAGCAACACCTACTCTTCCTTCTGATGCAGCCTTCCTGGATCCATAATTTGGCTTCCTCGTTTATTGATTGCTTGCAATCGCCACAACACCATTGAGTGAGCGTCATAGAATCCTCAAGGCGTGAAGTAGAAGTTCTTCGAACCTTGATTGTGTGTGTTCGTGCCCACTCCAATAGAGCATTTGGCCTTGTGAGCTTTGACTACGAAAGCTACCTATGTCAATCAGTATAGCCACTAGAGGGATTGGAACAGGTATATTCCTTCTCAGACAGTACTTTAAGACAAACACGGTTCACAAGGTGGATTTTCTATCTATTAGTTGACTACGGAGCTTCCTCATCCCGACCTATCTATATGTGAAAAGCTCTCCGCCAGAATCTTCGTAGTAGTAAGTCGTGGGTTACAAGCTGTCCCTTCCTCAAACCACCCCGCAATAGATATAGGGTTTACCAACCTCAGGCATGGACATAGACACCAGATCATTTTGATCGAGGACCCATTTTTGGAATAAAAAGGATAGAGACCAGACGTAGTCCAATCGGAAGGTCGTGCTTTAGAGAAAGACCTGTGTTCTATAGGAACAGCTGCCTATGTTCACCCGGCTGCCCTGCTTGTCGCAGAACCGCTGTGAAGCATCCATTCTATTCAATTAGAAATAGCATCTATAACTAGTAGTAGACGGTTGCTTCGAGGTCTCACAGGTCCTGCTTAAGCGAAAATGTAGTTGTGGAAGTAGTCTTGCCCACTTTGCCTTACGCTCATAGAGATCTATAAGTATCCCTCTTGTCTAAGTAGGTAAGTACGCTCGGCCCAGTACTAAACTTTAGCATTAAAGCCAGAGTCCTTCTTTTCATGAATGTTCAGGAAGAAGAGAATCCCTAAGTTAGAATTGAATGCCATCCCATTTCCTAAAGAAAGAGATTTCCAATATACGTGAATCACGAAAGAACCAATGCTGTAACTTGCTTCATCCGGCATTATAAGTAATCAATGAGATTTTCTTCCTCGAGAACAAAAAGCTACACAAGGAGAGCCTTGTTTACTGATATGTTACTAAAAGAGGTGATGGCCTCTGAATTGCAGGGTATGGAAAGTGGGTGTTAATCAACAAGATTATCTACATTTGCGGAAACCACTACTGGAATAAAGTTAGATCTTTATTTCATTTCAAGGAAAAGTTTCAGGGTTTAGCCACCACTCAGACAGTAGTGAAAAATAAAACTAACTCTAGGCGAAAGTGCACGGAGGATCTTTGATTCCTCCTACCTTATGAGCCCTTACGAAATGCCATTTTGAATGATGGACAAATCATGGGTGTCGGCGGTCTAGTCAGAGCATTTTGGAGCGCCTGAGCGGGCAAAGTAGGTTGACCCGTCCCGAGGGGGAGGGAACAAACGGGCAATTGAACACCATAGGGCACAAACGAATCGCCAGTAACGACCTGTATATATCAGGCAAGAGGTGCTACTCCGACCCGGAATCCTGCGTGATGGTTGGTCACCTTACCAATAATCTTCTTAATGTTGGAGAAAATGAGGATCATTGACTTAAATTGGAATTGATACCTAGACTACTTGGTTCTAGCTTGCCACCCCAGAAGGCAACGTATACACAAGTATAGACTATAGGTAACACTGTAGGGTACAGCCTTGGGTAGTCTTAGGGTTTTCCAAGATATGATATGATCGGGTTATTTATTAGAATTGGAAATAGCTAGACGAATAAGTAGGCTTTAAAAGGACGAATAAAGTAGTCCTTCTAACTCAAAGTACTCCAGCTTAAGGAAAGACATGGAGTCCCGCGGCCACCGCGACGGCCCCGTCCTTTTCCAGCTCATCGTCGCCGCAGCCTTTTACCTTTTGTTTGTTTTGTTACTGTTTCTGTTATCTCAAGCACCCATGTAACAGCAAGCATATCTACTTTTGGACCCTTGTACAACTACGGCGCGAGAACGAGAACCGCAAGTACCACGACTACATGAACGAGTCCAAGGCGACCCGACCAAGTACCCCTTCGGATATGTCAAGTTCGACTACGCGACAAGTACCCCTCCGATGCAAGTACAACTACGGACGGGAACAACTACATGATGAATCGCCAAGTACCACTACTTCCACTACCATCGCAAACGAGAACCCCAAGTACCACGACACCGACCCGAACATCTACGGGAAAACGAGCTCCGTGAACGTCTACCGTCGCCCCGTGTACGACTACTTCCTCTCCGAATGTGAACGCCTTCTTCCTCTACGTCTCGAACCGCCCCGAAACGCACGTGTCGGTGTACTAAGGTAGGGGTACCCCAGTACCCCAACTTGTGCACGGGCAGTTGCAGCTTCCCGCGGCAAGGTTTACTGCGGGCTCGCCGGAGACCTTCCTGCTCCTTATTAAACCATTCAAAAACAAAGTATACAAGACATAAGATCAAGACCCCGGCAAGAGGAGCTTGCCGGGAAGGCCGTGCCAGGCTCAAGATTGCTCCACTAACACAAGACCCTGGCAAGAGGAGCTTGCCAGGGGGATCGGAAGACAACGCCTCGGCGCTATACGCGCCCCGGCAAGGGGCCCGGGAGCGGCAAGTTCCCGGGCCCGGCAAGATCAAGGCCCCGGCAAGGTACTTGCCGGGAAGGCTGCGCTGTGTGCCCGCGCTCCAGCTCATCGGCCCACGCGTCGCCCTGGGGCCTATCCAGGGACGCGTGGCGGATGGCTGTGCAGCCGGGGGTACACGGTGGCACTCCACGGCGATAAATCCGTCGCCGTGGCGGACGGAGACGCTAAGGCGGGAGCTTTTGGGGTCGACGGCGACGGGCATTAAATGCCCTTGTCCCCCACTGTTAGAGTAGGTATAGACCACTGTTCTGTACTGTAGCTCCACTGTTCCCGCACTGTTACAACTACCACCTCTTTTACTTTTTTACCCCTTTCTCCTACGTTGACACCTGTCGGTGACCCCTTGCACTATAAAAGGAGGCCCATGCACAACGTGGAGGGGGTTCGAAACCTAGATCACTCTCACGCACGGTGTAGCTGCTTCTTCAAGCTCCCGAGCGCTCAACTCAATACACAACCAAGCAGGAGTAGGGTTTTACGCATCCGTGCGGCCCGAACCTGGGTAAAACTGCCCGCGTGTTTGCTTCGATCTGCTCTTTGTGCTCCCTCCGCCCTCGTACCGCACAGACAAGGGGCTCCGGTCCCATAGGTGTTCGTGGCGGACAGTTTCCCCCGACATCTTTGGCGCGCCAGGTAGGGGGCGTCGAGGTTGTGCGAACCTGATCCGGCGTTCGCGCGGGCGCATCCTTCATCAACCTCTCCAGCTTCATCAGCAACTTCGTCAGCGACAACTCCATGGCCCCGAAGAAGAAGCCTTCGGAGGTCGGAGGCCCGTCTGCGTCTCTTCCGCCGCCACCAGAGCCAACGGTGGGCGGGGGAGACGCCGTCGGAAGGGTGGTTGCCGGCGAGGACACTCACGGTGCCACCAGATCCAAGAACAGGACGGACGACCGGACCTCGGTCTCCGTGGACGCGCCGCGTCCATCACAGCACACGACGACCCCGCAGCGCCATACCACGGGAGGTGGTATTCGCTTGCTGGGGCAAGGCCAAACTGGAGGTTCGCGGGACGCCCCGGACCCCCGTCCGGGCACAAGCAAAGCGAAGGCGCCGGCGCGGGACCCCGCTCCTTCTAACGTCGTTAGAAGTCCGAGCGTATCCCGCTCCTCGCACCGCTCACCCGCGTTCCCCACTACTCCGGCAGAAGCGCTCGCAAGGGCGCAGCTGCTCCTCGATTTTCCTCCGGCGGCCGACAAGGCCGAAGAATGGAGGGCCACTATCCGGAGCCTGATAGACTTCGCCAACAACGACTCTCCGCAGCAGCCGTCGGCCTCACGGCCGCGGCAACCTGAGAAGACGAAGGCTATCGGCGACAAGACTGCCGGGGGTGCGACAAGCGTGCACTCCCCGCCGCAGAAGCAGAAGACGCCGCCCCGCCGGAACAACCCCGACGACGGCTCCACAGCCTCGTCGGACCCGCGGACCCGTCGGGACCAGCGCCAGGTCCTCGACGACCGGCGAGATGAAGACGCTCGAACCACGATCGAGCGCCGCCGAGAAGCTCGGCGACAATCCGACAAGAGAGCTGGGAACACTGTCGACGCGCACGCGCCCGGTGAACCAGGCGACTTGCCGTACGCGGCAGGCTGCCCTGCGTTCACCCGCGAGCTGCGGCGCGTCCAGTGGCCCAGCATGAAGAACTTTAAGCCCGACGTACCGGAGAAGTACGACGGCAAGACGCACCCCTCGGAGTTTCTCAGCGTCTACACTATCGCAGTGCAAGCTGCCGGGGGGCGCGACGAGAAGATCCTAGCCAACTACTTCCCGCTCGTGCTGAAGCCGAACGTCCGTTCGTGGCTCATGCACTTGCCGGAAGGCTCTATCTCTTCTTGGGCCGACCTCTGCCATCAGTTTGTTGGCGCCTTCACCGGCGGCCACAAACCCCATGGCCAGGAGAGCGATCTCCACATCTTGGCTCAGAAGGAAGGCGAACCCCTGCGCAAATATATCCAACGCTTCAGCCGGGTGCAGCACAACATCCCTGACGTTCACCCTGCCGCGGTCATCAGCGCGTTCCATCAGAACGTGCGTAACCGCCGCATGCGTGAGGAGATGGCGATGACCAAGATTAGGGACGTCAGCGAGCTCTACGCTCTTGCTGACAAGTGCGCCCGCGCGAAAGAGGGGAGGAAACTCCCCGGGGAGGATGCTGGCGCAGGGGGAAGCGACAGCGACGACGCCGCCCCGGCAAAGAAGAGCCGGCGGCGGAACAACAGAAAGAAGGGCAAGAAGGAAGTGCTTGCCGTCGAGAAGTCCGGCAAGGAGGCCCCCGCCAAGCAAGCGCAGGCTGGCGGCTCCGGCAAGGAGCCTGCCCCTGCGGCGGCGGCCGACAAGCCGGGTAGCTCCGACAAGCAATACTGTAAGATTCACCGCACCAAGGGTCACGATCTCTCCAACTGCAAGCGCGTCGAGTACCTCGTCGAGCAGCAAAAAGCTGAGTACGAGAGGCGCGACAAGGAGAAGGCCCAAGGTGGCGGGGAAGAGCCCAGCAAGAAGCGGCCGTTCAACGGCCGGGGAGGACGCCGCGGCAAGGCTAAGCAGCGGCAAGGGGATCGACCTCCCCGGGGCCGCGACAACGACGAAGACGACGATGAAGACATGGAGGATGACGAGAACAGCGAGCAGGAGTTCCAGAAGGCCACGGAGGTCCTGTGCGTCGACGGTGGCGCCTCCCTGCACACCTCCCACCGCCAGCTAAAACAGTGGGTGCGTGAGGTGAATGCAGCGGAGCTGCCCGTGGAGTCGCGCAGGCTCCTCAAATGGTCCAGCACGCCCATCGTTTTTGATCTTAAGGATCACCCTGACCGCACCACCGCGGTCGGGTGCTTGCCGATGCTGGTTTCTCCCACCATCCGCAACCTCAAGGTCACCAAAATGTTGGTTGACGGCGGGGCCGGCCTGAACTTGATCTCCTCTGCTGTGATCAAGAAGCTCCAAATCCAAGATGGCGAGCTCGAAGAGACCGGTTCATTCCAAGGAATCAACCCGGGAAGGAGCAAGCCCAAGGGAAAGATCACTCTGCCGGTGACCTTTGGCGGGGAGCTCAACTTCAGGACTGAGCGCATCACCTTTGACGTCGCTGATATTCCATTGCCCTACAATGGAATACTCGGCCGTCCCGCCCTCGCCAAGTTCATGGCAGCTTCCCACTATGCCTATAACGTGCTGAAGATGCCGGGGCCGATAAGCGTCATCACTGTCCACAGCGACAAGAAAGATGCGCTTATTTGCGCCGACAAGATTTACCGGGATGCGGCAGCTGCGGCCGAGAAGGATACTCTTGCCGCTGAAGCTCCCGGGGGGAAGAAGACGAAGACCAAGTCCGGCAAGTGCTCTGGGACCCACTCCGGCAATCGTACCTCTTCGGAGTGCTGCGCTGCCGTCGAGGACGTTCCATCGAGCTCCACCGGCAAGAGCAAGAAAGGAATGGCTGCTCCTCCGGCAACCAAGAAGGTGTCCGCAAAGGAGGATGGCACTGGTGGTACCTTCACCATCAGTGCCGCCCTTGACAGCAAATAGGAAAGCGCGCTCGTCGCCTTCCTGCGGGCGAATGTCGATGTGTTTGCTTGGCAACCATCTGACATCCCCGGTGTTCCCAGGAAGGTGATTGAGCACAAGCTTGCTGTCTGTCCTCATGCGCGGCCCATCAAGCAGAAAGTGAGGAAGCAAGCCGTGGAGCGCCAAGAGTTCATCAATGAGGAGATCAAGAAACTAGAGGCAGCAGGTCTAGTTAGAGGTGTGATCCATCCGACGTGGCTGGCAAACCCAGTCGTCGTGCGCAAGGCCAACGGGAAGTGGAGACTGTGTATAGACTTCACCGATGTGAATAAAGCATGTCCCAAGGATCCCTTCCCTTTGCCGCGCATTGACCAGATCGTTGACTCCACTGCCGGATGTGAGCTACTCTGTTTTCTTGATGCATACTCAGGCTATCATCAGATTTTCATGGCCAAGGAGGATGAAGAGAAGACTGCATTTATCACTCCATGTGGCACTTATTGCTTTATCCGCATGCCATTTGGACTGAAGAATGCAGGCTCAACCTTTGCAAGGGTAGTGTACACTGCTTTTGAGCCACAGATCCACAGAAATGTAGAAGCTTACATGGATGACATCGTGGTGAAGAGCAAAAGCAAGGAAACCCTGATTCAAGACTTGGAAGAAACGTTTCAGAACCTGCGCAGGATACAGCTTAAGTTGAACCCCGAGAAGTGCGTCTTTGGGGTCCCCTCCGGCAAGCTTCTCGGGTTCTTTGTATCACAGAGGGGGATTGAAGCTAACCCCGACAAGATCAAAGCCATTGAGCAGATAGAAGCTCCGAAGCGCGTCAAGGATGTCAGAAGGCTTGCAGGTTGTGTTGCTGCCCTCAGTAGGTTCATTTCAAAGTCCGCAGAACGCGCCCTACCTTTCTTCAAAATTTTGAAAAAGGCAGGTCCCATGAAGTGGACTCCGGAAGCGGAGGCGGCGTTGCAGGATTTGAAACGGTACCTGTCCTCCACTCCTATACTTGTCGCACCTAAACCACAGGAAAAGTTGTTGCTATACTTAGCGGCAACCAACCAGGTGGTTAGTGCTGCGTTAGTAGCGGAGAGGGAGTCCGACGAGGAGTCAGCATCACCGGCAAGCGAATCCAGCGACAAGCAGGGGGCTGTCCCGACAAGCTCTGGCCCCGACAAGGAAGACTCTGCGCAGGAACAAGGAGAGGTGCGGAAGAAGATGGTGCAGCGCCCAGTCTATTTTGTAAGTTCCCTTCTCCAGGGGGCTAGATCAAGATACTCTGGTGTGCAAAAATTGCTTTTCGGCCTCCTCATGGCCTCAAGAAAGCTGCGCCACTACTTCCAAGCCCATGAGATAACAGTGGTCACTCGCTTTCCGTTGAAGAGGATATTGCACAATCCAGAAGCAACAGGCAGGATCGTTGAGTGGGCACTGGAGCTGTCAAGCTTTGGACTCAAGTTTGAAAGTACTTCAACCATACAGAGCCGAGCTTTGGCAGAATTCATTGCCGAATGGACCCCGACGCCAGACGAAGAAATTCAAGAAACAAGCGCACCCGTGCAAGAGGCGACAAGTGAATGGGTAATGTATTTTGACGGTGCCTTCTCGCTGCAAGGCGCCGGTGCCGGCGTGGTACTCATCGCGCCCACCGGAGAGCACCTCAAATATGTTATCCAGATGCACTTTCCCAGGGAGCAAGCGACAAACAACACCGCAGAATATGAAGGCTTGCTTGCCGGCCTCAGGATTGCGGCCGAACTTGGGATCAGAAAGCTGATTGTGCGGGGAGATTCTCAGTTGGTGGTCCGACAAGTTAACAAGAGCTATCAGAGCCCTTTGATGGAAGCTTATGTCGATGAAGTGAGAAAGCTTGAAGAGCACTTTGAAGGTTTGCAGATGGAGCACGTTCCGAGAGCTCAAAATGAAATTGCAGATGGCCTTTCAAAGTGCGCCGCGATGAAGTTACCTGTGGAACCAGGGACCTTTTTGCTCAAGCTGACTCAACCATCCGTTACACCATCAATTGGGCAATCCAAGAAGAGGAAGTTGGTCTCCGGCGACTACTTGCCGGCGGATCTTCCTGAAAACGCCGCCAAAGTTCCCAAGATCAACAACAACAACGCTGAGGAACAGTTTGCTCCTGCAAGCCCTCGGGCTTGTACAGTTGAAGCAAGTGTTCCCGACAAGCCTCGCCCCGGCGAGCTTGCCGGGGGACCGTCAGCTCCGGCAGAACCAGAGGTCTTTGCCGTAGAAGCTGAGGTTCCCGCAGCGGCCCTCGAGCCTTTAGTCCTTGCCGTCGAGCCTCGGGCTCCGGCATGGGCGCAGCAGATCGTCCGTTTTCTGCAAACTGGAGAACTTCCCGACGACCCTCAAGAGATAGAGAAGATAACCAGGCAGTCAAGTATGTATCAGTTCGTGGATAACGAGCTATACAGAAGAAGACTCAACGGTGTCAGGTTGAAGTGCATCTCCAGAGAAGATGGACAGAAGCTGTTGGCAGAAATACACGGAGGCATATGCGGCCACCACATTGGCGCAAGGGCGCTTGCCCGGAAAGCTTTCCGGCAAGGGTTCTTTTGGCAAGAAGCCCTCCAAGATGCAACTGCACTAGTAACCAAGTGTGAAGCGTGCCAGTTCCATGCAAAGCAAATTCATCAGCCAGCTCAAGCTCTCCAAACAATCCCTTTATCATGGCCCTTCTCGGTCTGGGGGCTCGACATCCTCGGCCCTTTCCCTCGAGCTGTCGGGGGCTTTGAGTACTTGTACGTTGCAATCGACAAGTTCACAAAGTGGCCAGAAGTGGAGCCAGTGAGAAAGGTGACAGCACAGTCAGCAGTCAGGTTCTTCAGGTCGATTGTTTGCCGTTTCGGGATCCCTAACAGGATCATCACCGACAACGGTACGCAATTTACTAGTCGCACCTTCATGCAGTACGTCCAAGACCTTGGCGCCAAGGTCTGTTTCGCTTCTGTTGCTCACCCGAGGAGCAACGGCCAAGCGGAGAGGGCAAATGCTGAAGTGCTGCGCGGACTCAAGACAAGGACCTTTGACAGGCTGCGCAAGTGCGGAAGGAATTGGATAGAGGAGCTCCCGGCGGCTCTTTGGTCAATCAGAACGACACCAAGTCGAGCCACCGGTCAGACACCTTTTGCTCTAGTCTATGGAGCAGAGGCAGTTCTCCCCACGGAACTCGTATACGGATCTCCTCGAGTACTCGCTTATGATGAGCTCGAGCAAGAGCAACTGCGGCAAGATGACGCATTGCTCCTTGAGGAGGCACGTCTCCAGGCTGCTGTACGAGCTGCTCGATACCAGCAAGCTTTGCGCCGCTACCATAGCCGCAAAGTCAAGGCCAGGAGTCTCGAGGAAGGCGACCTTGTTCTTCGGCGTGTTCAGTCCGCCAAGAATTCCAACAAGTTGACGCCGAAGTGGGAAGGCCCTTATCGGGTGAGACAAGTTACGAGGCCTGGCGCTGTCCGCCTCGAGACCGAAGAAGGCTTACCGGTGAGCAACTCCTGGAACATAGAGCATCTTCGCAAGTTTCACCCCTAAGGCGCGGTTGCCGTGATCCGCTCCGGCAACCACCTTTTGTACAAGCTTTGCCGCTGTTGCATGTAACCCTTTGTACAAAGCCGGGCGCAGATCCCGTGCATCAGTAAAGCTTTCGTGTTTTTCGCATCGATTGCCTTTTGCATGCTTCTCTTTGCTGTTTGCATGTTCTGTTTGGCATTTGATGCAACACTCGGATATACGGTAAGCACTATTACGCCGAAAGGCAATATGCTTGTTTCCATCTCCCTTTCCTTTTCTCTTAAGCAGAAGGAACGTTCCTCGCGCACAAGTTTGCCCGGGGGGAAGGAGGTGGAGGAGGAACTAAGTGCTGTTCAAGTAAGAGAAGCCTTACCGGAAAGCAAGCAATATGAGCAAGCAGCATATGAAAGATAAGTTGTTAGAATTTGACCAGTTCAAATTTTAAATGTTGGTTGTCTTCCTTGAACGATCACACTTTGTATGGAAAACCTGTGCGCGGAGGAACCTACCCGTAGCTTGCCGCACCCTTATCTTGTTTTCGAGTTCACTCAACGATTTAAGTGAGCTGCGACAAGTGTCGCGCCCTTGCCTCGTTTCCGAGTACGCTCAGCAAGCTAAGTGCGTTGCGACTAGCTGCGGCAAGGTTGCTTACCGGCAAGGACCTTGGCCAGCAGGCTGCTCAGAGTCCAGCACTCAGCGCTCGCGGCAAGGGCCCCTTGCCGGCGAGCTCCCCGGGAGCGTAGGGTGAAAAACATACAAAGTCAAAGATTGAAACAAGGAAGATAACATTGCACTGATTGATCGAAGTAAAGCAAATATCTTACAAAGGATAGTTTGTCGCGATGGACTAATAGGTTCATAACATAATGTGCAGCAACAAAAAGATAAAGATAAATGGAGCCCTAGTCTACGCGGTCGCCTTCTTTCCTGCCAAGCTTTGCCACCTTGGCGATGATGTGGCCGACCTGCTCCTTCAGGGCCTCCGTATCTGCATCTGCCGGCAGGGTGCGAAGAACGTTCGTGAGGTTGATTCCCGGGTTGCGGTACACGATCTTCGTCAACACCCGCTCCAGAGTTCCCGCGCAGAGCCGGCGCGACTCCTCGGCCAGCTGCGCGGGGATGCGGTTCCGGAGACCTGCAAGAGCCGGAGCAACCCCTCTGAAGAAGAGGCTGAGCTTGGCGCTGTGCGGGAGATCCGGGTCCGGCGAGTAGATAAGATGTTCGACCTTCAACGCCAGCAACTCCTGGTCAATATTGGACGCAGAAGAAACCAGCTCTTCGGTCCACACTTCAATAGTCTGTCGGAAGAGCTCGGATGCCTTGTTGACGCTCTCCACCAAGGTTCGCTCCTTGCGGAGCTCATCCTTCAACTTGGTCTCCTGGGCCCGGGCGGCATCGAGCGATTCCTTCAGGGTGGTGACCTTCAGCTCCAAGTCCTCAATGGAGTCCTTGGCGGCCTTCAGCTCGTCACCCCTCTTGGATAAACTCACCTGAAGCTCTGAGTTTGTGTGAGCATCCTTCTCGCGCTCCAAGATGAGCGCGGCAACCTTCTCGGCGCTCACCTTCATCGCCTTCTCCAGTTGTTCGACCTTGGCGGCGAGCTCTTTCTTGGCGTCCTCCGCGGCAGCCGCGGCGGCTTTCGCCTCCTTCAGCTCCCCGCCAAGGGCAGCCTCGCGAGCGGCAAGGTCTTCTTCATGAGAGTCCAGCTCGACCTTCCGCTGCGCGAGCTCTCCCTCTCGCCGGGACATCTCCACCCCGGCGAGACGCTGCTGTTCATCGGCTTCGGCCTTCTCGAGTACCCACTCCTGGTACTCGCCGGCGAGACGCTCACGCTCCTCCGCCACCTGGCGGAGGGCAGCCTGATTGGCGGCGCTGAGCTCCGCCGCACGTTTCTCCATCTCTGCCGCGGCCTTGGCGGCAAGAGCCTCCCGGGAAGCGAGCTTTGCTTGCCTGGCCCGATAAAGGGCCAGGAGCTGATGAAGCAACCGCTCCTCCTCGGGCCCCTCACCTCCACCGGGCGCCTGGACGATCTTCAGGCCTGCGGAGGCGAGGACTTCTCCGTCGAACGCCTCGCCCTCCGCAGGAGCTCGCGACGAAGACCCCCACGGCATCTGGATGAAGACGCCATTGGGGGCCTCGAGATAGAACCTCTGCTCCTCGCCGGCGGAGGGACCGGTGGCCGGTGCAGCATCCGATGCTCCCGCCGCCTCCGGGTCGGCGGTGCGGCCACCGTCCCCCTCCCCGGCCGCTGCGTCTGCAGCCGGAGCAGTCTCTTGCACGGCCGGCTCGGCGGCCTCGGTTACCTCCTCGACGACTGGAGCGTCGCCGCCGCCGCCCTGCGCGTCCTCCTCCTCGAGGATAATCACCTCCGTCTCCATGGGCGCAGGAGGAGGAAGATCTAGAAAGAAGAAGAAGACAAAGAAGTTCAAGACTCAAGCAAATATCCAAAAAAAGAGACAAGCCAAGAAGACAAATCACAAAGATTACCTTGGCGGACGTCCTCAGCGGCGGGCTCCCTCGCCGGGGAGCTCGGCCTCGTCGGAGTAGTCACCCTCGCCGGGGAACTTGGCCTTGGCGGGGTGGCCGCCCTTGCCGGGCTGCTCGCCCCAGGCGGGGTACTCTGCCTCGGCGGAGTACCCACCCTGGGCGGAGCACTCTCCCTTGCCGGAGAGTTCTGCCTTGGCGGGGATGGCGGGGCCTGCGGCTCCTCAGCGGTGGTCTCCGGGCGCTCTTCCCGCTGCGGCTCCTCCTCTACACAAAGCAAGACAAGAAAAGTCAAGGCACGAAGACAAAATCAAAGCCTCAGGCGTTCCCCAAAGCGAAAAGAGAAAACCCCAGACTTACGCTGGGGGCTGCGCTGCGGGACACGCTGGGGGCTGCTCCTCGGAGCAGCGCTCGGGTCCGGCAGGCTCGGCTCCGGCACGCCCTCTGTTGCCGCCGCTGCCGAGTCCTCCGCGACCTCGGCCTCGGGCGCCTTGGCCTTCTTCGCTGCGCGATGGGCCAGGGTCCTGAAATCAGAACAGAAGACAGAGTCAGCGTCAGCAGAAGAATCAAGACAGAAATCAAGAAGATATGAGGTCCAGAATCCTTACTCTTGATCCTCCTCGTCGTCCTCGCTCAGGGCGGAGAAGTCATACTCCACCGTGGGCGCGTCGGCGCGAGGAGCGGAAGATGAAGACTCCCTCGCGCGCTTGGTGTTCACCGGGGCTGGGGGCTGCGAGGACCCAGCCCCTGTGGCTACCGGCGCCCGAGGAGCGGGCGGAGCCGTTGCTCCGCTCCGAGAAGACCCCTGCCGTCTCGCTGCCGGCCTGCGGGGCGCCTCCGTCGTGGTCCGCGCACGGGCCGCCTCCGCTGCGGCTGGTGCGCCGGACGGCCTTGGCGCGGCTTGACTCCCCCGTGGAGCCGCCCGCCGAGGTGGCTGTTGCCGGGGCGCCTGCGCCCTCTCCCCCTTCGCCGCCTTGCGGAGGCGCTTTGCCGGGGACTGCTTCGGGCTTGCCGGGGGCGGGGAGCTCTCCGACGAGGAGAGGTCGTCGGCGTATAACTCCGTGGATCCGCCGGAGTCTTCGGCCTCCTCCTCCTCCTCCTCCTCTGCCCCGGCCGGCTCGCTGGGCCCAGCGTCCAGCGCTGCGGCCCTCTTTCCCTTGGCGCCTCCGCCCCTCGCGGCGCCTCTGCTCCCTCCGGCGGTGCCCTCCATTGCCGCAGCCTCCGTCGCGATCCCATGGATCCCGGAGTGCCTCAACGAGGGGACCCCGGCGAGCGCGTCGGGTGGGAGATTCAGCAACCTGCGGATCTCCGCCTCCTCCGCCTGGGTGGACGCCTCCTCGGCCTCCGCCTCCTCCGGCGAGAACCCGAAGACTCCTGCCGCCGCGGCTGCGGCGGCCTCCTCAGCCCGAGAAGCAATATAGGCGATTTCTTGGTCGGTGGTGTCCCGCGTGTGCAGCTTGAGGTCCTCCTTGTTACTCGCCACCTCGGCGAGGTTGTCGTAGAAGTTGAGGACGTCGATGGGCTTCGGGGCGATCCACGAGCGGTCCAAGCCATGCGAGTCGCACATGGGCATCATGGCAAGGATCCGGTCCCTCGCGGCGTTGTTGCAGAGCGGCACCACTTCCCGGGGAGTCCTGAACCACTCAGGGTGCGTCGGGTCGTACTTAAAGAGTTCTCGTACCATTCCGCGCAGCTCCAGAGTGGTGAAGTTGAAATTGAGCCCGGGGCGCAGCCTCATGATGTCTGCCGGGCCGCCGTACTCCCAGGCCGGCCTCTTCCGGTCTTGGAGAGGGGCGATGCGCCGGCGGAGGAAATCTGCGCCCACCTCGGCAACCGACAGCCGGGCCATCCGAAGACGAAGAATCCGGACGAGGGCGATGTCGAGCTTGACGTCGTCGGAGTCTAGATCACTCCAATCCCTGCCGCGCACGATGGGCGTTGTGCGCGGCGCGGTGAAGGCTTGCGGCTGGTCTTCTACAATCCAGCACCACTCCGCTCGCCATTCCTCCCACTTGCCGCGGAGCTCCCCCGGCAAGTACGCCCCTTTCTTATTGAGACGGAAGACCCAAGAAATTCCTCCAGAGAGGGGGGCATCGGCCTCGGCTCTAGGAGTGAAGAAGTGTCTAAAGAGGGCTACATTGGGGTGGACTCCTATGAAGTTTTCGCACATATGTGCGAAAACGGCCATGGTGAGAATGGCGTTGGGGGTGAAGTCAAGCAGATGGAAGCCATATGTATTCATGATATCACAGAAGAAGTTCGAAAAAGGAGGACAGAGACCACAATGGAAAAAGGCAGCAAAGAAGTGATACCCGCCGGGATAGCTGTCCTTGGCGGCGGCCGGGTACGCTCGCGTGCGGGGATGCGCATCGGTTCCCTTGGACCAGAACAAGTAATACTTGTTCCAGAGTTCCTGCACGCCGAGCTTCGGCGGGAAGACGACGTGCCGCTTCCGGTAAGCGATGAGCTTGGCCGCTTGCTCGGATTTCTCCTTCTTGGATTTCTCCGCCTTCGCCTTGTCGGTCTTTGGGGCCATGGCGGACGCGGCGGGAGGAAGGGGACGAAGAGCTCGGCGGCGGCGGAGGTGTGGAGGCGAAGCGCAAGAAGGAATCTTTTACAGGTGGAAGACGACGTAATGAGAGCGCAAGGAGGGGAACCGCGCCCGCTACCTCTGCTTTTATGGGGGAGTGGGGGGCGTTTCGCCCTTTCCATTAAGAGATCGTGGGCACGTCCCATCCCACGGCGCCGCAATCGACGCGTGCCGTTACCGTGGGGTGCGGCGGATATGGAAGTGGATTCGGCGCGCCGCGGGCCGCGGGTGCCCGTGCACTGTTTTGGGCCTGGCCCAACAGCGCTCGGCACCGTGTGTGGCCCAGGCCCGGGGGCTCCTGTCGGTGTACTAAGGTAGGGGTACCCCAGTACCCCAACTTGTGCACGGACAGTTGCAGCTTCCCGCGGCAAGGTTTACTGCGGGCTCGCCGGAGACCTTCCTGCTCCTTATTAAACCATTCAAAAACAAAGTATACAAGACATAAGATCAAGACCCCGGCAAGAGGAGCTTGCCGGGAAGGCCGTGCCAGGCTCAAGATTGCTCCACTAACACAAGACCCTGGCAAGAGGAGCTTGCCAGGGGGATCGGAAGACAACGCCTCGGCGCTATACGCGCCCCGGCAAGGGGCCCGGGAGCGGCAAGTTCCCGGGCCCGGCAAGATCAAGGCCCCGGCAAGGTACTTGCCGGGAAGGCTGCGCTGTGTGCCCGCGCTCCAGCTCATCGGCCCACGCGTCGCCCTGGGGCCTATCCAGGGACGCGTGGCGGATGGCTGTGCAGCCGGGGGTACACGGTGGCACTCCACGGCGATAAATCCGTCGCCGTGGCGGACGGAGACGCTAAGGCGGGAGCTTTTGGGGTCGACGGCGACGGGCATTAAATGCCCTTGTCCCCCACTGTTAGAGTAGGTATAGACCACTGTTCTGTACTGTAGCTCCACTGTTCCCGCACTGTTACAACTACCACCTCTTTTACTTTTTTACCCCTTTCTCCTACGTTGACACCTGTCGGTGACCCCTTGCACTATAAAAGGAGGCCCATGCACAACGTGGAGGGGGTTCGAAACCTAGATCACTCTCACGCACGGTGTAGCTGCTTCTTCAAGCTCCCGAGCGCTCAACTCAATACACAACCAAGCAGGAGTAGGGTTTTACGCATCCGTGCGGCCCGAACCTGGGTAAAACTGCCCGCGTGTTTGCTTCGATCTGCTCTTTGTGCTCCCTCCGCCCTCGTACCGCACAGACAAGGGGCTCCGGTCCCATAGGTGTTCGTGGCGGACAGTTTCCCCCGACAGCACGCTTCAAAGGTATAACGAGACGACCCCGTGGATGACCCGTGGATGAATGTTGTGTTGTATGAGATGCTCCGCTTGTGTGCTCCATGCCGTTTCGACCTTTTGTCATGTTCCTCGGTTGCCTCGTCGCCGACCCGTGGGAACCCGGTAACGGGATCGCCCCACCTTTCTTCTCGTTTGGCTCGCTCACGCCACCTTTTCCTTTTGCACCGGTCTCTCGACGAGTTACCGGAACCGAATTGTTGCGTGGCATCATTTTGGTTATCGTTGCCGTGGCATCCTTTCCTTCCACCACGGTGACAAGTGCTTCATATCTCTCTTGTTAACCTTTTAATAAACTTGCATAAAACTTGATCATGTCATCCGCATCATATTAACAACATTAATATGTGTGAAATGTTGTTTGCTTATAATTACTAAACATGCTCATGGGGATTTTCCGGAGTTTGTTGTTGTTATTTCCGGAGTTTGTTGTTGTTATTTCCGGCCTCATTTAAAATGTCTAAATAGTGTAGTTTTATTATGCTTCACCTCTTGCCATGTTAAAAATATTTAATCTTGTCTTGTAAATAAACGAGAGTCAATTAAATAATTAAATGTGGTGTTTCGTCAATATGCAACTCGTTGCATATTGATCTCCACTTAACTTGTAGTTTTGTTTGTGCACTTTGCCATGCCATGCATATTTAAACCGGACATGCATCATACTTGTTTGTGCATCGTATGCCATGTTTAAGCTTGTGTGTTTACCGTGTTGTTTCTTTCTTTCCGGTTGCTTCTCTTGCTAGCTTCGGTTCCGTTCCGGAGTTGTGAGGTTTCGCTCGACTGTGTTGCTCCGTCTACTTCATGGATCCGTTCTTCTCCCTTGTGGAATCCCAGGCAAGATGACCGAACCCGGATACCATTACTATCTTTGCCTATTGCTAGAGTATCGCTCTTTAGTATATTGCCTCGATGCCCATGTTTTCCTATCAGCCTCCTATTGTAACCATGAACCTGTTTAACCACCCTACCTATGCAAACCGTTGCTTGGCTAAGTACGCTTCGCTCAGCCCTTCTTATAGCATTGCTAGTTGCAGGTGAAGATCGAAGATGCTTGCTTCATGTTGAAGTTTGTTGGGTTATATCACACTATAAAAATGCTTAAATGAAATCATCTATATATTGGCAAGGGTGGAAGGCTAAGCCTTTTGCTTGGTGATTTGTTCCACTCATGCCGTTAGGAACCGTATAAACCGGTGTTATGTTCCTTGATTATGCATTCCTAACACGGTTGGGGTGTATGGGACCCCCTTGATAAACCGCTAAGTGCTAAGTCTTTTCCAGCAAATCCCAACATTGGTACTATTTGCCTAATAACTAATAAAACTTGCATGTGGACTAGCTATCCCTTTTATTTTAATTCAACAACCCCGGGCCAGTGCTCCACATGAGTGTTGGTCCGAAACGGGGGTCCTGCAGGGCCGCCTTGGGGCAACCCGAGGTATCTGGCATACACCTGTAGCATCGCCCATCCGGTCGTGTCCTGAGACTTAGATACG
>LR738716.1:51624241-51644985 GCA_902687465.1 Secale cereale
CCCGGGGCCAGTGCTCCACATGAGTGTTGGTCCGAAACGAGCAGACTGCGGGGCCACCTCAAGGAAACTTGAGGTTTGGTAAAAACCTATAGGATGACTCATCCGGTCGTGTCCTGAGACTTAGATACGCGCGGCTACTATCAGGGTGTCGACACGTCGGGAAGATTTGCTGGATTAGCCTTACCTTAGTTCGGTTTAACTTGAGCACGGGATTCCGAGAATACTCGGGTCTTCCCACCTATGGAGTTGCGACTCCGCGGATCGTGGGCTTGTAATGGGTCAAGTTGGAACACCCCTGCAGGGTTTGAACTTTCGAAAGCCGTGCCCGCGGTTATGTGGCAGATGGGAGCTTGTTAATATCCGGTTGTAGATAACTTGACACAATGTTTCAATACACTACCAGCGTGTGTACCGTGACTGTCAATTTCCGAATAGGGATTCGGGAGTTGAACACGGTGGGGTTATGTTTGGCTGGCTTTAGTTAGGATCACTTCGTGATCATATCTCGACCGAGGCACATTCTCTTCTCGCTCTCTTTTACGTAAGCTAGTGCTAGTTGCTGCTGCAGACTCTTGTTGTTCCTTCACCTCTTATTCTTTTCTTCAGCATTGTCCTCACCCAAAGCTTTGCTAGTCATGTTACCCGGGAACGGGATTGCTGAGTCCTCTGTGGCTCACAGTTACTTCACCACACCAGATGCAGGTTCAGCCGTGTATGATGCAGGAGCTGATTCAAGTTCTTCACTGGGAGCTCGATGAAGAGTTTGGCCGTATGCTTGTGACGTTTCGACGATCAGTAGTGGTTTCTACTAGGATTCGATCCTGACCTGTGGCTTTATGTTGTTTTGGTATCTTTCTTTGGATCTTCGCCCGTAGTCGGGTTGTGATGTTTTGAATGATGTATTGCTTATTAGTATTGTGTGAAGTGGCGAGTGTAAGCCAACTATCTCCTTTTGCAATTTAATCCCTCTTTTACATGAATCGTGCAAAGATACCAGACTTGAGATCATTCTAGGATGGGCTTATATCTTTAAGTCGTGCCTCGACACGTAGAAGATATAGTCCCATCCTGGGCGGGTGCTTATTTGGGTTAGTTCTCCCTGAGACCATTAAAAAATTATTTTTTTCTCTCGCTCTCTCGGTAGCAGATCCCTCCCCACTTCCTCGAAGCTTCTCGTCCTCTCCCTCCCTCTCTCGCACCGTCCGTGAAGGCGCCTCACCGAATCCGCGCTCCCGTCCGTCAATCTAACCCTGTCATCCAAACACCTCTTCGGTTAAAGTTAGTTCAGGGTTAGAATCTAACTCTAACCTTTAACCGAATTAGAGTATCCAAACAGGGCCTCTGTCACCGTCGTCGCGGGGCTGGTTGTGATGCGTCGATGGAGATGCCTGAGGACCTACAACAGCAACGACGAGAGCGCTGCCGCGGGCTGTCCGTCCCGGCATCCAGCCTCCGATGCGCGAGGACCTACAACAGCAACGACGAGAGCGCTGCCGCGGGCTGTCCGTCCCGGCATCCAGCCTCCGATGCGCGGGCACCAGACCCCATCGGGAGCAACACGCCCCCGTTCGCTGCTGGAGGCATCGTTGAGGGAAACCACCACACGACCTGGTTCTCTCCAGGTTGCCAAAATACGTTGTCGAAAACAGAAAAGATATCCGACCTACCGGATTCGAACCAGTGACCTAAGGATTTATCTGCAACGACTACAGTCCTCCGCTCTACCAACTGAGCTAAGGTCGGCTTGTGGTATTTCCTCACAAAAGTAGATTTAGATACTTGAGCTCAGGAGAACCCGATGACAAGGCCCAGCGACTGGACCTAAATACACTCTTACCAGATTTTGTCAAAAAATAAGTGGAGAGAAGGCTGTTGCTCGTGCCGTTCTCTTATATCTGCGCGAGAGAGCACACAAATACTTTCATCCCAAAAATGTTGCAATTGATGCTAAAATTCACCTCAACATACTGTATATACAGTCTATACATATACATCTCTTCAAATGAAAAAAAAGGAGCTACAAGCTGCAATAAACTGTTACAAACAACATAGAAAGAGAAACGAGAGGACATTCTAACCCTATCACACGCAACGACATGTCGGCGTCCTGTTGGAATTGGGGAGACTACACAAGCTACCAGGTAATCTTTCTAGCTTCAGCTTTCTGATACCGCTATGGTGCAAGGATGGAAACCTCTCAAGGGCCTGTTCGGTTTGGCAGGTTATCAACAGGGATTTATCCCAGCTCCCTGTCAATGCCCTTCGATCCTTGCAGATCCCTGCTAAACCGAACAATGCCGTAAAGGGGAGGTGAAACCCTTTGGCATGGTTGTGGGTGTTTTATCACTTCTTCAGCAATTTAAATTCGGAGCGATGCTCCTTGAGTCGAAAAGAATTATTTTTGTATTTTTTCCCTTTTTTTTCCGAAGAGGTGGTTGACCCCGGCCTTTGCATCACTTTTGATGCACGCATCGTTTTTCTCTTCTTTCTTTTCTTTTCTTTTCTTTTCTTTCTTCTATCGCGGTGATTTCTTTTGCATTTTTGCTCTAGAACGCCGATGGCCCCCCTTGGGTACCTGTAGAAAAATAATACTCAAGAGAAGACTGGTTGTTTGCAGAGGAACTTGGTTTGAAAGCAACCTCAGTTTCTACCTCTACCTGAATTTCCTGTAAGATGTCCTCAAGCTGTACAATGATCTCCGCAAAAACAGGTCGCACATCAGGATCTTCATCCCAGCACTGCTTGATCAGTTTGGACAATCCCGGGTGCACACCTGCCGGGATCTCCAAGCGCAATCCCTATCGCAAGGCCAGCACAGCGTAAGAAGAAGCGGTAAGAGTTTCTGTAATAATGGGATCTGAACTAAGATGAGCATTGAGTTCATCGAGGGATAGCCAACATCACTGATGTACCTGCCTCACTCCCAATGCAGCTTGCAAGGGTGTCATGCTATCATAAGGGACCTACAGCATGATTAAGAGTTCATTGTTACCTATAGCTAACATAGTAGAGAAGTTTAAACAACTCGGATGTAAGCTCCAGATGTATTTGACACCAGCGCATACCTTTAGTGTAATCAATTCCCATAGAACAATAGCAAAGCTGAATACATCCGCTTTGTGATCATAAGGCTTATGGTTAATAATCTATTAAGATAAACAACACTTATGAGCTTCTCGTGAGAAAAATAAAATCTCAGGAGCAACCTGTGAAATTTTGATCTCAGCTCACGCAGACAGTTCGAAAGTTGCAACTTTTTTCCTTGACAAAATGAGATGTCATGTTTGTCAGTTTTGTTGACACGAAATTGGGTACAGAACATGTATCTCAGTTCAAGGAGAAGGAATTTAAGATGTCTAAATGGCACTGTTTGACCAAAACCTCTCAAGGTGGTCCCATAAAACCATTTTCCTGGACCCTGCCGGGAACTTATGAAGTTTGACATCTTTATGGACCATGTACCTCTTAGATTTAGCACTGGCCGATTCATCACTCCTTTATGACAAGTTGCAGAAGAAATAACCCCTTATTAATTTGTAACCCACCCATATTTGCTACTAGAATCTGATAGGTTTCCCCAGCACTGAACCGTGCCTTTGTGAATCATGTTTATGGCAAAAAAATTACTAATTCGTTACACAATGATTCAGAACATGATGTTTCCCATTGCCATGAGATTTTAGAAAGCAAGGCAAAGTGAGGCATGTTACATTCCGGTGATGATCTTTTCCCCTTGAACTTGCCATAAGAGACATAAGAGATAAAGAGCAAGCAAGATTGGCTGGGAGTTTTGGTACAGAAGATAACAAGGAAGGACCAGGTAGACCGAACAAAACTAAACATTCAAAGTTAAAATTAAAGAAAAACACTTTCAAACAGTAACATGAAAATTAATAACCCTACCTCAGGTGCCATCCATCTGTAAGTTCCAGTTTCAGCCGTCATTTGTCCCTCCTGACTACCAACTCGAGCCACACCAAAGTCTGCAATCTTCACAACCTATTTCCAGAAGTAGATCCACAACTTAATAGGTAATGAGTAGCCAGGTGAGCTTACATCAGTTGAAGAAATATTTATCATCATTTTCTCACCATTTTCCAGAAGTAGATCCACAACTTATATGCTTAGGGACATAAAAGTAATTTGTCTTAAAAGTTAAAACATATAAATATAAATTGATATCGAGTTCTTAAGTAACGAAAGTTTCCATTATATTTCCATTTTTTTGCAACTTATTATAATTTATTTGAGCTTTACAACGTTATCTGCCATTGCTAGTTTGCCAGATGTGAACTATAAACCTTTACGTGTTGAAAGAATGTGCTTGTAATAAAGCAGCCCCATCGGACTAAAAAATCAACCACTTCAATGCTTTTATATATTTTCCAGGTTCTATACCACGTTAGAAAAGCAGAATAAAAAGGACCCTCGGATTCTCAGGACCAATAGCTTCGGTAGCTTGAATAAGTATGCCTACATGATTGTCGCCCATGAGAATGTTTGCAGTCTTCAGATCTCTATGGATTATGTTATGCTGATGCAGACATTCCATTCCTTTTGAGATGCTCATAGCAATCCTTAGAATCACAAGGAGGTCTAAAACATCATTTTGCTTGTGTACAAATTCATATAAATCGCCTCCAGGCATGTATTCTGAAAGGAACAAAATTAACACAAGAGGAAAAGGTGAGCATACTAGTAGGTGAAAAGATATCACATTGTGTGTTCAAGAAAAAAAGAGTGGGCTATGTTAAAATTACGCAACACACTCATTCAACAATCACAATAAATAAACAAGAGTCTAAGACAGAATCATGCACAGTATTCTAAAAAGCAGGCTAGGGGACTGCTTAGGCTTCCAGTCACCGCGATTTAGCTCTGAAGGTTAGGCGGGATGGGGGAGCCTAGCTAGGTAGTGACGGTCAGAGATTTCAGTTCATTTCTGGAGTTTTTTCACCCCTGACTGATAGTCGTAAATTTCAGAAAATTAACGAAAATTATGGAAACAAAACCATTTTTTTGGGTAAATTCAAATTCAGCACCTGATAATATATTTATAAGTTCATTATAACGGCACCAAATTTTTTACTCCACTGTGGTGGTTTGCTTCCATATAACTCAGCCATCTTATCTCCAGTTCGTGCTCTAAGACCTACACAATTTTGGTCTACCTTTTCTACCGAGTGATGAAAAAGAAAAACTCAGGAAAAATTATGCTTAATGGGGGTTCGAACTCAGGATAGCAGAAGCATAGAGTTGTTTAAGTTAACCATTGCACCCAGAGTCATAACATGATGCATAACTGCTCGAAGCCGTCTTAACCAAGCGAACAAATTCAAAATAATCGATATTTTTGGCCAAAACTGAACTTTTATCGCCCCTGAACGGGAATCATTGATTTCGTGAGTTTCAAACAAAATTTGACCAAAATTTAAATCCCTGGTGATGGTATCTAACGGGAATCTGGTTGCTTGAATGAAAAGAGAGCCCTATAATCGCATATCACATAACTATATAAAGAAAGAATAGAGGAGCGAGAAACTATCAGAAATGGATTCGAGAGACGCATCCAATTACACAATCAAACACAATAGCAAAGCGTTTATTTTTCCTGCCCATCAAGCTAGCAAGTTGTGAGCTATGAGCAGACTTGACAAGAGCAACAGCAAGTTAGAAACTGTTAAGCATACAGTGGACATGAAAAGAAGTCTACACATGATTATAGTTTCGTGCAGCTTAAAAACTCGAGCGATAAAATTTCACAATTTTTCAATCAGAAGTTGCTTCGCAAACATGACCAAGATGTACATTACCTGACTTCAGATTCAACCATAAGTTACAATCCAAATAACAAACATAGATTCGTAAAACAATCACAGCGATGCAGTAGCTGATATCTCAGGTGCATCCGTGCATGACAATGGTTTTGTACTGCATCATGCAATTTTTTTTGGTAGTATGAGCATTCCAAAGTAATGTCCAGCAACTGACTAAAGAGCAGCAATCATGGCAGAGTTAATTACAATCCATAATATTCTTTTGGCGGTATTGATGGTACCTGTTACAATGGCACAATACTTTCGATGCTTTGTGCATGCCCCATAAAATGTAAGGATGTTTTCGTGCTTAACTCTCCTGGATGCAAAATATCATGAATCAGTCAGAGTAAAACATAACTGATCATTCAGTAATGGTCGCAGAAAGCTTGCCTTAGCATGAGCGCCTGCTGCAAGAACTCAACTTCTGAAGGGCTGCTGTGATGTGCGCTCCTGAGTATCTTTATACAAACATCCAAACCACCATGTGTTCCTCTATATCTGCGAAATAGAAAGGAATGAGATCTGTTGGACCCTAGTGTGGCCAAAAGCAAATGTAGGTTCACGACATGCTTGTATTGTTTCTAGAGGAAAAGGAAGGCGTCTGCCATTCATATAGATGTGAGTGAAATGCCAACGTTTCCTGTCAGCAGAAGCCAGCATGCCTAGATAGGTCTACAGAGGCTAGAGGAGCACACTGGACAGGCTAGAATTGAAATTGGCATTATGGGCACTTCAAGTAAATGAACCCTAAGGTGGACATATAGAGGAAAATAATTTGGTTTTTAATGAAAAAAATGCTTCTCCTCTGCAGGTTATTTTCCGGTGTACGCACTTGCTACGTACGTGGTCTATTCTACAACGACTGGAGTACCAACCGTTGTACAAGGCGGTGCGTACACGATTGGAGCAGGTGGCTATGGAGGTTTTTTCCCGACATGGGTGGCAGCATAACTTTCGGATCGATCCACCACCACCTTCGATATAGGCATAGTGTCGGTCTATAGGACTCTACTGTTGCCGATTTGTCGGTTTTTATTTAATGAATTTTTGTCAGACTTTCGGATCTGGCTGTGTGCATCCTAGTTATGCAGAGGCCGGGTGTTACTCATAATGCTTTGTATCCGCTTGATGCTATATTTTGAGATAATAAAATCGCCCTTTATCGAAAAAAGTGTCGAGCAGTTCTTACAAGTCTGCAGAAGACCCAGATGTGATCTTTTCCCCCAGTGCTAGCATGTTCCAGTCGATTTCACAATCCACAAGCTGTTGCCGTAGCTCAAGTATTTTCTCCGAGGATGAAGCATTTGCTGAGTTAGGTTGTGCTCCCTACATATTTACATGGGGACAATTTAATTCGATCTGGAAGGAGATGTTAGAGATGGCATCTTAACTGAAGGTGCAGATATCACATGATACTGCATTTACTGAAGTTACATGGAAAAGGGCATCATACATTTTTTCTCATTAATGTATCCTCAATTGTCGCAATCAACGCTTCTGTCTCCTGCATGTACAGTATCAAGATGACATATGCAAGAACTAAAACCACGACACTTATTTTGGAACGGAGGGAGTAGTTCATAGCGTCTTAGAAACGTAAGCAGGTAGTAGTTGTAGTCAGCAGCACTGCAAACTGGCAAGATTCTTTAATTGATTCTGGAGATATTATAGTCAAATGCTATGCACAACATAAATATAATATCTGCAGAAAGTCATAAAAGTCATAAACATATGCTAAAAGTTTACCTGTGTCTTCCACCCATCAACAACAAAAACATCCAAACAAAAGCCATCAGTTGTGGAGTAAACATGAGCTTCTTGAATATTCAATCCAACTTCAGATAGCAATGCAGTTAGCTGTTGAACAATTATTTCTCATAAGAAACTTGGCATGTCAAATGTGAAAAGCAAGCTACATGAAATTGGGTATCAAGACAATTCTAGAAAAAATTGCCCCCCTGTTCATGTTTTTTTAGAAACCATAGGCATTACCCGGCTAAGGAGCTTGGGCTTGTCGAGGGAAGAGAAGACGATCTCATGAAGAAGGGCAGGTTCTGAATCCCTGTGGAGAATTGAGAAGACATTTTAACTAAAAGTCATAAACCAAACAAGTACACACTGTAAGCTGGAAGCACTTGCAGAGGATGACTTATTGGAGGAAGGACAAATTGCAGCCACTGGTCTTGAATTTGACGAAGGTAAAAATAGCAGTTATAGAAGTGAAAACAACTGGTGTGAAATACAAAAATAAGCTAGCAACGATATCAAAGCTAAGTCATGGTACGATTTGAAGTGAATGACCTTGACGGCGAAGACATAGAGCCCGTGGTGTCGGTGCCATGTATCCTCTCCAAAGTGAGGTCTTCCAATAACCTTTGATATGTATCAGAGTCTGGACTGGTATCCCCCCATTCCGGTTGAACTGCCATGTGCTGGCCATCAAGGTAGATCAACAGAATTGTGAAAATACCACTCTCTCCAAACCATACTAATTGTCGCTGATTTAGTGTTGTACAAAATCAGCGACAATTAATATGGATTGGAGGGAGTTACTAGATCAGTGACAATTAATATGGACCGGAGGGAGTAACAAATTGTCCATTTTACAATTGTGTGTGTGTGTGTGTGTCCAATCCAGCCAAACCTCAATTCTAAGAGTACTCCCTCCGTTCCAAATTACTCGTCGTGGTTTTAGTTCAAATTTGAAATAAAACCACTACGAGTAATTTGGAACAGAGGGAGTACTACACAACACCAGGTGTTTGCAAGAAATATTTTCGCGCAACACTAGGTTTAAGGACTTGTTGTTGTATACTGCACAAGCGATCCATCCAGGGTTTTCAACAAGGTTACGTAGTCTATGATTCGAGAGGAATTTGCTAGTTTTGGGGATGAATTGCAAAGCGAAAAGCGGGGTGGGGTGGGGTGGGTTGGGTACCTTTAGGAAGCGTGCTCGGAAGACGGCCTGGTTGCCGTTGTGAGCGCACTCGTCGAGGACCTCCCGGTGGAGCAGCACATCCTCGGCCTTGTTTTCACCCAGGTCCGTCAGGTACCTGGGTGGCAGCTTGTCGAAGTGGGCGTCGAGCATGTCCCGGAACGAGGCATCATCAGAGTCCCCCTGCTTGCCGGCCTGCACCAGGCGCTCGTATATCTTACGCCGCAGCTCGTCGTGGGCGGCGGAGGACCTGGGCGGCGACGAGCTCTCGCCCGTGCCCTCCTCCAACAACTCCCCGATGGGCGCCGCCGGCGGAGGGGCCATCGGAACCAGGAATTCCTTCTCTGAGCCGGTCGCGGCCGGTTACGGGTACTTATAGACCGGCGAGGCGATACAAATTCTCCGATTGGATTGAATTGGACTGGGAAGAATGGAGAAGAAGGGGGAGCAGATAAAAATCTGCTCTTTTTTTATGATTTGTTTTCCGGCGGCGGCAGAGGTTGATTTGCTACGAGTGCGGGAACAAGAAGGTGACCCGTGGCCTTGCCGGCTCATCGGACGGCTTATCCTCCCATTGCCATTGTCAGAGGTGGCGAGCTTCCCGAGGTCGCCGGACACAGTTAGGTCCCCGTCCGGCGAGGGTACTTTTCTTTGACAAATTCCGGCGAGGGGTACTTTTGTCATTGTTCAATTAAAATGTGGTTCTTAGACTACTGATCTTCTTTTTGAATGTGCTTCTTAAACTATTTTTGTTGGTTGTCTTATGCATCGTCTAGTGGAAAGTGGCACCTTTTAAAAAACATACGAAAATGGCACCTACGGAGAGGACTATTTGTTTTCAAACTTCTCAATGTCAAAAGGAAAAAAAAATCAAATGTAGTAGTGGTATTAATAGTTATGTTTTGGGAAATTGCTCGACACCCAATACGGGTGTGACTATTTCATACTCCCTCCCTGGAGGATTCATTCTGACCAGGTGAAAACGGTGAAATTTACATCGCTGCCCCTAGTTTGAATCGGTACCCCCTGGCCATCGTCTTCCTCCCTCGTCCATTGTCCGCCCGCCCCTGCTTCTCCTCTAGGCCCCTAGATTTGAAATTCTCCGCCAGGCCATCGTCCGCCCGCCCACCCACCCCTGCTTCTCCTCCGCCAGCCCTGCTTCCCCTCCACACGCCCAGATCCCATGCGCTCCTAGGCCCAAGTCACCTGCTCCTCGGTGCGCCCAGATCTTCATCTCCAGCAGCAGCAATCCAGGGGCGCCAAGGAGGCCCCTCGTCTCCTAGAAGGAGCACACAGCAGCATCGATCCCAGGTCCCAGATCCAGCTGCAGCGATCCTAGGTCCTTAGGGCCTTATCTTGCTCCTTCTTCTTCTCCTGGGCGTGCTCCTTCTTCTCCTGGGCGTTTTCCTTGCAACAGCAACAACAACAGAGATTAGAGTCATACTCTGCTGCTGAGCGAGTACTGATCAGCAACAGCAACAAACAACTGCTGGGTTCTTCTACAGGTGGAGTATGACAGCAGCAGCAACAGTAGTTTGACAACAGAAGCAGCAACAGTTTCACAACAGCAGTGGTTTCACAACAGCAACAACAGTTTCACAGCAGTAGCATCAGCTATGCATCCTGGCCTAACAGTTTCAAATTATCAACAACAGCAATAGTTTGACTCTCTCATTACTTGCCAGATTAGCAACAGCAGTAGTAGCAGATCAGCAACAAATAAGGAGCAGCAGAAGGTTCTGGAGAACATGTTTTACCTATAGTACCAGATCATCGCTGACAACTGCCTCGTCGTCTCGCCTGTAGAAGATGGTTCTCCCAGACCTCAACAACACCCCACTTGCAGAAGATGAGTTGATTGAAGAAGCAGAAGATGAAGATATACTAAATACAGGTATATTTCAGAATTTATGTCCGGAGTAGACATGAACTAGAACAATGGGAGTACACAATGAGGATCAAATAAAACGATGATCAACTAAAGTTAAAGTTAAATACTCTGTTAACTGAAATGATCAAATAAAGCAATGGGAGTACACAAGTTGACATGCAACATTTTCAGTTAATTTGAACTGAGTTTTTTGAGTTAACTAAAAAATTCAGTTAAAGTTAACTGAATACTTTTAGTTATCATTCGATCATTGAATAATTTCAGTTAACTGAATATTTTCAATTAACTGAATATACAATAGCAGTATACACTTGAATATACACTTAATGAGATGATCATTTGATCATTTTATGAAATGATCATTTTATCAAATGATCATTTGGTCCTTTTATGAAATGATCATTTTATCAAATGATCATTCCATTTGGTCATTTTATAAAATGATAATTTGATCATTTTAGGGAATGATCATTCTATTTGATCATTTTATTTCATTTGATCATTTTATAAATGACAATTGATCATTTGAGATCATTTCAGTTCATTTGATCATTTGAGTATTCCTTTGTGCAGGTGTTGAGCAATCAGTTAAAAAAGGGATGGCCTCGATGACAAGCAAAAATATGCCGCTTATGTTGCGTTGCATACGTTGTGCATGAGTAGAGGGGGAAAGTTTAAGAGGGATGACAAACAGAAGGTTGCTGATTTTTTTGGAGTGGGTGTCTGGAATGTACAAAGAGTTTGGAACAAAGCAATGAAGCAAATTGCTCAAGGTCTGGAGGTGGATGTTTCAAGTCAGAGAAAACGAAACTGTGGAAGAAAGCCAAAGGACATCAATCTAGAGCAAATCCCTACCATCCCAATAAACAAAAGGTCCACTATCAGGTCACTGGCTTGGCAACTCGGGTGCAGCCCTACGACACTCCACATGAAGTTCATGCTAAAATTGATAAAGAGGCATACAAACTATTTAAAGCCAGCTCCGAAGGAAAAGAACAAGAAGGATATAATAAAATTTTGCTTGTCAATGCTCGATGAGAGAACAACACAAACTGAAAGGCCAAAATTCAAGACCATGCACAACATTATTCATATTGACGAGAAATGGTTCTATATGACCAAGAAGAACATGAACTATTATCTGTTGTATGGGGAGGAAGAGCCTACGAGAACTATACAAAATGGCAGTTGTATTGGAAAGGTCATGTTCTTAACGGCCATTGCTAGGCCAAGCTGGGATAGTGAAGGAAATGTGACATTCTTTGAAAAAAATTGGAATTTGGCCGTTTGTGAAAGAAGTTCCGGCTCAGAGGAGAAGCGACAACATGCCCAAGGGAATAATTGAGACAAAATCCATAAAAGTCAACATGCAAGTAATGAGAGAATTCATGATAGAGAACCTACTGCCAGCAATACAAGCATCTTGGCCTGAGAATGATGCTGGCCAAACCATCTATATACAACAAGATAACGCTAAGCCCCATATCTTGCCTAACGACCCAGAATTTCAAGCAACTGTGGAAAGAACTGGACTCGACATCAGACTAATTCAACAACCTGCTAATAGCCCTGATCTGAATGTCCTTGACCTTGGGTTCTTCAAGTCGTTGCAATCTCTGACAGATTGTCTAAGCCCTAGAATGCTCCAGGATCTTATCAAGGGTGTGCTAGATGAATTTGAAAACTATGACATTTACAAGCTGAACAGAGTTTTCCTATCTCTACAGGCGTGCATGATTGAAATCTTGAACCATGCAGGGGCAATGTGTATAAAATACCCCATGCGAACAAGGAAAGGCTAGAGAACCTTGGGATGCTACCTTCAAGACTTTCATGCCCTCAAGAGGTATATGCAAATGCCCTGTACAATCTTGGGATAATGGAGAGAGTTCAGTGATGGATGCTTGTGATGAGGCTAGAGATGCTTGTGATGATGCTAGAGATGGTCGCGATGATGCTAGAGATGCTTGTGATGACTCTAGAGATGCTTGTGATGATGCTAGAGATGCTTGTGATGAGGATAGTGATGGTTGTAATGATGCTAGAGCCCTAGAGATGCTTGTGATGAGGCTATGATGACCGTGATCATGTATGTTGGATGTCTGTGAATGTCTGTGATCATGTATGATTATGAGATGTTTGTGAATGTATGTGATCATGTATGATTATGAGATGCTTTCAAAGTTTTTGATTTTTTTGATTTTGGAGAATGTTATGGAAGATGCTTGAGATGGAAAGAAGAGAAAGGAAGAGGGATAATTCCGCCAAGAGATAATTTTGCCAAGAAGAGGTTTAATTAACATAGAAGGTCTAATTTACATTAATTAACATAGAAGATTCATTTAGATTTAATTAATGGAGGATGCTTGAGATGCTTGAGAAGAGGAGAGAAAAGAAGAAAGAAAGAAGAGAAAAGAGGGAATTTGGAGTATTGGATTTAGGGCTATTGTAGCTTGCAATCCTCTTCTTGCAAGTCCTACACTAAACTACTGCTTGCAGGTACTCCTACACTTTACTAAAAAAAGAAGAGAGTAAGAGAGGACACTGCTGCACAAAAGGTCTCATTTGAACTTATTAACAAAAAATATTCATTTAGATTTAATTAATGAAAGATGATTCAGGTGCTTGAGAAAAGAAGAAAGAAAGAAGAGAAAAGAAGAGAGAAAGAGGAGTACTCCATTAGTGAAAGAGAAGAGGACCTCTAGAGGAGAAGAGAACAGAAGCTCTAGAGGAGAAGAGAAGAGAACTATAGCTTAGTTTGATCTGATGAGGAGAGAAGAGAACTTATTCTGATATGATCTGATGAGGAGAGAAGAGAGGAGTAGCTTAGTTTTAATTACTCCCTACACTACTTTCCTACACTACTTTACTGTTGAAGCTTAGTCTGAATGTTTTGACAGTAATCTGTATCAACAATCTACTCCCTACACTACTTTCCTACACTACACCTACACTAAACTGCTTGCACTGCTTGCAAGTCCTGCAGTATATTGTACTCATACACTGAAAAAGAAGAGAGTAAGAGAGGACAAATGGTTCAAATAATTTTAAGTTAATTGAAAGAAATGGTTTTAGTTTATCTTAATTTTACTGAATTTTTAAGTTAATTTAAAGAAAAGGTTTCAGTTTATCTTAATTAACAGAAAAATGCTACAGTTAAAAATATACTCACTGTCAATCCTTCTTTAAACAGGTTAAAATGCTTCAGTACTCACTGTCAATTTTAACAAAGCTTTATATTAATAATACTTGCAAGAAAGATAATTCTAAGAAGTCGGAAAATGCCTGAAGATACTGAAAATGCAAGATAACTCCTGAAGCTACTGAAGCTGCTGCACCAAAATTAACACAAGATACTGATAGCAACAACCCAAGATTAACACAAGATACTGACAGCAGCAGCCCAAGATAACTCGTGAACCTACTAAAGCTATTGCACCAAAATTTAGATTTACTGCAAATCTGCAGAGTGGAGTAATTCAGATTTACTGCAACTACTCTAAATCACTGCAAATCAGTGCTATTGCTACTGCTACCTCCAAATCAGTGCAAGGGGCTGAACTGAATGTACTCCATGCTTTAATCCATGAAAGAAAGGGGTTGAATTGAACCAGAGGAGGAAGAGTACCTTTGGTGGCATCGCCGTTGTCGTGGATATGACTGCCGACTCCGCTGCTCAGGCGCCGCTCCACATCAAGCGCCGTTGCATCACTGGGGTGGCTTCAATACTTGAGATGCGGCTCTAGATCCTCCCGCTCGGGCTCCAGCTCCTCCCGTCGTCGTCTTCACGCCCGTGCCGACACTGCTCGGGCTCCGCTTCAGCGACTCCTCACGCTTATCCACAAGCAGATCGAGGACCGGCACACTCAGATCTAGCGTCAACGCACGTGGATCCAGCTCCTCCTCGCCCAGAAGCGCGTCGCCGGTGAAAAAAATGGCAGCTTTGTGCGAACCAGGGTGGTGGGGAGCGATGAGCGGCGGTGCAGAGCAAGATGCCGGCGAGAGGGAGAGGGAGGGCGCATCAACGAGGAGAGAGTGACGTCGCACGCGCGAGAGAGAGAGGCGACTGGTGGCTGGCGTCGAGCGCGCGAGAGAGAGAGGCGAGCGGGGGCGTTGCACGAGAGAGAGAGAGAGAAAGAGAAAGAGAGAGAGAGAGAGAGAGAGAGAGAGCGGGGGGCGAGTGGGGAGCGAGTGGTCCGTGGCGTCGGGCGAGACAGACGGGAACGTGTCGGTCGGAGGGGTAGAATGGGAAACACGAGGAAAATCGTAGCCTACGAAAATTTGTTCGTCAAATACTTTAACGACCTACATTTCGGAACGGACGGAGTATATATAAGGGTACACAAAGTGTACAAATACAAGATACATGGTATACATAGAGGCTACATATAAACATTATCTAACACCATCCCTCAATCTTAACTATGGCCAGAAGTACAAAACAAGTTAAGATTGAGCCTACAACCTTTAAACTGAGGTTGTGTAAGTGGCTTCGTGAAGATGTCAGCAAGCTGATCTTTGAAGGAGATGAACTTGATATGAAGAAGCTTCAGTGCAACACGTTCCCTCACAAAGTAATAGTCAACTTCCATGTGCTTGGTATGAGCATGAAAAACTGGATTAGATGAAAGATACGTCGCACCAATATTATCACACCAAAAAACTGATGGCTGCTCTTGAGAGACTCCCAAGTCTCTCAACAGAGACTATATCCATATGAGCTCAGCCGTGGCATTGGCAACCACCTTGTACTCAGCTTCAGTGCTACTCCGAGATACCGCGGCCTACTTGCGCGCACTCCAGGCGATCAAGTAGCAACCAACGAAGACATCATAGCCCCCCGTTGATCGTCGGTCGTCCAGGCTGCCAGCCCAATCTGCATCAGACAACGCCGAGAGAGCACTCGAGGAGGTAGACCGAAGATGCAAGCCATATGGGGCAGTATGAGAGAGATAACACAGTATACACTTCACAGTTGCCCAGTGTGAAGTCCGAGGAGCATGAAGATACTGGCACACATGGTTTCCCGCATAGGAGATGTCTGACCGTGTGATAGTCAAGTACTGGAAGCCATCAACAATACTGCGATACTCTGTAGCATCATCTGAAGGAAACAAGGCACCATCCAAGGCTGATAACCGATCAGTCACAAACATAGAGGTGGTAGCATGCCTGCATTGCAACATAACAACACGCCGCGACAAGTCTAAGGAATACTTATGCTGAGTGAGAGTCATGCCAGCCAAGGACCGTGAAACCTCCAGACCAATGAAGTAATGGAGAGCACCCACATCCTTGACAGCAAAATGACCACTGTAACACCCCGGTGTAATGATGCTACAGTAACCGTTGGGTTTAAGTTAATCATTTTGCTAAAATAATGCTTAATCACTTTGGTCAATATTCCATTTCAAATTGCAGTCAAATTCAAACTCAAATGATAAGTGAAATTCAAAATTTCTCAAACATGAAAATTAAAATGTTCATCATGTGGCAAATATTCTTTTGATAATATTGGTGGTGAACCAACATTTTTGCAAAAGTATTAAATGCCCTTAACTATTTGAAACATGAGTTAAAAAAAAACAAATCAAAGAAATCAAAGAAAAGGAGAAAGGCCCCTTCCCTCCCCTCTGGACCCTGGCCCAACAGGCCGGCCCACCTACCCTTCCCTCCTCCTCCTGTTCACGAGGGGGGTCGTGGAGGGCATCGGCCATGGCGTCGGCCAGATGCCGCCCATCCACCGCCCCCTGCCTACATATGGCCATCGCCCCCGCCCTGGGCCGAACCCTAGCCCCCCACTCCCTTCGCTCTCCCCCCCCTCGCTTAGATCGGGATCGGGCGATCCCGTCGCCGCCGCCAGACCCAGTCGACGCCGGCGCTCCTCGCCATCTCACCGGCACCCGTCTCTCCGTCCACTCCTGCACGATGCTGGCCCCCGCCCTCGACCCGAACAAAAACGAGGGCTCGACCCCGCGGCGCCTCTGGCCTCGACGTCGCGCCGTCGCTGCTCGCCGGCACCTCGTTGGTGTTGCCTCCCCGACCTCCTCCTCAACCGCGGCTCCTTCGAGCCTCGCCGGCGTTCCCCTGCATCGGTGGTGAGGCACCGCTCGCTCCTCCTCTTCCCCACCTGCCACTTTTTCGGCCCGCGTGCGTCGTACCACCTCGGCCGCACCTCCGTGCGCGTGCCCGCGCCCCTGACCACGTTGCCGCGTCGTCGTTGCCGCCTCCAGCGTCCGGCTCGCCACTGCGCTTCCGGCCGCCCGCCACCCCGCGGCGCGTGCCGGCACCGATCCGCGACCGGCCACGTGGCTGCGCCCCCCGCTCTCCCCTCCACTCGCCGGTCGGCCCGCTGTGCCTCGTCGCTCATGGCCAAGCCCAGCGGCCGTCGATGCTGCCTAGGCGACGGCCGCCCCGTTCGCCTGCTCCTCCGCGCTGACGCGTCAACGGCCACCACCCCGTGCTCCTTATCGCCCTGCGCCATCACCGCCGTCGGAGCTCCGCTCCCGTGCGCGCTACGCGCCTGTTATGGCGACGCCCCGCCACTACCGCCGGCGCGCGCCGGCGCCGCTGGCCACGCTCGTGGCCGCGCCCCCGTGCCCGCACGGCCATCGCCCGGGTCGGGCGCCCGCTAGCCCGTGCGCCCGAAACGCCCATCGCCCGTTGGCTCCTCTGAGCCACTCGCTAACGGGGCCCACCCCAGAACGTTTTTGTTAAAAAAAGAGGTTTAAAAAATAGATAATAATAAAAATATATCAATATATTAATTAAAACAATTAATTAACTTAATTAATCATGTTAATTAAACTAATTAAAATAATTAATTATCTTAATTAATCATGTTAATTAACTTAATTATCTGTTTAGATAAACAATCAATGACGATAGGACCCACACGTCAGTTTGACTAAGTCAACTGACCGCTGACATCACCCTGACATCATGCTGACATCATCATGTACTATTCTGGATAATGTTGGTTTAAATTAATTAAATAAATTCCAGAACATGTTTAAAACTGTAGAAATTCATATAAAATAATATGTAACTTGGATGAAAATGTTTTATATATGAAAATCGCTCAGAACGATGAGACGAATCCGAATGCGTGGTCTGTTCGTTCGCTAGACGTCCCTAGCATAGTGAACCTGCAACTTTCCCCCTCCGATTCATCTGTCCCAAAACACGAAACACCGGGGATACTTTCCCGAGTTATATCCCCCTTCGTTGGTATCGTGTACCACCGCGTTAGAGCACCCTAGCACTGCGTGTTAACTTGCCGTGCTTCTTTATTGCATCTGTATGCTTTGTATTTATTGTTTCTCCCCCCTCTTCTCTCCGGTAGACCCCGAGACCGAAGATGCCCCAGTGATCGACTACGGTGTTGACGACCGCTCCTTCTTGCCAGAGCAACCAGGCAAGCCAACCCCCTTTGATCATTCTGATATCGCCCATTCCCTTCTCTCTTATGCTTGCATTAGAACTGCTACTGCTTTTTGTATGATCCTATTCGAATGCATAGCCTGTTGTTGATACCTGCTTTCATACCTTACATGTTTATACTAAACTGCTTAGTATAGGCTGGTTAGAGATCCATCAGTGACCCCCCACATTGTCCCGACTGCCCCGCTGGATTATCAGAAGACCCGATCAACGGGATTGAAGACCAGGACCCGGCACCGCACATCACTTTTGTGACGCCCGAAGACCGACGTCTCAGAAGATTCCAGATGTTCCGGGTTCTCCCGTGTGTTTCAGTTGTGCTTGCTCTATTTATTTTTACATCGCATCATATCATCATGCCATCATGTCATAATTCTTTTGCATTTCTAAATAAATTGTGTGGACCTTCGGTCCATTTAAATCGAGGGAAGGATGACTTCTCTATATAACATATACTCCTAATATTTAGGGAGCTATAATAAAATATTCCATTGCCTTGGAATCACCGTAACACACTTGCAAATATTCCTCATATTCTTTTTCTACTTCAATTTTGACTCTCTAACCTTGTATATAATTCTTAACCATTTTATCGAGGCTCCTCCAAAAATTCGAACATTTTTGGACACTTCAAAAATCAAGTCTTAGTTCAAAACCATTTGAAGTAAATTCAAATATGTTTGAATTATATCTTTCAATCGTGCCCACTTCTATTTTCCTGGGATCAAACTCATTTTTTATGAGTTCGGGAAAATTAACCCGTGCAGAAATTCTTCCCCTATCTGTCTCTTTCTTTTTCTTCTCTCTAATTCCTTTTGTGCTAAAGAAAATAAGAGAGAGAGAGGGAAAGGAGCCCAGCCAGCCGGCCTCTTGGGCCTGACTAACCAAAGCCCAGCCGCCCTCCTAATCGAACCCTAGCCCGATCCCCTAGCGCTCTCTCCCTCTCCCTCGACCCCTCTTCTCCTTCAGCGCCGCCAGAAGGGATCGAGTCCCGATCCCATCTTCCTCTCGCTCTCTTCCTCGCACCCGACCTCCCCTACCCCGTCCTTCTCCTCCTCCTGGGCCTCCGCTGTTGGAGCGCCCTGCGCCGCCGCCCTTCTCCTTTCCCCTCCCGCGCTGCGCCTCCCTGAGCACATGGATGCGCCCCAGCGCCGCGCCGCCCCTCCAGCGCCGCTCGCCGCCGCGCCTGAGGCGCTCGACCCCGCCGCCCAGGGCTTCGCCCGTTGCTGCCATGGACGGTCTCGCCAAGCTCCCCTGCCTCCCCTCGCCAGGTGGCCGCGCCGTCCAAGGTCGCCTCCGCCCAAGTTCCGCCGCTCCATTTTCTTCAGCATCGTCGTCCCGCGCTGCCTGCAGCCACACCAGGGCCGCGCCCCGCACCGAAGCTTGAAGCTCTTGCCGGTAGCCACGTTGCTCCTCTTCCCCGCCGCAGCTCCGAGCACCTCCTGCGCCCTTGCTTGTTTTGGTTGCCACCCGGGGCTGCCTCCGGGCGCTATCGTGCATCTCCGTGTGGAACCTGCCAAGTACCCCTACACATGGATGCGTCAAGTTCATCTTCAAAACGAGAACGGCTACACGGCGACACGTCAAGTACATCTACCATCGCCGAAGATCTGCGTATAACAAGCGACAAGTTCGACCACCGCCCCGTGAACGACTACCGTCGTCGAGACCCCGAGTACCACGACGGATTTTGAAGGGTTCGAATTCGTCAAGTTCGACTACCGTCGCAAAACGAGACCGACAAGTCCGAAGACCCCAAGTACCACATCGGCAAGCGTGTACGCCCGAACGACTACCTTCGCCGAAGACTCGTGAACAACTACTTCCTCTACGACCCGGGTACCACTACTTCCCTCGACGTCTCGAACCCCTCCGAAAATGCACGCTTCAAAGGTATAACCCCGAGACGATGAACCGTGGATGTATGCTTGTGTTGTATGAGATGAATCGGATGTTTGCATTGTGTCCGTTGTGGCCCTCGTTTGCCTTGTCGCCGACCCGTGGGAACCGGGCAACCGGGTTCATCCCATCTCTTTTGCATGTCACTCTCTCTGCTATCTTTTGCACCGGTCTCTCAACGAGTTACCGAAACCGATATGTTGCGTGGCATCATTTTCGGATTCGCCGCCGTGGCCCCTTTCATTCCACCACGGTGACAAATGCTTCATATCTCTTCATGTTAACTTTTACTAAAAATTGCATAAACTTGATCATGTCATCCGCATCATGTTAACAACATTAAAATGTGTGAATTGTTGTTTGCTTAAAATTGCTAAACATGCACATGGGGATTTTCCAGAATTGTTGTTGTAGTTTCCGGCCTCATTTAAACTTGTTGACTTGTGTTATTTTTCTGTGCTTCCTACCTTGCCATGTATTGCTTCCTGTATAGACTTGTCACGCATCATACCTTGCCATGTATTGCATCATATAGGCTTGTGTTGTTTTTCTGTGCTTCCTACCTTGCCATGTATTGCTTCCTGTGTAGACTTGTCTTGCATCATGCCTTGCCATGTATTGCATCATATAGACTTGTGTTGTTTTTCCGTGCTTCCTACCTTGCCATGTATTGCTTCCTGTATAGACTTGTCTTGCATCATACCTTGCCATGTATTGCATCATGTATAGACTTGTGTTGTTTTTCTGTGCTTCCTAC
>LR738716.1:51645915-51663121 GCA_902687465.1 Secale cereale
ATGTTGCTTGTGTTGTTTTTCTGTGCTTCCTACCTTGCCATGTATTGCTTCCTGTATAGACTTGTCTTGCATCATACCTTGCCATGTATTGCATCATGTATAGACTTGTGTTGTTTTTCTGTGCTTCCTACCTTGCCATGTTTTGCTTCCTGTATAGACTTGTGGTGCATCCTATATAGAACTGTCTTGCATCATACTTGGTTGAGCATATTGTCGTGTCTCGTGTTGTGTGTTTACCGTGTTGCTTGTTTCTTTCCGGTTTGCTTCCCTCGTTAGCTTCGGGTTCGTTCCGGAGTTGTGAGGCTTCTTCTTCGTCTTCTTCATGGATCCGTTCTTCTTCCTTGCGAGATCTCAGGCAAGATGACCATACCTTGGATACCTTTACTATCATTGCCATGCTTAGTGTCTCGATGCTAGCGTTATATGTCGCGCTACCCATCTTTATTGTCAGCCCCTCTCCTTGTTGCCATGAAGCCTCTAACCTTTGAAACCTTCCTAGCAAAACAATTGTTTGGCTATGTTACCCGCTTGCTCAGCCCCTCTTATAGTGTTGTTAGTTGCAGGTGAAGATGAAGATCGTTCCAGGTGGGAACTTGTTGTTGGAATATCACAATATCTATTATTATTATTAACACACCTATATACTGGGCATGGGTGGAAGGCTTGGCCTTTTGCTCGGTGTTTCGTTCCACTCATGCCACCTTAGGCGCCGATAAACTGGCATTATGTTCCTTGATTTTGCGTTCCTTACATGGTTGGGTATATGGGGACCCCTTGACACTTCGTCTTTGAATAAAACTCCTCCAGCAAGGCCCAACATTGGTTTTAATTTGCCTCATAATAACAACTTAATTAATTAATTAAAATTGCATAGGGGGTCGCGTCCCCGGGTATTTCTTTCTACATAGCAGGGGGGGCCAGTGCTGATGGTGTTGGTCCCAAACGGGCCGACTGCGGGGCCACCACGGGGAAACTCGAGGATTGGCTCCCGTAGGCTGTCCCATCCGGTCGTGGCCTGAGACGAGATACGCGCGGCTACTATCAGGGTGTCGGCACGCCGGGAGGTCTTGCTGGACTTGTTTACCATTGTCGAAATGTCTTGTGCACCGGGATGCCGAGCCTGATCGGATTTCCCTAAGATAAGGGGTAATAATCATTATTACTTCAGCTGATCGTGAGAGCTTGTGATGGGCTAAGTTGGGACACCCCTGCAGGGTTATGATCTTTCGAAAGCCGTGCCCGCGGTTATGTGGTAGATTGGAATTTGTTAATGTCCGGTTGTAGAAAACTTGACAGAGGATCCGAAGTAAAACACACAACTGTGTGAGTAACCGTGACTGTCTCTTTTCACTTTGAGAAGAGAACACGGTGGGGTTATGTTTGACTCGTAGGTAGTTCAGGATCTTTAGCGATCACTACCAGTTTGCGACCGTTTGCGTAGATGCTCATCTTATTCTTGTACTCGTAAGCTAGCCACCATATTATGCTTAGCCGCTGCTGCAACCTCACCACTACCCTTCTCCATACCCATAAAGCTTTGCTAGTTTTGATACCCATGGTTATGGGATTGCTGAGTCCTCGTGGCTCACAGTTACTACAACACCAGATGCAGGTTCAGCCGAGAATGATGCAGGAGCTGGTTCAAGTACTTCACTAGGAGCTCGATGAAGAGAGTGGCCGTATGTGTGTGACGTGTTTCGACGATCAGTAGTGGTTTCTACTAGGGGAAATTCGGACCTGTGGCTTTATGTTTTTGGTATCATTCTTTTGGATCTTCGCCCGTAGTCGGGTTGTGATGTTTTGGATGATAATTTTCTTATGCAATGAATTGTGTGACGTGGCGAGTGTAAGCCAACTATCCTTTTGCAATTTCATCCCTATTTTTACATGAGTCGTGCAAAGATACCAAACTTGAGATCATTCCAGAATGGGCTTATACCTTTAAGTCGTGCCTCGACACGTAGGAGGTATAGTCCCATCCTGGGCATTACAACTTTCCCCTTAGTTGCTCGACACTACTGGGTTACTATCGAGTACCGAGGGTGAGACCTCATCAGCACTTCTGATGTTAACCTTGTAGGTTAGTTCATCGGTTGTGGTCATTGAGGGTGATTCCTCTTTCTCAACTCCCGATAACGACACTGTCGTGCAACTCCTCAAGAGTGGACCTCGAGGGTGACTCCTATTTCGTTCACCTTGACGATAAACATCAGGTGGAATTCCATTGAGGGTGATTTCCTCAGGTTTCCCTTTGGTGTTAGACACACAGTTACTATGGTTACTATGACTTTACACTGAACCTGGTTACTAAAGACGGGTCGGCCCTGAGGGGTACCCGCGCGAGCTTAATTGCGAGTGATGTGTAGTCGGGTTGACCTGGAAAGTGCCCGCGAGATAATTACGAGGCATGGCCGGGCACTCGCCTTTGCCGCAAGTCCCCGAGACGGGGCGATGGGGTCACATGTTCGTGAGTCTCTGCTCATTACCGCGCGTTCCCAAGACACTAAACGGTTTGGATATTTGACCCAAGGGGCCTGTGGCCTGATAGCGCTAACCATCACGTGGGCATAGTATGGGCGTTCTGCGTCATATGCATCAGCCGAAGCTTAACTGACGTCATTGCGACTGAGCGGCGCGCGCCGGGTTGGACTGGTTAGGCACCTACCTTTTTAAAGGAGGTTGCTAGGTCTGCTCACCGGCCGCCCACGCAACATGCAGGAGTTCCCGGGACAATTGGCCCATGACCCCTGGGGGCATAGGGTTTAGTACGGTGTGCATGACCTCTCTATTAAGCCTAGGTCGGGTTGGGGCGTATTGTTTGGCCGAGGGCGGGCATGACCTGATGGTGTGTCCGTCCGGAGTTAAGCAAGCGTGATGGGTAAGTTGGTGCACCCCTGCAGGGAAGAAAACATCTATCGATAGCCTGTCCTACGGTAACAAACACTTGGAGTTGTATCCCAATCGCTACAACTAGAACTGGATGCTGAGGCATTGTTTGGATATGTTGCTTCGGGAGTCGAGAAAGGATCCCGGAGCGTTGGAACAACAACATAAATATGACTTATGTTACACTACTCTACTTCCCCCTCTTGTTGCAAGACGGTGGTTTCCAGAAGATGCTAGTCTTTGATAGGACTAGCTTCTCCCCCTCTTATTCTGGCATTCTGCAGCTTAGTCCATAGATACTACCCTTTTCATTGATACCGATGCATATGTAGTGTAGATCCTTGCTTGCGAGTACTTTGGATGAGTACTCACGGTTGCTTTGCTTCCCCTTTTCCCCCTTCTTTCTTCTTTCTGGTTGATGCAACCAGATGGTGGAGTCCAGGAGCCAGATGCCACACTTGACGACTGCTATTACCCCGACGGAGCCTACTACTACGTGGAGACAGCTGACGACCAGGAGTAGTTAGGAGGTCCCAGGCAGGAGGCCTTGCCTTTTCGATCGTTGATGTTTTGTGCTAGCTTTCTTAAGGCAAACTTGTTTAACTTATGTCTGTACTCAGATATTATTGCTTCCGCTGACTCTTGTGTTTTCGAGCTTATGTATTTGAGCCCTTGAGGCCCCTGGCTTGTAATATAAAGCTTGTATTATTTTAATTTGTGTCTAGAGTTGTGTTGTGATATCTTCAAGTGAGTCCTTGATCTTGGTCGTACACATTTGCGTGCATGATTAGTGTACGGTCAAATCGAGGGCGTCACAAGTTGGTATCAGAGCCGACTGCCTGTAGGAACCCCCTTTCCAACTCCGTGGCTGAAGTTGAGTCTAGTCTTTGAAAAACGGTTTTACTAACATGGCTGTGTGGCTTACGGGCCCACGTCGCCATTGGGTGGTATTAGGATCTTTTACTCCTCATCTATACTCCGGGACTCTGAACTCTCTTCTATTCGGGTTAAACGAATTTACTAACTCTAACATTAGGATCCCGTGACCACATTCACCCCAAAGTTGGATAAGCCATAGTTATTCCTTAGGTTAGCATTTTGAATGAGTACCCCTCTCTGTCTTGCCGACTACTATGTGGTACCCGTCGAACCTCGTTTATTCTACATGTTAGATAATGAATAATTCTTTGTCTTTGCAAATGCTCTATGCTGAACTACCCCCTATTACATGTTAGCAGGATGGTTAGACTAGGTGGTCGTGGCCGTGGTGCCAATGATCCACCACCGCATGAGTTCTTTGCCGGAATGATGCAACAGTTTGAGCTGAATCGCTAGTTCATGGAAGGAGTGACGGCTCAGTTTCCTCGCCCAAATATGAATCAGCAGCCAGCCCCAGTAACTCTGCAAGACTTTGGGCAACTCAACCCTGTCGTCTACCGCAGCTCAACTCAACCACTGGATGCTGATGACTGGCTCCGTGACATCGCTTTCGAGCTAGAGTCTGCTGATGTAGCCCCTGCCAAATATGTCACCTTCGCGGCATACTATCTGAAGGGCCCCGCTGCTCAATGGTGGGACAGCCACAGGCATACCCTACCTGCTGGAATGGTCATCACTTGGCCAGATTTCCAAACCGCCTTCCGTGCCCGCTTCATTCCTCAGGGAATCATGGACAGGAAGAAGCGAGAGTTCCGCAACCTCATCCAAGGCAACAAGTCTGTAGATGCTTATCAGCGGGAATTCTTGGACTTGTCCCGCTACGCTGAAGAAGACATTGCTACTGATGCTCGCAGGCGAGAAAATTTTCGTGATGGACTTCACCCTGATATCAAGCTAGCACTTCTCGCACATGACTTTGCCGACTTTGCCACCTTGGTGAACAAGGCTATTCAGGTTGAGACCGGTCTTCAGGAACACCAGGGATCCCTCAGGCGCAGCCGTGACGCTGGCTCATCTTTGGGCCCGTCCGCACAGAAGCGTCGGATTTGGATCCCCCACAACATGTATCGTCCAACTTCTCCTGCTCCAAGACCATCCTATGCTACTCCGCGTCTTCCCCCTCCACCATCGAGGCAGCCTCTCCGGACTGCACCACCCCGAGCTCCTGCTCCCAATCCCAATGGTGATTTGTGCTTCAGATGTGGCCATCCAGGTCATCGTGCTAGGGATTGCAGTCAGAGCAAGAACCAACTGGCCCTCCCTACAGCTGGCCGTAACAATCAGCCCCACAACAACGATACCAGATCTTATGGTCGTGGTCAGGCTAATCATGTTGATCTGAATGAAGCTCAAGATCAGCCTGCTACTGTGATGGGTACTCTTCTCATTAACTCAGTACCGGCTTCTGTGTTATTCGATTCAGGAGCATCACATTCATTCATGTCAGAAAGTTTTGCATATGCACACGACATTCGATGCGAGCCCATGAACACTCCGATAGTGGTACGCACCACTGCGGGTCAGTGTCGACCCACCATGATTGGTTGCGATGTCCCCATTGAAATTGAAGAGTTGGAATTCCATGTTTCTCCCATTATATTGGAGTCTTCTAATATTGATCTCATTCTGGGAATGGAATGGTTGAAAGCACATACTGCCTCTATCGTTTGCGCCACCAAGGTCGTTCATCTTCTACATCCATCAAATGAGATAGTAAGTTACCATGCTCAGATTGTTCAAAATGCCGAGGCACGACTTTATGCCTTGAATGCATTGAACGCAACACCTCTTGACGGCATTGAGAAGATTCCAGTCGTTTGTGATTTCCAAGATGTCTTTCCAGAAGAACTCCCAGGCATACCTCCTACACGGGCTGTTGAATTTGTCATCAACTTGAAACCAGGCACCGTTCCTATTGCCAAACGACCCTACAAGATGCCGCCTCATGAACTCCTTGAACTTAAGGAGGAAATTGACAAGTCTCTTCGCAGTGGATTTATTCGTCCAAGTTCCTCTGCATGGGGAGCAACTTCTCTCTTTGTGAAGAAGAAGGATGGCACGAACCGTTTGGTCCAAGACTATCGTCCTATCAACCAAGCTACAATTCAAAACAAATATCCGCTTCCTCGGATCAACGATCTGTATGATCAACTGGCTGGTTCTTCAATTTTCTCTAAACTCGACTTGAGGTTGGGTTACCACCAGATCCGTGTTCGTGAAGAGGATATTCCAAAGACCGCATTCGTCACTCGTTATGGTTCTTACGAGTACACCGTCATGTCCTTCGGTTTGACCAATGCTGCAGCGACATTCTCTTGTCTGATGAACTATATATTCATGGATTACCTCGACAAGTTCGTCGTGGTCTATCTAGATGATATCCTGGTATATTCGAAGAATAAAGAAGAACATGCTAAACATCTTCGTGTTATTCTGGAAAAGCTTCGAGAGCATCAACTATATGCCAAGTATTCTAAGTGTGAATTCTGGCTACCCGAAGTAACCTACCTTGGTCATGTGATCTCCAAGGATGGTATTTCCGTCAACCCAGAGCGAGTTCAGGCTATTCTTGACTGGACCCCTCCCAAGAATGTCAAGCAAGTCAGAAGCTTTCTCGGACTCGCCAGCTACTGCCGTCGTTTCGTTGAGAACTTCTCCAAGATCGCCAAGCCATTGACCAATCTACTACACAAAGGCGTTAAGTTTGAATGGACAGAAAAATGTCAGGAAAGTTTCCAGACTCTCAAGGACAAGCTGACTTCTGCCCCAGTGCTTGCTCCTCCGGATTCTCAGAAGGATTTCGTCATATATTGTGATGCTTCACGGCAAGGGTTAGTCTGTGTCCTAATGCAAGAGCGCAGGGTGATTGCTTATGCTTCTCGTCAAGTGCGTTCCCACGAAGAAAACTACCCGGCTCATGACCTCGAGCTTGCAGAGGTTATTTATTCGTTGAAGCTGTGGCGACATTACCTTCTCGGTAATCGTTGCGAGATCTTCACTGATCATCAGAGTCTGAAGTATCTGTTTACTCAGCCAGATTTAAACCTCCGCCAGCAAAGGTGGATGGAGGCTATAGAAGATTATAACATGGATATTTCGTATACCCCAGGCAGGGCTAATGTCATGGCTGATGCCCTGAGCCACAATTCTTATTGCAATAACCACATGGTTCATAAAGCTCAACCCCGCCTTTATGAAGAACTTTGGAAGCTGAACCTTCTACTAGTTCCACAGGGTGCTCTGAATAACATTGTCTTGGAACTAACTCTATTGAAAGCAATTAAGTCTACTCAAGCCAAAGATTCTCACGTTGATCTAATGAAAAAGGATCTTGCCTTAGAGAAATCCAGAGATTTCTCACTTGCTGAAGATGGGACCTTGTACTTCAAAGATCGCATAGTGGTACCCCGCTTCGAGCTTATGACTGAGAAGGTGACGAAAGACGCACATGACACCCCTCTCTCTATTCATCCGGGAAGTACTAAGATGTATCTAGACATCCGTCAGAAGTACTGGTGGTCTAACATGAGGCAAGACATTGCTCGGTATATCGAAGAATATGACGTTTGTCGTCGCGTCAAAGCAGAACATCAGAAACCGGCTGGACTTCTACAACCGCTTTCGATTCCTGAATGGAAGTGGGATAAGATTCAGATGGACTTTGTCACTGGCCTTCCCAAGTCTCAGAAAGGTAATGATGCTATCTTTGTCATCATCGACCAATTCTTGAAGGTTGCTCACTTTCTGCCAGTCAAGGAGACAATCACTGCTAGTCAATTAGCAAATTTATATATCTCCAGAATTGTGTCACTCCACGGCATTCCGAAAGAGATCAGTTCAGATCGTGGTAGTATTTTCACTTCGAAGTTCTAGGATAGTTTCCAAGAGGCAATGGGAACTCATATAACCTGGATCACTGCTTATCATCCCCAATCCCAAGGCCAAGTCGAGAGAGTCAATCAAATTCTTGAAGACATGCTTCGGGCTTGTGTTATTTCTTTCGGCAAGAAGTGGGAAGAATATCTCCCTTATGCGGAGTTCTCTTATAATAACAGTTATCAAGCCAGCTTGAAGATGGCACCCTTCGAAGTGCTTTATGGATGTAAGTGCCGAACCCCTCTGAATTGGTCAAAAACTGGGGAACGGACGCTCATTGGTCCAGACATTATTCAACAAACTGAAGAGCAGGTTCACATTGTCCGGGGTAATCTCAAGGCGGCCCAGTCCCGCCAGAAGAGCAACTATGACCGGAAACACTGGGGTTCAACTTATCAACCTGGTGAACAAGCTTATCTGCGTGTCACTCCTTTGAGAGGCACCCATCGGTTCGGAGTCAAGGGCAAGCTAGCTCTGCGCTACATTGGTCCCTTCCGCATTCTTGCCCATCGTTGACTGGTGGATTATCAATTGGAGTTCCCACCTCAGTTCTCACACGTCCATGACGTCTTCCACGTGTCGCAACTTCGTCGTGGCTTCAAGGATACGGAACGTGAAGTGGATCCAGAACTGATTGAAGTGCAAGATGATCTCACTTACAAAGAGCATCCGATCTGCATTCTTGAAGAAGCTGAACGTTGAACCCGCCGGAAGGTTACCAAGTTCCCTCAAGGTACAGTGGTCAAATCATTCTGAAGATGAAGCCACTTGGGAACGCGAGGATAATCTTTGGACAGAGTATCCCGACCTTTTCCCTTCTACCTCTTAATTCCCGGGACGAGAATTTCTTTTAGAGGAGGAGAGTTGTAACACCCCGGTGTAATGATGCTACAGTAACCGTTGGGTTTAAGTTAATCATTTTGCTAAAATAATGCTTAATCACTTTGGTCAATATTCCATTTCAAATTGCAGTCAAAATTCAAACTCAAATGATAAGTGAAATGCAAAATTGCTCAAACATGAAAACTAAAATGTTCATCATGTGGCAAATATTCTTTTGATAATATTGGTAGTGAACCAACATTTTTGCAAGTCTTAAATGCCCTAGACTATTTGAAACAGGAGTTAAAAAAACAAATCAAAGAAATTAAAGAAAAGGAGAAAGGCCCCTTCCCTCCCCTCTGGACCTTGGCCCAACTGGGCCTAGCCCAACAGGCCGGCCCACCTACCCTTCCCTCCTCCTCCTGTTCACGAGGGGGTCGTGGAGGGCATCGGCCATGGCGTCGACCGCCCCCTGCCTACATATGGTCGTCGCCCCCGCCCTGGGCCGAACCCTAGCCCCCCCACTCCCTTCGCTCCGCCCCGCTTAGATCGGGATCGGGCGATCCCGTCGCCACCGCCCGACCCAGTCAACGCTGGCGCTCCTCGCCATCTCACCGGCGCCCGTCTCGCCATCCACTCCCGCACGGCGCTGGCCCCCGCCCTCGACCCGAACAGAAACGAGGGCTCGACCCCGCGGCGCCTCTGGCCTCGAAGCCGCGCCGTCGCTGCTCGCCGGCACCTCGTCGGTGTCGCCTTCCCGACTTCCTCCTCAACCGCGGCTCCTTCGAGCCTCGCCGGCGTTCCCCTGCATCGGTGGTGAGGCACCGCTCGCTCCTCCTCTTCCCCACCTGTCACTCTTTCGGCCCGCGCACGTCGTACCACCTTGGCCGCACCTCCGTGCGTGTGCCCGCGCCCCTGACCACGTTGCCGCGTCGTCGCTGCCGCCTCCAGCGTCCCGCTCGCCACTGCGCTTCCGGCCGCCCCGCCTCCCCGCGGCGCGCGCCGGCACCGATCCGCGACCGGCCACGTGGCTGCGCCCCCGGCTCTCCCCTCCACTCGCTGGTCAGCCCGCCGCGCCTCGCCACTCATGGCCAAGCCCAGTGGCGGTCGCTGCTGCCTAGGCGACGGCTGCCCCATTCGCCTGCTCGTCCGCGCTGACGCGTCGACGGCCATCACCCCGTGCCCCTTATCGCCCTGCGCCATCACCGCCGTCGGAGCTCCGCTCCGTGCGTGCTACGCGCCTGTTACGGCGACGCTCCGCCACTACCGCCGAGGCGCCGGAGCGCACTCGTGGCCGCCCCCGTGCCCGCACGGCCATCGCCCAGGTCGGGCGCCCGCTAGCCCGTGCGCCCGAAACGCCCATCGCCCGTTGGCTCCTCTGAGCCACTTGCTAACGGGGCCCACCCCAGAACGTTTTTGTTTAAAAAAAAGAGGTTTAAAAAAATTGATAATAATAAAAATATATTAATATATTAATTAAAATAATTAATTAAATTAATTAATCATGTTAGTTAAAATAATTAATCATGTTAATTAACTTAATTATCTGTTTAGATAAACAGTCAATGACGGTAGAACCCACACATCAGTTTGACTAAGTCAACTGACCGCTGACATCACCCTGACGTCATCATGTACTATTCTGGATAATGTTGATTTAAATTAATTAAATAAATTCTAGAAAATGTTTAAAACTTTAGAAATTCATATAAAATAATCTGTAACTCGGATGAAAATGTATAATATATGAAAATTGGTCAGAACGACGAGACGAATCTGAATACGCGGTACGTTCGTTCCCCACACGTCCCTAGCATAGTGAACCTGCAACTTTCCCCCTCCAATTCATTTGTCCAAATACACGAAACATCGGGGATACTTTCCCGAGTGATATCCCCCTTCGCCGGTACCGTGTACCACCGCGTTAGAGCACCCTAGCACTGCGTGTTAACTTGTCGTGCTTCTTTATTGCATTTGTATGCTTTGTATTTATTGTTTCTACCCCCTCTTCTCTCCGGTAGACCCCGAGACCGAAGATGCCCCAGTGATCGAGTACGGTGTTGACGACCCCTCCTTCTTGCCAGAGCAACCAGGCAAGCCAACCCCCTTTGATCATTCCGATATCGCCCATTCCCTTCTCTCTTATGCTTGCATTAGAACTGCTACTGCTTTTTGTCTGATCCTATTCTAATGCATGGCCTGTTGTTGATACCTGCTTTCATACCATACATGTTTATACTAAACTGCTTAGTATAGGCTGGTTAGAGATCCATCAGTGACCCCCCACATTGTCCCGACTGCCCCGCTGGATTATCAGAAGACCCGATCAACGGGATCGAAGACCAGGAACCGGCACCGCACATCACTTTACCCTTAGTTGCTCGACACTATTGGGTTACTATCGAGTGCCAAGGGTGAGACCTCATCAGCACTTCTGATGTTAACCTTGTAGGTTAGTTCATCGGTTGTGGTCATTGAGGGTGATTCCTCTTTCTCCACTCCCCATAACGACACTGTCGTGCAACTTCTCAAGAGTGGACCTCGAGGGTGACTCCTCTTTCGTTCACCTTGACGATAAACATCAGGTGGAATTCCATCGAGGGTGATTTCCTCAGGTTTCCCTTTGGCGTTAGATCCACAGTTACTATGGTTACTATGACTTTACACTGAACCTGGTTACTAAAGACGGGTCAGTCCTGAGGGGTACCCGCGCGAGCTTAATTGCGAGTGATGTGTAGTCGGGTTGACCTGGAAGGTGCCCGCGAGATAATTACGAGGCGTGGCCCGGCACTCTCCCTTGCCGCAAGTCCTCGAGACGGGGCGATGGGGTCACCTGTTCGTGAGTCTCTTGTAATGCCCCGGATGTAATACTTTCCCTTTTGGGCAATTTATAATATCTCTGGCTTCATCTATTCCATTCCGGGTTCTTTGTCTTTCGGGTTTTCGTCGTTTTGTTGTGTGCGTGTGTGGAATTCATTCATATCATGTAGTCATGTGCATCGCATTGCATTTGTGTTGTCTTTTGCATCCGGTCCCACGCGTTCCTTCCCGTTGTCCGTTTCGCGTTCCGAAGCTCCCTCACGTGTCCGTGGCATCCCCGAGGCCTACTTTGGTGTTTGGTCGTGTAATGTTACCGGTTTGGCGCGAGACTTGTCGTGTGTTGTTGTTTTGGTGTGTGTAACCCGCCTGTCAAATCTCGTCGCGTTTGGAGTTCGTTTGCTACCCCAACAGTTATTCTCGTGGGCTCAAAGTACCTCCACTTTGAGGCCCAAGACACCCCTCCAACAACCCACCAAACCAGCCCAAACCCCTCCCTTCATCTAGGCCATCCAATTCTAATCACGTGGCCGAAAACCACACCTCATTTGGACAACCCTAGCTCCTTGTGCCTATATATTTGTCCACCTTCCTCAAATTTTGCCCCAAAACAAGGAAACCCTAGCTCCCTCATCCCCTACCTCCAGCCTCTCCTCTCTCCACTCCGGTCGGAGCTCGCCGGAGCCCCGCCGGAGCAGCTCGCCGGACCACCGCCGGAGCAGCTCGCCGCGCCACCGCGCCACCTCACCGCCACCCTGGCTCCCTTCGCGGGCCTCCAGCCGCCCCGGCCCAGAAGCCTCCGCCGCCGCCTTGGGGAATCGAGGGGATTCCCTCAGATCACGATCCGTCGCCTTCCGCCTGGGCCGATCGGCCAGCTGGGCCGTCGCCCCGCGGGCCTCTCCTTCCGCCTCCCAACGCTCGAGGCCGCCGCCGCGCCACCGATTGGGGGATCGGAGGATCCCCTCGATCCCGATCCGGATCCCGTCGCCCTAGCGGGCCGAGCCCGATTGGCCGGTTGCCGCCCGATCCGCTGGATCCGGCCCGAGCCGCCCGAAGCCCAGGAGCCCGTTGACCTTTTTTTTCAGATCTGAGGTTGCCCCCAAATCCCTAAGTCCCCAGTTTTATCTGTCTGATGCATTTTTCAAATGATGATAACTTTTTGTGCATAGCTCCGATTTGAGTGAATGATATGTCAAATTGTTCATGGAGACATGTACTACATTTCATTCCATTGTGCCATGCATGTTTGAGATCATCTAGGTGCTTTAATATCTGTTGCAAGAGTGCATCTTGATATAAACTGCTGTTAGTTGTTGTTTTCATGCCATCTTTGCAAGGTGATAACTTTTAGCATGTTTATCCAAATGAAGCAAATGAGATGTCCACGTGTTCGTCTTGTCATGCTCTACATGTTGATTGCTTAGGCTTGCATGATAGAATTAATCTTGCCATGTTTATCTCCATTGCAAAGTGCTATGTGGCTGTTATGTCATTAAACTTGTTATGAGATGTCATTTTGAGGAGCTCATTGCTATCGTTGTGTTTGTCCCCATGATGCATGCTTATAGGTTTTGGATTCACCATCATGTGTACTTTGCTGTAGTACTTACCACTTGCCATGTTTAGTTTTGAGGTGACTTAAACTTGCTCTCAAAGATGCCATGATGAAACTGCTGTTTCAACACTTAGTGAAATTTCACTATGTCTGGAATCTGTAATTTCCAGATGCCATGTTTGCTTGTTGTTCTAGGCCAATCCATGATAGTTTTGGGGTGACTCTTGATGGTTCCTTGTAGTATATATTGTTGGCTATCCATTCATGCTCTCACATGCTTATTTGAGTGGCTGTAGCATATTTAACTTTTGCTCCCAAGTTGCAATAAAATACTGCTGCCAGGATTTTGTTGTCAAGTTCAATATGTCCTAGCTTGTCGCTATTGATCCATGGCTCCTTTGGGGATGCTCCAAATGGACTTATTTGCTGTAGGATATGTCTAGTTTATGTCCATACTCTTTGCCATGATGTTTGAGTGCTGTAGCTTAATTATTTCTTGCCCCGAAATTGCTATGTTGCTGTAATTTTCAGCTTTCGCATGATTATTGTTTTGTGTGTAACTTTTAGCCCGTAGCTCCGATTGGAGCAAGTCTTATATGAAACTTGTGTGATTTTTCATGTAGATTCATAATATCCTATTGTTATCATGTTTTGAAGCATTTTGCTTGATCGCATTTTGTCATGCTCCGTGTGCTTCCCTAGTGCATCAGTCATGCATCTAGCATATTTTGAGTGCGCATTGCATCTTGTTGTTTTCGTGCCTTGTGTGTTGTGTTGAGTAGAGCCGGAAGCTGAGTACGAGTACGAGAATGAGGTTACTACCGAGGTTGAGAACGAGGAGCTTTCTTACGATCCCATCGACAACTCTTCAGGCAAGATGACCGAACCCCGATAACATTACTATCTTTGCCTATTGCTAGAGTATCGCTCTATAGTATTTGCCTCGATGCCCATGTTTTCCTGTCAGCCTCCTATTGTAACCATGATCTTGTCTAACCACCCTACCTATGCAAACCATTGATTGGCTATACGTAGGCTTCGCTCAGCCCCTCTTATAGCGTTGCTAGTTGCAGGTGAAGACTGAAGATGCTTGCTTCATGTTGAAGTTTGTTGGGTTATATCACACTATATAAATGCTTAAAATGAAATCATCTATATATTGGCAATGGGTGGAAGGCTAAGCCTTTTGCTTGGTGTTTTGTTCCACTCATGCCGCTAGGACCCGTATAAACCGGTGTTATGTTCCTTGATTATGCGTTCCTCGCACGGTTGGGGTTATGGGGCCCCCTCGATAAACCGCTAAGTGGTAAGTCTTTTCAGCAAGTCCCAACATTGGTACTATTCGCCTAATAACTAATAAAACTTGCATAGGGACTAGCTATCCCTTTTATTTTAATCAACAACCCCGGGCCAGTGCTCCACATGAGTGTTGGTCCGAAACGGGGAGCCTGCGGGGCCACCACGAGGAAACTCGAGGTTTGGTAAAAACCCGTAGCCTCGCCCATCCGGTCGTGGCCTGAGACGAGATACGCGCGGCTACTATCAGGGTGTCGGCACGCCGGGAGGATTTGCTGGATTAGCCTTACCTTAGTCCAGAGTATCTTGAGCACGGGATTCCGAGAATACTCGGGTCTTCCCACCTTGGAGTTGCGACTCCGCGGATCGTGGGCTTGTCATGGGCCAAGTTGGAACACCCCTGCAGGGTTTGAACTTTCGAAAGCCGTGCCCGCGGTTATGTGGCAGATGGGAGCTTGTTAATATCCGGTTGTAGAAAACTTGACACCATGTTCCAATACACTACCAGCGTGTGTACCGTGACTGTCATTTTCCGAAAGGGATTCGGGAGATGAACACGGTGGGGTTATGTTTGACTTGATTAGTTTAGGATCACTTAGTGATCATCTCTCGACCGAGGCACCTTCTCTTCTCGCTCTCTTTTACGTAAGCTAGGCTAGTGCTGCTGCAACCACTTTCTTATTCTTTCTTCGCCTTGTTCCACACCCAAGGCTTAAATAGTCATGTTACCCGGGAACGGGATTGCTGAGTCCTTTGTGGCTCACAGTTACTTCAACACACCAGATGCAGGTACGATGGTGAGTTACACTGGTGATGGCACTGAGCTAGACTGGGAGTACGACGAGGAGCGTAGCCGTTACTACGTGAACTATCCGACTGATCAGTAGAGCTTCTACTAGGATTCGATTCTAGACCTGTGGATTAAGTTATGTTTGGTATCTTGACATTTGGATTTTACCCTTAGATGGGCTGTGATGTTTTATTTGAATGATGCTTGAAACATGTAATGAATTTGTGTGACGTGGCGAGTGTAAGCCAACTATCTTTTCAGTTTTCCATCCCCATTTTTACATGAGATGTGCAAAGGTACCAAACTTGCGATCATTCCAGCATGGGCTTATATCTCTAAGTCGTGCCTTGACACGTAGGAGATATAGTCCCATCCTGGGCATTACAAGTTGGTATTCAGAGCCTTCTCCGACCTAGAAGCCCCCACTGATTGATCGAATCGTTGACGGTCGAGTCTAGGCACACACTGAAAATATTTTGAGTCCTATATTATATCGGAGAGTAGGATTTCTTTGCTTCTCATCCCCTTTCTCTCTGGTGAGGACTCCTGACGACTACTCTTGCCTCTTCTACTTTCAAAAATTGCACCAAATTTTTTTTAGGAATCTCGCGAGTATTGTTGGATTGTTTCGATGTTCTTGTGACGAGAATATTGTTCTCGATGCCTCCTGACATTAGGGGTTGTGACAGTGTCCCGGGGAGTTGAGCTTCGGGGTATTGTCGTCACAAGCATATCGCGGCAGTACTAAATACTTAAGACGACCGACATCGAAAATCTCTCCTATACGGTTAGTGGCAAGATAACCCTGACATCACACAGTACTGGGGAGGTAGTTCGGTAGTATTGCCATAGCTTGGTATAGTGGATGCTTTTCGAAGGTCCGAGGTAGACGGTTTCCGAGAAAGACTGGTTATGTGTTGAAGGATGGATACAGCTGGATGTAGGTTTAGAGTTGATTGCGCGGTGCTTCCCCTGCATCCCCAACACCTGATTGCATAACTGGAAACTTTCGGAAATTAATAGGTGGGATTATCCAGTAGATCGTAGGCATTCTTCCAACGAATGTAGGTTAGCGAGTTTGGGGTTCTACATTGAGTGAAGTGGTTTTATGGCCGATGTTCCGATCGGGAGTTGCATCTTAAAGGGTCCTTGGCTATGCTGATCCGGGGATTGCAAAACCCTTTCTTAACGCGTTCATAAGCTTTCAGCACAAAGATGTTAGAACGAAGCTCCTATCTTGTGTTTGTTTCCATCTGTACCTTGTTTTTTTTCTTATTACCTTTTGTCCCCTATGTGGCTTCTCGTGAAGATTGTTGTTATCATTTTACTTAGAATTTCATTCGTTCCTCTTGTTCGAATGATTCTTGTGAAGGCTATGTTGCATTTCAATCCGTTGATTCAACTTATACCTTCTATCAATCAATTGCTGATTCGTGGTCATCTCTTTCAGGATGGCTCCGAAACGAGTTCCCAACGCTAACCCAGAGGGTGAAGAGGTCCCAGAGCGTCCTCCTTCCCCTCCTCCTCCGTCTGAGGCTTGGAGAGCGATTATGCAGACTACAAACCAGAACACCCAGATGTTGATGTAGATGATGCAGCAGATGCAAGCTAATCAAGCTAATCAGGGTGCTCCAAGAAATCAAGGCAATTTCTTCAACCAACAGCACCATGCTACTCTCAACCAGTTCTTGGCCAATCAACCAAAAGCTTTCAGTTACTGTGTAGACCCTCTTGATGCTGAAGATTGGATAACCGATATCAAGAAGCATTTTGAGTGCAGTAACGTAAGGGTAGAGGACTATGTGAAATTTGCAGCCTTCCAACTCAAGGACCAAGCAGCTGACTGGTGGCAGCAGTACAAAGACTCCAGGCCAGGGCGTGTGATCTCTTGGGAGGATTTCTGCAAGGATTTTCGCTCTCACCACATTCCAACAAGTGTCATCGAGGGTATGCGTGAGCGATACGTCCAAAACGTATCTATAATTTCTGCTTGCTCCATGCCACTTTTGGGTGATATTGCTATGATATTCATACACTTCCATACATTTTTGATCATATTTGGACTAACTTACTAATCCAGTGCACCCCAGTGCCAGTTTCTGTTTTCGGCTGTTTTTGTATTTCAGGTTTTCACGTTTCGAGAACTGCCCAGAAAAATACAGAAAATATATATAAAAAATCAGCATTCCAGGAACGACACTTCTTCCGAAGGGGAGCCTGGGGGG
>LR738716.1:51663213-51681544 GCA_902687465.1 Secale cereale
CCCCCCCCCGGGGCCGCGCCGGGGGGGCGCCTCGGCACCCCGAGAGCCCCCCGGTGCCCTACTTTGGCAGATATTTAAAGGGTCCCCCGTAACCCTTGAAACAAGACTTCTTTTTCGCGATCCCATCTCTGTTCCGCCGCCGCCGCCGCTTCCAAGATCGGGAGCACCAGGAGAACTCTTCCCGGCACCCTGCCGGAGGGGAGGATCACCACCGGGAGCTTCTCCACCACCATGGACGCCTCCCGGATGACTCGTGAGTAGTCTCCCTTGGACCATGAGTCCATGACCAGTAGCTATGTGATGTTCTCCTCCCATTCTTGTGCTTCACTAATTAGTCCTCGTGAGCTGCCCTACATGATCGAGGCACCTATGTAATCCTTATGCTGTTGCTATGTTGAGTTTGCTGGGATCCGATGGATTATGAGACTATGTTCAGATTGATCTTGAGTAATATATTTGATTCACCTCTTTTATATTTTAGTTCATAAGTAATTCTTGCATGTTCTCCGTTGTTATTTATTGCTTTGGCCAAGTAGTAGGTAGTGACTCCAAGAGGGAACATTATGCTCGATTGTGGGTTCATGCCCCTCGATGACTAGCTTGAGTGACAGAAACATGAGTCCAGGGGATGTGCTATTGCCACAAGGGGGAAAACAACGGTGCTTGTGCCCGCGGGTGCAAGGATTGTTTACTTTACGCAAAGTTCTTTTAATGCAGTTGTCTGTTGCATTGAGTTTACACTATGGGTGGGACTCGCAACTTAATACCAGCGAGATGTTCTGGATAGATATGTGACGCCCGAAGACCGACGTCCCAGAAGATACCAGAAGATTCCAGAAGATTCCAGATGTTCCGGGTTGCCCGTGTGTTTCTTTTGCTTGTGTTATTTATTTTTTTGCATTGCATCATGTCATCATGCCATCATGTCATTAATTTATTTTGCATCTCAACCTAAATAAATCGTGTGGACCTTCGGTCCATTTAAATCGAGGGAAGAATGTCTTCTCTTTAAAACATATCATCCCAATAGTTTAGGGAGCTATATAATAATATTCCATTCGTTGGAATTAACTCAACACACTTGCATATTTTCCCCATGTCTTTTTCACTTCGAGTTCTCCTTCAAAAAACCTTGCCAATATTCTTTTCCGTTGTTTCGAGGTTCTTCCAAAAACCCTCCTTCAATTTTATTTAAATTCCTGACATTTTTGTGAGTCCAGGGATTTTTGCCCCTTACCCTAAGCCTTTTCCTAACCCCTCTTTTCTGTCTATTCCTCTTTTGTTTTCTGTTTTATTTGGAAAACAACAGCAGCTTTAATATAAAGAGAGCCCAGCAGCCTCTTGGGCTCCTCCTGGCCCATCTCCTCCCTTTGGCCCAACACATCCTCCCGAACCCTAGCACTCTTCCATCGCACTCCCTCTCTTCCCCTGTGCGCGCCGCCAGCACCCCGTTCCCCTCGCTCTCACCCCTCGCGCCGAGCCCCTCCCCTCGATCTCCCTTTCTCTCGCTCGCTCCCAGGCCGGCGCCCCTCCCTCCAGGCTGGCCAGGCCGCCTCCCTCCTTCGATCGACGCCCGCCAGGACGAGCCTCCCCGAGCGCCTCTCGACCGCGCCCCTGCGCGCCTGGCGCCCCGCTCCCCTCCTTCCTCTACGGCCGCACCAGCACGCCCGGGCAGAGGCCTCGTTCTCGCCGAACCGTGCCACCGGCCCGCGGCCTCCTCTGCGTCCAGGCCGCGACCTCCCTCCGTCCAGGCTCCCTCCTCTCCGCGCCGAGCCCTCCTCTCCAGGCCGCCGCGCCTCTGCGTTCCCTCGGCCCCGACTCCCTCCTCGAGCGCCGGTCCGCGCCAGGAGCTTCGTGGCCGGAGCCGCTGCCCTTCCTCTCCGCGATGCCCAATGTTAGAGCCGCAGTGGCGCGCCTTCCTCCGTCCGTGGATGACTCCAGCAGCAAGGCCGCGTCGTGCCGTGCCTCTCTTCCTCGCTGCGGGAATAGGAGTTCCCTGCTCCTCCTCGCTGTACTGCTGCTGCTGTGTTTTGTTGTTCTTCGTCGGCTTGGTGTTGTTGTGTTGGTCCAGCAGGTGTTTTTGAACGAGACCGGCTAGACCGCCCCACGCTTGTACGACTACTTCCGATGCGATGTTGAAAAGTACCACGACGCATGCTCAGAGCCTTGGTTCCATCAAGTCCGACTACTACATGTGCAAGTACCACTACCGACGCCCGGAAACACCAAGTACCTCTCCGATGAACGTGAACAACTACATGACCCGACAAGTACCACTACATGTACAAGTACCTCGACGCCCGGAGCACTCGTGAACGACAAGTACCCCGACAACATGTGTACCACTACCGTCGCCCCGTGAACGACTACCGAGGCGCCAAGTACCTCTACGGAACGACTACTCGTTGGCGACCTCGTGAAACGGCTACTTCCTCTTCGGAAACGTGAACGACTACTTCCTCTACTTCCACTACTTCCTCTACGATCTCGAACCGTCCCGAAACAATTGTTTCGAAGGTATGACCCGAGACGATGACCCGTGGATGCTTGTGTTGTATGAAATGTTGCCCTTGTGCTTCGTGCCCGTTGTGCCTCTTTTGTCGCGTTCCTCGGTTGCCTCGTCACCGACTCGTGGGAACCCGGCAACGGGATCGCCCCACCTTTCATCTCGTTTGACTCGCTCACGCCATCTTTCCTTTTGCACCGGTCTCTCAACGAGTTACCGGAACCGATATGATGCGTTGCATCATTTTCGGAATCGTTGCCGTGGCACTCTTTTCTTTCCACCACGGTGACAAATGCTTCATATCTCTTTTAAGTCAACCTTTTAAAATTGCATAAACTTGATCATGTCATCCGCATCATGTTAACAACACTAAAATGTTAAATTGTTGTTTGCTTATAATTATTAAACATGCTCATGGGGATTTTCCGGATATGTTGTTGTTATTTTTCCGGCCTCATTTAAAATGCCTAAATAGTGTAGTTTTATTATGCTTCACCTCTTGCCATGTTAAAAACATTTAACCTTGTCTTGTAAATAACAAGAGACAATTAAATAATTAATTGTGGTGTTTCGTCAATATGCAACTCGTTGCATATTGATCCCCACTTAACTTGTAGTTTTTGTTTGTGCACTTTGCCATGCCATGCATATTAAACCGGACATGCATCATACTTGGATGTGCATCGTATGCCATGTTTATGCTATGCGTGTTTACCGCGTTGTTTGTTTTCTTTCCGGTTGCTTCTCTTGTTAGCTTCGGTTTCGTTCCGGAGTTGTGAGGATTCTCTCGTCTGTGTTGCTCCGTCTACTTCTTGGATCCGTTCTTCTCCCTTGTGGAATTCCAGGCAAGATGACCGAACCCGGATACCATTACTATCTTTGCCTCTTGCTAGAGTATCGCTCTTTAGTATTTTGCCTCGATGCCCACGATCTTCTTGTCAGCCTCCTATTTGTAACCAATTGCCATGTTTAACCAACCTACCTATGCAAACCGTTGCTTGGCTAAGTACGCTTCGCTCAGCCCCTCTTATAGCATTGTTAGTTGCAGGTGAAGATTGAAGATGCTTGCTTCATGTTGAAGTTTGGTTGGGTTATATCACACTATATAAATGCTTAAAATGAAATCATCTATATACTGGCAGGGTGGAAGGCTAAGCCTTTTGCTTGGTGTTTTGTTCCACTCATGCCGTTAGGAACCGTATAAACCGGTGTTATGTTCCTTGATTATGCGTTCCTAACACGGTTGGGGTGTATGGGACCCCCTTGATAAACCGCTAAGTGCTAAGTCTTATCCAGCAAGTCCCAACATTTGGTACTATTTGCCTCATAATAACAACTTAATTAATTAATTAAATTTGCATAGGGGGTCGCGTCCCCGAGGATTCTTAATTCTACATAGCAGGGGGGGCCAGTGCCGATGGTGTTGGTCCCAAACGGGGAGACTGCAGGGCCGCCTTGGGGCAACCCGAGGTATCTGGTATAACCTGTAGGATCGCCCATCCGGTCGTGTCCTGAGACTTAGATACGCGCGGCTACTATCAGGGTGTCGACACGCCGGGAGGATTTGCTGGATTAGCCTTACCTTAGTTCGGTTTAACTTGAGCACGGGATTCCGAGAATACTCGGGTCTTCCCACCTATGGAGTTGCGACTCCGCGGATCGTGGGCTTGTAATGGGTCAAGTTGGAACACCCCTCCAGGGTTTGAACTTTCGAAAGCCGTGCCGGCGGTTATGTGGCAGATGGGAGCTTGTTAATTCCGGTTGCAGATAACTTGACACAATGTTTCAATACACTACCAGCGTGTGTACCATGACTGTCAATTTCCGAATAGGGATTCGGGAGTTGAACACGGTGGGGTTATGTTTGACCGGCTTTACCTAGGATCACTTCGTGATCATCTTACGACCGATGCTCTTCTCTTCTCGCTCTCTTTTACGTAAGTTAGTGCTAGTTGCTGCTGCAGACTCTTGTTTGTTCCTTCACCTCTTATTCTTTCTTCAGCCTTGTCCTCACCCAAGGCTTAAATAGTCGTGTTACCCGGGAACGGGATTGTTGAGTCCTCTGTGGCTCACAGTTACTTCACCACACCAGATGCAGGTTCAGCCGAGTTTGATGCAGGAGTTGGATCAGTTCTTCACCGTGAGCTCGTTGAAGAGTTTGGATGTTTGCTTGTGACGTTTCGATGTTCAGTAGTGGTTTCTACTAGGATTCGATCCTGACCTGTGGCTTTATGTTGTTTTGGTATCTTTCTTTTGGATCTTCACCCGTAGTCGGGTTGTGATGTTTCGAATGATGATTGTTTATGTAATGTATTGTGTGAAGTGGCGAGTGTAAGCCAACTATCTCCTTTTGCAATTTAATCCCTCTTTTACATGAGTTGTGCAAAGATACCAAACTTGAGATCATTCTAGGATGGGCTTATACCTTTAAGTCGTGCCTCGACACGTAGGAGGTATAGTCCCATCCTGGGCATTACAAGTTGGTATCAGAGCCTTCTCCGACCTAGAAGCCCCCACTGATTGATCGAATCGTTGACGGTTGAGTCTAGGCACACACTTGAAAATATTTTGAGTCCTATATATTATATCGGAGAGTAGGATTTCTTTGCTTCTCACCCCCTTTCATTCTTGTGAGGACTCCTAACGACTACTCTTGCCTCTCCTATCTTTCAAAAATTGCACCAAATTTTTTTTAGGATCCCGCGAGTATTCTGGGATTGTTTCGATGTTCTCGTGACAAGGATATTGTTCTCGATGCCTCCTGTTACCGAGGAGTTGAGCTTCGGGGTATTGTTGTCACAAGGATATCGCGGCAGTACTAAATACTTAAGACGGCCGACATCGAAAATCTCTCCTGTACGGCCAGTGGCAAGATAACCCCGACATCACCCAGTACTGGGGAGGTAGTTCGAGAGTATTGCCATAGCTTGTTATAGTGGATGCTTTTCGAAGGTCCGAGGTACACAGTTTCCGAGAAAGACTGGTTATGTGTTGAAGGATGGATACACCTGGATGTAGGTTTAGAGTTGATTGCGCGGTGCTTCCCGTGTATCCCCAACACCTGATTGCATAACTGGAAACTTTCGGAAATCTATAGGTGGGTTCATCAAGTAGTTCTAGGCATTCTTCCAACGGATGCTCGATATGATGTTCGGGGTTCTACATTGAGTGAAGTGGTTTTATGGACTTGTTCTGATCGGGAGTTGCATCTTAAAGGGTCCTTTGCTATGCTGATCCGGGGATTGCAAAACCCTTTTATAACACGTTCCATGAGCTTTCAGCACAAAGATGTTAGAACGAAGCTTCTATCTTGTATTTGTTCTATCTGTTCCTTGTTCCTTTTTATTTTCTTTTTGCTCTCCAAGTGGCTCTCGTCAAGTTGATGTACCTAAGGAATTCATTCGTTCAATTCTTGCTCGGATGATATTGTGAAGATCATGTTGCATATCTATCCGTTGTTTCGTTTTGATTCTGGTATTCGAGTTGCTTCGATGTCGAATGTTGATTCCATACCTTTCTTAATCGGTATTCTCATATTTCTATGGGAGTGCTAATTCTTCTTGACCATCGAGATATTCATGTAATCCTTTTCAACCGGTGTGCCTTCTCTTCAAGTTATTCCATACAGACACCATTGAGAAATCTAACGATTTGTCTGTTTCATTCATCCCAAGTTGTCTTTGTTTTCCCCACCCTCCCTCCCTTCTTTTCTTGGAGCCAGAAATTCTCAGATGAAGTATCCATTTTATTCATGTGATGTTTCTTCATTCTTTTTCCTTCATTGTTCTTATCCGGTGATTTATCGTGAAGATGCTCGAGAGCTTCAAGTTCATCATTCTTTTGCTCTCGAATTCTGCCGGTGGATGTAATTCAAGATTTTGGTGTTGATCTTATCCTTTTCCTCATCTCACAAGGTTTTCTTATTCCGGTGCACCAATTAATCATTCTCCTCTTGCTATTCATATCCGGAGTGTTCAAGATATCTCAGAAGATTCATAATTCCATTCTTAATCCGTTCAAGCTATTTTGAGGATTATCGTCTTATTCAAGCCATTTAATTCAACCGGTGCAATATCTCTTAAGCAATCTTTTTCAACGGTGGTTTCTTTAGTGGGCCCTAACCCACAGGTCTTTCCCAGGATCTTACCTGACTCTTTATTTTTCTGGAGTTATTTTGAAATTCCTTTCAAGTGTGACGTAAGAATGATTTCCATCAGTCACATGCCTTCTCCAAGATCGCTTTCAAATTCTTTTCCATCGTTGGTTCAACCTTTTTAATTCTTCATTCTGGAGTGCTCAACAATTCTTATGGCATTTCTCGTCTTCATTCTCAACATTTGAAGACCGGAGAGGTGTTTCTCTTAAATCTAGACCCGTCTTCTTGAAGATTCGTGGTTCTAGCTTCATACCATCCTCATTATTGTTCCGTTTGTGAGGAATTATTTTATACCATCCGAAGCTTTTCATGAATTCTTTCTTTGTGATCCTCCGAAGGCCATCATTTCAGAAGATTCTTCGTTCTCAGTTTTCAACTTTGTCCTCCAAATATTCTTCATTGATGTCTCTTCGTGCGTCTCCATATTCTTACGGTGGTTCTTTAAACATTACCCTTCCGTTGTTATCATTTTAATTCATTTGTTCTTCATAATCCTACCGGTGATTCGTTGATTACTTCTCAAGTCTGTCCGAGATCTCTCTTAATCCTTTCCAATGAGAATAAGTAGTATGCCAAATCCATTGGTTGTCATCAATTTAAATTGGTGAAGGATACTCACAACATAATGCTTATTCTTATTCCTTCAAGGTGATTTAATTCTTTTGTCTGGAGCTTGTTCATCATATCATATTCTCGGTTCTAAGTTGTTCATCTTGTTTTCCGGAGCTCCAAATTATTTAAATTATCATTTCAAAGCTCCACCTAATTCACCGCAGGCCTTGAATCTTATTCTTTTCATCTTTCACTTCTCTTGCTTTCATTACCGGAGATCTCATGGTGGTTCATCATCATTTAATTCATACTCGAAGTCTTCATCAAGATTCTTGTTGGAGCTCAAGCATTCTTCATCATGCTTCCAATTGCAATCCTTTCTACCTTATCTTTGAGATGGTGTTATGTCATTCTTGACAATTCCTTCATGTTTCATGATTCACGAGTTATCAAGAATGAGATAATTAAAACCATCATTTTTCCTTGTTCAGAAGATCTTTTCAACTCTACAATTTATTTCTTGTAGTTATCTTGGGTTGTATTTCACCTAAAAGCTTTCCCTAAGGATTGTTGCTATTATGGTGCTTATAAATGACCCAAGTTCTTCATTTTTCATTCCGGTGAATTAAGTTTATCATCTCCTTGTTGACCTCAATCCAATCAATTGTTTTCCATTAGTGGCTGGTTGTCACCTCTTAATTTTGAGATGTTTTCCATAAGCCCACAACGAGCTTATTCTTTTCGTTGTTTATTTTCCAACAACTCCGTTCAACCCTTCTTCGTAGGGATGTTTTCTTATTCATTCGTGGGAGAAGTTGTCATTTTCTTCTCCGTTCTTTTCTTTTCTTTGACCTATATTCTATTCTTCCATTCCGGAGGCATTGTGATATTGCTCTCTTTAACCATCATCTCGTTTTTTATCAAGATCATGTTCTTTCCCTTGCTTATCATTTAACCGGAGTGTTGTATTCTTCATTCAAGTTCCGTCATCTTATCTAATTTTGCCTCTCTTTTCAACCGGAGTACTGTCTGAATCCATCTTACCCCTTGTGCCATTCTTTTAATTGTTTCGGAGGCAATGTGTTGTTGATCCCATCAAGTATCATTCCATCTTCTCTAGTTCTTGTTAATTCCTTCCATTTTCAGACGGAGTGCTGCCCAAATTCCGTCATTCTTATTCCTTGGCTATACCATTGCAGTTTCATATTCTTTTGGTTCGTGAGCTCTTGTTTCATGTCTTTCAACCTGCAAGGTTCTCATAATGCCCCTTGTTCCTCTTTTCTAAAGGAGTGTTTTTCCTCTTCATTTATCTCCGTTGCATTTTTTTTTCTTTCATTTTGTTCAACCTCTCAAGGTTCGTGGTTTCACTCGTTTGTCGAAGAAGCAACTTTGTTTTACCTCTTCCTCTTCCGTTTTTACCCGGTGATATCTCTAGGATCTCGGGTCGAGATCCTCTGTTAGTGTGGGAGAGTTGTGACGCCCGAAGACCGACGTCCCAGAAGATACCAGAAGATTCCAGAAGATTCCAGATGTTCTGGGTTGCCCGTGTGTTTCTTTTGCTTGTGTTATTTATTTTTTTGCATTGCATCATGTCATCATGCCATCATGTCATTAATTTATTTTGCATCTCAACCTAAATAAATCGTGTGGACCTTCGGTCCATTTAAATCGAGGGAAGAATGTCTTCTCTTTAAAACATATCATCCCAATAGTTTAGGGAGCTATATAATAATATTCCATTCGTTGGAATTAACTCAACACACTTGCATATTTTCCCCATGTCTTTTTCATTCGAGTTCTCCTTCAAAAAACCTTGCCAATATTCTTTTCCGTTGTTTCGAGGTTCTTCCAAAAACCCTCCTTCAATTTTATTTAAATTCCTGACATTTTTGTGAGTCCAGGGATTTTTGCCCCTTGCCCTAAGCCTTTTCCTAACCCCTCTTTTCTGTCTATTCCTCTTTTGTTTTCTGTTTTATTTGGAAAACAACAGCAACTTTAATATAAAGAGAGCCCAGCAGCCTCTTGGACTCCTCCTGGCCCATCTCCTCCCTTTGTCCCAACACATCCTCCCGAACCATAGCACTCTTCCATCGCACTCCCTCTCTTCCCCTGTGCGCGCCGCCAGCACCCCGTTCCCCTCGCTCTCACCCCTCGCGCCGAGCCCCTCCCCTCGATCTCCCTTTCTCTCGCTCGCTCCCAGGCCGGCGCCCCTCCCTCCAGGATGGCCAGGCCGCCTCCCTCCTTCGATCGACGCCCGCCAGGACGAGCCTCCCCGAGCGCCTCTCGACCGCGCCCCTGCGCGCCTGGCGCCCCGCTCCCCTCCTTCCTCTACGGCCGCACCAGCACGCCCGGGCAGAGGCCTCGTTCTCGCCGAACCGCGCCACCGGCCCGCGGCCTCCTCTGCGTCCAGGCCGCGACCTCCCTCCGTCCAGGCTCCCTCCTCTCCGCGCCGAGCCCTCCTCTCCAGGCCACCGCGCCTCTGCGTTCCCTCGGCCCCGACTCCCTCCTCCAGCGCCGGTCCGCGCCAGGAGCTTCGTGGCCGGAGCCGCTGCCCTTCCTCTCCGCGATGCCCAATGTCAGAGCCGCAGTGGCGCGCCTTCCTCCGTCCGTGGACGACTCCAGCAGCAATGCCGCGTCGTGCCGTGCCTCTCTTCCTCGCTGCGGGAATAGGAGTTCCCTGCTCCTCCTCGCTGTACTGCTGCTGCTGTGTTTTGTTGTTCTTCGTCGGCTTGGTGTTGTTGTGTTGGTCCAGCAGGTGTTTTTGAACGAGACCGGCTAGACCGCCCGACGCTTGTACGACTACTTCCGATGCGATGTTGAAAAGTACCACGACGCATGCTCGGAGCCTTGGTTCCATCAAGTCCGACTACTACATGTGCAAGTACCACTACCGACGCCCGGAAACACCAAGTACCTCTCCGATGAACGTGAACAACTACATGACCCGACAAGTACCACTACATGTACAAGTACCTCGACGCCCGGAGCACTCGTGAACGACAAGTACCCCGACAACATGTGTACCACTACCGTCGCCCCGTGAACGACTACCGAGGCGCCAAGTACCTCTACGGAACGACTACTCGTTGGCGACCTCGTGAAATGGCTACTTCCTCTTCGGAAACGTGAACGACTACTTCCTCTACTTCCACTACTTCCTCTACGATCTCGAACCGTCCCGAAACAATTGTTTCGAAGGTATAACCCGAGACGATGACCCGTGGATGCTTGTGTTGTATGAAATGTTGCCCTTGTGCTTCGTGCCCGTTGTGCCTCTTTTGTCGCGTTCCTCGGTTGCCTCGTCACCGACTCGTGGGAACCCGGCAACGGGATCGCCCCACCTTTCATCTCGTTTGACTCGCTCACGCCATCTTTCCTTTTGCACCGGTCTCTCAACGAGTTACCGGAACCGATATGATGCGTTGCATCATTTTCGGAATCGTTGCCGTGGCACTCTTTTCTTTCCACCACGGTGACAAATGCTTCATATCTCTTTTAAGTCAACCTTTTAAAATTGCATAAACTTGATCATGTCATCCGCATCATGTTAACAACACTAAAATGTTAAATTGTTGTTTGCTTATAATTATTAAACATGCTCATGGGGATTTTCCGGATATGTTGTTGTTAATTTTCCGGCCTCATTTAAAATGCCTATATAGTGTAGTTTTATTATGCTTCACCTCTTGCCATGTTAAAAACATTTAACCTTGTCTTGTAAATAACAAGAGACAATTAAATAATTAATTGTGGTGTTTCGTCAATATGCAACTCGTTGCATATTGATCCCCACTTAACTTGTAGTTTTTGTTTGTGCACTTTGCCATGCCATGCATATTAAACCGGACATGCATCATACTTGGATGTGCATCGTATGCCATGTTTATGCTATGTGTGTTTACCGCGTTGTTTGTTTTCTTTCCGGTTGCTTCTCTTGTTAGCTTCGGTTTCGTTCCGGAGTTGTGAGGATTCTCTCGTCTGTGTTGCTCCGTCTACTTCTTGGATCCGTTCTTCTCCCTTGTGGAATTCCAGGCAAGATGACCGAACCCGGATACCATTACTATCTTTGCCTCTTGCTAGAGTATCGCTCTTTAGTATTTTGCCTCGATGCCCATGATTTTCTTGTCAGCCTCCTATTTGTAACCAATTGCCATGTTTAACCAACCTACCTATGCAAACCGTTGCTTGGCTAAGTACGCTTCGCTCAGCCCCTCTTATAGCATTGTTAGTTGCAGGTGAAGATTGAAGATGCTTGCTTCATGTTGAAGTTTGGTTGGGTTATATCACACTATATAAATGCTTAAAATGAAATCATCTATATACTGGCAGGGTGGAAGGCTAAGCGTTTTGCTTGGTGTTTTGTTCCACTCATGCCATTAGGAACCGTATAAACCGGTGTTATGTTCCTTGATTATGCGTTCCTAACACGGTTGGGGTGTATGGGACCCCCTTGATAAACCGCTAAGTGCTAAGTCTTATCCAGCAAGTCCCAACATTTGGTACTATTTGCCTCATAATAACAACTTAATTAATTAATTAAATTTGCATAGGGGGTCGCGTCCCCGAGGATTCTTAATTCTACATAGCAGGGGGGGCCAGTGCCGATGGTGTTGGTCCCAAACGGGGAGACTGCAGGGCCGCCTTGGGGCAACCCGAGGTATCTGGTATAACCTGTAGGATCGCCCATCCGGTCGTGTCCCGAGACTTAGATACGCGCGGCTACTATCAGGGTGTCGACACGCCGGGAGGATTTGCTGGATTAGCCTTACCTTAGTTCGGTTTAACTTGAGCACGGGATTCCGAGAATACTCGGGTCTTCCCACCTATGGAGTTGCGACTCCGCGGATCGTGGGCTTGTAATGGGTCAAGTTGGAACACCCCTGCAGGGTTTGAACTTTCGAAAGTCGTGCCCGCGGTTATGTGGCAGATGGGAGCTTGTTAATTCCGGTTGTAGATAACTTGAAACAATGTTTCAATACACTACCAGCGTGTGTACCGTGACTGTCAATTTCCGAATAGGGATTCGGGAGTTGAACACGGTGGGGTTATGTTTGACCGGCTTTAGCTAGGATCACTTCGTGATCATCTTTCGACCGATGCTCTTCTCTTCTCGCTCTCTTTTACGTAAGTTAGTGCTAGTTGCTGCTGCAGACTCTTGTTTGTTCCTTCACCTCTTATTCTTTCTTCAGCCTTGTCCTCACCCAAGGCTTAAATAGTCGTGTTACCCGGGAACGGGATTGCTGAGTCCTCTGTGGCTCACAGTTACTTCACCACACCAGATGCAGGTTCAGCCGAGTTTGATGCAGGAGTTGGATCAGTTCTTCACCGTGAGCTCGTTGAAGAGTTTGGATGTTTGCTTGTGACGTTTCGATGTTCAGTAGTGGTTTCTACTAGGATTCGATCCTGACCTGTGGCTTTATGTTGTTTTGGTATCTTTCTTTTGGATCTTCACCCGTAGTCGGGTTGTGATGTTTCGAATGATGATTGTTTATGTAATGTATTGTGTGAAGTGGCGAGTGTAAGCCAACTATCTCCTTTTGCAATTTAATCCCTCTTTTACATGAGTTGTGCAAAGATACCAAACTTGAGATCATTCTAGGATGGGCTTATACCTTTAAGTCGTGCCTCGACACGTAGGAGGTATAGTCCCATCCTGGGCATTACAAGATATCTCAAGGTGGATGATTAGTAGTAGATATTGATGGATTTCGGTCTACTTACTTTGGCGTACCGCCCATGCTTTGAACCTCAACCTTTCTTGTAATGTAATCAACATTGGTTTGCGTTCGTGGTCCTGTCAATTGCCCAGCTGTAATTTGTTTACCTCACATAGCTATTTTATCGTCTTTTGGGAGAGAGACATCACTAGTGAACATCATGTGACTCCAGTCCATATTACCATCATTGATCACATACATTATTTACTTTTCCGCTATTTTACTTACTATTGCAAAACACTATTTATCACTACTATCATATTGCTTTTAACCCTTTGTGAACTACAAGGCCGGAGAGATTGACAACCTCTCTGTACTCGTTGGGAGCAAATTTATTTGTATCTGTGTGCAGGTCCATGTTGATTGCTAATTGCGCCGTTAGCAGTTGACACCTACCTGTTGAACCTAGGAGTCTCTAGGGATTCGATCCTTGGCATCTTTGCTAGGGGAAAACACTTCTACTTACTGCATCTTACACCTTCCACTTGGGGTAATCCAACGAGGGGTTCGAGGCCCATCAAGGAGTATTTTCTAGCGCCGTCGTCGGGGACTCCACTCTTCAGGATAGGGGAGTTGCATGCTATCTTTTACCTTTGCTTATTAGCCTTGTTAGTTTACCTTTCATATTTGCTTTAGTTCTTTTTATCGAAAATCACAAAAATAGTTATCTTGCTTGCTTGCTGCTATGGGTTCCACCGAGAACACCAAGTTGTGTGACTTCACTAGTCACAACAACGATGACTTTATCAGCACACCTATCACTACACCTGCCACTTCAGCACCTTCATATGAAATTAAACCTGCTTTACTGAACTTAGTCATGAGAGAACAATTCTCCGGTGCTGGAGAAGATGCTGCTTTACACTTGAACAACTTTGTAGAACTTTGTGATATGCAAAAGTACCAAGAAATAGATGGTAGTATTGTTAAGCTTAAGCTTTTTCCTTTCTCTTTGAGAGGAGGAGCTAAAATTTGGTTTCAGTCTTTGCCTAGAAATAGCATAGATTCATGGGAGAAGTGCAAAGATGCTTTTATTGGAAAATACTATCCACCTGCTAAAATTATCCAACTTAGAAGTAACATTATGAATTTTAAACAATTGGATAATGAACATGTTGCCCAAGCTTGGGAACGTATGAAATCTCTTATCAAGAACTGCCCTACTCACGGTTTGACTACTTGGATGGTTATCCAAACTTTTTATGCAGGCTTGAACTTTACCTCGCGGAACTTGTTAGACTCGGCCGCGGGAGGAACTTTTATGTCAACTACACTTGGTGCTGCCACAAAGCTTCTCGATGAGATGATGACCAACTATTCCCAATGGCACACCGAACGCGCTCCAACAGGTAGGAAGGTAAACTCTGTCGAGGAGATTTCCTCCCTCAATGAAAAAGTTGACTTGATCATGTCTCTACTTTCGAAGCAATCTACTGTTGATCCTCGTGATGTTCCTTTGAATTCTTTGATTGCTCAAGAACAAGTAGATGTTAACTTTATCTCTAGAAACAATTTCAACAACAATGCTTATAGGAGTAACTTTGGTAACAATTCTAGACCGTTCCCCTCTAACTCTTATGGGAACAACAATGCTTATCCTAGTATCAAGAACTCCAACACTGAACTAGAGAGCATGCTTAGAGATTTCATCACTACCCAAAAAGCCTTTAATAAGAATGTAGAAGAGAAACTACATAAACTACATGATCTTTCTTTCAAGGTAGACCACTTAGCCAATGAGTTAAAATTGCTAAAAATTGAAACTTCTTCTCTTAAGGAGAAGGAAGTCATCCCTATTAATGCTACTCAAGTGCAAATCAATGTTGCTACTATCCAAGTTATTGAGAATGTTCACACTTTTAGCACCCAATGTACTCCTGGTCCCAATGGACCTATTAATGGTGATGCTATGTCAAGTACCAAATAGGTGAGCCTTAAGGACACCTCTACCACTTTACTTGATGCTCGTGACCTTGATTTTGATAATTGCACTCTTACATAAGTTATTGATTTCCTTCACAAAATGTCTAGAGACCCCCGCACTAGCACGCTTAACCTTACCTTCACAGAGCATATCACTAATGCTCTCATCAAAGCTAGGGAGGAGAAACTTAGAGTAGAAGCCTCCATACCTAGAAAGCTAGAGGATGGTTGGGATCCTATGATAAAAATTTATTTGAATGACTTCTCTTGTTATGCATTATGTGATGTTGGTGCTAGTACCTCTGTTATGCCCAAAAGGATATATGATATGCTTAAATTGAAACCTTATGATTCTTGTTCTTTTGGTGTTCGTCTCGTTGATTCTTCCATAAAGAAACCTTTGTGGAGGATTGACGATGTTCTTATTATTGTCAATGATAATTATGTGCCCGTTGATTTCACTATTATGGATATTGAATGTGATCCTTCATGTCCAATTATTTTGGGATGTCCCTTTTTGTGCACCGTTGGTGCTGTCATTGACATGAAAGAGGGTAATATTAAATTTCAGTTTCCTCTCAAGAAAGGGATGGAACACTTCCCTCGTAATAAGGTCAAGTTACCTTTTGAGTCCGTTGTACGGGCTAGCTATTCTTTTACTCTTGATAAAACTTGATCTTTGCATTATGCCTAGCTTAAAGGCATAAAAGAAAGCGCTTTTGGGAGGCAGCCCACATGAATAATTTTTTTGCTTTTGTTGTGTCCTGATGTTGTTTACTGCTGTAGCATCATCATTGTATCTTTGCTTTTCATATTTGTGCCAAGTATAGCCTCTGATTGCTAGAAAGTTCAAAAGTTGTGAGGTGCTGTCCAGGAAACAGATTCTGTCCTTGGATAGAAAAATTCGTATAAAATCACCAGATCATCTTTTTGGTCTGAATTTTTTCGACGGCGTTCTCTATATAATTGTCTTTCGTGCGTCAGTTCTGAGTTTTTTGATTTGAGTTGCAGAAGTATCCCGAACAGGTCAATTACTGCCTGCTGTTCTGTTTTTCACAGATTCTGTCCTGTTTTGCCTTACCTTCACTTTGCAAATTAAGAACTTGCTTTTTCTTTGCAAAAACCTTTTGGCAATCTTGAGAAACAGTAGAACTTGAAGAATATCCTTATTTCGAGCAAGGTATAATTATTTTATTAAGGGTACTAACCTCGCTAATCAGATTATGAATGAGTTATGTATGAAGGGAGTTTTCAAGTGTGCGAGGGAAGATGATAAAAAGATTCAGGAGTGTCAAGCGCTCAAGCTTGGGGATGCCCCCGTGCACCCCCAAGAAATATTCAAGGAGACTCAAGCGTCTAAGCTTGGGGATGCCCCCCGTGCATCCCCTTCTCCATCAACATTATCAGTTCATCTTTCGTTCCGCTATATTTTTATCACTTCATGTGTTATGTGCTATGCTTGGAGCGTCTTGCTTTTAGTTTTCTTTTTAGTTTTTCATAACGAGTCGGAACTCAGCATTCCTTTATGTGGGAGAGAAACACGCTCCACCTCTACCTAGAACATTACATAGAATTTTCATGTCTATCTATGCTGTGTGTGTTCTTTATCTTTTAATAGTTACTATCGTGCTCTGCTCTTAGTATTCATGCTTATCTTTTCAAGAGCTTTTATTTAGTTGGTTGCTTGAACTCTTTTTAATTACCATGCTCACCTTATTAAGAGAGTTTGCTTCCGTTGCATGGGTTAATATGTCTATGATAAATATGCTACTTTCATGATGGTGCTTAGTAGTTCAGGTTTTCTTATGGTTAATCTCAAATAGCTGGGAGGTTCCCAATGTGTTATTGGAGTACCAACTTGGTTTGTTTGCCTATGATGTGGTATGGTTTAGTAATATCTTCCTTCAAGAATTTATTTTTATTGACTTGGCGTATGCTCACGCATATTTAAGAGTGTAAAGAAAGTCTGTCAAGCCTTGATGATCTTTTATTTCTAAGTAGCGATATAACTACCATGCCTGATTCAATATTGCTTTGTCGCTCTGCATGATTATGACCGTCATTGCTCTCTTAGTTGGTCGCTCCCAGTCTTTTGCTAACCTCCACCTGTACTAAGCAAATTAACCATGCAATACATAGCTCATGGGAAAGTAGCCTAAAAACTATTGTGGTAAAGAATATGTTGCTTATGTATCTTATTTCTTATGAGTTGCTTGCTGAGCGGTAACCATGTTTCTGGGGACGCCATCAACTGTCACACTTTTGTTGAATATCATGTGAGTTGCTATGCATGTTCGTCTTGTCTGAAGTAAGGGTGATTTACCGTGGGTTGAATTAATATGCATATTGTTAGAGAAGAACATTGGGCCGCCAACCAAAGCCATGCCTCATGGTGGAAGTTTTAGCTTGAACCTTAATCCTCAATCTCTCATGAGAATATGCTTATGCATTAAAGAGGAGTCCATCATCTATTTTCTATGTTGTCCCGGTATGGATGTCCTCAAGTTGAGATTTATCAAAAACGAGAAATCAAATGCGATCTATCTCCTTGGACCATTGTACAGGTGGCATAGAGGTACCCCTTTGTGACACTTGGTTAAAACATATGCAATGCAATGATAACCCATGGGGATCCGAGCTAATTAGGACAAGGAGCGAGCACTATTGGTATTCGATGCATGAGGCTTGCAACTTATAAGATGTTTTATACATGACACATATGAAGTACTACTACCGTTGACACAATTGCTTCCATGTTTCATAATAAAAAGCTCTAGCACTTCAAGCATCAACTACTGAGAGCATGATTGTCATTCTGAGTTTAATGTGCATTGTCCCAAAGTAGCATTGTCTTTTGCATGATTGTGATATCGTTTATTCTGAAATGATTGTATCTAGTCATCACTTAAACCTTGAAGGTGCCCTTGCATTTATGTTTTGCATCACTAAAGGGGGCAAGCTAGATATCACTTGATCATATTTGCACATCATGTTCATTGCAAATATTTTTGATGTTTCAGTTTCATATTGCAAAACTTTCAGTCATTTGTGATTTTCTCTTGAGACAACTTAATTACTTTAGAATCATTGTCTCAGTAAGCTTTTGTCATATGACTATGAGAAAGTCTTATATGGTTAATAGCATGTCACCACAGAAATTATTTCTTGTTATCATTTACCTACTCGAGGACGAGCAGGAATTAAGCTTGGGGATGTTGATACGTCCAAAACGTATCTATAATTTCTGCTTGCTCCATGCCACTTTTGGGTGATATTGCTATGATATTCATACACTTCCATACACTTTTGATCATATTTGGACTAACTTACTAATCCAGTGCACCCCAGTGCCAGTTTCTGTTTTCGGCTGTTTTTGTATTTCAGGTTTTCACGTTTCGAGAACTGCCCAGAAAAATACAGAAAAAATATATAAAAAATCAGCGTTCCGGGAACGACACTGCTTCCGAAGGGGAGCCT
>LR738716.1:51684252-51719505 GCA_902687465.1 Secale cereale
CTCGACAAGATAAAAAATTCTGTCTTTTATCAAGGACAGATTTTGGCAGATTTTGCATAACACACAAGACAAGTAGCACACTACACATGCAATTCTAGAGTATGGGCAGCGGAAAGTAAATTGCACATGTAGTAAAGAGAAGTGGAGAAGATCAAATGCAATTTGGAGACACAATGATTTTTCCGTGGTTCCGATAGGTGGTGCTATCGTACATCCACGTTGATGGAGACTTCAACCCACGGAGGGTAACGGCTGCGCGAGTCCACGGAGGGCTCCACCCACGAAGGGTCCACGAAGAAGCAACCTTGTCTATTCCATCATGGCCTACGCCCACGGAGGGCTAGCCTTACTCGGGGTAGATCTTCACGAAGTAGGCGATCTCCTTGCCCATACAAACTTCTTGGTTCAACTCCACATCTCGATGACGGAGGCTCCCAAGCGACACCTAACCAATCTAGGAGGCACCACCCTCCAAAAGGTAATAGATGTTGTAGATGATGATGAACTCCTTGCTCTTGTGCTTCAAATGATAATCTCCCCAACACTCAACTCTCCTCACTGATTTGGCTGTGGTGGAAGAAAGGATTGAGTGGAAAGCAACTTGGGAAGGTTAGAAATCAAGTTTCATATGGTAGGAATGGAGCAACTTGATCTCAACACAAGGGTAGGTAGTTCTCTTCTCAGAAAGTGTAAGGTAGGAGTGGTAGTTCTTTCTGATGGCTCTCTCCACGAATGAAGAGGGGGTGGAGGGGTATATATAGCCTCCACACAAAATCCAACCGTTACACACATAATTGAGCAATCTCGGTGAGACCGAAGTGAAAACTCGGTCAAACCGAAAGTTCAAATATAGTGAACGTTGGGGTTTTCGGTGGGACCGAAAATACCATCTCGGTTTGTCCGATTTGAGTCAAGATAGGAACTTGCCAGTTTCGGTGAGACCGAAATCATCAACTCGGTTATTCCGAAATGATGTCAAACGGTTACAGAAGCTTGGCAGCCCGTATTTCGGTGAGACCGAACTCAAACTCGGATTGACCGATTTTTCTAGGGTTTGGCTTATGGCTGAGGTGGTTCATCTCGGTGGGACTGAGTTGGGAAAATCGGTTTGTCCGAGATTACTTATGAGTGTGTATTGTTGTGAAAGTTGCTGATAGTTGAAGGAGATATATCACTAAGCACTTGAGCAACCAGATCATCAACACAACCTCATCCCCTTTTAATAGTATTGGCTTTTCCTATGGACTCAATGTGATCTTGGATCACTAAACCAAAAATGGAGTCTTGAGCTTTTGCCAATGCTTGCCTTAGCATTTTGAGGGGTCCACTTCTTCAGTCCTTTAGCCATGCCAATGTGATTGAATTTCCTGAAACATACTTGATAAAAGCATTAGTCCAACCACAAAGTATGTTGTCATTAATTACCAAAACCACCCAGGGAGCAAATGTGCTTTCAATCTCCCCCTTTTTGGTAATTGATGGCAACACACTAAAATCACACTAAACAAGACATCAAAGCTTATTGAAAGAAAGACAGAATTATCACGAAAGCTTTGACAAGCATGTAGTACACAGGCTCCCCCTACAAGTGTGCAAGATTTTCATAGATTATGGTTTTGGACTACCACAAGCACACAAAAGAGATAAGCAAGATGTGCTACATGCAGCTTGGCTATATGCATCAGAGCAGATGAAAAGAAGTGAGTGATAATGCATATGTGCATGGTGATTTCTTGCAAACAAGTATTTACAAGCAAGTCACCATCATGCACATTCTGCAGGGTGCATATACTTACCTTGAGGTTCTTTGGCATTGTACCTGAAGGGATAAACTTGGGAAAACAAGGTTAGATAACACAAGAGTATTCCTTCAACCAACTGCAAGAACATCAAGAGTACCAAGCCAGGGAGGACATGTATAAAGAGTGTCTCATATTGAGCACAAGCTTGAATCAGCAAACATGTCTCCGAAACTAAAAGATTTTCAATGAACACTGAGAGATTTTGCTTTCCATAAGATATCAATTGTGAAGATTCCTCTCCCTTTGAGTTTGATGGAAAGAGCAAAATCAAAAGAATGATGCCAACTGTAATGTCCAATGTAAAACAGCTTTGATGTGATTCTCTCCCCCTTAAGATAAGATTGCTTTTCTTCTTCCCCTAAGTCTCTTCTCCCCCTACTCCCCCTAAGTCTTCTCCCCCTTTGACATCAAGTGACGAAAAGGACAGCAAACTAGGTAGGGCAGGAAAGATGAAAAGAAAGAGGTGGGATCCTTAAGAATCACAACAGGGCAAATAGGAACATGCATAGAGAAACACTGAGTGGAGCTGCAGAAGTTGATATTCTGGAAGATAAATCGGTGACACCGAATTAGATGGATCGGTGAGTCCGAAAGTCAGGGACTTAGGGCAGATCCTTTTCGGTTAGACCGAAAATTTTAAATCGGTGACGCCGAGTTTAATTCCAAGGAAATACAGAAATAATTCAGCTCACTTTGCGAGGAATGTTTCAAAGGATTTGCAATGAATTTGTGAAAGATTTTCGGGGAATGATCAGAGCCAGAAGGATATTCACACAGACATAAGAAAAGAAATGAAAAAGATTCCTAGATGAAGTTTTTTTTTGTTTAAAGAAAACTCAATGAGAGAACATAAGAGAAAATAGAAAGACTCCAAAACATATGTACTTCATCTAGATAAAGGTCGGCGACAAGGTCACCTATGTTTGAGTATATTGACTTAGGAGTCAAATGAGGACATTTGATCATAGGTCATACTCATCATTTAAGCTCAAAAATGGGGTTGCCATTTTTCGATTAAGCATTTGATGTGATCATATCTTATGAAGCTGCTTGTACTCATGACTTTGAGCAAAGCTCCTTTAAGATGTGAAGAACATACCTTGGGCTTGTTGTTGCTTTACTCATGTAGGTAAACTTGATGTAGGTGCTCATTGAATGTGAAGTTGGAGCGCCATTTCTACTTGTGTAGTTCATCTTCCTACATGGGTTAGGCAAGCAAGGAAATACTCAAGGATATCCAAGATGACACGAGTGAAATACTAGATGTATAAGATGTCAAAAAGGATATGTGGAATTTTGTTCCTTGAATTCAACATCCCAAAGGGCTAGATACTTGGTCAATGACAAGATTACTCATGATTTGAGTGTGTGGTAATCTTGTGGAATGTAGATCATCCAAGTACCTGCAAGGAGTTAGATGCAATACAAGGAGGCAAATGTGTCCAAGACATATGATCATCATCATAAGAGAAATATCAAGGATTAGTCAAGTGGGCTCATGCCTTGCATGCATCAATGGAGTTCTCACTCCAAGTTTGAAGCATCAATGATGTTCAACTCACTCCTTAAGCGACAAAACACCTTCTCATCAAGAGGTTTTGTAAAGATATCAGCAAGTTGTTTGTCAGTACGAACATGCTTAAGATTAATGTCACCCTTGGCAATATGATCACGAATAAAATGGTGACGAACTTCAATATGCTTTGTTCGAGAGTGTTGCACGGGATTGTGTCCAATTTTAATCGCACTCTCATTGTCACAAAGCAAGGGAACATGTCTCACATGTATCCCATAATCCTTAAGCGTTTGTGTCATCCATAGCAATTGAGCACAACACGAACCAGCAGCAATATATTCCGCTTCGGCAGTGGATAATGATACCGAATTTTGTTTCTTGGAGGACCAAGATACAAGGGATCGACCAAGGAATTGACACGTACCCGAAGTTGACTTTCTGTCAACCTTGTCACCGGCATAGTCCGAGTCGGAATAGCCAACAAGGTCGAAAGAGGCCCTCTTAGGATACCAAATGCCAAAGTTTGGTGTGTGTATCAAGTATCTCACTATCCTTTTAACAGCTTTAAGATGACATTCTTTAGGGGCTGCTTGATATCGCGCACACATGCATACACTTAACATTATGTCAGGACGAGAAGCACAAAGATATAGTAGAGAACCAATCATAGAACGGTAAACCCTTTGATCAACGGGTTCTCCATCTTTTGTCAAGTCATTGTGTCCACTTGTAGGCATGGGGGTACTCATACCTTTGCTTTCTTGCATGTTGAACTTCTTGAAGAGATCCTTGGTGTACTTTATTTGTGAGACAAAGGTACCCTCCTTAGATTGCTTGATTTGCAACCCAAGGAAGAATTTGAGTTCACTCATCATGGACATCTCAAACTTCTCCGACATGAGCTGTCCAAACTTCTTGCTAAAATGGGGGTTAGTTGAACCAAAGATAATATCATCAACATATATTTGGCACACAAATAGTTCACCATTAACCCTTTTCGTGAACAGCGTTGAGTCTATCTTTCCAATCTCAAAGCCTTTTTCAAGAAGAAAACTAGTCAAGCATTTGTACCAAGCTCTAGGAGCTTGTTTAAGACCATAAAGAGCTTTATGCAACTTGTAAACATGATTAGGCTTTTTGGGATTCACAAATCCGGGAGGTTGTTTCACAAATACTTCCTCCTCAATTTCACCATTTAGGAAAGCACTTTTGATATCCATTTGATAGAGAGTAATATCATGGTGATTGGCGTAAGCAAGAAGAATGCGAATGGACTCAAGTCTAGCAACGGGGGCATAGGTCTCACCATAGTCCATACCGTCGACTTGTGTGTAACCTTGAGCTACGAGACGAGCCTTGTTGCGGATGACTTGTCCATCTTCATCTTGCTTGTTCCGAAACACCCATTTGGTTCCAATGATGTTTTGATCATCCTTGGGCTTCTCTACCAAAGTCCATACCTTGTTCCTCTCAAAGTTGTGTAGCTCTTCGTGCATAGCGTTCACCCAATCCGGGTCTTCAAGTGCTTCTTCTACCTTCATAGGTTCAATACTAGAGATAAATGAGTAATGCTCACAAAAGTTAGCTAAGCGAGTTTTAGAGCGAGTAATTCTCCCGGAGTTGATGTCGTTCATCATTTGTTCCACGGGATGATTTTTCTTGACTCTTGCTCGAACTCGGGATAGCTTTTGTTGATGTTGTGGCTGAGCTTCCTCATCATCTTCATCTTCCTCTTCTTCTTCTTCATTGTTGTTGGTGTTGTCTTGAGGTGGTGGAGAAGGAGGTTGTGGTGGATCTTCTTGTTGCACTTCCTCATCTTGGTGAGTTCCACTTGTGGAGGCCTCCATGTTGCCTTGAGGTTCATCTTGCTGTGAGGTAGGGGGCTCCACATATGTAGATGAGGTACTCTCCTTCACTTCCATGGGATGGATCTTTCCAATAGATAAATCTTGGATAGCTTCCGATGGGTCCTTGTCTCCTACATCAATAGGCATTTGCTCTACTTGCGAGCCATTAGATTCATCAAACTTCACGTCTACCGTCTCTTCAACCTTTCGGGTGAAATTATTGTAGACACGGTAGGTGTGGGAGTTTGATCCATAACCAAGGAGAAAGCCTTCATGAGATTTAGGAGCAAATTTAGACCGACGATGCTTATCAAGGATATAGCATTTTGAACCAAAGACACGAAAGTATCCCACTTGGGGTTTGTTATCGGTGAGGAGCTCGTATGATGTCTTGCCGAGGAGCTTATGAAGATAAAGCCTGTTGATAGCATGACAAGCTGTCTCGACCGCTTCTCCCCAAAAATGCTTCGGTGTCTTGTATTCATCAAGCATCGTTCTTGCCATCTCTATGAGCGTTCGGTTCTTCCTCTCAACAACTCCATTTTGTTGAGGAGTGTACGTAGCCGAGAACTCATGTAGAATTCCTTCCTCATCGAGAAAAGAGTCTACACTGGCGTTCTTGAACTCCGTTCCATTGTCACTCCGAACTTTCTTGATCTTCACCTCAAATTGATTTTGGGCCTTTTTGGCAAAGGTTTTGAAGATTCTCTGAACCTGCGATTTGTCATCAAGGAAAAATACCCACGTAAATCTGGAATAATCATCAACTATAACTAGACCAAAGGAGTTACCACCAAGGCTTTTGTAAGCATTGGGACCGAAGAGATCCATATGAAGAAGCTCAAGCGGTCTCCTTGTGGTCATGATGTTTTTCACGGGATGACTTCCACCAACTTGTTTTCCTGCTTGATAGGCACTGCAAAGTCTATCTTTGTCAAAGAGAACATCTTTAACACCAAGAATATGATCACCTTTGATCAGCTTGTCTAGATTACGCATACCAACATGTCCTAGCCTTCTATGCCACAACCAACCTTTAAAGGATTTAGCAATGAAACAAGCTCTAGGTTGGGCTTTCTTAGTGAAATCAACAATATATAGATCACCTCTACGGATACCGGTAAATGCCATGTTTTGATTGTCACGACGAAAGACTTGGCAATCTACTTTGGTGAATAGCACATTGAATCCAAAGTCAGCTAATCTAGACACGGAAAGTAAATTGTATCCAAGAGATTCTACAAGCATGACATTTTGAATAGAGCTATCATGAGATATGGCCACCTTACCAAGGCCAAGTACCTTACCCTTGGAGTTGTCTCCAAAAGTCACATACTTGCGTGGACCATCGTTCTTTGCAAGCTCTCGAAACATGTCTTTGTCTCCGGTCATGTGGTCGGTGCATCCACTATCAAGAATCCACTCTTTTCCGCCGGACATGTAGTCTCTCAGATTTGCCATAAGATTGAGACTCTTCATGATCTTGTCTAGCTCGGTGTCCGAATCGGAGTAATCATCATCATGCTCATGCTCATCATCATATTGACCCATAGATTGTTCATCATCAACACCTAGGTCAATTTGATAACCACTTGCATTAGTTCTGTCAATGTGACAATAATCTTCGGAATGTAATGCAAGAGCATTTCTAATTATAACATTGATAAGACCGGGATCACCCTTCTTTTTCATAAGATCACGAAGCTCAAAGAAGCATTTATCAAAGTTGGGATCATTGGGGCGCATCTTATCAAATTCAATAGTCTTGTGTAGAATTTCATCAAGACTTCTCAAGGAGTAGTCCGGATAAAGTTCTTCCAAGAATTTCCACATAGCATAGGCGCACTCAAAGTTTGTAACAAGCTTAAGCAAGTCATCGGGTAACCCTCTAATGATAAGATTTACAGTCCTAAGGTTACGAAGCAAATCAAGCTCTTCATCCATGGTAGGGTGCAAGGGATCAAAAGGAGGCACATAGGGGGTCTCAACATATTTGCACAAATTGTACATCTTAAAGATACTAAGCATTTCAGACCTCCATGAGTTATATGACTCTCCATTAAGAATAGGCACTTTATGGCTAACACTCCCAAACGTAGACACGTCCATCTTCCTCCAATGGTGTGTAAACCAAAGCAATGGAGACCAAAGCTCTGATACCAATTGAGGGATCGAAGAAGGTGAGAGTGTCTAGAGGGGGGGGGTGATTAGACTACTCGACAAGATAAAAAATTCTGTCTTTTATCAAGGACAGATTTTGGCAGATTTTGCATAACACACAAGACAAGTAGCACACTACACATGCAATTCTAGAGTATGGGCAGCGGAAAGTAAATTGCACATGTAGTAAAGAGAAGTGGAGAAGATCAAACGCAATTTTGAGACGCAATGATTTTTCCGTGGTTCCGATAGGTGGTGCTATCGTACATCCACGTTGATGGAGACTTCAACCCACGGAGGGTAACGGCTGCGCGAGTCCACGGAGGGCTCCACCCACGAAGGGTCCACGAAGAAGCAACCTTGTCTATTCCATCATGGCCTACGCCCACGGAGGGCTAGCCTTACTCGGGGTAGATCTTCACGAAGTAGGCGATCTCCTTGCCCTTACAAACTTCTTGGTTCAACTCCACATCTCGATGACGGAGGCTCCCAAGCGACACCTAACCAATCTAGGAGGCACCACCCTCCAAAAGGTAATAGATGTTGTAGATGATGATGAACTCCTTGCTCTTGTGCTTCAAATGATAATCTCCCCAACACTCAACTGTCCTCACTGATTTGGCTGTGGTGGAAGAAAGGATTGAGTGGAAAGCAACTTGGGAAGGTTAGAAATCAAGTTTCATATGGTAGGAATGGAGCAACTTGATCTCAACACAAGGGTAGGTAGTTCTCTTCTCAGAAAGTGTAAGGTAGGAGTGGTAGTTCTTTCTGATGGCTCTCTCCACGAATGAAGAGGGGGTGGAGGGGTATATATAGCCTCCACACAAAATCCAACCGTTACACACATAATTGAGCAATCTCGGTGAGACCGAAGTGAAAACTCGGTTAGACCGAAAGTTCAAATATAGTGAACGTTGGGGTTTTCGGTGGGACCGAAAATACCATCTCGGTTTGTCCGATTTGAGTCAAGATAGGAACTTGCCAGTTTCGGTGAGACCGAAATCATCAACTCGGTTATTCCGAAATGATGTCAAACGGTTACAGAAGCTTGGCAGCCCGTATTTCGGTGAGACCGAACTCAAACTCGGATTGACCGATTTTCTAGGGTTTGGCTTATGGCTGAGGTGGTTCATCTCAGTGGGACTGAGTTGGGAAAATCGGTTTGTCCGAGATTACTTATGAGTGTGTATTGTAGTGAAAGTTGCTGATAGTTGAAGGAGATATATCACTAAGCACTTGAGCAACCAGATCATCAACACAACCTCATCCCCTTTTAATAGTATTGGCTTTTCCTATGGACTCAATGTGATCTTGGATCACTAAACCAAAAATGGAGTCTTGAGCTTTTGCCAATGCTTGCCTTAGCATTTTGAGGGGTCCACTTCTTCAGTCCTTTAGCCATGCCAATGTGATTGAATTTCCTGAAACATACTTGATAAAAGCATTAGTCCAACCACAAAGTATGTTGTCATTAATTACCAAAACCACCCAGGGAGCAAATGTGCTTTCAATCTCCCCCTTTTTGGTAATTGATGGAAACACACTAAAATCACACTAAACAAGACATCAAAGCTTATTGAAAGAAAGACAGAATTATCACGAAAGCTTTGACAAGCATGTAGTACACATGCTCCCCCTACAAGTGTGCAAGATTTTCATAGATTATGGTTTTGGACTACCACAAGCACACAAGAGAGATAAGCAAGATGTGCTACATGCAGCTTGGCTATATGCATCAGAGCAGATGAAAAGAAGTGAGTGATAATGCATATGTGCATGGTGATTTCTTGCAAACAAGTATTTACAAGCAAGTCACCATCATGCACATTCTGCAGGGTGCATATATTTACAAGCTCCCTTCCAACTTCGCCAATGTTCATGATGTGTTTCATGTGTCTCAACTCCGCAAGTGCTTCAAGACTCCTGAACGCATGATTCCGTTTGAAGAGATTGATCTTCAACAAGACTTGTCTTACCGAGAGCACCCAATTGCTATTCTCGAAGAAACCGAGCGCAAGACCCGCAACAAGTCCATCAAATTCTTGAAAGTCAAGTGGTCACATCACACCGACCGAGAAGCTACGTGGGAACGAGAAGATCATCTTCGTTCCGAGTACCCTTCCTTTTTCCAGTCCTAGATCTCGGGACGAGATCTTTTTGTAGTAGAGGAGAGTTTGTAATGCCCTAGATGTAATACTTTCCCTTTTGGGCAATTTTTAATATCTCTGGCTTCATCTATTCCATTCCGGGTTCTTTGTCTTTTGGGTTTTCATCGTTTTGTTGTGTGCGTGTGTGGCATTCATTCGTATCATGTAGTCATGTGCATCGCATTGCATTTGTGTTGTCTTTTGCATCCGGTCCCACGCGTTCCTTCCCGTTGTCCGTTTCGTGTTCCGGAGCTCCCTCACGTGTCCGTGGCATCCCCGAGGCCTACTTTGGTGTTTGGCCGTGTAACGTTACCGGTTTGGCACGAGACTTGTCGTGTGTTGTTGTTTTGGTGTGTGTAACCCGCCTGTCAAATCTCGTCGCGTTTGGAGTTCGTTTGCTACCCCAACAGTTATTCTCGTGGGCTCAAAGTACCTCCACTTTGAGGCCCAAGACACCCCTCCAACAACCCACCAAACCAGCCCAAACCCCTCCCTTCATCTAGGCCATCCAATTCTAATCGCGTGGCCGAAAACCACACCTCATTTGGACAACCCTAGCTCCTTGTGCCTATATATTTGTCCACCTTCCTCAAATTTTGCCCCAAAACAAGGAAACCCTAGCTCCCTCATCCCCTACCTCCAGCCTCTCCTCTCTCCACTCCGGCCGGAGCTCGCCGGAGCCCCGTCGGAGCAGCTCGCCGGACCACCGCCGGAGCAGCTCGCCGTGCCACCGCGCCACCTCACCGCCACCCCGGCTCCCTTCGCGGGCCTCCAGCCGCCCCGGCCCAGAAGCCTCCGCCGCCGCCTTGGGGAATCGAGGGGATTCCCTCAGATCCCGATTCGTTGCCTTCCGCCTGGGCCGATCGGGCAGCTGGGTCGTCGCCCCGCGGGCCTCTCCTTCCGCCTCCCAGCGCTCGAGGCCGCCGCCGCGCCACCGATCGGGGGATCGGAGGATCCCCTCGATCCTGATCCGGATCCCGTCGCCCTAGCGGGCCGAGCCCGATTGCCCGGTTGCCGCCCGATCCGCTGGATCCGGCCCGAGCCGCCCGAAGCCCAGGAGCCCGTTGACCTTTTTTTTTCAGATCTGAGGTTGCCCCCAAATCTGTAAGTCCCCAGTTTTATCTGTCTGATGCATTTTTCAAATGATGATAACTTTTTGTGCATAGCTCCGATTTGAGTGAATGATATGTCAAATTGTTCGTGGAGACATATGTACTACATTTCATTCCATTGTGCCATGCATGTTTGAGATCATCTAGGTGCTTTAATATCTGTTGCAAGAGTGCATCTTGATATAAACTGCTGTTAGTTGTTGTTTTCATGCCATCTTTGCAAGGTGATAACTTTTAGCATGTTTATCCAAATGAAGCAAATGAGATGTCCACGTGTTCGTCTTGTCATGCTCTACATGTTGATTGCTTAGGCTTGCATGATAGAATTAATCTTGCCATGTTTATCTCCGTTGCAAAGTGCTATGTGGCTGTTATGTCATTAAACTTGTTATGAGATGTCATTTTGAGGAGCTCATTGCTATCGTTGTGTTTGTCCCCATGATGCATGCTTATAGGTTTTGGATTCACCATCATGTGTACTTTGCTGTAGTACTTACCACTTGCCATGTTTAGTTTTGAGGTGACTTAAAATTGCTCTCAAAGATGCCATGATGAAACTGCTGTTTCAACACTTAGTGAAATTTCACTATGTCTGGAATCTGTAATTTCCAGATGCCATGTTTGCTTGTTGTTCTAGGCCAATCCATGATAGTTTTGGGGTGACTCTTGATGGTTCCTTGTAGTATATATTGTTGGCTATCCATTCATGCTCTCACATGCTTATTTGAATGGTTGTAGCATATTTAACTTTTGCTCCCAAGTTGCAATAAAATACTGTTGTCAGGATTTTGTTGTCAAGTTCAATATGTCCTAGCTTGTTGCCATTGATCCATGGCTCCTTTGGGGATGCTCCAATGGACTTATTTGCTGTAGGATATGTCTAGTTTATGTCCATACTCTTTGCCATGATGTTTGAGTGCTGTAGCTTAATTAGTTTTTGCCTCGAAATTGCTATGTTGCTGTAATTTTCAGCTTTCGCATGTTTATTGTTTTGTGTGTAACTTTTAGCCCTTAGCTCCGATTGGAGCAAGTCTTATATGAAACTTGTGTGATTTTTCATGTAGATTCATAATATCCTATTGTTATCATGTTTTGAAGCATTTTTCTTGATTGCATTTTGTCATGCTCCTGTGCTTCCCTAGTGCATCAGTCATGCATCTAGCATATTTTGACTGCGCATTGCATCTTGTTGTTTTCGTGCCTTGTGTGTTGTGTTGAGTAGAGCCGGAAGCTGAGTACGAGTACGAGAACGAGGTTACTACCGAGGTTGGGAACGAGGAGCTTTCTTACGATCCCATCGACAACTCTTCAGGCAAGATGACCGAACCCCGATAACATTACTATCTTTGCCTATTGCTAGAGTATCGCTCTATAGTATTTGCCTCGATGCCCATGTTTTCCTGTCAGCCTCCTATTGTAACCATGATCTTGTCTAACCACCCTACCTATGCAAACCATTGATTGGCTATACGTAGGCTTCGCTCAGTCCCTCTTATAGCGTTGCTAGTTGCAGGTGAAGATTGAAGATGCTTGCTTCATGTTGAAGTTTGTTGGGTTATATCACACTATATAAATGCTTAAAATGAAATCATCTATATATTGGCAATGGGTGGAAGGCTAAGCCTTTTGCTTGGTGTTTTGTTCCACTCATGCCGCTAGGACCCGTATAAACCGGTGTTATGTTCCTTGATTATGCGTTCCTCACACGGTTGGGGTTATGGGGCCCCCTCGATAAACCGCTAAGTGCTAAGTCTTTTCCAGCAAGTCCCAACATTGGTACTATTCGCCTAATAACTAATAAAACTTGCATAGGGACTAGCTATCCCTTTTATTTTAATCAACAACCCCGGGCCAGTGCTCCACATGAGTGTTGGTCCGAAACGGGGAGCCTGCGGGGCCACCACGAGGAAACTCGAGGTTTGGTAAAAACCCGTAGCCTCGCCCATCCGGTCGTGGCCTGAGATGAGATACGCGCGGCTACTATCAGGGTGTCGGCACGCCGGGAGGATTTGCTGGATTAGCCTTACCTTAGTCCGGAGTATCTTGAGCACGGGATTCCGAGAATACTCGGGTCTTCCCACCTTGGAGTTGCGACTCCGCGGATCGTGGGCTTGTCATGGGCCAAGTTGGAACACCCCTGCAGGGTTTGAACTTTCGAAAGCCGTGCCCGCGGTTATGTGGCAGATGGGAGCTTGTTAATATCCGGTTGTAGAAAACTTGACACCATGTTCCAATACACTACCAGCGTGTGTACCGTGACTGTCATTTTCCGAAAGGGATTCGGGAGATGAACACGGTGGGGTTATGTTTGACTTGATTAGTTTAGGATCACTTAGTGATCATCTCTCGACCGAGGCACCTTCTCTTCTCGCTCTCTTTTACGTAAGCTAGGCTAGTGCTGTTGCAACCACTTTCTTATTCTTTCTTCAGCCTTGTTCCACACCCAAGGCTTAAATAGTCATGTTACCCGGGAACGGGATTGCTGAGTCCTCTGTGGCTCACAGTTACTTCAACACACCAGATGCAAGTACGATGGTGAGTTACACTGGTGATGGCACTGAGCTAGACTGGGAGTACGACGAGGAGCGTAGCCGTTACTACGTGAACTATCCGACTGATCAGTACAGCTTCTACTAGGATTCGATTCTAGACCTGTGGATTAAGTTATGTTTGGTATCTTGACATTTGGATTTTACCCTTAGATGGGCTGTGATGTTTTATTTGAATGATGCTTGAAACATGTAATGAATTTGTGTGACGTGGCGAGTGTAAGCCAACTATCTTTTTAGTTTTCCATCCCCATTTTTACATGGGATGTGCAAAGGTACCAAACTTGCGATCATTCCAGCATGGGCTTATATCTCTAAGTCGTGCCTCGACACGTAGGAGATATAGTCCCATCCTGGGCATTACATCTCTGCTCGTTACCGCGCATTCCCAAGACACTAAACGGTTTGGATATTTGATCCAAGGGGCCTCTGGCCTGATAGCGCTAACCATCACGTGGGCATAGTCTGGGCGTTCTGCGTCGTATGCATCAGCCGAAGCTTAACATACGTCATTGCGACTGAGCAGCGTGCGCCGGGTTGGACTGGTTAGGCACCTACCTTTTTAAAGGAGGTTGCTAGGTCTGCTCACCGGACGCCCACACAACGTGCAGGAGTTCCCGGGGCGATTGGCCCATGACCCCTGGGGGCATAGGGTTTAGTCCGGCGTGCATGACCTCTCTATTAAGCCTAGGTCGGGTTGCGGCGTATTGTTTGGTCGAGGGCGGGCATGACCTGATGGTGTGTCCGGCCGGAGTTAAGCAAGCGTGATGGGTAAGTTGGTGCACCCGTGCAAGGAAGAAAACATCTATCGATAGCCTGTGCTACGGTAACGGACACTTGGAGCTGTATCCCGATCGCTACAACTAGAACTGGATGCTGAGGCATTGTTTGGATATGTTGCTTCGGGAGTCGAGAAAGGATCCCGGAGCGTTGGAACAACAACATAAATATGACTTATGTTACACTACTCTACTTCCCCCTCTTGCTGCAAGACGGTGGTTTCCAGAAGATGCTAGTCTTCGATAGGACTAGCTTCTCCGCCTCTTATTCTGGCATTCTGCAGCTTAGTCCACAGATACTACCCTTTTCATTGATATCGATGCATATGTAGTGTAGATCCTTGCTTACGAGTACTTTGGATGAGTACTCACGGTTGCTTTGCTTCCCCTTTCCCCCTTCTTTCTTCTTTCTAGTTGATGCAACCAGATGGTGAAGTCCAGGAGCCAGATGCCACACCCGACGACTGCTACTACCCCGACGGAGCCTACTACTATGTGGAGATAGTTGACGACTAGGAGTAGTTAGGAGGTCCCAGGCAGGAGGCCTTGCCTTTTCGATCGTTGATGTTTTGTGCTAGCTTTCTTAAGGCAAACTTGTTTAACTTATGTCTGTACTCATATATTATTGCTTCCGCTGACTCTTGTGTTTTCGAGCTTATGTATTCGAGCCCTCGAGGCCCCTGGCTTGTAATATAAAGCTTGTATTATTTTAATTTGTGTCTAGAGTTGTGTTGTGATATCGTCCAGTGAGTCCTTGATCTTGGTCATACACATTTGCGTGCATGATTAGTGTACGGTGAAATCGGGGGCGTCACAACCACCCAGAGCAGACAACAGCCGATCAGTGGTAGTCATTGAGGAGTGGACAAGAATAATGTCATCAACATAATCCAGTAGGTACATGTAACCTCGGGATGATGGAACAGGAACATAGACATGTCAGTAGTGGACAGAGCAAATCCAAGACGTCGAAGAACCGAGCCAAGTCGGGCATGCCATGCACGAGAAGCCTGCTTAAGTCTATAAGGTGCCTTAACAAGACGACACAAATGATGTGGACCAGTAGGATCAACAAAACCTGGAGGTTGCCGCATGTAAACCTCTTCCTCCAAGACCCCATGGAGAAAAGCATATGAACATCAAGCTGACACAGAGACCACCCTTTTGGCAACAACCAAGGACAGAAGCAGCTGAATGGTGGTAGGTTTGACAACTGTACTGAAGGTATCCTCATAATCAAGACCATAATGTTGTTTAAAACCTTTGGCCACCAACCGTGCCTTGTATCGCTCAATAGAGCCATCAGCATGATTTTTTACCTTAAACACCCACTTGGAGTCAATGATGTTGACACCAAACACAGGAGGAACCAAGTGCCAAGTATCGTTCCTCTGTAGTGCCTGAAACTCTCCATGGCACTACGCCAATGAGGAATCCGAAGAACTGCCTGAAAATGTCGAGGCTCAGTAGTAGGGTCAGCATCCGTTTGTGCCATACATGCTGCAATCCACGCAACCCTACCATTAGTGTGCTCCTTCGGTCGAACAATACCACTCTAACTGCGCATACGAGGACACATAATAGCGGTAGGCGGCGGGGGTGGCGTCGGAGACTATGTCAATGAAGATGGCGATAACGATGCAGAGCCAATCGCGCCAGGCGACCGACCTGGTGAGGAAGGCGTGGATGCTGGCTCGGCCCCGTGGCAGAGGCTGGCTCGGGCAAAGCTGGCTTGGCCAGCTTGACCGACTCGGCCGGCTCGGCCAACGCACGGCCAGCCCCATGCTGGACCGAGGTGACAGGGCCCGGCTCGGCCAGCCCCGTCGGGGAGCTAGGTGATGGAGGGGCGTCGCAAGCGGGATCGACAAACGTCTAAGGGGACGCGAGCGGCTGCTCATCGAGAAGCTTGAAGCGTGCTCCTCGCCCGGTACCTGCAACATGGTTAGGTAGAAACAAGGGGGTATATGCAACATCAACAAATTGACCAGGCAAAGGTAAAACGGATTTCTCACGTGCAGTGGGGGTGGTGGAGGTGACCAGAAGTGCGGAAAAAGAAAAAACATTCTCATCAAACACCACATCACGAGAGATGTAGACGCGGTTAGAGGGGACATGAATACACTTGTACCCTTTATGAAGAGAACTATAACCAAGAAACACACACTGTTTAGACCTAAACCCTAAGTTGTGTTGGTTATATGGACGAAGATGTGGCCAACACGCACACCCAAAGACCTTGAGAAACGTATAATCAGGAATTTCATTCAGCAAGAGTTCAAGTGGTGTTTTCATCTAACGAAGTCGTGTAGGGAGTCTGTCAATGAGAAAGCATGCGGTGGGAAATGCAACACTCCAAAACCGGAAAGGAACGGAAGCATGGGCAAGCAAAGCAAGACTAGTCTCAACTATAAGGCGATGCTTACGCTCAGCTACACTGTTTTGCTGATGTGTATGAGGACAAGACACACGATGTGTAATTCCAAGCTTATTTAATAATGCATTGAGGTTGTGATACTCACCCCCACAATCGGATTGCACATGAATGATTTTGTGACTGGGCAAACGCTCAACATGCGCTTGGATTTACAAGAAAACATTAAACACATCAGACTTGCATTTAAGAAGATAAAGCCAAGTGAACCGACTGTAAGCATCAACAAAACTGACATAGTAATTATGACCACTAAGGCACTAACATAGGTTTGGGCATGGCCCTATACATCCCAAAGCACAAGTTCAAGCGGTTTTTTAACTACACGACTCGACTCAGAAAAAGTAAGCTGATGACTCTTGCCTTGCTAATAGGCATCACAAACTGCATCAACATGTTTACTGGACACTACTGGAAGCTCATGACGATGAAGTACATGGTGAACGATGGGAGTGGCAGGATGATTAAGGCGTGCATGCCAATGTGATCGAGACACACGGACACCACTGAAAGCACTAGGAGCTGGTGGCACATTGAGTGCATAGAGACCATTATTGTGCAGTCGACCTCTAAGAAGTACGTCCCTCGTGTCCGGGTCCTTACCAAAAAAATGAAAATGATGAAATTCAGCAAGAACATTATTATCACAAGTAAGTTTTGGAACTAAAAGTAAACTACGTGAAACAGAGGGAATATGAAGGACATTAAGGAGACATAATTGTGTGGATCGACGTGTAAGAAGTGATGCCTGACCAATATGTGAGATGTGCATACCTTCCCCATTAGCGGTGTGAACATGATCATGTCCACGATACGGCTCCTGTGTAGAGAACTTGACCATCTCACTCGTCAGGTGATTGGTAGCTCATGTATCCATGCACTAAGATGCATCAACTGGATAGGAAGGTGTATGCCCCTGCTGATGACTCGCTAGGGCAGCCCGCTTCTCATTACCCTTGCAGTTGTTCCCGATCACCGAAAAATCATGCTTGAAGTGACGATGACAATAGGAGGCACGGTGACCATCAAGACCACATAGCTGGTAAGGGACTTGAGCACCACATGAGGGACATCAGGCACAAACACGGTCACCCGCAGATGTAGTGGAGTTACGTGGGTCGGGCGTGGCCGGCGGAAGTTTACCACTAGTTGGTGGCTTGTAGGGCTTGACCTTGCCACGCGTTGCAGGGTTGGCAGAAGGGAAACTCGGTGTAGAGGGGAGAGCCTAGATGCGTTGTTCCTGTTGGGGGACGTTGCATGGAAAACAAAAAAAAATCTACGCACATGCAAGATCTATCCATGGAGATGCATAGCTACGAGAGGGGGAGAGCATCTCCATACCCTTGAAGATCGCTAAGCATAAGCATTTATCAATGTGGTTGATGTAGTCGTACACCTTCAGGATCCATCCCGATCAAGTACCGAACGTACGACACCTCCGCGTTCAACACACGTTCAACTTGATGACGTCCTCGCCTTGTTGATCCAGCAAGAGGGGCGAAGTAGTAGATGAGTTCTGGCAGCACGACGGCGTGGTGACGGTGGTGGTGAAGAACACTATCTACAAGGCTTCGCCAAGCACAACGTAAACTAGGAAAATGATAAACTTGAGGGGATGGGGTTGTGATACGTCTCCGTCATATCTATAATTTTTGATTATTCCATGCCAATATTATACAACTTTCATATACTTTTGGAAAAATACTACTTTTGGGACTAACATATTGATCCAATGCCCAGTGCCAGTTCCTGTTTGTTGCATGTTTTTGTTTCGCAGAATATCCATATCAAATAGAGTCCAAATGTGATAAAAACGGACGGAGATTTTTTTGGAATATATGTGAATTTTGGGAAGTGGAATCAACATGAGACGATGCTCGAGTGGCCCACGAGGGTGAGGGGGGCGCCCCAGGGGGTCAGGCGCTCCCTGGAACTCGTGGCCACTCTGTACGGCGGTTGGTGCCCGTCTTTTGCCGCAAGAAAGATAATATCCGGATAAAATTCGTGTAAAAAATTCAGCCCAATCGGAGTTACGGATCTCCGGGAATATAAGAAACGGTGAAAGGCCAAAATCTGGGAATGCAGAAACAGAGAGAGACAGAGAGACAGATCCAATCTCGGAGGGGCTCTTGCCCCTGATACGTCCAAAACGTATCTATAATTTCTGCTTGCTCCATGCCTCTTTTGTGTGATATTGCTATGATATTTATGCACTTCCATACACTTTTGATCATATTTGGACTAACCTATTAACTCAGTGCACCACAGTGCCAGTTCCTGTTTTCTGCTGTTTTTCTATTTCAGGTTTCCCCCATATTAAAAGTGCCCTAAAAATTCCGGGAAAAATACAGGAAAAATCAGCGTATCAGGAGCTTCAAGAAAAACCAAGGCAGGGCCAAAGGGGAGCCTGGGGTGGCCCAGGCGGCCACCCGGCGCGGCCCCACCCCTGGCCGCGCCAGGGGGGCGCCTGGGGCCCCACCTCCGCCTCTGGTGACCCCCTTTTGCATATATATTGCTCGCGTCCCGAAACCCTTGAGGACGGAACCCTTTTTTACGATCTCGCCTCTGTTCCGCCGCCGCCGCGCTTCCAAGATCGAGAGCACCAGGAGAACTCTTCCCGGCACCCTGCCGGAGGGGAGAACCACCACCGGGAGCTTCTCCACCACCATGGACACTTCCCGGATGAGTTGTGAGTAGCCCCCCTTGGACCATGGGTCCATGACCAGTAGATATGTGATGTTCTCCTCCCCTCTTTGTTCTTCATGGATTAGACCTCGTGAGCTTCCCTACATGATCGAGGCACATATGTAATCTTTCTGCTGTTGCTATGCTGAGTTTGCTGGGATCCGATGGATTATGAGATTATGTTCAGATTGTGTGTGAGTAATATATTTGATTCACCTCTTTTATATTTATGTTCTTGAGTAATTCTTGCATGTTCTCCGTTGCTGTTTATTGCTTTGGCCAAGTAGTAGGTAGTAACTCCAAGAGGGAACGTTATGCTTGATTGTGGGTTCATGCCCCTCGATGACTAGTTTGAGTGACAGAAACATGAGTCTAGGGGATGTGCTGTTGCCACAAGGGGGAAAACAACGGTGCTTGTACTTGCGGGTGCAAGGATTGTTTACTTTACGCAAAGTTCTTTCAATGCAGTTGTCTGTTGCTTTGAGTTTACACTTTGGGTGGGACTCGCAACTTAATACCAGCGAGATGTTCTGGATAGATATCTCAAGGTGGATGATTAGTAGTAGATGCAGATGGATTTCGGTCTGCTTGCCTTGGCGTACCGCCCATGCTTTTGAGCCTCTACCTTTCTTTACAGCATAGTTAGCATTGGTTTGCGCACATAATCCTGTCAATTGCCCAGCTGTAATTTGTTTACCTCGCTTAGTTGTTTTATCGTCTTTTGGGAGAGAGACATCACTAGTGAACATCATGGGACCCCGGTCCATATTACCATCACTGATCACACCCGCTATTTACTTCCTGTTCTTATTTCCTAGTTGCAGTCATACCTATCACTATTACCTCTTGCGTTTGATCCTTTGTAAACAGCAAGGCCGGAGGGATTGACAACCTCTCTGTACTCGTTGGGAGCAAAGTTATTTGTATCTGTGTGCAGGTCCTGTCAACCGCTAAGTTGGCGCTGTTAGCGTTGACACCTTCTTGTTGGCCCTCGGAGTCTCACGGGATTCGATCCTTGGTATCTTGCCAAGGGAAACTTGCCGTTACGCTACATCTCAAACCTTCCACTTGGGGTAACCAACGAGGGGCGAGAAGCCATCAAGCAAAGTTTCTGGCGCCGTTGCCGGGGACTCCACTCTTCAAGATAGGGGAGTTGCACGCTATCTTTTATCTTTGCTTTTTAGTCTTGTTAGTTTACCTTTCAGTTTTTGCTTTAGTGTCCCTTACCAAAAATCACAAAAATAGTTATCTTGCTTGCTGCTGCTATGGGTTCCACCGAGAACACCAAGTTGTGTGACTTCAGTAGTCATAACAACAATGACTTTATCTGCACGCCTATTACTACACCTGCCACTTCAGCACCTTCTTATGAAATTAAACTTGCTTTACTGAACCTAGTTATGAAAGATCAATTCTCTGGTGCTGGAGATGCTGCTGCTTGGCACTTAAATAATTTTGTTGAGCTCTGTGATATGCAAAAGTACCAAGAAATAGATGGTGATATTGTTAAGCTTAAGCTTTTTCCTTTCTCCTTGAGAGGAGGAGCTAAAATCTGGTTTTAATCCTTGCCTAGGAATAGCATATATTCTTGGGACAAGTGCAAGGATGCCTTTATCGGGAAGTACTACCCCCCTGCTAAAATTATCCAACTAAGGAGTAACATAATGAATTTTAAACAATTGGATAATGAACATGTTGCCCAAGCTTGGGAACGCATGAAATCTCTTGTCAAGAACTGCCCTACTCATGGTTTGACTACTTGGATGGTTATCCAAACTTTTTATGCAGGCTTGAACTTTACCTCGCGGAACTTGTTGGATTCCGCCGCGGGAGGAACCTTTATGTCAACTACACTTGGTGCTGCCACGAGGCTTCTCGATGAGATGATGACCAACTATTCCCAATGGCACACCGAACGCGCTCCAACAGGTAGGAAGGTAAACTCTGTCGAGGAGATTTCCTCCCTAAATGAAAAAGTTGACTTGATCATGTCTCTACTTTCCAAGCAATCTCCTATTGATCCTCATGATGTTCCTTTAAATTCTTTGATTGCTCAAGATCAAGTAGATGTGAACTTTATCTCTAGAAACAATTTCAATAACAATGCTTATAGGAGTAATTTTGGTAGCAACCCTAGACCGTTCCCCTGTAATTCCTATGGGAACACCAATGCTTATCCTAGCACCAAGAAATCCACTTCTGAACTAGAGATTATGCTTTAAGACTTCATCACTACCCAAAAAGCCTTCAATAAGAGTGTAAAAGAAAAACTAGCCAAACTAGATAATCTCTCTTCGAAGGTAGACAATTTAGCCCATGAGGTAGAGTAGCTTAAAATTAGAACTTCTCTTGAGGAGAGGAAGACCACTCCTATGAATGCTATTCAAGTGCAAATTAATGAAAACATTAGGATGATGGCTAAACTTAAAGAGAGATGGGCTAGAGAAAAGGAGGAAGAAGATAGAATTAAGAGCCTTCCTACCCACCACACTGTTGCTACTATCCAAGTTGTTGAGGATATCCAAACTTTTAGCACCCAATGCACTCCTAGTCCCATTGGACCTATTAATGGTGATGCTATGACCTCAACCGTAGAATAAACTCCTATGACCATAGAAACTACCAAACAAGTGAGCCTAAAGGACACCACTACCACTTTACTTGATAGTAGTGACCTTGATTTTGATAATCGCACCCTTTCTGAAGTTATTGATTTTCTTCACAAAATGTCTAGAGATCCCCACACTAGCACACTTAACCTTGCCTTCACAGAGCATATCACTAATGCTCTTATCAAAGCTAGGGAGGAGAAGCTTAGGGTAGAAGCCTCCATACCTAGAAAGCTAGAAGATGGTTGGGATCCTTTGATTAAAATTAAGTTGAATAACTTCTCTTGCTATGCTTTATGTGATGTTGGAGCTAGTACCTCCGTTATGCCCAAAAGAATATATGATATGTTTAAATTGAAATCTTTTGATCCTTGTTCTTTTGGTGTTCGTCTTGTTGATTCTTCCGTAAAGAAACCTTTGGGGAAGATCGACGATGTTCTTATCATTGTCAATGACAATTATGTTCCCGTTGATTTTACTATTATGGATATTGAATGTGAACCTTCATGTCCAATTATTTTGGGACGTCCTTTTCTTCGCACCGTTGGTGCTATCATTGACATGAAAGAGGGGAATATAAAATTCCAATTCCCTCTCAAGAAAGGAATGGAACACTTCCCTAGAAAGAAGATTAAGTTGCCTTTTGAGTCCGTTACACGGGCTAGCTATTCTTTTACTCTTGATAAAACTTGATCCTCTCTTTTTGCATCATGCCTAGCTTAAAGGCATAAAAGAAAGCGCTTTTGGGAGGCAGCCCACAACGAATAAAGTTTTATTTTTCTTTTGTTGTGTCTTGATGATTGTTACTACAGTGGCATCATCATTGTATCTTTTCTTTTCAGCTTTGTGCCAAGTTTAGCCTCCGATTGCAAGAAAGTTCAAAAGTTGTGACGTGCAGTCCAGAAAACAGATTCTGTCCTTGGACAGAAAAATTCGTATAAAATCACCAGATCATCTTTTTGATCTGAATTATTTTGACAGCGTGCTCTATACAATTGGCTTTCAGGCGTCTGTTCTAAGTTTTTTGATTTGAGTTGCAGAAGTGCCCCGAAAAAATTATTTACTACCTGCTGGTCTGTTTTTCACAGATTCTGTCCTGTTTTGCCTTTTCTTCGTTTTGCAAACCTTGAGCTTGCTTTTTCTTTGCAAAAACCTTTTGGCAATCTTGAGAAACAGTAGCTCTTCAAGATTATCTTTATTTCCAGCAGGGAAAAGTTATTTTATTATGGGTACTAACCTCGCTAATCAGATTATGATGAGTTGTGTATGAAGGGAGTTTTCAAGTGTGCGAGGGAAGATGATAAAAAGATTCAGGAGGGTCAAACGCTCAAGCTTGGGGATGCCCCCGTGCACCCCCAAGAAATATCCAAGAAGACTCAAGCGTCTAAACTTGGGGATGCCCCCGTGCATCCCCTTCTCCATCAACAATTATCAGTTCGTCTTTCGTTCCACTATATTTTAATCACTTCATGCGTTATGTGCTATGCTTGGAGCGTCTTGCTTTTAGTTTCCTTTTTAGTTTTCTTTAGCTTTGCTTGCTGTTCATAACGAGTTAGAACCCAGCTTTCTTTGTGTGGGAGAGAAACACGCTCCACTTCAACCTAGAACACAACATAGGATTTTCATGCTTATCTTTGCTGTGTGTGTTCTTTGTCTTTCCATAGCTGCTGTCATGTTTAGCTCTTAGTTTTCATGCTTTTCTTTTTAAAGAGCTTTTGTTTAGTTGGTTCCTGAACTCTCTTGAGTTTTCATGTTTATCTTGTTAAGAGAGTTTGCCTGTTGCACTGAGTTGTGTGTCTTAACTTAAAGTAGGTAATTGAGGTTGCTATTTAATTTTAGTAGTAACTTGCAATAGTTTTGAGGTATTGCCATGAGTAATGTCTGAACTTTTGGTGTCAAGAGCTTTAGCCTATTAGTGATAGATGTCGTATTTTGGGCAATCCGTGTTTATTTTCGAAAACCTACAAAATAGTTGAGAGCTTTAGCTACTAAATGGATCACTAATCTTTGGAGGGATTGAATATTAGAGTACACTCACGTACCATGAGCCGAGGATGCGCAAGGATAACCAAATCCCCATACACTCCTCCTCGGGGGTACTTGTCTCTTTGAGAACCTCCTAATTAGATTGAGAGTTACCGATAATAAGTGCATGAGTTCTTCGGACTAATGTGAGTATTCGAAAGTTGACACTTCCACCTATCCATATTTTTCTAGCCTCTTCGGTACCGTGCATTGCCCTTTCTCACCTCGAGAGTTGGCGCATACTTCGCCGGTGCATCCAAATCATTGGCACAAGACGCTCTGTCATCATAAGACTCATTATATCCTTCCTCAAAACAACCACCATACCTACCTATTAAGGCATTTCCATAGCCTTTCCGAGATACATTGCCATGCAACATCCATCTTCTCATGACTTGATCTTCATGTCATACATGCTTTTTGCTTGATCGATGAGCCGCATGCTAGTTGGGCCTTGCCCTAATCATTGCTACATGACGCGCTAGTATCATTGCATATCCTGCTACACCGACAGAGGCATACATTTGCATACATCATGATAGTTTCATTTTCTTTATGTTGAGTACTTTTGTAAAGTGTGAAAGATCTTCTATACTTCTTGTAATACATAGAATGTTGCCCCTAAAGTGAGGGAAAGATCCCAAAGAGGACAAATCAAAAGATCCTAAAGAGGACAAAATCAAAAGATCCCAAAGAGGACAAATGAGAGATAAATAGAAAGAGCCATTGATGCCACAAAAAAATAAAAAAAATAGAAAAAAGAGAAAAAGAAATAAAAAGAGAGAAGGGGGCACACTACTATTTCTTTTGAGAGATCCACACTCGTACTCCATCTTATACCTTGTGCTCCATAGAGATTATCATTCATGCATATAGCTATGTGGGGACCTTCACACTATAGACTAGGCTTGTATATTCCAATGATGAGCCTCCTCAAAAGAGCTCTAGGTCTTCTTGAGCAAGCAAGTTGGATGCACCCCCACTAGTTCCATTGGAGAGCTTACCTTAGCTCATATGTGCATCCGTTGCATGGCAATCCCTACTCCTCACATCATATCTATCATTTGGCTTTCTCTCGCCGATGATTGTCCTCATTGATGTGAGCCCTTCACACCTTTTTTTTGTCTTCCCCCTCTATCATTTTTCTCTCTTTGCCATCCTAAGTGTCGACTTTCTTGCTTACGCTCATCCATTGCATGAGTGCTCAAAATATCGAAAGGGAGTGGATCATTTTGACTTGTACCTGGCTGACGGTCTGGGGATGAGTCAAGATAAGATTCCAAAGAAGACCAAGTGTGAAACTTTAGTAGATTAAGTTCTCAACAATACAAAAACTATGTTTTACTCTCTCATATATCCCTATCCCCTTTCTTGCACGCAAACACCATTTGGAGACATTCGAGTCACGGACAGCAAGAGCTCTTGCACCTTTATGTTCTTATGTTACTTGTTACAATGCTAATATAGACTCTTGCTTGTTATGACTTGAATTGGATTACGTGCCTTGATTGCCTTACTTAAAAAGTTCTTATATGGTTGATAGCATGTCACCACAGAAATTATGCTTGTTATCATTTACCTACTCGAGGACGAGCAGGAATTAAGCTTGGGGATGTTGATACGTCCAAAACGTATCTATAATTTCTGCTTGCTCCATGCCTCTTTTGTGTGATATTGCTATGGTATTTATCCACTTCCATACACTTTTGATCATATTTGGACTAACCTATTAACTCAGTGCACCATAGTGCCAGTTCCTGTTTTCTGTTGTTTTTCTATTTCAGGTTTCCCCCATATTTAAAGTGCCCTAAAAATTCCAGGAAAAATACAGGAAAAATCAGCGTATCGGGAGCTTCAAGAAAAACCAAGGCAAGGCCAGAGGGGAGCCTGGGGTGGCCCAGGCGACCACCCGGCGCGGCCCCACCCCTGGCGGCGCCAGGGGGCGCCTGGGGCCCCACCTCCGCCTCTGGTGACCGCCTTTTGCATATATATTGCTCGCGTCCCGAAACCCTCGAGGACGGAACCCTTTTTTACGATCTCGCCTCTGTTCCGCCGCCGCCGCGCTTCCAAGATCGGGAGCACCAGGAGAACTCTTCCCGGCACCCTGCCGGAGGGGAGAACCACCACCGGGAGCTTCTCCACCACCATGGACGCTTCCCGGATGAGTTGTGAGTAGTCCCCCTTGGACCATGGGTCCATGACCAGTAGCTATGTGATGTTCTCCTCCCCTCTTTGTTCTTCATGGATTAGACCTCGTGAGCTGCCCTACATGATCGAGGCACATATGTAATCTTTCTGCTGTTGCTATGCTGAGTTTGCTGGGATCCGATGGATTATGAGATTATGTTCAGATTGTGTGTGAGTAATATATTTGATTCACCTCTTTTATATTTATGTTCTTGAGTAATTCTTGCATGTTCTCCGTTGCTGTTTATTGCTTTGGCCGAGTAGTAGGTAGTAACTCCAAGAGGGAACGTTATGCTTGATTGTGGGTTCATGCCTCTCGATGACTAGTTTGAGTGACAGAAACATGAGTCTAGGGGATGTGCTGTTGCCACAAGGGGGAAAACAACGGTGCTTGTACTTGCGGGTGCAAGGATTGTTTACTTTACGCAAAGTTCTTTTAATGTAGTTGTCTGTTGCTTTGAGTTTACACTTTGGGTGGGACTCGCAACTTAATACCAGCGAGATGTTCTGGATAGATATCTCAAGGTGGATAATTAGTAGTAGATGCAGATGGATTTCGGTCTACTTGCCTTGGCGTACCGCCCATGCTTTTGAGCCTCTACCTTTCTTTACAGCATAGTTAGCATTGGTTTGCGCACATAATCCTGTCAATTGCCCAGCTGTAATTTGTTTACCTTGCTTAGTTGTTTTATCGTCTTTTGGGAGAGAGACATCACTAGTGAACATCATGGGACCCCGGTCCATATTACCATCACTGATCACACCCGCTATTTACTTCCTGTTCTTATTTCCTAGTTGCAGTCATACCTATCACTATTACCTCTTGCGTTTGATCCTTTGTAAACAGCAAGGCCGGAGGGATTGACAACCTCTCTATACTCGTTGGGAGCAAAGTTATTTGTATCTGTGTGCAGGTCCTGTCAACCGCTAAGTTGGTGCTGTTAGCGTTGACACCTTCTTGTTGGCCCTCGGAGTCTCACGGGATTCGATCCTTGGTATCTTGCCAAGGGAAACTTGGCGTTACGCTACATCTCAAACCTTCCACTTGGGGTAACCAACGAGGGGCGAGAAGCCATCAACCCCTCCGCCTCCATGGAGGCCATGTACTAGAGGGGAAACCCTTCTCCCATCTAGGGAGAAGGTCAAGGAAGAAGAAGAAGGAGGGGGGCTCTGTCCCCCTCTCTCCCGGTGGCGCCGGAACGCCGCCGGGGCCATCATCGTGTGACAACGATCTACACCAACACCTCCGTCATCTTCACCAACATCTTGATCACCTTCCCCCATCTATCTATAGCGGTCCACTCTCCCGCAACCCACTGTACCCTCTACTTGAACATGGTGCTTTATGCTTCATATGATTATCCAATGATGTGTTGCCATCCTATGATGTCTGAGTAGATTTTCGTTGTCCTATCGGTAATTGGTGAATTGCTATGATTGGTTTAATTTGCTTGTGGTTATGTTGCCGTCCTTTGGTGCACATCGTATGAGCGCGCGTGTTGATCACACCATTGGGTTAGTTGTATGTTGATATGACTACGTATTGGAGGGCAAGAGTGACAGAAGCTTCAACCTAGCGTAGAAATTGATGCATACGGGATTGAAGGGGGACCAATATATCTTAATGCTATGGTTGGGTTTTACCTTAATGAACGTTAGTAGTTGCAGATGCTTGCTAATAGTTCCAATCATAAGTGCATAGAATTCCAAGTCAGGGATGACATGCTAGCAGTGGCCTCTCACACATAAAACTTGCTATCGGTCTAGTAATGTAGTCAATTGCTTAGGGACAATTTCGCAACTCCTACCACCACTTTTCCACACTCGCTATTACTAACTTTATTACTTGTTTATCTAAACAGCCCCTAGTTTATATTTACGTGCTCTATATATTCTTGCAAACCTTTCCCACAAAAACTACAAAGTACTTCGAGTTTCATACTTGTTCTAGGTAAAGTAAACGTCAAGCGTGCGTAGAGTTGTATCGGTGGTCGATAGAACTTGAGGGAATATTTGTTGTACCTTTAGCTCCTCGTTGGGTTCGACACTCTTACTTATCGAAAGAGGCTACAACTAATCCCCTACACTTGTGGGTTATCAGGTTGCGGGCACACGGCTTGGTGAATCTTGATGTGTTCTAGGTGCTAGCCCAGCCCCTCTATTTATATGTTGAGCCCTGGGGTCGTTTCTTGGAGAAAGAGCCTCCTCATAGTCGGTTTAGCCCGCAAGGTAAGAGTCCTTCTCGGCTCCAAGACCAGACGCCAGGGTCATTGGTGTCTGGCCCAAACGCCAGGTCCCTGGCGTCTGGCCCCATGGCCTCCGCAAAACCACCTTTTTCACCTTCGTAAAGCCTCGTGGGGTTTACCCCTTGGCCCAAATAAAGTGTTCTCGTACCCAAACATTTCAGGAAACATCTAAAACCCCTTCCGCTGAATTTCGGAACCCTTTCGGACACCAAACACAATTATCCCATATATCAAACTTTATCTTCAGACTATTCCGGAGCTCCTCGTCATGTCCGTGATCTCATTCAGGACTCCAAACAACATTCGATCACCAACATACATAACTCATATAATACTATATCATCAACGAACGTTAAACGTGCGGACCCTACGGGTTCAAGAATGATGTAGACATGACCAAGACGCTTCTCCGGTCAATAACCAATAGCGGGACCTGGATTCCCATATTGGTTCCTACATATTCTACGAAGAACTTTATCGGTCGAACCTTTATGACAACATACGTAGTTCCCTTTGTCCGTCGGTATGCTACTTGCCCGAGATTCGATCGTCGGTATCTCCATACCTAGTTCAATCTCTTCACCGGCAAGTCTCTTTACTCATTCCGTAATACATCATCTTGCAAATAACTCCTTAGTCACTTTTCTTGCAAGCTTCTTGTGATGCTGTATTACCGAGAGGCCTAGAGATACCTCTCCATCACATGGAGTGACAAAAACCAGTCTCGATCCATGCCAACCCAACGGACACCTTTGGAGATACCTGTAGAGCATCTTTATGATCACTCGGTTAGGGTGTGACGTTTGATAGCACACAAGGTATTCCTCCGGTATCCGTGATTTTCATGGTCTCATGGTCGAAGAAACATGTATTTGACATTAAGAAAGCAGTAGCAATAAACTGAACAATCATATGCTATGCTAATGGATGGTCTTTTCCATCACATCATTCTCCTAATGATGTGATCCCGTTATCAAATGATAACTCATGTATATGGTTAAGAAACCTTAACCATATGTTGATCAATGAGCTAGTCTAGTAGAGGCTTACTAGGGACACAGTATTTGTTTATGTATCCACACATGTATTTAAGTTTCTGGTCAATACTATTCTAGCATGAATAATAAATCCTTATCATGAATAAGGAAATATAACAATAACAACTTTATTATTGCCTCTAGGGTATATTTCCATCAGTCTCCCACTTGGACTAGAGTCAATAATCTAGATTACACTGTAATAACCTAACACCCTTGGAGTCTTGGTGCTGATCATGTTTTGCCCATGGAAGAGGTTTAGTTAATGGGTCTGCCACATTCAGATCCGTATGTATTTTGCAAATTTCTATGTCTCCATCCTTGAACTTTTGACGAATGGAGTTGAAGCGTCTCTTGTTGTGTTTGGTTCTCTTGTGAAACCTGGATTCCTTTACTAAGGCAACTGCTCCAGTGTTGTCACAAAAGATTGTCATTGGACCCGATGCACTGGGTATAACACCCAGATCAGATATTAACTCCTTCATCCAGACTCCTTCATTCACTGCTTCCGAAGCAGCTATGTACTGTGCTTCACACGTATATCCCGCCACGGTGTTTTGCTTGGACTGCACCAACTGATAGCTCCACCATTCAATATAAATGCATATCCAGTTTGTGACTTAGAGTCATCTGGATCTGTGTCGAAGCTAACATCGACGTAACCCTTTACGACGAGCTCTTCATCACCTCCATAAACGAGAAACATATCCTTGGTCATTTTCAGGTACTTTGGATATTCTTGACCGTTGTCCAGTGATCAATTCCTGGATTACTTTGGTACCTCCATTCCAAACTTATGGCAAGGCACACATCAGGTCCGGTACACATCATGTCATACATTATAGAACCTATGGATGAGGCATAGAAATAACTATCATTCTCTCTCTATCTTCTGCCATGGTCAGACTTTGAGTCTGACTCAATTTCACACCTTGTAACACAGGCAAGAACCCTTTCTTTGACTGAACCATTTTGAACTTCTTCAAAACTTTATCAAGGTATGTGCTTTGTGAAAGTCCTATTAAGCGTCCCGATCTATCCCTATAGGTCTTGATGCCCAATATATAAGCAGCTTCACCGAGGTCTTTCATTGAAAAATTCATGTTCAAGTATCCTTTTATGTTATCCAGAAATTCTATATCATTTCCAATCAATAATATGTCATCCACATATAATATCAGAAATGCTACAGAGGTCACACTCACTTTCTTGTAAATACATGCTTCACTGTAAGTCTGTATAAAACCATATGCTTTGATCACCTCATCAAAGCGTATATTCCAACCCCGATATGCTTGCACCAGTCCAAAGATGGATCGCTGGAGTTTGCACACTTTGTTAGCACCTTTAGGATCGACAAAACCTTCTTGTTGCATCATATACAACTCTTCTTTAAGAAACATGTTAAGGAATGCAGTTTTGATGTCCATTTTCCAGATTTCATAATCATAAAATGCGGCAATTGCTAACATGATTCAGTCAGACTTAAGCATCGCTACTTGTTACAAAGTCTCATCATAGTCAACCCCTTGAACTTGTCAACAATATTTCGCAACAAGCCGAGTTTTGTAGACAGTGAAATTACCATCAACGTATGTGTTCCTCTTGAAGATCCATTTATTCTCAATGGCTTGCAGATCATTGGGCAAGTCCACCAAAATCCACACTTTATTCTGATACATGGATCCTATCTCAGATTTCATGGCCTTAAGCCATTTATTGCAATCTGGGCTCATCATAGCTTCTTAATAGTTCGAAGGTTTGCCATTGTCTAACAACATGACTTCCAGGACAGGATTACGTGTTCTGGTCGACCTTCGAGGTTTAGTAGTAACTTGATCTGAAGTTTCATGATCATCATTATTAGCTTCTTCTCTAGTTGGTGTAGGAATCAGGGAATGGCTTTATTTGATGTGATACTTTCCAATTCGAGAGAAGGTACAACTACCTCATCAAGTTCTACTTTCCTCCCACTCACTTCTTTTGAGAGAAACTCCTTCTCTAGAAAGAACCCATTCTTAGCAACAAAGATCTTGCCTTCAGATCTATAGTAGAAGGTATACCCAATAGTTTCTTTAGAGTATCCTATGATGATACACTTCTTCGCTTTGGGTTCGAGCTTATCAGGCTGAAGCCTTTTAACATAAGCGTCGCATCCCCAAACTTTAAGAAACGACAACTTAGGTTTATTGACAAACCACAGTTCATACGGTGTCGTCTCAACGGATTTAGATGCTGCCCTATTTAACGTGAATGCAGATGTCTCTAATGCATAACCCCAAAACGATAGTGGCAAATCAGTAACAGACATCATAGATTGCACCATATCTAATAAAGTATGGTTACGACGTTCGGACACACCATTATGCTATGGTGTTCCAGGTGGCGTGAGTTGTGAAACAATTCCATATTGTTTTAAATGAAGGCCAAACTCATAACTCAAATATTCACCTCCACGATCAGATTGTAGAAATTTTATTTTCTTGTTACGATGATTCTCCACTTCACTCTGAAATTATTTGAACTTTTCAAACGTTTCAGACTTGTGTTTATCAAGTAGATATATCCATACCTACTTAAATCATTTGTGAAGGTTAGAAAATAACAATAGCTGCCGCGTGCTTCGACACTCATCGGATCGCATACATCGGTATGTATTATTTCCAATAAGTCATTAGCTCGCTGCATTGTTTCGGATAACGTAGTTTTAGTAATCTTGCCCATGAGGCATGGTTCGCAAGTATCAAATGATTCATAATCAAGTGATTCCAAAAGTCCATCCGAATGGAGTTTCTTCATGCGCTTTACACCAATATGACCTAAATGGCAGTTCCACAAGTATGTTGCACTATCATTATCAATGTTGCATCTTTTGGCATCAATATTATGAATATGTGTATCACTATGATCGAGATTCAACAAGAATAGACCATTAACTAAGGGTGCATGACTAGACCCGGGCATGGACAGCCCGGCCCGACGACCCGGCCCGAGCCCGGCCCGAAAAACCCGGGCCGGGCCGGGCCGGGCTTACATTCGGGCCGGGCTCGGGCTTTGTTTTGCAGCCCAAAAGATAGTTCGGGCCGGGCTCGGGCTTCAATTTTTCGATATTTCGGGCCGGGCTTTCGGGCTTCGGGCCGGGCTTGTACGTGCGCGTACTAAAAAACAGCATTCGGGCCGGGCTTTCGGGCTTCGGGCTTGATTTCGGGCCGGGCTCGGGCTCGAAGACAGGGAGTATTTCGGGCTTCGGGCCGGGCTCGGGCTTGAGAAATGAAGTTCGGGCTTTCACAAGCCCGGCCCGAAACCCGGCCCGACCCGACGTTTGCCCGGGTTTATGCATGACCATAAAAGATGTTACTCATATAAATAGAACAACAATTATTCTCTCACTTAAATGAATAACTATTTTGCAATAAACAAGATCCAGATATAATGTTTATGCTCAATGTTGGCACCAAATAACAATTATTGAGGTCTAAAAGTAATCCCGAAGGTAGATGTAAAGGTAGCGTGCCGACAGCGATCACATCAACCTTGGAACCATTCCCGACGCTCATCATCACCTCGTCCTTAGCTAATCTTCGTTTATTACGCAGCTCCTGTTTCGAGTTACACATATGAGCAACGAAACCAATATCAAATACCCAGGCACAACTACGAGCATTAGTAATGTACGCATCAATAACATGTATATCAAATATACCTTTGTTCACTTTGCCATCCTTCTTATCTGCCAAGTATTTGGGGCAGTCCCGCTTCCAATGACCATTTCCCTTCCAGTAGAAGCACTCAGTCTCAAGCTTGCGTCCACCTTGGGTTTCTTCCCGGGAGCGGCAACTTGCTTGCCATTCTTCTTGAAGTTCCCTTTCTTTCCGTTGCCATTTTTCTTGAAACTGGTGGTCTTGTTAACCATCAACACTTGATGCTCCTTCTTGATTTCTACCTTCGTCGATTTTCAACATCGCGAAGAGCTCGGGAATCATTTTCGCCATCCCTTGCATATTAAAGTTCATCACAAAGCCTTTGTAGCTTGGTGGCAGTGATTGAAGAACTTTGTCAATAACACACTCATCTGAGAGCTCAATTCTCTGCTGAGTCAAGTGGTTGTGGTACCCAAACATTCTGAGTATATGTTCACTGATAGAACTGTTCTCCTCCATCTTATAGCTAAAGAACTTGTTGGAGACTTCATATCTCTCAAACCGGGCATTTGCTTGAAATATTAACGTCAGCTCTTGGAACATATCATATGCTCCATGGCGTTCAAAGCACTTTTGAAGTCCCGGTTCTAGCCGTAAAGCATGGCACATTGAACTATCGAGTAGTCATCAGATCGAGCTTGCCAGACGTTCATAACATTTGCATCAGCTCCTGAAGTAGGACCGTCACCTAGCGGTGCATCAAGGACATAATTCTTCTGTGCAACAATGAGGATAATCCTCAAGTTACGGACCCAGTTCGTGTAGTTGCTACCATCATCTTTCGACTTAGCTTTCTCTAGGAACGCATTAAAATTCAAGGGAATGGTAGCACATGCCATTGATCTACAACATAGATATGCAAAAACTATTAAGAATATATTCATGATAAATTTAAGTTCAATTAATCAAATTACTAATGAACTCCCACTTAAATCAACATCCCTCAAGTTGTCGAAGTGATACATGATCCAAATCAACTAACCCATGTCTGATTATCACGTGATATCGGGTAGTCATCAATGGTGAACATTTCCATGTTGATCACATCTACTATATGACTCATGTTCGACCTTTCAGTATCCAGTGTTCCGAGAACATGTTTGTACATGCTAGGCTCGTCAAGTTTAACCCAAGTATTCTGGGTGTGTGTGTGTGTGTGTGTGTGTAAAACTGGCTTACCCCCATTGTATGTGAACGTAGAATCTATCACACCCGATCATCACGAGGTGCTTCGAAACAAAGAACTTTGGCGACGGTGCATACTCACGGAGAACACTTTTATCTAGAAATTAAGTGAAGGGATTGTCTTATAATGCTACCGTCGTTCTAAGCAAAATAAAATGCATAAAAGATAAACATCACATGCAATCAAAATATGTGACATGATATGGCCATCATCATCTTGTGCTTTTGATCTCTATCTCCAAAGCAACGTCATGATCTCCACCGTCATCGACGCGACACCTTGATCTCCATCATTACGTCGGGGTTGTCTTGCCAACTACTGCTTCTACTACTATTGCTAACGCCTAGCGATAAAATAAAGCAATTACATGGCGCTTAATGCGTGACAAGCAGGTCATACAATGATTAAAAGACAACCCTAAGGCTCCTGCCGGTTGTCGATATTACAAAATATGATCATCTCATACAACAATGTATATCACATCACGTCTTGACCACATCACATCACAACTTACCCAGCAAAAACAAGTTAGATGTCTGCAAGGATTAGCCGTAGTCAAATTCAATTCAACTAAAGTGAGAGAAACAGATGCCCGCCAGCCACCTCATGCAAAACAAGTTGCATCAGTCAGTGGAACCGATCTCATATACGTGGACATGTAAGGTTGGTCCGGGCAGCTTCATCCCACAATACCGTCGAATCAAAATAAGACGTTGATGGTAAGCAATATGAACATCACCGCCCACAACTCCTTTGTGTTCTACTCGTGCATATCATCTATGCATAGACCTGGCTCATGATGCCACTGTTGGGGAACGTTACATGGAAAACAAAATTATTTCTATGCACACGCAAGATCTATCCATGGAGATGCATAGCTATGAGAGGGGGAGATCATCTTCATACCCTTTAATATTGCTAAACAGAAGCATTTATCAACGCGGTTGATGTAGTCGTACACCTTCATGAGCCGCCCCAATCAAGTACCGAACGCACGGTGATACGTCCAAAACGTATCTATAATTTCTGCTTGCTCCATGCCACTTTTGGGTGATATTGCTATGATATTCATACACTTCCATACACTTTTGATCATATTTGGACTAACTTACTAATCCAGTGCACCCTAGTGCCAGTTTCTGTTTTCGGCTGTTTTTGTATTTCAGGTTTTCACGTTTCGAGAACTGCCCAGAAAAATACAGAAAAAATATATAAAAAATCAGCGTTCCGGGAA
>LR738716.1:51719522-51741075 GCA_902687465.1 Secale cereale
GGGCGCCTCGGCACCCCGAGAGCCCCCCGATGCCCTACTTTGGCAGATATTTAAAGGGTCCCCCGTAACCCTTGAAACAAGACCTCTTTTCGCGATCCCATCTCTGTTCCGCCACCGCCGCCGCTTCCAAGATCGGGAGCACCAGAAGAACTCTTCCCGGCACCCTGTCGGAGGGGAGGATCACCACCGGGAGCTTCTCCACCACCATGGACGCCTCCCGGATGACTCGTGAGTAGTCTCCCTTGGACCATGAGTCCATGACCAGTAGCTATGTGATGTTCTCCTCCCGTTCTTGTGCTTCACTAATTAGTCCTCGTGAGCTGCCCTACATGATCGAGGCACCTATGTAATCCTTGTGTTGTTGCTATGTTGAGTTTGCTGGGATCCGATGGATTATGAGATTATGTTCAGATTGATCTTGAGTAATATATTTGATTCACCTCTTTTATATTTTAGTTCATAAGTAATTCTTGCATGTTCTCCGTTGTTATTTATTGCTTTGGCCAAGTAGTAAGTAGTGACTCCAAGAGGGAACGTTATGCTCGATTGTGGGTTCATGCCCCTCGATGACTAGCTTGAGTGACAAAAACATGAGTCTAGGGGATGTGCTGTTGCCACAAGGGGGAAAACAACGGTGCTTGTGCCCGCGGGTGCAAGGATTGTTTACTTTACGCAAAGTTCTTTTAATGCAGTTGTCTGTTGCATTGAGTTTACACTATGGGTGGGACTCGCAACTTAATACCAGCGAGATGTTCTGGATAGATATCTCAAGGTGGATGATTAGTAGTAGATATTGACGGATTTCGGTCTACTTACTTTGGCGTACCGCCCATGCTTTGAACCTCAACCTTTCTTGCAATGTAGTCAGCATTGGTTTGCGCACATGGTCCTGTCAATTGCCCAGCTGTAATTCGTTTACCTCACATAGCTGTTTTATCGTCTTTTGGGAGAGAGACATCACTAGTGAACATCATGAGACTCCGGTCCATATTACCATCATTGATCACATCCGCTATTTACTTTTCCGTTATTTACTTACTATTGCAATTATACCTATCACTATTATCACTTGCGTTTGATCCTTTGTAAACTACAAGGCCGGAGGGATTGACAACCTCTCTGTACTCGTTGGGAGCAAAGTTATTTGTATCTGTGTGCAGGTCCACGTTGATTGCTAATATCCGGCGCCGTTAGCAGTTGACACCTTCTTGTTGAAACTGGGAGTCTCTGGGAAATCGATCCTTGGTATTACCAAGGGAAAACTTCTGCTACACTGCATCTCAAACCTTCCACTTGGGGTAACCAACGAGGGGTGAGAAGCCACCTAGCAACACAATAAACTGGCACTGACTACCATCCAAGCCACCCTGGAGAAGCTATCTGTCCTACCTGTGCATCTGGTTGAGGTGAAGAAGTCTGCTGCATGAGCTGGCTCTCTTATGGCGCTGACCCGGGCCAAAGCATGGGTCCCTGATTTTGACCCGGCTGAAGCCATGAACGGCTATCCCAGCAATAAATAGGACGGGTCAGCCTTCTCTGCTGAAGATCTCCGTGCTTTGACTAAGGATATGCGCCCTCTCGCCAGTAAGCTTGCCGATGAAGCAGATTTGACAAGGTATCATCCGGCCTATGATATAGAAAATTCGCGGGTGGAGCGGCTGATACGTCCAAAACGTATCTATAATTTCTGCTTGCTCCATGCCTCTTTTGGGTGATATTGCTATGATATTTATACACTTCCATACACTTTTGATCATATTTGGACTAACCTATTAACTCAGTGCACCCCAGTGCCAGTTTCTGTTTTCGGCTGTTTTTGTATTTCAGGTTTTCACATTACGAGAACTGCCAGGAAAAATCCAGAAAAATTATATAAAAAATCAGCGTTCCAGAAGCTACCGTGCGCCCGAAGTACAGCCGGGGGGGGGGGGGCCACCAGGGCTCCAGGCGCCCTGGCGGCGCGCCCCCCCCTGGGCCGCGCCGGGGGGGCGCCTGGGCCCCCCGAGGCTCCGCTGATGCCCCCCTTTGGCATATATTTAAAGCGTCTCCCGAAACCCTCGAGACGGGAACTCTTTTTCGCGATCTCATCTCTGTTCCGCCGCCGCCGCCGCTTCCAAGATCGGGAGCACCAGGAGAACTCTTCCCGGCACCCTGCCGGAGGGGAGGATCACCACCGGGAGCTTCTCCACCACCATGGATGCCTCCCGGATGAGTTGTGAGTAGTCTCCCTTGGACCATGAGTCCATGACCAGTAGCTATGTGATGTTCTCCTCCCGTTCTTGTGCTTCACTAATTAGTCCTCGTGAGCTGCCCTACATGATCGAGGCACATATGTAATCCTTATGCTGTTGCTATGTTGAGTTTGCTGGGATCCGATGGATTATGAGATTATGTTCAGATTGATCTTGAGTAATATATTTGATCTACCTCTTTTATATTTATGTTCATAAGTAATTCTTACATGTTCTCCGTTGTTATTTATTGCTTTGGCCAAGTAATACGTAGTGACTCCAAGAGGGAACGTTATGCTCGATTGTGGGTTCATGCCCCTCGATGACTAGCTTGAGTGACAGAAACATGAGTCTAGGGGATGTGCTGTTGCCACAAGGGGGAAAACAACGGTGCTTGTGCCCGCGGGTGCAAGGATTGTTTACTTTACGCAAAGTTCTTTTAATGCAGTTGTCTGTTGCATTGAGTTTACACTATGGGTGGGACTCGCAACTTAATACCAGCGAGATGTTCTGGATAGATATCTCAAGGTGGATGATTAGTAGTAGATATTGATGGATTTCGGTCTACTTACTTTGGCGTACTGCCCATGCTTTGAACCTCAACCTTTCTTGCAATGTAGTCAGCATTGGTTTGCGTTCGTGGTCCTGTCAATTGCCCAGCTGTAATTTGTTACCTCGCATAGCTGTTTTATCGTCTTTTGGGAGAGAGACATCACTAGTGAACATCATGTGACTCTAGTCCATATTACTATCATTGATCACATACACTATTTACTTTTCGCTATTTTACTTACTATTGCAAATTACTATCTATCACTACTATCATATTGCTTTTAACCCTTTGTGAACTACAAGGCCGGAGAGATTGACAACCTCTCTGTACTCGTTGGGAGCAAAGTTATTTGTATCTGTGTGCAGGTCCACATTGATTGCTAATTGCGCCGTTAGCAGTTGACACCTACCTGTTGAATCTAGGAGTCTCTGGGGATTCGATCCTTGGCATCTTTGCTAAGGGAAAACACTTCTACTTACCGCATCTTACACCTTCCACTTGGGGTAATCCAACGATGGGTTCGAGGCCCATCACACGGCACCTCCGTGTTCAGCACACGTTCAGCTCGATGACGTCCTCGCCTTCTCGATCTAGGAAGAGGGGCGAAGTAGTGGATGAGTTCCAGTAGCACGACGGCGTGGTGACGGTGCTAGTGAAGAACAATCTCCGCAGGGCTTCGTCAAGCACAACGGAAACTAAACGGAGGATAAACTAGAGGGGACGGGGTTGCCGGCACACGGCTTGGTGAATCTTGATGTATTTTGGGTGCTAGCCATGCCCCTCTATTTATATGTTGAGCCCTGGGGTCATTTCTTGGATAAAGAGCATCCTCAAAGTCGGTTTAGCTCGCAAGGCAAGAGTCCTTCTCGGACTCCAGGACCAGACGCAGGGGTCCTTGGTGTATGGCCCCTTGGCCTCCGCAAAACTGCGTTTTGCACCTTCCTAAAGCCCTATGGGATTTACCCCTTGGCCCAAATAGAGTGTTCTCATACCCAAACATTTCGGGAAACATCTGAAACCCCTTCCTGTGAATTCTGGAACTCTTCCGGAGACCAAACACAATTATCCCATATATCAAACTTTATCTCCAGACTATTATGGAGCTCCTCGTCATGTCCCTAATCTCATTTAGGACTCCGAACAACATTCGGTCACCAATATACATAACTCATATAATACTTTGTCGTTAACGAACGTTAAGCATGCAGATCCTACGGGTTCGAGAATGACGTAGACATGAACGAGACGCTTCTCCGGTCAATAACCAATAACGGGACATGGATGCCCATATTGGTTCCTACATATTCTACGAAGATCTTTATCGGTCGAACCTTTATGACAACATACGTAGTCCCCTTTGTCCGTCGGTATGTTACTTGCCCGAGATTCGATCGTCGGTATCTCCATACCTAGTTCAATCTCGTCACCGGCAAGTCTCTTTACTCGTTCCGTAATACATCATCTTGCAACTAACTCCCTAGTCACTTTGCTTGCAAGCTTCTTGTGATGCTGTATTATCGAGAGGGCCCATAGATACCTCTCTGTCACACTAAGAGACAAATCCCAGTATCGATCCATGCTAACTCAACAGACACCTTTGAAGATACATGTAGATCACCTTTATGATCACTCAGTTACGTTGTGACATTTGATAGCACACAAAGTATTCCTCCGGTATCCGGGAGTTGTATGATTCATGGTCGAAGAAACATGTATTTGACATTAAGAAAGCAGTAGCAATAAACTGAACAATCATATGCTATGCTAACGGATGGGTCTTATCCATCACATTATTCTCCTAATGATGTGATCCCGTTATCAAATGATAACTCATGTCTATGGTTAGGAAATCTTAACCATCTGTTGATCAACAAGCTAGTCTAGTAGAGGCTCACTAGGGACACGATATTTGTTTATGTATCCACACATGTATTTAAGTTTTCGGTCTACAATTCTAGCACGAATAATAAACCTTCATCATGAATAAGGAAATATAATAATAATAATAACTTTATTATTGCCTCTAGTGCATATTTCCATCAGTTCCGTGGTGAGGAGACGCGCATACAACTCACGCAGCTGGATGGGAGTGTACGACCATTGATATTCTCCACCAAATTATCATAGTCATCACCCAGTCCATTGAGCACGTAAGAGGTGAACTGAAGGAAATATGCCCTAGAGGCAATAATAAAGATGTTATTTGTATCTCCTTATATCCTGATAAATGTCTTTTATTCATGCCAGAATTGTATTAACCGGAAACTTAGCACATGTGTGAATACATAGACAAAACAGTTTGTCCCTAGTATGCCTCTACTAGACTAGCTCATTGATCAAAGATGGTTATGTTTCCTAGCCATAGACATGAGTTGTCATTTGATCAACGAGATCACATCATTAGGAGAATGATGTGATGGACAAGACCCATCCGTTAGCTTAGCACTATGATCATTTAGTTTTACTGCTATTGCTTTCTTCATGACTTATACATGTACCTATGACTATGAGATTATGCAACTCCCGATTACCGGAGGAACACCTTGTGTGCTATCAAACGTCACAACATAACTGGGTGATCATAAATATGCTCTACAGGTGTCTCCGAAAGTGTTCGTAGTGTTGGCATAGATCAAGAATAGGATTTGTCACCCCGAGTGTCGAAGAGGTATCTCTGGGCCCTCTCGGTAATGCACATCATAATAAGCCTTGCAAGCAAATGACTAATGAGTTAGTCACGAGATGATGTATTATGGCGAGTAAAGATACTTGCCGGTAACGAGATTGAACTAGGTATTGAGATACCGACGATCGAATCTCGGGCAAGTTGTTGGAAATATGCCCTAGAGGCAATAATAAATTGGTTATTATTATATTTCCTTGTTCATGATAATTGTTTATTATCCATGCTAGAATTGTATTGATAGGAAACTCAGATACATGTGTGGATACATAGACAAACACCATGTCCCTAGTAAGCCTCTAGATGACTAGCTCGTTGATCAATAGATGGTTACGGTTTCCTGACCATGGACATTGGATGTCGTTGATAACGGGATCACATCATTAGGAGAATGATGTGATGGACAAGACCCAATCCTAAGCCTAGCACAGATCGTGTAGTTCGTATGCTAAAGCTTTTCTATATGTCAAGTATCTTTTCCTTAGACCATGAGATTGTGCAACTCCCGGATACCGTAGGAATGCTTTGGGTGTACCAAACGTCACAACGTAACTGGGTGGCTATAAAGGTGCACTACAGGTATCTCCAAAAGTGTCTTTTGGGTTGGCACGAATCGAGACTGGGATTTGTCACTCCGTATGACGGAGAGGTATCTCTGGGCCCACTCGGTAGGACATCATCATAATGTGCACAATATGTGATCAAGGAGTTGATCACAGGATGATGTGTTACGGAACGAGTAAAGAGACTTGCCGGTAACGAGATTGAGCAAGGTATCGGTATACCGACGATCGAATCTCGGGCAAGTGCTATACCGATAGACAAAGGGAATCGTATACGGGATTGATTGAATCCTTGACATCGTGGTTCATCCGATGAGATCATCGTGGAACATGTGGGAGCCAACATGGGTATCCAGATCCCGCTGTTGGTTATTGACCGGAGAGTCGTCTCGGTCATGTCTGCGTGTCTCCCGAACCCGTAGGGTCTACACACTTAAGGTTCGGTGACGCTAGGGTTGTAGAGATATAAGTATGCGGAAACCCGAAAGTTGTTCGGAGTCCCGGATGAGATCCCGGACGTCACGAGGAGTTCCAGAATGGTCCGGAGGTAAAGATTTATATATAGGAAGTCCTATTTTGGCCACCGGAAAATGTTCGGGATTTTTCGGTATTGTACCGGGAAGGTTCTAGAAGGTTCCGAAGTGGGGCCCACCTGCATGGGAGGACCCACATGAACGTGGGTAGTGGGGGCAAGGCCCCACACCCCTGGTCAAGGCGCACCAAGATCCCCCCTTAGAAGGAATAAGATCATATCCCGAAGGGATAAGATCAAGATCCCTAAAAAGGGGGGATAACAATCGGTGGGGAAAGGAAATGATGGGATTTCTTTCCCCCACCTTTGCCAACGCCCCAATGGACTTGGAGGGCAAGAAACCAGCCCCCTCCACCCCTATATATAGTGGGGAGGCGCATGGGAGCAGCACCCCAAGCCCTGGCGCCTCCCTCTCCCTCCCGTGACACATCTCCCTCCTCCCGCAGCGCTTGGCGAAGCCCTGCTGGAATACCGCTACTTCCACCACCACGCCGTCGTGCTGCTGGATCTCCATCAACCTCTCCTCCCCCCTTGCTGGATCAAGAAGGAGGAGACGTCCCCGCTCCGTACGTGTGTTGAACACGGAGGTGCCGTCCGTTCGGCTCTAGGATCATCGGTGATTTGGATCACGACGAGTACGACTCCATCATCCCCGTTCTCTTGAACGCTTCCGCTCGCGATCTACAAGGGTATGTAGATGCACTCCCCTTTATGCTCGTTGCTGGATTACTCCATAGATAGATCTTGGTGATGCGTAGGAAAATTTTTGATTTTCTGCTACGATCCCCAACAGTGGCATCATGAGCTAGGTCTATGCGTAGTATCTTGCACGAGTAGAACACAAAGTAGTTGTGGGCGTAGATCATGTCAATTTACTTGCCGTTACTAGTCTTATCTTGATTCGGCGGCATCGTGGGATGAAGCGGCCCGGACCGACCTTACACGTACTCTTACGTGAGACAGGTTCCACCGACTGACATGCACTAGTTGCATAAGGTGGCTAGCGGGTGTCTGTCTCTCCCACTTTAGTCGGATCGGATTCGATGAAAAGGGTCCTTATGAAGGGTAAATAGAAATTGGCATATCACGTTGTGGTTTTGGCGTAGGTAAGAAACGTTCTTGCTAGAAACCTATAGCAGCCACGTAAAAACTTGCAACAACAATTAGAGGACGTCTAACTTGTTCTTGCAGCATGTGCCGTGTGATGTGATATGGCCAAAAGGATGTGATGAATGATATATATGTGATGTATGAGATTGATCATGTTCTTGTAATAGGAATCACGACTTGCATGTCGATGAGAATGACAACCGGCAGGAGCCATAGGAGTTGTCTTATTTATTGTATGACCTGCGTGTCACTAAATAATGCCATGTAATTACTTTACTTTATTGCTAAACGTTAGCCATAGTAGTAGAAGTAATGTTTGGCGAGACGACTTCATGGAGACACGATGATGGAGATCATGATGATGGAGATCATGGTGTCATGCCGGTGACAATGATGATCATGGAGCCCCGAAGATGAAGATCAAAAGGAGCAAAATGATATTGGCCATATCATGTCACTATTTGATTGCATGTGATGTTTATCATGTTTTACATCTTATTTGCTTAGAACGACGGTAGTGAATAAGATGATCTCTCACTAAAATCTCAAGAATTGTGTTCCCCCTAACTGTGCACCGTTGCTAAGGTTCGTTGTTCCGAAGCACCACGTGATGATCGGGTGTGATAAGTTCTAACGTTCGCATACAACGGGTGTAAGCCAGATTTACACATGCGATACACTTAGGGTTGACTTGACGAGCCTAGCATGTACAGACATGGCCTCGGAACACGGAAGACCGAAAGGTCGAACATGAGTCGTATAGAAGATACGATCAACATGAAGATGTTCACCGTTGATGACTAGTCCGTCTCACGTGATGATCGGACACGGCCTAGTCGATTCGGATCATGTATCACTTAGATGACTAGAGAGATGTCTATCTGAGTGGGAGTTCATTAGATGAACTTCATTGTCATGAACAATAGTCTAAGTTGTCTTCGCAAATTATGTTGTAGACCAATAACTGCGTTGTAGCTCCCTGTTTAATACGATCCTAGAGAAAGACTAAGTTGAAAGATATTGTAAGCAATGATGCGGACTGGGTCCGTAGTCCGAGGAGTGTCCTCACAGCTGCACAGAAAGCTTACGTCTTTGATGCACCGCTCGATGTGCAAACCCCTACAACGTTGTCTGTGGATGTTGTGAACACCTGAGAGACACGTCCTGATGACTACTTGATAGTTTAGTGCACCATACTTTACGGCTCAGAATCGGGATTCCAATGACGTTTTGAACGCCATAGAACATATGAGATGTTCTAAGAGCTGAAATTGGGATTTCAGGCTCATGCCCGTGTTGAGAGGTATGAGACCTCTGACAAGTTCTTTTGCCAAAAAGATGGAGGAGAATGGCTCAACTAGTGAGCATGTGCTCAGAATGTCTGGGTGCTAAAATCACTTGAACCAAGTGGGAGTTAATCTTCCAAGTGAGATAGTGGTTGACAGAATTCTCTAGACACTATCACCAAGCTACTAGAACTTCGTGATGAACTATGACATGCAAAGGATGGAGATGATCCCGGAGCTATTAGCGGTTCTTAAGACCGCGAAAGTAGAAATCAAGAAGGAGCATCAAGTGTTGATGGTTTAACAAGACCACTGGTTTCAAAAGGGGCAAGGGCTAGAAGGGAAACTTCATGAATGGCAAAACCAGTTGTCGCTCTAATGAGGGAACCCAAGGTTGCACCCAAACCTCGAGACTAAGTGCTTCGATTGTAAGGGGAACGGTCACATGGTAGCGGAACTACCCCAAATACATGGTAGATAAGAAAAGCTGGCAACTTCAACGAAGTATATTTGATATACATGTTATTGATGTGTACCTTACTAGTACTCCTTGTAGCACCTGGGTATTGGATACCGGTTCAGTTGCTATTATTAGTGACTTGAAGCAAAAGCTACGGACTGAACGGAGACTAGCTAAGGGCGAGGTGACGATGTGTTGGAAGTGTTTCCAAGGATGATAAGATCACCATCGCACGCTCCCTCTATTTTCGGGATTAGTGTTGAACCTAGATAAATGTTATCAGGTGTCTACGTTGAGCATGAATATGATTAGATCATGCTCATTGCAATACGGTTATTCATTTAAGTTAGAGAATAATGGTTATTCTGTTTACATGAATAATACCTTTATGGTCATGCACCCAATGGTTTATTGAATCTCGATTATAGCAATACACATGATGATAATATTAATGCCAAAAGATGTAGAGTTAATAATGATAGTACCACTTTCTTGTGGCACTGCCGCTTAGGTCATTTTGGCATAAAATGCATGAAGAAACTCCATGCTGATGGACGTATGGAGTCACTTGATTTTGAATCGCTTGACACATGTGAGCCATGCCTCATGGGCAGGATGACTAAGACCCCGTTTTCAGGTACAATGAAACGGGCAAGTGACTTGTTGGAAATCATACATGCTGATGTGTGTGATCCAATGAGAATTAAGGCGTGTGGTGGATATCATTATTTTCTCATCTTCACTGACGATTTGAGTAGATATGGGTATATTTACTTAATGAAGCAAAAGTCTGAAACGTTTGAAAAGTTCAAGCAATTTCAGAGTGAAGTTAAGAATCATCATAACAAGAAGATCATGTTCCTACGATCTGATCAAGGGAAGATTTTCTGAGTTGTGAGTTTGGCAATCACTTAAGACATTGTGGAATTGTTTTGCTGTTGAAGCCACCTGGAACACCACAGCATAATGGTGTGTCTGGACGTCATAATCGAACCTTATGAGATATGGTACGATCTATGATGTCTCTTACCGATCTACCGCTATTATTTTGAGGTTATGCATTAGAGACAGCTGCATTCACTTTAGATAGGGCACCATCTAAGTCCGTTGAGACGACGTCGTATGGTTTGGCAAGAAACCGTAGTTGTCGTTTCTCAATGTTTGGGGCTGCGAGGCTTATGGCTTCAGCCGGGAAAAGCTCGAACCCAAAGCGGACAAATACATCTTCATGGGATACCCACTGGTAACGGTTGGGTATACCTTCTATCTCAGATCCAAGGACAAAAATGTTTGTCACTAAGAACGGGTCCTTTCTCGAGAAAGAGTTTCTCTCGAAAGAATTGAGTGGGAGGAAGATAGAACTTGATAAGGTTTTCGAACCCTCACTTCAACCGAAGAATAGTGCAACACAGAAAGATGTTTCTGTGGAACCTACGACTGTTGAAGAGGAAACTAATGATAGTGATCATGAAGTTTCGGATCAAGTTGCTATCAAACCTCGTAGGTCGACAAGGATAAGTACTACTCCTGAGTGGTACGGTGATCCTGTCTTAAATGTCATGTTGTTGGACAACAATGAACCTACAAACTATGGAGAAGCGATGGTGGGTCCATATTCCGACAAATGGTTAGAAACCGATAAATCCGAGATAGGATCCATGTATCAAAACAAAGTATGGACTTTGGTGGACTTGCCCTATGATCGGCAAGCCATTGAGACAAATGGATCTTTAAGACTAAGACGGACGTGGACGGTAATGTCACCGTCTATGAAGCTCGACTTGTGGCGAAGAGTTTTCCACAAGTTCAAGGAGTTGACTACGATGAGATTTTCTCACCCGTAGCGGTGCTTAAGTCCATCGGAATCATGTTAGCATTAGCTGCATTTATGAAATCTGGCAGATGGATGACAAAACAAGTTTCTTTACCAGTTTTCTTAAAGAAAGGTTGTATGTGATACAATCAGAAAGGTTTTGTCGATCCTAAGGATGCTAAAAGGTATGCTAGCTCCAGCGATCCTTCCATGGACTAGAGCAAGCATCTCGGAGTCGGAATATACACTTTGATGGAGTGATCAAAGTTTTTGGGTATACAAAGTTTGTTAGAAACTTGTATTTGCAATAAAGTGAGTGGGAGCACTACAACATTTCTGATAAGTATATGTGAATGACATATGGTTGATCCGAAATGATGTTGAATTTCTGGAAAGCGTAAAGGGTTGTTTGAAAGGAGTTTTTCAAAGGAAGACCTGGATAAAGCTGCTTACATATTGGGCATCAAGATCTATAGAGATAGATCAAGACGTCTGATGATACTTTCAAAAGGAATACACACCTTTGACATGATTTTGAAGGAGTTCAAAATAGGTCAGTTAAAGAAGGAATTCTTACCTGAGTTATAAGGTGTGAAGTTGAGTAAGACTCAAAACTTGACCATGGCAGAAGGAAGAGGAAGGACGAAGGTCGTCCCCTATGCTTTTGTCATAGGCTCTATACGGTATGCCATGATGAGTACCGCACCTGATGTGTGCCTTGCCACATGTCTGGCAAGAGGGTGCAAAGGTGATCCAGGAGTGGATCACCAGATAGTGGTCAAAAATTATCCTTGGAGGAATAAGGAAATGTTTCTCGGTTATGGAGGTGATAAAGAGTTCGACGTAAAGAGTTACGTCGATGCAAGCTTAACACCTATCCGGATAACTTTGAGTAGATATACCGGATACGTATAATGGAGCAACAGTTTGGAATAGCTCCAAGTGGAACGTGGTAGCAGCATCTACGATATGACATAAAGTTTTGCAAAGTACATAGCGATCTGAATGTTGCAGACCCATTGACTACAACCTCTCTCACAAGCATAACATGATCAAACCCAGAACTCATTGAGTGTTAATCACATATTGATGTGAACTAGATTACTGACTCTAGTGAACTCTTGGATGTTAGTCACATGGCGATGTGACCTATGAGTGTTAATCACATGGCGATGTGAACTAGATTATTGACTCTAGTGCAAGTGGGAGACTGTTGGAAATATGCCCTAGAGGCAATAATAAATTGGTTATTATTATATTTCCTTGTTCATGATAATTGTTTATTATCCATGCTAGAATTGTATTGATAGGAAACTCAGATACATGTGTGGATACATAGACAAACACCATGTCCCTAGTAAGCCTCTAAATGACTAGCTCGTTGATCAATAGATGGTTACGGTTTCCTGACCATGGACATTGGATGTCGTTGATAACGGGATCACATCATTAGGAGAATGATGTGATGGACAAGACCCAATCCTAAGCCTAGCACAGATCGTGTAGTTCGTATGCTAAAGCTTTTCTATATGTCAAGTATCTTTTCCTTAGACCATGAGATTGTGCAACTCCCGGATACCGTAGGAATGCTTTGGGTGTACCAAACGTCACAACGTAACTGGGTGGCTATAAAGGTGCACTACAGGTATCTCCGAAAGTGTCTTTTGGGTTGGCACGAATCGAGACTGGGATTTGTCACTCCGTATGACGGAGAGGTATCTCTGGGCCCACTCGGTAGGACATCATCATAATGTGCACAATATGTGATCAAGGAGTTGATCACGGGATGATGTGTTACGGAACGAGTAAAGAGACTTGCCAGTAACGAGATTGAGCAAGGTATCGGTATACCGACGATCGAATCTCGGGCAAGTGCTATACCGATAGACAAAGGGAATCGTATACGGGATTGATTGAATCCTTGACATCGTGGTTCATCCGATGAGATCATCGTGGAACATGTGGGAGCCAACATGGGTATCCAGATCCCGCTGTTGGTTATTGACCGGAGAGTCGTCTCGGTCATGTCTGCGTGTCTCCCGAACCCGTAGGGTCTACACACTTAAGGTTCGGTGACGCTAGGGTTGTAGAGATATAAGTATGCGGAAACCCGAAAGTTGTTCGGAGTCCCGGATGAGATCCCGGACGTCACGAGGAGTTCCAGAATGGTCCGGAGGTAAAGATTTATATATAGGAAGTCCTATTTTGGCCACCGGAAAATGTTCGGGATTTTTCGGTATTGTACCGGGAAGGTTCTAGAAGGTTCCGAAGTGGGGCCCACCTGCATGGGAGGACCCACATGAACGTGGGTAGTGGGGGCAAGGCCCCACACCCCTGGTCAAGGCGCACCAAGATCCCCCCTTAGAAGGAATAAGATCATATCCCGAAGGGATAAGATCAAGATCCCTAAAAAGGGGGGATAACAATCGGTGGGGAAAGGAAATGATGGGATTTCTTTCCCCCACCTTTGCCAACGCCCCAATGGACTTGGAGGGCAAGAAACCAGCCCCCTCCACCCCTATATATAGTGGGGAGGCGCATGGGAGCAGCACCCCAAGCCCTGGCGCCTCCCTCTCCCTCCCGTGACACATCTCCCTCCTCCCGCAGCGCTTGGCGAAGCCCTGCTGGAATACCGCTACTTCCACCACCACGCCGTCGTGCTGCTGGATCTCCATCAACCTCTCCTCCCCCCTTGCTGGATCAAGAAGGAGGAGACGTCCCCGCTCCGTACGTGTGTTGAACACGGAGGTGCCGTCCGTTCGGCTCTAGGATCATCGGTGATTTGGATCACGACGAGTACGACTCCATCATCCCCGTTCTCTTGAACGCTTCCGCTCGCGATCTACAAGGGTATGTAGATGCACTCCCCTTTATGCTCGTTGCTGGATTACTCCATAGATAGATCTTGGTGATGCGTAGGAAAATTTTTGATTTTCTGCTACGATCCCCAACACAAGTAACATACCGATGACAAAGGGAACAACGTATGTTGTTATGAGGTTTGACCGATAAAGATCTTCATAGAATATGTAGGAGCCAATATGAGCATCCAGGTTCCGCTATTGGTTATTGATCGGAGATGAGTCTCGGTCATGTGTACATAGTTCTCGAACCCGTAGGGTCCGCACGCTTAATGTTTGATGACGATCGATATTATGAGTTTATGAGTTTTGATGTACCGAAGGTAGTTCGGAGTCCAGGATGAGATCACGGACATGACGAGGAGTCTCGGAATGTCCGAAACGTAAAGATTGATATATTGGACGACTATATTCGGACACCGGAAGTGTTCCGGAAAAGTTTCGGATTAAACCGGAGTGCCAGGGGGGGGGGGGGTTAGCGGAACCCCCCGGGGAAGTATTGGGCCCTAGTGGGCTTTAGGGGAGAGATAGGGCAGCAGCCCAGGAGGTGGCGTGCCCCCTCCCAAGGGGAGTTCGAATTGGACTAGGGGAGGGGGGCGCGGCCCCCTCTTTCCCTCTCCCTCTCTTTCCTTCCCCCTCTCTCCCTCTTGGTGGACTCCTACTAGGAATAGGATTGGAATCCTATTCCTAGTAGGAGTGGCCCTCTAGGGCGCGCCATAGGGGCTGGCCGCACCTCCCCCTTGCTCCTTTATATATGGGGGCAGGGGGCACCCAAAGACACACAAGTTGATCAGTTGATCTCTCCCAACTGTGTGCAGTGACCGCCTCCACAGAAACACACCTCGGTCATATCGTTGCAGCGCTTAGGTGAAGCCCTGCGACGGTAACTTCATCATCTCCGTCACCACACCATCATGCTGACGAAACTCTCCCACGTGGTTCTACTGGATCAAGAGCTCGTGGGGCGTTATCAAGTTGAACGTGTGCTGAACACGGAGGCTCCGTACGTTCGGTGCTTGATCGGTTGGATCGCGAAGAAGTTCGACTACACCAACCGCGTCACTAGACGCTTCCGCTTCCGGTCTACGAGGGTACGTAGACAGACTCTCCCCGCTCGTTGCTATACTTCTTGTAGATAGATCTTGCGTGTTTGTAGGAATTTTTTTGAAATACTATGTTCCCCAACAGTGGCATCAGAGCCAGATCTATGCGTAGATGATATGCACGAGTAGAACACAATGATTTGTGGGCGATAATAGTCATACTGCTTACCATCATGTCATACTTTATTTCGGCGGTATTGTGAGATGAAACAGCCCGGACTGACATTACGCGTACGTTTATGCGAGACTGGTTTCACCGTTACGAGCACTCGTTGCTTAAAGGTGACTGGCGGGTGTTTGTCTCTCTCACTTTAGCTGAATCAAGTGTGGCTACGCCCGGTCCTTGTGAAGGTTAAAACAACACATACTTGACGAAAAATCGTTGTGGTTTTTGTATGCGTAGTGAAGAACGGTTCTTGCTAAGGCCGTAGCAGCCATGTAAAACATGCAACAACAAAGTAGAGGACGACTAACTTGTTTTTGCAGGACATGTTGTGATGTGATATGGTCAAGGCATGATGAGTTATACGTTATTGTATGAGATGATCATGTTTTGTAAAGTTATCGGCAACTGGCAGGAGCCATATGGTTGTCACTTTATTGTATGAAATACAGTCGCCATGTAATTGCTTTACCTTATCACTAAGCGGTAGCGATAGTCGTGGAAGCAATAGTTGGCGAGATGACAATGATGCTACGATGGATATCAAGGTGTCGCGCCGGTGACGATGGTGATCATGACGGTGCCTTGGAGATGGAGATCAAAAGCACAAGATGATGATGGCCATATCATGTCACATATTTTTGATTGCATGTGATGTTTATCTTATTATGCTTCTTATTTTGCTTAGTACGGCGGTAGCATTATAAGCTGATCCCTTACAAAATTTCAAGGTACAAGTGTTCTCCCTGAGTATGCACCGTTGCGAAAGTTCGTCGTGCCGAGACACCACGTGATGATCAGGTGTGATAAGCTCTATGTTCACATACAACGGGTGTAAGCCAGTTTTGCACAAGCAGAATACTCGGGTTAAACTTGACGAGCCTAGCATGTACAGACATGGCCTCAGAACACTGGAGACCGAAAGGTCGAGCGTGAATCATATAGTAGATATGATCAACATAAGATGTTCACCATTGAAAACTACTCCATCTCACGTGATGATCGGACATGGTTTAGTTGATTTGGATCACGTGATCATTTAGATGACCAGAGGGATGTCTAAGTGGGAGTTCTTTAGTAATATGATTAATTGAACTTTAATTTATCATGAACTTAGTCCTAATAGTTTTTGCATATCTATGTTGTTGTAGATCAATGGCTCGTGCTACCGTTCCTTTGAATTTTAATGCATTCCTAGAGAAAGCTAAGTTGAAAGATGATGGTAGCAATTACACGGACTGGGTCCGTAACTTGAGGATTATCCTCATTGCTGCACAGAAGAATTATGTCCTTGAAGCACCGCTAGGTGACAAGCCCCCTCCCGCTAATGTAGACGCTTTGAACGTCTGGCAGACGCGGTCTGATGACTACACGATAGTTCAGTGTGCCATGCTTTACGGCTTAGAACCGGGACTTCAACGACGTTTTGAACGTCATAGAGCATATGAGATGTTCCAGGAGTTGAAGTTAATATTTCAAGCCAATGCCTGGATTGAGAAATATGATATTTCCAATAAGTTCTATAGCTGCAAGATGGAGGAGAATAGTTCTATCAGTGAACACTTGCTTAGAATGTCTGGGTACTACAATCATATGACTCAACTTGGTTGCAAAGTTGATAAAGATAGTGTTATTGATAGAGTTCTTCAATCACTGCCACCAAGCTATAAAGGCTTCGTGATGAACTATAATATGCAAGGGATGCAAAAGACAATTCGCGAGCTCTTCGCTATGCTCAAGGCTGTGGAGGTAGAAATCAAAAATGAGCATCAAGTGTTGATGGTTAACAAGACCACCAGTTTCAAGAAAAAGGGCAAGGGAAAGAAGGGGAACTTCAAGAAGAATAGCAAGACAGTTGCCACTCCCACGAAGAAACCCAAGTCTGGAGCCAAGCCTGAAACTGAGTGCTTCTACTGCAAAGGGACTGGACACTGGAAGCGGAACTGCCCCAAGTATTTGGCAGATAAGAAGGATGGCAAGGTGAACAAAGGTATATGTGATATACATGTTATTGATGTGTACCTTACTAATGCTCGTAGTAGTACCTGGGTATTTGATACCGTTTCAGTTGCTAATATTTGTAACTCAAAACAGGGACTACAGATTAAACGAAGATTGGCTAAGGACGAGGTGACGATGCGCGTGGGAAATGGTTCCAAAGTCGATGCGATCGCCGTCAGCACGCTACCTCTACATCTACCTTCGGGATTAGTTTTAGACCTGAATAATTGTTATTTGGTGCCAGCGTTAAGCATGAACATTATATTTGGATCTTGTTTATTGCGAGACGGTTATTCATTTAAATCTGAGAATAATGGTTGTTATATTTATATGAGTAATATCTTTTATGGTCATGCACCCTTGAAGAGTGGTCTATTTTTGTTGGATCTCGATTGTAGTGATACACATATTCATAATATTGAAAGCAAAAGATGTAAGGTTAATAATGATAGTGCAACTTATTTGTGGCACTGCCGTTTAGGACATATTGGTGTAAAGCGCATGAAGAAACTCCATAGTGATGGACTTTTGGAAACACTTGATTATGAATCACTTAGTGCTTGCGAACCATGCCTCATGGGCAAGATGTCTAAAACTCCGTTCTCCGGAACAATGGAGCGAGCAACAGATTTGTTGCAAATCATACATACTGATGTATGTGGACTGATGAGTGTTGAAGCTCGCGGTGGGTATCATTATTTTCTGACCTTCACTGATGATTTGAGCAGATATGGTATATCTACTTGATGAAGCACAAGTCTGAAACATTTGAAAAGTTCAAAGAATTTCAGAGTGAAGTAGAGAATCATCGTAACAAGAAAATAAAGTTTCTACGATCTGATCGTGGAGGTGAATATTTGAGTTACGAGTTTGGTCTTCATTTGAAACAATGTGGAATAGTTTCACAACTCACGCCACCCGGAACACCACAACGTAATGGTGTGTCCGAACGTCGTAACCGTACATTATTAGATATGGTGCTGTCTATGATGTCTCTTACCGATTTACCACTATTGTTTTGGGGTTATGCTTTAGAGCAGCTGCATTCACATTAAATAGGGCACCATCTAAATCCGTTGAGACGACGCCTTATGAACTGTGGTTTGGCAAGAAACCAAAGTTGTCGTTTCTTAAAGTTTGGGGTTGCGATGCTTATGTGAAAAAGCTTCAACCTGATAAGCTCGAACCCAAGTTGGAGAAATTTTTCTTCATAGGATACCCAAAGGAGACTGTTGGGTACACCTTCTATCACAGATCCGAAGGCAAGATATTCGTTGCTAAGAATGGATCCTTTCTAGAGAAGGAGTTTCTCTCGAAAGAAGTGAGTGGGAGGAAAGTGGAAATTGACGAGGTAATTGTACCTTCTCCCAAATTGGAAAGTAGTACATCACAAAAACTAGTTCTAGTGATTCCTACACCAATTAGTGAGGAAGCTAATGATGATGATCATGAAACTTCAGATCAAGTTTCTGCTAAACTTCGTAGATCAACCAGAGTATGTTCCGCGCCAAAGTGGTATGGTAACCCAGTTCTGGAAGTCATGTTACTAGACCATGATGAACCTACAAACTATGAGGAAGCGATGATGATCCCAGATTCCGCAAAATGGCTTGAGGCCATGAAATCTGAGATGGGATCCATGTATGAGAACAAAGTGTGGACTTTGGTTGACTTGCCCGATGATCGGCAAGCCATCGAAAATAAATGGATCTTCAAGAGGAAGACCGACGCTGATGGTAATGTTACTGTTTACAAAGCTCGACTTGTTGCGAAAGGTTTTCGACAACTTCAAGGAGTTGACTACGATGAGACTTTCTCACCCGTAGCAATGCTTAAGTCTGTCCGAATCATGTTAGCAATTGCCGCATTTTATGATTATGAAATCTGGCAAATGGATGTCAAAACTGCATTCCTGAATGGATATCTCAAAGAAGAGTTGTATATGATGCAACCAGAAGGTTTTGTCGATCCTAAAGGTGCTAACAAAGTGTGCAAGCTCCAGCGATCCATCTATGGACTCGTGCAAGCATCTCGGAGTTGGAATATACGCTTTGATGAGGTGATCAAAGCATATGGTTTTATACAGACGTTTGGAGGAGCCTGTACTTACAAGAAAGTGAGTGGGAGCTTATGCTCATTTCTGATATTATATGTGGATGACATATTGTTGATTGTAAATGATATACAATTTCTGGATAGCATAAAAGGATACTTGAATAAGAATTTTTCAATGAAAGACCTCGGTGAAGCTGCTTACATATTAGGCATTAAGATCTATAGAGATAGATTAAGACTCTTAATTGGACTTTCACAAAGCACATACCTCGATAAAGTTTTGAAGAAGTTCAAAATGGATTAGTCAAAGAAAGGATTCTTGTCTGTGTTACAAGGTGTGAAGTTGAGTAAGACTCAATGCCCGACCACTACAGAAGATAGAGAGAAAATGAAAGTCATTCCCTATGCCTCAGCCATATGATCTATCATGTATGCAATACTGTGTACCAGACCTGATGTGTGTCTTGCTATAAGTTTAGCAGGGAGGTACCAAAGTAATCCAGGAGTGGATCACTGGACAGCGGTCAAGAACATCCTGAGGTACCTGAAAAGGACAAAGGATATGTTTCTCGTGTATGGAGGTGGCAAAGAGCTCGTCGTAAACGGTTACATCGATTCAAGCTTTGACACTGATCCGGATGACTCTAAGTCACAAACTGGATATGTATTTTATTAAACGGTGGAGCTGTCAGTTGGTGCAGTTCCAAGCAGAGCGTCGTGGCGAGATTTACGTGTGAAGCGGAATACATAGCTGCTTCGGAAGCAGCAAATGAAGGAGTCTGGATGAAGGAGTTCATATCCGATCTAGGTGTGATACCTAGTGCATCGGGTCCAATGAAAATCTTTTGTGACAACACTGGAGCAATAGCCTTGGCGAAGGAATCCAGGTTTCACAAGAGAACAAAACACATCAAAAGACGCTTCAATTCCATCCGCGATCAAGTCAAGGAGGGAGACATAGAAATTTGCAAAATACATACGGATCTGAATGTAGGAGACCCGTTGACTAAGCCTCTTCCACGGGAAAAACATGATTAGCACTAAGACTCCATGGGTGTTAGAATCATTACTTTGTAATCTAGATTATTGACTCTAGTTCAAGTGGGAGACTGAAGGAAATATGCCCTAGAGGCAATAATAAAGATGTCATTTGTATTTCCTTATATCATGATAAATTTCTTTTATTCATGCTAGAATTGTATTAACCGGAACTTAGTACATGTGTGAATACATAGACAAAACAGTTTGTCCCTAGTATGCCTCTACTAGACTAGCTCATTGATCAAGATGGTTATGTTTCCTAGCCATAGACATGAGTTGTCATTTGATCAACGAGATCACATCATTAGGAGAATGATGTGATGGAAAAGACCCATCCGTTAGCTTAGCACTATGATCGTTTAGTTCTACTTCTATTGCTTTCTTCATGACTTATACATGTTCCTATGACTATGAGATTATGCAACTCCCGAATACTAGAGGAACACCTTGTGTGCTATCAAACGTCACAACATAACTGGGTGATGATAAAGATGTTCTACAGGTGTCTCCAAAAGTGGTCGTGGTGTTGGCATAGATCAAGAATAGGATTTGTCACTCCGAGTGTCGGAGAGGTATCTCTGGGCCCTCTCGATAATGCACATCATAATAAGCCTTGCAAGCAAATGACTAATGAGTTATTCATGAGATAATGAATTACGAAACGAGTAAAGAGACTTCCCGGTAATGAGATTGAACTAGGTATTGAGATACCGACGATCGAATCTCGAGCAAGTAACATACCGATGACGAAGGGAACAACGTATGTTGTTATGCGGCTTGACCGATAAAGATCTTCGTAGAATGTAGGAGCCAATATGAGCATCCAGGTTCCGCTATTGGTTATTGACCCGAGATGAGTCTCGGTCATGTCTACATAGTTCTCGAACCCGTAGGGTCCGCACGCTTAACGTTTGCTGACAATCGGTATTATGAGTTTATGAGTTTTGATGTAACGAAGGTAGTTCGGAGTCTAGGATGAGATCACGGGCACGACGAGGAGTCTCGGAATGTCTGAGACGTAAAGATTGATATATTGGACGACTATATTCGGACACCAGAAGTGTTCCGGATTAAACCGGAGTGCGGGGGGGGGGGGGG
>LR738716.1:51745565-51758611 GCA_902687465.1 Secale cereale
CCCCAACCCCAGATAAAACCAAATTAACCATGGGAAAAATCAATGTGGTAAACTACTCATGCAATTCAATATGTACAACGTAGGGCCCATCACTTATAGCAATATCCGCCATTCACAGTCCAATATGCACATGTTTCCGACAACTCCAATAATAGGAGACATGGGCGTGGCAAACATCAAAAGTTGTGGTATTCATGTTTATATAGAATAGAAATTCAACGTTATTATACATGGGGTGAATCATGCAACATATTACGATTTACTACATGTCGATTCCCCCAACGGGGAACACATATGTGGCGAATACAAATATACCTTGTACAATTTAGAATCATTGCAACAACACTCGTCATTTTCCTAAAAGGGCATAGTTCTTGAAACAAGACGCCGCGTACAGCGAATCAGAGCATCCCGATCAGCACTAGAAAAAGTTTTTGAGCTGGAGCTAGAAGGTTTTGATGATGTTGAGGATACCCCAAGTGCTGAAATTGACATGAAATAACTAGAAAGCTATAGATAGAAACAGTCCAAATAACCCAATTGATAGGACAAAGCCGATTATGGGCCAGCTTGACGGCAACATCAATAGCTAAGAATCTTCAAGCACCATCGATGGGACACTCGCATGCAAGCAAGTAGGATCCTCCGCCGCAGCTAGCGTTAAACTAATTAAGATTCCCCCGAGATGGATTCGATGTGGCCTATTTGTTTCTAGTTTCTTAATTAATTAACTTGCTTGTGATGACTTGCCTGTGTTTCTAGCTGTTTGGTAAGTAGATTTGATATGTACTCCTTCCGTCCGAAAATACTTGTCATTAAAATGAATAAAAGATGATGTATCTAGATGTATTTTACTTGTCATTAAAATGAATAAAAGGGGATGTATCTAGATGTATTTTAGTTCTAGATATTTTTTTTTTGTCCATTTTGATGACAAGTATTTTCGGACGGAGGGAGTACGAATGATGCCCGAGAAGCTCCGGCGATGCCTCCCCTCGTATCTTAGAGTGAATTCCAATGTAGGAGTATTCTGGTAATTTCCTGCAACGGATATGCCTAGGTACGGGTGTGATCTATCGTACTCTCTTTTCTTCACAAGAATCCTCCAAAAGCAACTTTAATCCAAGTCCGGTGTTTCGATGCCCAGACTCATCTATACCTGGTTAGAAAAAAATCAAAAAAATTCTTTGCACGGTAGAAAATTTATCGCATGAGGTCTACTTCAATTTTTAGATCATTTGGACATCTGAGGAGTTCTCAGCAAAAAGACAAATCAAGTCAGAATAGTGTGTGAACAATTAACATTTTACAAACCCCAAATTTGTCTCTTTTGCCGAGAGCTACTCAGATGTCCAAATAATTTGAAAATTGAAGCGGACCTCACGCATCAAATTATTTACCACACAAAAATAATTTAGATTTTTTTAAAATTTTCTAAGTATTTATTTTGATTGTTTTTCGTTAATGTAGGTTTAGCTGAGCCTGGGCTCGAAAGTGGATTACCGCTCTAATCCACACTAACAAAAATCTCTAGTGCTTCAAAACTGCCACCATTGAGTTTAAAGGGATCTAGCTCATCCCAATACGCCTTGCAATGCCTATATTTTGGGGGGTGAACAATAAACAATCACCCAAATCAAAAGATGACCCCTTTTTACAGTACGCGATACTTCATAAAAAGAGTTTTTTTGAAGGAAACCACAAAAAGAGTTTGGAGTACCCATCTAATCTATCCGTTCAATTAAAGTGCATGTTAGACTTTTTATCTAACTAGCATATATGTCCATGCGCTGTAACGGGAGAAGTAATTGACATGTCCTCCAAAATGTATACCATTGCGACACGACAACATCCTGACGGAAAAGTAATTGACATGTCCACCAAAATGTATATCAATACGACATGACAACATCCGAACAGTGCCACCTGATGGCAGCACAAAGACGCACACCAAGGTTGACATCTACTGTTCCTTTGATAGGGTTATCTCACAAGTCTTAAAAACTGGACTACTAATGCAAGACTGGTGGACTTCGGAAGGATTAATTCACTAATTATACGATTTCTCACTCTTTGTGATAATCCCGAAATCTGGTATTTGTCACAATGCCGCCAAATTTATATTGAAATGACCATACATGCAAATCTAGCAACTTTTTTAAAAAACTAATCAGCCATGCTAGTCGAAATCCATTTAATTCCTTCGTATCCTACGTTCTTTGTTTTTTTATAGTGGTTTCTCGATTTCAATGCACTTTACAAACATATCTATACCTATTAATAAAGGGAGAAGTGTTTTGGCTGGTCTGCTGTCCCACATTTTGCAGAAATCACCTGCATTTGCCAATAAGTAACCCACATACCATCTTTAAGTCAAAACCACTTTTTTTTTTTTTTGCATTTTACAAAAAATTCTTGCCTTTTATGCTAATTAACCTGTGATCCGTTTTTAAGCAACAGTGGATCGTTTTTTTTGTTTTACATAAAACCCCTGAGATCCGTGTTAATCACCCCACAGTCTATTGAGAATAAATATACTTTTCAAATAACCATATCTTTTAAACCATAACTCCAATTTTAACATGTTATATATGTAATTTAATTATAAAATTGCGTAAAAATTGAATATGATGTTATTTTACATGTTAAATATTTTTAAAATTCAATTTAGGATGCAATGTTAATCAATGACGCACGGTCTATCTTTATTTCATACCGGTGCGGATCCGTATTGCGAATGAACATGCCGCACACAATGGTGTGTGCTGGTTGGCAAGGAGCGAGCGAAGGAAAATATTATAATTCTTGTACATGATGTACAGGTTCTCTCTATGTATATGGTTCATCATCAAGACCTTACGTACCGTACGTTTTCTTGGGGAAACCCACGCGCGTACTTACCAATGGACTACACATTTTTTGTGGTGAATACACAAACAATTTTTATAGGATATAAATACACTTATAAAATTCATGAACATCATAAGTACATGAAGATTTATTTTGAAAATATCCAAACTATTTGTGTGATAGTCACGAACCTTAATATTAAAACCAATAAGTACGATCTTAATTTGTGTTTCATTCGTTGCATGTGACGATGATACATATATGCTTTCTTACATAAAGTTAATTTATAGATCCTACCTCCTGCGTGTCGAACGACACCACCCAGATGCTCAGATATAAAAAGTTAACTCTCCCGTTACAACGCACGGGCATGTTTGCTAGATTATGTAGCCCACACGTGCATGATTATTGAAACGTAGTGTTGGTCTACACATTATGTAGCCCGCACGTGTTGCCGTGGTGTATCATAGGATAGAGGGATGACTATTTATGCACACACATTGTTTGATAAAGCTGAAGGGGCAGTATTTGTGGGACGACGTGATCCGTTCATGGAAAACTTGTTGACCATCCGGTTAATCTCGTTGAATTTGAATTATTGTGCAAAATAGCTCGTGCGTTGCAATGGGAGAAGAAAATACCGCACGACCCTAACCCAATAATCATGACTAAGACCCCAATAGGTCTTGCCGAGGCGTCTCGTGTGTTCCAGCGGGAGATGAAAAATAGCGGGAGATGAAAAATAACACATGGCCCTAACTCAATAACCATGACTAAGACCCCAATAGCTCTTGCTGAGGCATCTCTCTCTCTTGGCATAAGATGAGAACTCTATTTTTTTCATTCAAGATTTTGTGGAGGCATACATGCACGGTTAACCACGGTTTCTTTCTCTCCAATTTGGCTTTTGTTGGGGATATAACTATTTAGTATAACTCGGCCAGGAGGGGCCGGGTTAAGCCGATGGCGGGTTACCAAGACAGCCCACGAAGATATTGAAGATGGCGGTTCATGAAGCAGGCTTGCTAAGGGCCTGAAGCCCAAAGGCGACTTAAGGCCCGTAGGTGTAAACCGCCATGTATGTATGACTTGTGTTGTAAGGTAGGAATAATTAGTCGCGGAGCCGGACATGTTTTATGAGTCGGCCGGGACTCTATGAACCGACGGGCGTCAACCTGTGTATATAAAGGGACGACCTGACGGCGGTTTAGGACAAGAAAAACAAGGGATCGAAAGCTAGGTCAAGCGTATTCGCTCCCTGGCAATCGAAACCCCTTTAATTCCACCTCAAACTGGATTAGTTTTTTTACCTTCACCGCAAGGGGCCGAACCAGTATAAACTCTCTGTGTCCTTTGTCCCGATTAACCCCTTTAAGCTAACCTCGGCGTGATGGCTCCGCAACTAAGTCCTTGCACTAGGACATCTGCCGTGTTAACCCCACGACAGTTGACGCTCACCGTGGAGCCTGCGCACGGTGGTTTCGAGTTCTTGAAGGGCAACTTCGAAGGGATCAAAGGATACACTATGGGCCGAATGACCAAGAGTCATCGCGGCCAGCTCTACATCGACAACACAGGATGGGGTCCCGAGGCCGGCTCAATTGAGTACGGGTACCGGATCCCCTTCGGCGAAATTCACGTCTTCATCGGCAAGATCGGCGAGCCGAGCGCTGAGCCGGACATCTGCACCAACATCATCGAGATGGCTCAGCGTGCACGATCGGCCCGGGTTCGATCCGCTGTGAAGCACGCCTTTGTTGGACAGATCCATGGGGCGGAATTTGAGGAAGATTCTATATCTGGTGGAGAGACGGTCGTATACTTTGAAGGTGAGTAATCCGGATCAACCGATTCAATGTATAAATTACAAGACGACCGACTTGGGGGTTGTTCTGATGGCGATAGTATTCCGGACCCCTATGAGTTACCGAGCCGGGTGACAATCTTCATGACCGGTACTCAGCCGGCGCTTGGATCTGGAACTGCTTCTACTATGGCCTCCGATTCTACGACCGCGGCGACAACCGGCATTGTCGGCTCTGCGCGCCCGCCGGCTCAGGCTCTGGCGGAGTTGTTGGAAGCTTTAACAACCTTAATGGGGGTGGAGGTAACCCCAAATAATCAAGAACATCATAAGGTGGATGTTGCAAAGCTAAGGGATGAGATAGCTAAGGCCAAGGAGGACCTAGCGGCGGAGAATGCTAGGATGGCTATGGAGCGGGCTGTTTTAAACGCTCACGCACAACAGATTCAGGGGGACACTTTTCGGCTCACCTTGGATCAAAACGCGTCTAATGAGGTCATGATAAGGAGGCACCAGAGTTGTCTACCTCCGGTTTACGAGGCAAGGAATCTCTTCAGCACGCGTGGAGCAGGGACCAGCAACCCGCCGGTGATAAAACAGATTGAAGCACCTGGGGCAGGAACACCGGCTCAGCCGCGCACGACGGAGCCACTCCGCCTGAATGTTACTCCGCCTCAACATATACCCACGCCGCCGGGTCATTATTCTAACCCTTTGGATAATATGATTGCTGTAGCGACTCGGCTGGCGGCTCTACCGGTTGAAGGCAAATCACCGGCAGCAATGGAAATACGACGAGCCAGAGAATTGCTTCAGACGGTTGTGGCCCAATAGACGGCTTACTCTTATAGTCGAGAGAGGATTCATTCAACCCCTCGCCCGAGTCGAAGTTATAGCAGACACATTGACTCGCTAGCAGTTTTAAGCAGTGACAGGCGCCGTAACCAGCCTCGTGGGCATGACCCGGCGCGTGATGGTGCTCAGGCTTTGGTGGATCAGGGAATAGCACGTCGGGAGGCTGAGCTGGCGGCTCAACAAGTGGCTCATCAGCATTCTCTGGCTTACCCAACCGCCTCGGTGGAGACATGTGTGATCTCTAGAACCTTGGGTGTACCATGTTTAGTGCCGGCTGTGTGTAATGAGCGTTTGCCCAAGGATTTCAAGGGTCCTCGTAAGGTGCCTAACTACACAACTGACTTACCCCCTGAAGCATGGATTGAGAGTTATGAGATGGCCATGGAGTTGCTGGACGTTAGCGATGCTCTGTGTGCTGAATATTTCACCATGATGTTGGAGGGGACGACCCGTACTTGGTTGAAAGGGCTGCCTCCCAACTCCATTGGATCATGGGCCGAGTTAAAAGCTCGGTTTATCCAGAATTTTAAAAATACGTGCAAGCAACCTATGTCAATTATGGATTTGGACGCCTGTGTCCAAGAAGAGGGCGAGTCAACAACCCATTGGGTGCGCCGGATCTCAACTATCCTGCATTCATCGGATCGCATCAATGCTGACACAGCAGTCTTGATGTTAGAAAAGAATTGCCATTTTTTCCCTCTTAAACAAAAGCTAGGGTGGCTCAAGCGCCACTGCAGCAATATGGGGGAGTTGATGGCGGCTTTGGTTAAGTATGCCGACTCTGATGGTACCAAGGACCTCGAGTCTGATAATGAAAAACCGGGAAAGGGAAAGAAGAGTGGCAGCGCGAAGCAACAGCATCATAACCCGGCGAATCAGGGGGACAATGGTAAGCGCAAAGCTGATAATAATTTGGATTTTGTGGCTAATACCAACACACAGAATAATGTTGAGCGTCGTAAGGGAAGGCCACCTCCTCAGATTGGAGGGTCAAGTTTCAATCTTGAGCAGATGCTGAATCAGCCCTGCCCAAAGCATGGTTCACGGGGAAGGCCATCCACTCACCTCTGTAAGGACTGCTGCATTATGAAAGAATACAAAAATTCTGATCTTTTCCAGAACAATCATGGGCCGGGCGGCGGCTCAGGTTCCAGCTCTCATGGTCCGGGTTATGGTGGTGGCGGTTCTAATTCCAGTTTCCAGGGCCAAGGCAGTTGATGTAGACCGAACCTCGCGGCGAGATCTGATCTGTTGTTGCGTCCCGATCTTTCACGACACTCCACCACCAGCAGTACCAACCTCTCACCCGCGCACGCAATGTACACGAAGTAGAGGGTTTGAACCTTGCGGCTCGGCACGAGAAAACCAATCTCGACGACGGTACTCACGCGCAAAACAGTTTCCTCGCAGAGAAATCGCAACACAGAGGTTTTCTAAAGCGCAACACAGAGTGTGTCTACGTACCCTCGTAGACCGGGAGCGAAAGCGTCAAGTGACGCGGTTGATGTTGTCGAACTTCTTCGCGATCCAACCGATCAAGTACCGAACGTACGGCACCTCCGCGTTCAGCACACGTTCAGCTTGATGACGTACCACGAGCTCTTGATCCAGTTGAGCTTCACGGGAGAGTTTCGTCAGCACGACGGCGTGGTGACGGATATGATGTGTTCACCGGCGCAGGGCTTCGCCTAAGCTCCGCGACGGTATGACCGAGGTGTGATTCTGTGGAGGGGGGCACCGCACACGGCTAAAACAATTCAACTTGTGTGTCTTTGGGTGCCCCCCTGCCCCCGTATATAAAGGAGCAGGGGAGGGAGGCCGGCCGGCCCTTCCTGGTGCGGCTAGGGAAGGAGTCCTATTCCTAGTAGGATTCACCGAAAGGAAGAAGGGGGAAAGGAATAGGAGAGGTGGCGCCCCCCCCAATCCTAGTCCAACTAGGAACCCTAGGTGGGGGCGCCGGCCAGCCCTATGGGCTGCCTCTCTTTTTCCCTTTAGGCCCACTATGGACCATCCCCTCTCGTAGGGGGTTCCGGTAACCCCCTCCGGCATTCCCGATAAATCCGAAACTTTTCCGGTATACTTCCGGTGTCCGAATATAGCCGTCCAATATATCAATCTTTATGTCTCGGACATTCCGAGACTCCTCGTCATGTCCGTGATCTCATCTGGGACTCCGAACTACCTTCGGTACATCAATACTCATAAACTCATAATACCGATCGTCATCAAACGTTAAGCGTGCGGACCCTACGGGTTCGAGAACTATGTAGACATGACCGAGACTCATCTCCGGTCAATAACCAATAGCGGAACCTGGATGTTCTTATTGGCTCCTACATATTCTACGAAGATCTTTTATCGGTCAGAACCGCATAACAACATACGTTGTTCCTTTTGTCAACGGTATGTTACTTGCCCGAGATTCGATCGTCGGTATCTCTATACCTAGTTCAATCTCATTACTGGCAAGTCTCTTTACTCGTTCCGTAACTCATCATCTCGTGACTAACTCATTAGTCTTTTGCTTGCAAGGCTTATTGTGATGTGTGTTACCGAGAGGGCCCAGAGATACCTCTCCGACACTCGGAGTGACAAATCCTAATCTTGATCTATGCCAACACCACGAATACTTTCGGAGACACCTGTAGAGCATCTTTATGATCACCCAGTTACGTTGTGACGTTTGATAGCACACAAGGTGTTCCTACGGTATTCGGGAGTTGCATAATCTCATAGCCATAGGAACATGTATAAGTCATGAAGAAAGCAATAGCTGTAAAACTAAACGATCATAGTGCTATGCTAACGGATGGGTCTAGTCCATCACATCATTCTCCTAATGATGTGATCTCGTTGATCAAATGACAACTCATGTCTATGGCTAGGAAACATAGCCATCTTTGATCAATGAGCTAGTCTAGTAGAGGCATACTAGGGACACTCTGTTTTGTCTATGTATTCACACATGTACTAAGTTTCCGGTTAATACAATTCTAGCATGAATAATAAACATTTATCATGATATAAGGAAATATAAATAACAACTTTATTATTGCCTCTAGGGCATATTTCCTTCAGTCTCCCACTTGCACTAGAGTCAATAATCTAGCTCACATCGCCATGTGATTTAATACCGATAGTTCACATCGTTATGTGAATAACACCCATAGTTCACATCACCATGTGACCAACACCCAAAGGGTTTACTAGAGTCAATAATCTAGTTCACATCGCTATGTGATTAATACCCAAGAGTAATAAGGTGTGATCATGTTTTGCTTGTGAGAGAAGTTTAGTCAACGGGTCTGTCACATTCAGATCCGTATGTATTTCGCAAATTTCTATGTCTACAATGCTCTGCATGGAGCTACTCTAGCTAATTGCTCCCACTTCCAATACGCATCCAGATTGATACTTAGAGTCATCTGGATTTAGTGTCAAAGCTTGCATCGGCGTAACCCTTTACGACGAACTCTTTATCACCTCCATAATCGAGAAATATTTCCTTAGTCATCCAATTGCTAAGGATAATTTTGACCGCTGTACAGTGATCTACTCCTGGATCACTATTGTACCTCCCTGTCAAACTCTTGGCAAGGTACACAACGTGTTTTGTACACAGCATGGCATACTTTATAGAACCTATTGCTGAGGCATAGGGAATGACTTTCATTCTCTCTATATTTGTCTGCCGTGGTCTGGCTTTGAGTCTTACTCAACTTCACACCTTACAAGTCAGGCAAGAACTCCTTCTTTGACTGATCCATTTTGAACTATTTCAAAATCTTATCAAGGTATGTACTCATCGAAAGTCTTATCAAGCGTTTGATCTATCTCTATAGATCTTGATGCCCAATATGTAAGCAGCTTCACCAAGGTCTTTCTTTGAAAAAACTCCTTTCAAACACTCCTTTATGCTTTCCAGAAAATTCTACATCATTTCCGATCGACAATATGTCATTCACATATACTTATCAGAAAAGGTTGTAGTGCTCCCACTCACTTCTTGTAAATACAGGCTTCACCGTAAGTCTGTATAAATCTATATGCTTTGATCAACTTATCAAAGCATATATTCCAACTCCGAGATGCTTGCACCAGTCCATAGATGGATCGTTGGAGCTTGCACATTTTGTTAGCACCTTTAGGATTGACAAAACCTTCTGGTTGCATCATATACAAGTCTTCTTTAATAAATCCATTAAAGAATGCAGTTTTGTTATCCATTTGCCATATTTTATAAAATGCGGCAATTGCTAACATGATTCAGACAGACTTAAGCATCGCTACGGGTGAGAAAGTCTCATCGTAGTCAACTCCTTGAACTTGTCGAAACCCTTTCGCAACAAGTCGAGCTTTGTAAACAGTAACATTACCGTTTGCGTCGGTCTTACTCTTGAAGATCCATTTATTTTCGATGGCTTGCCGATCATCGGGCAAGTCAACCAAAGTCCATACTTTGTTCTCATACATGGATCCCATCTTAGATTTCATGGCTTCAAGCCATTTTGCGGAATCTGGGCTCATCATCGCTTCCTCATAGTTCGTAGGTTCATCATGGTCTAGTAACATGATTTCCAGAACTGGGTTGCCGTACCACTCTGGTGCGGAACGTACTTGGTTGATCTACGACGATCAGTAGAAACTTGATCCGAAGATTCATGATCATTATCATTAACTTCCTCACTAATTGGTGTAGGAATCACTGGAACAATTTCCTGTGATGTACTACTTTCCAATCTGGGATAAGGTACAATTACCTCATCAAGTTCTACTTTCCTCCCACTCACTTCTTTCGAGAGAAACTCTTTTTCTAGAAAGGATCCGTTCTTAGCAACGAATATCTTGCCTTCGGATCTGTGATAGAAGGTGTACCCAACAGTTTCTTTTGGGTATCCTATGAAGATTTACTTCTCCGATTTGGGTCGAGCTTATCATGTTGAAACTTTTTCACATAAGCATCATAGCCCCAAACTTTAAGAAACGACAACTTTGGTTTCTAGCTAAACCATAGTTCATAAGGTGTCGTATCAACGGATTTAGATGGTGCCCTATTTAATGTGAATGTAGCTGTCTCTAATGCATAACCCCAAAAGCGATAGTGGTAGATCGGTAAGAGACATCATCGATCGCACCATATCTAATAAAGTACGGTTATGACGTTCGGACACACCATTACACTATGGTGTTCCAGGTGGCGTGAGTAGTGAAACTATTTCACATTTTTTACTGAAGGCCAAACTCGCTAACTCAAATATTTTACCTCTACGATCATATCGTAGAAACTCTTATTTTCTGTTACGATGATTCTCCACTTCACTCTGAAATTCTTTGAACCTTTCAAATGTTTCAGACTTGTGCTTCATTAAGTAGATATACCCATATCTGCTCAAATCATCAGTGAAGGTCAGAAAATAACGATACCCGCCGCGAGCATCAACACTCATTGGTCCACATACATCAGTATGTATCATTTCCAACAACTTTGTTGCTCGCTCCACAGTTCCGGAGAACGGAGTTTTAGTCATCTTGCCCATGAGGCATGGTTCGCAAGCACCAAGTGATTCATAATCAAGTGATTCCAAAAATCCATCACTATGGAGTTTCTTCATGCGCTTTATACCAATATGACCTAAACGGCAGTGCCACAAATAAGTTGCACTATCATTATTAACCTTGCATCTTTTGGCTTCAATATTGTGAATATGTGTATCACACTATCGAGATCCAACAAACCATTTTCATTGGGTGTATGACCATAGAGGGTTTTATTCATGTAAATAGAACAACAATTATTCTCTAACTTACATGAATAACCGTATTGCAATAAACATGATCAAATCATATTCATGTTCAACACAAACACCAAATAACACTTATTTAGGTTCAACACTAATCCCAAAAGTATAGGGAGTGTGCGATGATGATCATATCAATCTTGGAACTACTTCCAATACACATCGTCACTTCATCCTTTAACTAGTTTCTGTTCATTATGCAACTCCCATTTCGAGTTACTACTCTTTAGCAACTAAACCAGTATCAAATACCGAGGGGTTGCTATGAACACTAGTAAAATACACATCAATAATCTGTATATCAAATATACCTTTGTTCACTTTGCCATCCTTCTTATCCGCCAAGTATCTAGGGCAGTTCCACTTCCAGTGACCATTTCCTTTGCAGTAGAAGCACTTGTTTCAGGCTTGAGTTTAGCTTTGGGTTTCTTCACGGGAGTGACAACTTGCTTATCATTCTTCTTGAAGTTCCCCTTCTATCCCTTTGCCCTTTACTTGAAACAAGTGGTCTTGTTAACCATCAACACTTGATGCTCTTTCTTGATTTCTACCTTCGCCGATTTTAGCATCGCGAAGAGCTCGGGAATTACTTTCGACATCCCTTGCATATTATAGTTCATCACGAAGTTCTACTAACTTGGTGATAGTGACTAAAGAACTTTGTCAATTACTATCTTATCTGGAAGATTAACTCCCACTTGATTCAAGCAATTGCAGTACCCAGACAATCTGAGCACATGCTCACTGGTTGAGCTATTCTCCTCCATCTTGTAGGCAAAGTACTGTCAGAGGTCTCATACCTCTTGACACGGGCATGAGTATGAAATACTAATTTCAACTCTTGGAACATCTTATATGCTCCGTGGCGTTCAAAACGTTTTTGAAGTCCCGATTCTAAGCCGTAAAGTATGGTGCACTAAACTATTAAGTAGTCATCATATCGAGCTTTTGTCAAAACGTTCATAATGTCTGCATCTGCTCCTGCAATAGGTCTGTCACCTAGCGGTGCATCAAGGACATAATTCTTCTGTGCAGCAATGAGGATAATCCTCAGATCACGGAACGATTCCGCGTCATTGCTACTAACATCTTTCAACTTAGTTTTCTCTAGGAACATATGAAAATTAAACGTGGAGCAACATCGCGAGCTATTGATCTACAACATAGATATGCTAATACTACCAGGACTAAGTTCATGATAAATTAAAGTTCAATTAATCATATTACTTAAGAACTCCCACTTAGATAGACATCCCTCCGGTCATCTAAATGATCATGTGATTCAAATCAACTAAACCATGTCCGATCATCACGTGAGATGGAGTAGTTTCAATGGTGAACATCTTATGTTGATCATATCTACTATATGATTCACGCTCGACCTTTCGGTCTCCAGTGTTCCGAGGCCATATCTGCATATGCTAGGCTCGTCAAGTTTAACCCGAGTATTCTGCGTGTGCAAAACTGGCTTACACCCGTTGTATTTGAACGTAGAGCTTATCACACCCGATCATCACGTGGTGTCTCGGCACGACGAACTTTCACAACGGTGCATACTCAGGGAGAACACTTATACCTTGAAATTTAGTAAGGGATCATCTTATAATGCTACCGTCGTTCTAAGCAAAATAAGAAGCATAATAAGATAAACATCACATGCAATCAAAATATGTGACATGATATGGCCATCATCATCTTGTGCTTTTGATCTCCATCTCCAAAGCACCGTCATGATC
>LR738716.1:51758800-51817496 GCA_902687465.1 Secale cereale
ATGTCTTGACCATATCACATCACAACATGCCCTGCAAAAACAAGTTAGACGTCCTCTACTTTGTTGTTGCAAGTTTTACGTGGCTGCTACGGGCTTAGCAAGAACCGTTCTTACCTACGCATACAAAACCACAACGATGTTTTGTCAAGTATGTGCTGTTTTAACCTTCACAAGGACCGGGCGTAGCCACACTTGATTCAGCTAAAGTGAGAGAGACAGACACCCGCCAGTCACCTTTAAGCAACGAGTGCTCGTAACGGTGAAACCAGTCTCGCGTAAGCGTACGCGTAATGTCGGTCCGGGCCGCTTCATCTCACAATACCGCCGAAGCAAAGTATGACATGCTGGTAAGCAGTATGACTAGTATCGCCCACAACTCATTGTGTTCTACTCGTGCATATCATCTACGCATAGACCTGGCTCATGATGTCACTGTTGGGGAACGTAGTATTTTAAAATTTTCCTACGATCACGCAAGATCTATCTACCAGATGTATAGCAACGAGAGGGAAGAGTGTGTCTACGTACCCTTGTAGACCGGGAGCGGAAGCGTCAAGTGACGCGGTTGATGTTGTCGAACTTCTTCGCGATCCAACCGATCAAGTACCGAACGTACGGCACCTCCGCGTTCAGCACACGTTCAGCTTGATGACGTCCCACGAGCTCTTGATCCAGTTGAGCTTCACGGGAGAGTTTCGTCAGCACGACGGCGTGGTGACGGATATGATGTGTTCACCGGCGCAGGGCTTCGCCTAAGCTCCGCGACGGTATGACCGAGGTGTGATTCTGTGGAGGGGGGCACCGCACACGGCTAAAACAATTCAACTTGTGTGTCTTTGGGTGCCCCCCTGCCCCCGTATATAAAGGAGCAGGGGAGGGAGGCCGGCCGGCCCTTCCTGGTGCGGCTAGGGAAGGAGTCCTACTAGGAATAGGATTGCAATCCTATTCCTAGTAGGATTCACCGAAAGGAAGAAGGGGGAAAGGAATAGGAGAGGTGGCGCCCCCCCAATCCTAGTCCAACTAGGAACCCTAGGTGGGGGCGCCGGCCAGCCCTATGGGCTGCCTCTCTTTTTCCCTTTAGGCCCACTATGGACCATCCCCTCTCGTAGGGGGTTCCGGTAACCCCCTCCGGCATTCCCGATAAATCCGAAACTTTTCCGGTATACTTCCGGTGTCCGAATATAGCCGTCCAATATATCAATCTTTATGTCTCGGACATTCCGAGACTCCTCGTCATGTCCGTGATCTCATCCGGGACTCCGAACTACCTTTGGTACATCAATACTCATAAACTCATAATACCGATCGTCATCAAACGTTAAGCGTGCGGACCCTACGGGTTCGAGAACTATGTAGACATGACCGAGACTCATCTCCGGTCAATAACCAATAGCGGAACCTGGATGTTCATATTGGCTCCTACATATTCTATGAAGATCTTTTATCGGTCAGAACCGCATAACAACATACGTTGTTCCTTTTGTCAACGGTATGTTACTTGCCCGAGATTCGATCGTCGGTATCTCTATACCTAGTTCAATCTCGTTACCGGCAAGTCTCTTTACTCGTTCCGTAACACATCATCTCGTGACTAACTCATTAGTCTTTTGCTTGCAAGGCTTATTGTGATGTGTGTTACCGAGAGGGCCCAGAGATACCTCTCCGACACTTGGAGTGACAAATCCTAATCTTGATTTATGCCAACACCACGAATACTTTCGGAGACACCTGTAGAGCATCTTTATGATCACCCAGTTACGTTGTGACGTTTGATAGCACACAAGGTGTTCCTACGGTATTCGGGAGTTGCATAATCTCATAGTCATAGGAACATGTATAAGTCATGAAGAAAGCAATAGCAGTAAAACTAAACGATCATAGTGCTATGCTAACGGATGGGTCTAGTCCATCACATCATTCTCCTAATGATGTGATCTCGTTGATCAAATGACAACTCATGTCTATGGCTAGGAAACATAGCCATCTTTGATCAATGAGCTAGTCTAGTAGAGGCATACTAGGGACACTCTGTTTTGTCTATGTATTCACACATGTACTAAGTTTCCGGTTAATACAATTCTAGCATGAATAATAAACATTTATCATGATATAAGGAAATATAAATAACAACTTTATTATTGCCTCTAGGGCATATTTCCTTCATTATTATCAAAATATAACCTGCCTTTACAATCACCTAACAAGTACTATATATAATAAAATAGCTATCCACCTCTAGCTAACTTGCCTAATAAGTTGGCCGTACAAAATATTCTCTAGGTCTCTAACCGTCGACCCAACAACTAAAAAATCTGAGTACATGCTTTATTTTAGCAGGTATTCATTACATATTAAATACCAAAATTAAAAATATTAAATATATTTTATTTGGTGGCCCCCATCCGATGTCTCTCAGGGAAAGCAGTTTCCACCGATCAATCCTGTTGACGTACGCTCGCTCTGGCGGTCTTGATCGGTAGAAGTAGTAGCTGATTAGGATTCTTTGCTTAGTCTCAATAAAATATATCTCTTGTACACGTACATCTGGGTCTTGTTCTGGACGTAACAACATACAGAAACAATCAAGCTGTTGCACGCCTTCAAACGTGTATATGATGGAGTTCTTCCCTTCCTTTGTTAACACCATAGCACGCGTCCCATAATTTGGTACAACACCAACTGATGACTCTGGTTCAACCTTAATATTCTCCTCACTAGGATGCATCATATTATCAAGCTGAGCTGCCATAACTTGACCCAGACCAGCGTCTTGTACATCATGGCGGTCGTCGATACAAACTACTTTAGCATTGGTCATATCATCCTCTCCCCCTTGCATCAAAACCGTCCTCGGATTTGAGTTGACCTCTTGAGCAATATTTTCTTCACTTGATAGATTATCACCCGCAGAAATTTCAGCAACTTCAGCCTTCTTCTTTTCTTCTTCTTCCTGCTCTTTTATCATCTCAAGATGTTCTTTCCTCCAAGAAATAAAACGTTCCTCACCCATTGGCACGAGACTGCACTTCTTACCCGTCTTGACGGTATATATGTGTCTTTTGCAATCATACATGACATCATGCTCTCTATACAATAGCTCGCCCAATAACAAGTGACATGAAATCATCGGTGCCGGAATCACGTCGCACAAAACCTCGCAAAAATAATTTCCCAACAAAAACAGTACCTTGGTTTGTTGCGTGACAGTGAGCTCTTCATGACCCCAATGAAAACAATATGGTTGTGCACGTGGTGTCATTGGTAGATTCAGCTTCTCCACCATCTCGATGCTTGCGGCATTGATCAAATTCATGTGATCGATCGTCATGGCACATGATCTCTCTCTCACCACCACACGGGTGTGAAATAGCCCGGCCCAGCGGCCTTCCTCCTCCAACTGAAATCCATAGCTTAATTTACTGAATGATGATGCGCTCATCATCTTCTCCATAGCGTCGTGAACAACCTTGCTCTGATACCACCTGATGTAGACCGAACCTCGCGGCGAGATCTGATCTGTTGTTGCGGCCCGATGTTTCACGACACTCCACCACCAGCAGTACCAACCTCTCACCCGCGCACGCAATGTACACGAAGTAGAGGGTTTGAACCTTGCGGCTCGGCACGAGAAAACCAATCTCGACGATGGTACTCACGCGCAAAACAATTTCCTCGCAGAGAAATCGCAACACAGAGGTTTTCTAAAGCTTCCTCCAAAACTTAGGGATTTTTAGACAGCTTCCCCCAAAACTCGATACGGGTATTTACCCTAAAAACACATCGTGTTTATTATCAAAATATAACCTGCCTTTAAAATCACCTAACAAGTACTATATATAATAAAATAGCTATCCACCTCTAGCTAACTTGCCTAATAAGTTGGCCGTACAAAATATTCTCTAGGTCTCTAACCGTCGACCCAACAACTAAAAAATCTGAGTACATGCTTTATTTTAGCAGGTATTCATTACAGATTAAATACCAAAAATAAAAAATATTAAATATATTTTATTTGGTGGCCCCCATCCGATGTCTCTCAGGGAAAGCAGTTTCCACCGATCAATCCTGTTGACGTACGCTCGCTCTGGCGGTCTTGATTGGGAGAAGTAGTAGCTGATTAGGATTCTTTGCTTAGTCTCAATAAAATATATCTCTTGTACATGTACAACTGGGTCTTGTTCTGGACGTAACAACATACAGAAACAATCAAGCTGCCGCACGCCTTCAAACGTGTATATGATGGAGTTCTTCTCTTCCTTTGTTAAAACCATAGCACGCGTCCCATAATTTGGTACAACACCAACTGATGACTCTGGTTCAACCTTAATATTCTCCTCACTAGGATGCATCATATTATCAAGCTGAGCTGCCATAACTTGACCCAGACCAGCGTCTTGTACATCATGGCGGTCGTCGATACAAACTACTTTAGCATTGGTCATATCAGCAGTCAAGGCAATCAAGGTGGTTTTCATCAACAGTCTGGCCAGGGGAATCAGCAGCGACAATCTGGTTATCAAAGTAATCCAAAGTAGTTGAATAGTGGGCAGTACCACGTCTTTACCCCAAGTTTATGCAAGCGGGATTAGAAGCTCTATAAAAGGGATGTGAACGCCGTTGAACCGACAATACCCCGTTACTTGCGATGGTCTGAGCAGCTCATTGTGTGGAGTCGTGAGGACCACCCGCCCCGGGTTGATAATCCGGGTCACTTGGCTTTGGTGGTGGCGCCTCAGGTTGGAGGATACAAATCCACTAAAGTACTCATGGATGGGGGGAGCAGCATCAATATCCTTTACTATGATACTTTCCGTCGCATGGGATTAACTGACAAAAATCTTAAGCCGTCCAACACTGTTTTCCATGGAGTGGTGCCTGTTAAGTCAGCGTACCCGGTGGGAAATATTGCTCTGGAGGTAGCTTTTGGGGATGAATACGATGCCAAAGCAGAGACTTTAACATTTGAAGTTGTTAAGATCCAGAGCCCGTATCATGCTCTATTTGGACGACCGGTTTATGCTAAATTCATGGCAATCCCGTGTTATGTTTATCTGCAGCTTAAGATGCTGGGTCACAAGGGCACTATAACGATGCATGGGAGTCGCAAGATAGCCTTGGAGTGTGAAGAAGGCGACGCTGCTTACACAGAGTCTGTTTGTGCCACAGAGGAATTGAAATTTTACAAGTATAACGTTGACCCGACAGATATGACGTCCTTGAAGAAGCCAACCACAGAGCATGACCCTTTGTTGAAGTTTAAATCGGCAGACGACACCAAGCTAGTTGACTTTGTTCCTGGTGACCCTTCTAAGCAGTTCAACATCAATGCTAATCTGGATCCAAAATAGGAAAGCACGCTCATCGAGTTCATCCGTGAGAACCGAGACATCTTTGCATGGAAACCTTCTAATATGCCAGGTGTACCGAGGGAGCTCGCTGAGCACACTCTTAATATTGATCCGAAGTTTAAGCCGGTCAAGCAATTCCTTTATTGCTTTAATGAAGAGAGGCATAAGGCCATTGGTGAAGAAGTAGCCCGGCTCTTGGCAGCTGGGTTCATTGTTGAAGTCTTTCATCCTGAGTGGTTAGCTAACCCGGTGCCTGTACTTAAGAAGAATGGCACTTGGCGTATGTGTGTGGATTACACAGATTTGAACAAAGCTTGTCCGGATGATCCCTTTGCTCTCCCCATATTGACAAATTATTGATGCTACGGCGGGTTGTGAGCGTCTGAGTTTTTTGGATGCTTATTTTGGTTATCATCAGATCAAAATGGCAGTTAAGGACCAGGAGAAGACAACCTTTATCACTCCTTTTGGAGCCTTATGTTATGTATCAATGCCTTTTGGGCTCAAGAGTGCACAGGCGACTTATCAGCGATGTGTGCAAAATTGCCTCCATGTTCAGATTGGGCGCAATGTTCACGCTTATGTGGATGATATTGTGGTGAAGTCCAGGAAGAAAGAAACCCTGGTAGATGATTTAAAGGAAACCTTTGACAATCTCCGGGTCTACAAGATGATGCTTAACCCGACCAAATGTGTCTTTGGTGTGCCAGCAGGCAAGCTTTTGGGTTTTCTGGTTTTGGAAAGGGGCATTGAAGCCAACCCGCAGAAGATCAAGGCTATCACCTCTCTGGCTAAGCCGGTGTGTATCAGTGATGTTCAACGTTCGATGGGTCGTATTGCAACCTTAAGCCGGTTCATAAGCCGGTTGGGTGAGAAGGCTACCCCTCTATACCAAATGATGAAGAAAACATATCACTTTGTTTGGAGTGATACTGCTGATCAGACATTTGAGGCCTTGGAAAAACAATTGGCTGAGCCACCGGTGCTTGCTGCTCCCATTGATAAGGAGCCCTTGTTACTATATGTGGCTGCCAACAGCCGAGCTATTAGTGTGGCCATCGTGGTGGAAAGGAAGGAATCGGGCAAGGAGCATCTGGTTCAGCGGTCGGTTTACTACATCAGTGAGGTGCTTATTGAGTCCAAGCAGAGGTATTCATATTGGCAGAAGCTTGTGTATGGAATGTTCATGGCTAGCCGAAAACTCAAGCAATATTTTCTGGGTCATCCTATCACTGTGGTTAGTTCTGCTCCTTTAGGGGATAATATTCAGAATAGGGAAGCCACAAGTCAGGTAGCCAAGTGGGCCATTGAGCTTGGGCCTCATGGTTTGAAGTATATGCCTCGAACAGCTATTAAGTCTCAAGCACTGGTGGATTTCATAAATGATTGGATAGAGCTGCAGATGCCTGAGGAGAAGTTGGATAACACATATTGGACTATTCACTTTGATGGATCTAGGCAATTGGAGGGCTCGGGGGCTGGAGTTGTCTTGACTTCCCCACAAGGTGATAAATTTTCTTATGTTCTCCGGTTACTGTTCCCTTGCACTAACAATGCGGCCGAGTACGAGGCCTTGCTCGACGGTCTTCGGATGGCTAAGGAGATGAACTTGAGCCGGGTGAGGTGTTTCGGCGACTCAGTTCTGGTAGCTTAGCAAGTTCCTGGCACTTGGGATTCTAAGGATCCACTCATGGCGGCTTATCATCGAGAGGTTGATGCTATCGCAGGTCACTTCAAGGGTTATCTTGAACATGTTGATAGCAGGAAAAATGAGGCGGCTGATGCTTTGAGCCGGTTAGGATCCCAGCATAAGCCGGTGCCCCCTAACATTTTTTTAGATATTCTGCATAACCCTTCAGTTAAGTTGCCTACAGAGGAAGATCTTGCTATTCCTGACCCGAAGGCACAATTACTGGCGGCACTTCATGCTATTCCTGATTGTACAGTTCCATATTTGGCTTACATGACCCGGGACGAGTTGCCTGAAGATGAAACTTTAGCCAGGCAGATAACCCGACGCTCTAAGTCAATGACAATTGTCCATGAAGAATTGCACCATTGCAATATTTCAGGGGCATTTCAACACTGTGTTTCTCCAGAGGAGGGCCATGAGATTCTACGTGAAATTCATCAAGGAGATTGTGGTCATCATGCCGACTCTAAATCTCTTGTGGCTAAGGCTTTTCGTCATGGATTTTATTGGCTGACGGCTCATGCTGATGCAGATGATTTGGTCAATAAATGTGATGGTTGTCAGAAATTCTCACGACGAGCTCATGTGCCGGCTCAAGAATTGAGGATGATTCCAATTACTTGGCCGTTTGCGGTCTGGGGGCTTGATATGGTTGGGCCTTTCAAAAGGTCCAAGGATAAAAAGACTCACCTTTTGGTGGCAGTTGACAAATTTACAAAGTGGGTGGAGGCAGAGCCGGTCAGTAAGTGTGACGCGGCGACAGTGGTTCACTTTATCAAAAAGGTGATTTTCCGTTTTGGCTTTCCCCACAACATTACAACTGATAATGGCACTAATCTGTCTAAGGGTGCTATGAAAGAATTTTGTCAACGTGAGCATATTCAACTTGATGTGTCATCAGTGGCTCACCCTCAGTCTAATGGTCAAGCCGAAAGAGCCAATCAAGAAATTTTGAGAGGTATAAGCCTCGGCTTTTGGTCCCTTTGCAGAGGACGTCGGGTTGTTGGGTGGAGGAGCTACCCTCAGTGTTATGGAGCATCAACACCACCCCTAACAGATCTACGGGTTACACGCCTTTCTTCATGGTTTACGGAGTAGAGGCAGTTCTCCCTAGTGACATCCGTCACGACTCACCCCGCGTGGCGGCTTATGTTGAAGCTGACAATGAAAAAGCACGCCAGGATGCACGTGACCTGTTAGATGAGGAGCGTGACCTTGCGGCGGCTCGTTCGGCGATTTACCAACAAGATCTGCGCCATTATCACAACCACCGGTTTAAGACCAGAACCTTTCAAGAAGGTGACTTGGTGCTCCGGCTTATCCAGGATCAAACTGATATTCACAAACTATCCCCACCTTGGGAAGGACCCTTTGTGGTCAGCAAGAATATGAACAATGGGTCATACTACCTTATCGATGTTCGAGACCACAAGGACTCACGCACGTTGGAGGAGGAGACCCGCCGGCCATGGAATATTGCTCATCTTCGGCCTTATTACACCTGAGCCACTGGCTCTTGTGATGTACATATTATGACAATGTATATATTATGACAATTATAATAAAGCTGGCATCCCTGATAATTCAGGGCCTCTGTCATTTCACTTCTGAGAATAATGAGTCTTTATTGTCATGATTACTTGGGGGCTTCCTGCTCAATGAGCATAGCTATGACTACCCCTTTGATCCGGCTTATACACCATGATTACAAAATACTTGGGGGCTTCCTGTTCAAACATAGGTGTATTCACCAAAGAGAACACATCATCACTACCCTCTTAACTGGCTTGGAATGCCAGGTGTATTCACCAAAACTTTCCAGGTTATCTTGTTCAAACATAGGTGTATTCATCAAACATGACATAACTTTTTTTGCCATGGAATGCCAGGTAATCCTGGAATGACCCGCCGAACTTTTGATAGTCAATCTTATACAAGACCCCGAACTTGTCAAAGTTAAAACGACGATTGGTCATGCGAGGCCTGGCTTATAAGGTTCAAAAGGTCTAACTCAGCGGCTGTGCAGCCCATGAAAGCACTTGAGATTTAGGCTTGGCGGCATATGAAAGCCTTGTTTTTTCTGATTTATTATTTATTATTTTGAATATTTTTGGTTTCATCTTTAAACTATATGGTTTAACACAATTCAGGCCATGTAGCCTCAATCTCTATGGCTCATATTTGAGTACATCTGTGGTTTCCGATAACCCGGCCTGGCTTTGGACTCTAAGTTGCCAGTATATGACAAACAGGGCATTACATGCTCAATCTATGGGATGAAACTCTTCCTGCACGGATCTGATAAGCCGACAGTCTAAGCAAATACCACAGGTGTGATATTTTATTAACAATTATATGCAGACTGCGGTTATACCGACCCTCGCTATGTACTATTTGTCCCCATAGGTTTAAAAAGAGGTATTGTGACCCGCCCGGCGGTAAACCGCCAGGGCACTTGTGATCTATTTGTGTGCAGGTTAATATTAAATCTGATCTGCATCAATCGACGTTATCATACACAAAGTGGCAGATCTTCAAAGTTACAGATCGACAATGTCATATAAAACAGGAAACATGCACGATGGCATGACAAATCAAAAGTTTAACTAGCTTATTACAAGGCGTCGGATGATTAATAAAGAGAAATGTTTTCAAAACAAGGTACGATGCTCAGGGAAAGCAGCTTATGATTGTGGATGGGTTGAAGCCTCCAGGTCATCCTGCGCCTGCTCTTCATCTTCAGTTCCTTGGTTATCCACCAGCTGGAAGTCAGGCGTAGCCCAGTTGATACTGGTCAACGCTTTGAACACAACTTCATCATCAATGAGGTTTGATGGATCAATGTCAGGAGCGAAAGTATGCTCACGAATCGGCGGGATGAGATCCGTTGTCAGATGAACCGGAGCTTTCACCTTTCTATTGTCAGTGTCATAAGCCTCCTAGTATGTGGCAAGGTTGGTCTCATCAGCCAGCTTACTGGCTAAAGGACGCATTCCTCTTGTAATTTCGGTAAAATCATCAGCACTGAAAGCAGATCCAGCTTCTTTTACGCTTGGACATCCATTGGCCAAGTCTTCCGGATCAAGATCTTCCAGCCATGCCTTTGCCCGGCTTAAAGCGGTTAAGGCACCGACTCTAGCAGCCCCCCGTTTCAAATCCTCAGTCCCTTGAGGCAACACAGATAACTTATCCACGGTATCTTTGATAAATGGGGAGGGAGTTTTCTTGTGCATAGCAGCAGCAATGGTATGTTGGGCACCCGTATATAATTGTTCCACAAGAGTGTAAATAGCCTTAAGACGGACGCGCATATCTGAGCCCAACTTTGCGCTTCGTGAACCTATGTCACGGGAATTATGGGTAAGCTGGCAGATATTGACAAAGCTAGTTCTAGAAGTACAAAGGAGACATATTTTATATACTTACCAAAGATGGTTGACTACATCATGTTAACTTGTTCCTTTAAGCCAGACAGTTCTTCAGTCACCGACTTAAGTGTTTCTTCAGCATCAACAACTCTCTTCAATAGAGCCGCCTTTTCAGTTTCCCAGCTAGTTTTTTCAGCATTGAAATCTTGCTTCAACTGTTCCATATTCTCCAAAGCAGTTTTTAATGCAATGTTAGCCTTGGATGTTTCAGCTTGCTGAGTTTTCAAGTTGGCCTGAAGATCTTTCAGCCCATCATCCTTCTCAGTTAGTTTAGCCTGTGATATGTGTAAACATGGAAGGCGTTATGATCACCAAGATTTGTGAAGTCCCAAGCACAATACAAGCATTATACTTGGCACTTGGGGGCTAATGCATACTTGCTTTTTGGGACTTTCTGAAAAGTCCGAAGCACAATACAAGTATTATACTTGGCACTTGGGGGCTAATGCATATTGCTATTTTTTGAAACAGACTCAAGTGATAACCCGGGTAAATGACATGATCCGGCTTATAAAATCTACAAGCTGGAATATTGTTTTTTTTGGAAAGATGGTTAGTCCCGGATTAATCATGCTGATATTATAAGTCCCGGCTCATGTTTGCAAACATAAACCGGCCCTTGGGGGATACACATGCAAAGTTAAAGTGCTGATATTATAAGTCCCGGCTCATGTTTGAAAACATAAACCGGCCCTTGAGGACTACTGGAATTGATCTATGCAACTATTGAAGTTTATAGAATATTCTTTTCTATCATATCCAATAAACTTGGCGGCTAAGCAAAGCATAGATATAAAGAAAGGAGTGGCAACATGTACCTCATAGCACTCTGTCATCAGGTTTACAAAGCCGGCCTCAAAGTCACGGCTGGTGTACAAACGGTTTAAATAACCAGAGTGGATGTCATGGGCACTGAAATGAATATAGCTCTCCAAATCTGTCTTCCATTTGCCTTTATATTGAGCAGAAAGTTCTTCTTTAGCAGTATGCTTGCTTAAGACAGTAGGTTGACCTGGAGCTGTGAATCCATCTCCATTGATAACAACATCATCATTCTTTTCCTCAATAGTCTTGAGTGGACTTGGCGGTTCATAAACCAGTCCAATATCCATATGGTCTGCGGAGGCTTCATGATCTTGCGACGGTGTATCATTGAGAGCATTTTCAGCAATTGAATTAGAAGGTTCTGGCTGTTGTGTTCCCAGCTCAGACGAGATGGGAAAGTCGGTCGGTTTATTCAGTTTAGCTTTCTTACTGGGTTTGGCCTGGCCCATGAAAATAAGAAGCATAAGAGGTCAGTATAATGATCAAACATAAGGTTTATATGATTGAACATATTCTTACCCAGGTACAACTTTGAAAGCCGGGATTTGAGTCCCTGTTTACTCGCCGGTGGAAGAATGTGAAGTCCCCTGATAGTTTGAATCAGACGGGTTAATAGGTTGTCGGAAATAACCAGCCTTGGGATAAAATGTGTCAGAAATATGAGAGACCTCTGGGCGGTGTTTGTGAACCGGCGTGTTTGGTAAGCCGAACGAAGTGATTACACCACCGCTATGCCGGGTAGTTGAAATTCATGAAACTTATCAAACTTTTGTATGGACACCAATAGACTGTGATATTATATTTGTTGTTAAATTTGAGACAAGTTTTGATATAATCTTCTTACAAACATGAAATTATCAACAATTAGCAACCAATATCCCAAATGGATTATTTATTGAAGTCGTGTGCGTTAGACCAAAAATGTATGTGCCGTGCTTCGATTAAGCAATAAAGCTGACAATTGTATACCAATAAGTGTTTGCCCACAACACACACGACTTATTCCATCACAAACAAATCGAATGGATCAACTGTATGCCACGTATCGCACACAAAAATATAATCTGAATCATTCTTGATGTCTCCACCATCATTCGCACAGTTCGCCTTATTTGTTACGTATCACTGTGCCGGCCTCTGCTCGCTGTTAGGCGTTGCAGCGTGCTCTGCTCGCGTCCCTCCGAGCGCTCGGCTTGTGGACGGTTTTTCCCTGCATGTTCAATCGCTATATGCATATGCTTGCTCATCATTGAGGCAACCGAGGAGCGCTCTTCTCGCGTCCCTCCGCGCGCTCTGCCAACGATTGGAGCCGGTGCACGGCCACGTTGGGGCCCCCATATGCATGCGGTTGCACCGCGTGCATTGCCACGATGCAGTTATGTGCGACACGATGGAGTTACGCACTACAAATTATAACTGCCATCTGGGAGTGCCAATATTCCAGGCCGCCCATGAAAGTGCAACTAATCCCCGGGTGGTTTTGGTAATTAATACAGCTCATTGAACTAATATCCTTTCAAGATAAATATTTCAGGAAGTTCAATGGTTGGATTGACATGGATTAGAAATATGGACCCCTAAAAATGCTAAGGACAAAGATTGGCAAAAGCTCAAGACTCTACATTTTCATTTTAGTGATCTAAGATCACATTGAGTCCATAGGAAAAGCCAATACTATTAAAAGGGGATGAGGTGTTGCTTAATGGTCTACTTGCTCAAAGTACTTAGTGATATGCTCCAAATCCCTCAACCACTTTCTCATTTCCACATATGTCCCAAACCTAAAAGTCAAACTCGACCCCACCAATTTGATCTATCAGGCGCCACCGAGTTCACTTGACATAGCCACTGCCACAAAACCCTAATCAGTTTGGGCTCACCGATAGGGATCTCGGTCTCACTGAGATGGGATTGCAAACTCTCTGTTTCCTCTTAGTAACGTTTCGGTCTAACCGAGATGAGTGAATCGGTCCCACTGAGTTGGCATTGCAAACTCTCTATTTCCTCTTTGTAACGTTTTTGTCTCACCGAGATGAGCGAATCGGTCCCACTGAGTTTGCCTGACCAACACTCTGTTAGCCTATTACCAAAATCGGTCTCACCGAGTTTGTGTAATCGGTCAAACCGAGTTGAGGTTTTGCCCTAACCCTAACGCATCGGTCTCACCGAGTTGATACTGTCGGTCCCACCAAAATGTCTAACATTCACATTTTGAACTGCTTCGGTCTGACCGAGTTCGTTTATTCGCTCTGACCGAGTTGGGTCAAATGTGTGTAATGGCTAGATTTTGTGTGGAGGCTATATATACCCCTCCACCCCCTATCCACCAGAGAGAGAGAGAGAGAGAGAGAGAGAGAGAGAGAGAGAGAGACATCAGAACGTGCCTACACTTCCACTATTCATCTTCTAAGAGAGAACCACCTACTCATGTGTTGAGACCAAGATATTCCAATCCAACCACCAGAATCTTGATCTCTAGCCTTCCCCAAGTTTCTTTCCACTCAGATCTTCTTTCCACCTTATATCCAAATCCATGAGAGAGTAAAGTGTTGGGGATACTATCACTTGAAGCACAAGAGCAAGGAGTTCATCATCAACACACCATTTATTACCTTTTGGAGCCTAGATTGGTTAGGTATCACTTGGGAGCCTCCGACAAGATTGTGGAGTTGAAACAAGGAGTTTGTAAGGGCAAGGAGATTGCCTACTTTGTGAAGATCTACCCTAGTGAGGCAAGTCCTTCGTGGGCGACGGCCATGGTGAGATAGAAAAGGTTGCTTCTTCATGGACCCTTCGTGGGTGGAGCCTTCCGTGGACTCGCGCATCCGTTACCCTTCGTGGGTTGAAGTCTCCATCAATGTGGATGTACGATAGCACCACCTATCGAAACCACGCCAAAAACATATGTGTCTCCAATTGCGTTTGCACTCTCCAACCCCTCCCATTACCTTTATATGCAATGCTTTACTCTCCGCTGCCACAACTCTAGAATTCCATGTGTAGGAAGATTGCTTGACTTATGCTAAGTTGCTAAAATCTGCTAAAACATAAACCATAAAATTGGGTAAAGGCTAAGTTTTTATTTGATCAAGTAGTCTAATCACGCCCCCTCTATACATACTTTCGATCCTACAAGTGGTATCATAGCTTTGGTCTCCATTTGCCTTGATTTCCATAGCTTTGGTGATCATAGCCTTGGTTTCACAACCTAGGAGAGTATGGCGTCTAGCGAGGGAAGTTACTACCGTAGAGGTCCTTACTTTGATGGTACTAATTTTGCTAGTTGGAAGCATAAGATGAAAATGCATATTCTTGGACATAACCCCACCGTTTGGGCTATTGTGTGTATTGGTTTGCAAGGTGAATTCTTCGATGGGAAGGAATCGAATCGTGAAGCTACCGCTGAAGAATTGAAGAAGTTGCAATACAATGCTCAAGCTTGCGATATCCTTGGATTGTGTCCCAAAGAATTCAACAAAATCAGCCGTCTTGAGAATGTAATGGAAATTTGGGATACTTTGATTGATATGCACGAAGGTACCGACTCCGTCAAGGAATCCAAGTTGGATGTGCTTCAAAGTCAACTTGACAAGTTCAAAATGAAGGATGGTGAAGGTGTCGCTGAAATGTACTCTAGGCTTGCTCTCATCACAAATGAGATTACCGGCTTAGAAAGCGAAGAGGTGACTGATAGATTCATCATCAAGAAGATCCTAAGAGCCTTGGATGGAAGATATGACACCATGTGCACATTGATCCAAATGATGCCCAATTACAAAGACCTCAAGCCAACGGAAGTCATTGGTAGAATTGTTGCTCATGAGATGTCACTTAAGGATAAAGAGGAGCTTCCCAACAAGTCTAGTGGCGCTTACAAAGCTTCATGGGATGCTCCTACATCATCAAGTGTGAAACAAGTCTTCAATGAAGAATTGAGCTTAATGGTGAAGAACTTCAACAAATTCTACAAGAATAGAAGGAAAGAAAGAAAGTCCAAGTCAAGGTCCTACAATGACAAAAGATCTTCTAGCCGTGATCGGAATTGCTACAAGTGTGGGAGACCCAGACACTACTCAAATGAGTGTACGGATCCACACAAGAGAAGAGAAGACTCACCCAAAAGGAGAAGTAAAAGAGATGAATCACCACCAAGAGAGAGAAGGAGTAGAGATGATCGTTATGAATGAAGACCCTCTCGTAGAATCAAGGATTCAGAAAGGAAGGACAAATCATCAAGGAGCTATACAAGACGAAGACATCAAGCTCATGTTGGTGAATGGGTATCCGGTTCCGACTTTGATGAACACGTCGAGAGAAGCTATTACTCCGACTCGGAAGATACTCAAGATGAAGGTGTTGCCAGAATTGCTCTTGTGTCATCCAACTCCTATGACATATTTGACTCACCAAATAAAGGAATTGTAAGATGCTTCATGGCTAAAGGCCCTAAGGTATCACACCCTGAATATCTTGATTTCAATAGTGATGAAGATGATTTGCTAGGAGATGATGATTTACTTGTTGGTAGCAATAGTGATGAAAACTATGATGAAATTGCTATTAATCATGCTAATCAAGATAAAATGAATGACGATGATAAGGAGAAGATTGAGCGTCTAACTAAAGAACTAAACATTCTTAAGTTAGCTCATGAAACTACCTTAGAAGATCATCGAGAGCTTTTGAGGACTCATGAGAAGCTACGCTTTGAAAAGCTAAATCTTGAGCAAGAGCATGAGTTCTTAAAAGAAATCAATGATGACCTTCGTAAGAAAAGTTCTTCTTACATTGCCAAGCGTTTACTCTTGTCTACCTACATGCCACAAGTAAAATCTAGCAATAAGAATACGATAGATTCTTCCTCTAGTATTAACAATAATCATGATAAATCCAATGTTGTTGCTTCTAGTAGTTCTCTTGATTCCACTAATGATTCTCTAAGCCAAGTTACACTTGAGCAAGAAAATAGCTTATTGAAGGGAATTATAGAGAAAGGTGTTTATAAGAGCCTTGCCGGGAGTAAGCAATTCGAGGAAATTGTACGTAAGCAAGAAAGGCACCGAAAGAATCAAGGTGTTGGTTTGAACAAAAGTTCAATGCCAATGGAGTTGAGTGGGAATAAGATAAATACCCCAAGACAAAGTTTGTTCCCCAACAAGAGAAGTATGTTCCTACTTCCTTCAAGGGGACAAAAGCCCAAGATGATCTTCCACCACGAGACCACAAACTAAAAGGCAAGGACAAGCTTCAAGAGGAGCTTGATGCATTTGAAGAAGCTCCTAAGGCCTTGGTCAATTGGGTTCCCAATACTATGTCAACTTCTACTTCATCAAGTACATCTACAACTCAAAGGATTCCCATCAAGATGATGTGAATCCTGAGAAGAAGAACTAGAGAGTTCTTGAGGGTGACTCCGCCAACATACTTCACTCATATTCATATTGGTAAGGACAAGTGCAATCAACTTCCACATATTGCACTAGTTCAAGGAGTCCCAAACCCTCTTGTTGGTAAGATAAGGGACAAGGTAACCTAATGCTTTCATGTACATCATCTTGTGTGCAATCCATTCTATGTCCATGGATATCTTTGTATGTTCCTTGTGGGACTAACCCATGTAGGTATTGAAAGTGCAACTCACTCCAATTGATTGCTCCAAATGATCTACATCAACATTGAGCATCTACATCTTCAACACCTACATGAAGTCATCATCGACAAAACCCAAGGTTAGTTCACCCCTCTTAGGGGGGATATCACATCTAGGGGAGCTTTACTCTAATAATTGAGCTAAAGCAACTCTAATGGTGTGAACACAACAATGCTTTATGTAAAAGTGGTAGCCCCACTTGTGCTTACACGATGAGTATGACCTATGATCAAATGTTTTCATTTGACTGCTAAGTCAATATACTCATATATAGATGACCTAGTCATCGCCAATTGCTTGATAGATGCTAGAGTGTTTGTGCATGCTTTGCCACATGTTTCATTTGCTATCTTATTCAGTGAGCATGCTGAGTGCATATTTTTCTCATTCAAGGACATCCATTTGTTGTTTTGATTATTTGGCTTTCTTATTTTTCCAAATGGATGGACAAGAATGCCTAAGAACCCCCTCTAGCTATCTATGCTTTTCTTGTCTCAAACTCTATTCATGCTACATCACAAAGTTTGATCAAGTCAGATTCGAACCCTCTGAGTGAGGAGCACTCGGAGTCACCGACTCGTTGTAGACTTAAACTTCCAAAACCTCTTAGTGCATTTCGGTCTGACCGATTCATCCCTTTCAGTCATACCGAGTCCATTAAGTTGATCTAGGTTTTCAATCTCGGTGCAACCGATTAGAACAATTCGGTCACACCGAGTTGCGGTCTAGCAGTTTTGCATCTCGAAGCCACCGAGTCGTTCCACTCGATCACACCGACAGGGTCTAGATATAAATACCCACGGGCCGAACTCTGGAAATTTTTCCGAATTTTCTCACCCGCGCCTGTCCAGCTCTGCCGGCTCGAGGTCTTTGGATCATCCTGTCGTCGCTAGCGACTCCCTACCGCTGGTCTCCACCGCCGTCAACGGGAATCTCCGCCGTCGTTGTTGCCGTAGCGAACTCATCGCCGAGTTAGGGTATGAGTTCGATCCTTTGTGCTTTCTCAATCCGATTCTTAGCACAAAGTCAATGCCATGTTTCTTGACACGTTTGAGGTCATCCTATCCAGCGAAAAATCCCTTTAGATTAGATTAGATTCAAAATTTTAGGGTTAGGTTTCCGCCGAACTCATCTCGGACCGACCGAGTTGTAGAAATCGGTCTCACCGATTTGTCCTAGGCCATTGCACTTTTAACTTTCGGTCTCACCAAAACTTACAAATCTGTGTGACCGAGTTCAACTCTTAGTGAAACCCTAGCAATCTCGGAGTCACCGAACTGTGTCTCAGTCTGACCGATTTAACCAGTTTAGACTCTAAAAGTTGCTTCGGTGTCATCGAGTTTAACAAATTAGTAGCTCCGGAATGCTTTCGGTAGAAACCTAAAACTAATGTTTTGACTCAATTGTTTTGCAAAAATTTCTGCACTTTGTGATGCTCATCCACTCTACCTCAACTATATCTATTCACAGGGCTAGCTTGCAGTTTCAGTTATGTCCGAGGGCAGCAACAGCCAGAATAGGTCAGTGGAGGAGGCAGATCTGAGTGAGGGCTCTAGTCCCTCCAACAACAGCTACTATGAGAGCAGCAAAAGCACTCCAAGCAATCTGCCAAAGGCTGCCACCAAGACAAGGAAGCAGAAAAATTCTGATAATGAGGATGAAGACTTTGTGGCTCATGAGGAAGTCACTTCAAAGAAGAAGGCTGTCAACAAGGAGGAAACTGCTAGAGTTGTCAAGCCTGGTCTAAACAAGAAGGCCCCTACCAAGAGAGCTCCAATGTCAAAGGCCAGAGCTTCCACACAAGAAACCATGGTGTTCACTCTTGAAACAAGAGATGATGAGCCAGCTGGATCCAAGAAGAGAGCTAGGAAGACTACTGCCAGAGTGATTGGCAAGCCATCTATGAGAGATGATAATGATGCTGATGATGATGCAGATGAGCATGTTGCACCTGCTGCAAAGACTCAGAAGCTGATGGGGGATGCCATCAAAGCCAGGGCTGCTCCATCCAAGCCCAAAGCTGCCCCCAAGGCTTCAACACCAAAGAGATCCACGAGAGATATTCCCGCAGCTGAGAAGAACAAAGCCCCAGTGCCAGATGTTCCAGAAGAAGAGCAAGATCAAGAAGAGGAATCCTCAGATGATGATGATTCCATGATGCTTAGGAAGCTTAAGCCAAAAATTCCAGATCATAATGATGCCCATCTTGTAGCAGAAAACATGAAACTAAGAAAGAATGCATGTCTGAGACGTTGGAGACAGACTGATCCATATGCTACCAGGAGGAGAACTGATGTGGACTACATGTTTCACACCAAGGAACAACATGACTTCTATGAGTTGGTCTTGTTGGACAAGAAGCCCATTGTTTGTGACATGAAGTGGGTTGACTGGAAATACATTGACAAGCATGCCGATTTCTTTCCAGGTGTGCATGAAAGCTTCAGACAAAATGAGGTTGACAAGTTTGTGGGAAAGAAACTGACCAGATGGAACGATGAGATGATCATGCAATTCTACTCCACTGCTCAGTTCTATCTAGATGGGAGAATTGTATGGATGACTGATGGAACAAGGTACCAATCAAGAATTGCTGAATGGGCAAGTTTGATCAATGCCCCAAGGAGGATGACAATGACACCGATGTGTATGCCAAGCCCAGGAAGGATCATGACTCTATGGCAAACATGTACAAGCCAATTCCTGACAAAGACTTGAAGACTCACAAGCTTGGCTCTATATATCATCTGATGTATGGACTGACCACCATCAACACCATATTGAGGCACACCTTGTTGCCCAAGTCAGGAGATCATAGGATGATCCGAGGTCACTACATTAACTTGCTCCACAGGATTGATGTTCCAGAAAAGTTCAAGGTCATTAGCCTGATTGTGGAGACAATCAAGAGGAGAGCAGCAGACCAAAAGAGGTCTTGTGGATATGCCCCTCACATTCAGATGCTGATCAACTCCAGGTTGGAGAAAGGGACATATCTGCTTTACAAGAGGCATCTACCTCTTAGGCCAGAATTTGAGGACAATGAAGTTGTTATGGATGCATCCCATCCTACATCTGTTGAAGGCCAAGAGAAGATTGCACAAGCAAAGTCAGCAAAGCTAGCGAGTGCTTCTGGAGTACCCAAGGCCAAGCAAGATCATCTTAGTTATCTGCTTGAGGCCACTCTGAGGATTGAGAAGAGTTTGGCCAACTTGACTTAGAATCAAGCGAGTCTTGAGAGGATCATTGAGACTAAGTTCTATGATCTAGATGTGAAGGTCACAGAGATCCAGACTGCTGTGGAGAAGCTCAAGGAAGATGCTGAGGACACAGATACAACCAATGCTTTTCAAAGAGTCCCGAGAGGACCAAGATCTTCAGCTGTGCCAGTAGTTGAGCCCAGGCCTACACTTTCAGCTCCTGCAGCCACTGCCATAGTTGTTCCTCCAGTATCAACACCTCCAGTTCCAGAGACTTCATCGGAAGCGTTTGCAGATGCTCTTATCTCCATGCCATCTACATACACCGGATCCAGCAACGAGAATACTTCTTCAGCAGCTCCTGGAGATCATGCCTAGAGTGATGTATATCACTATTCATTTTCGAGCTTTTTGGTAACTTGTGGCCAAAGGGGGAGAAAGTGTATAGATCATTAGGCTTCGAGAGAGGGTGTATTGCTTCTCTTTTTTGGTTTTTTGCTTGCTACTCTATTTGATCATCTGGTTATTGCTACAATTTGCTTATATGTGTGAGATACTTTTTGTGCTTGATCATATCATACTATGCTTAATGTGTGCTTATTTGATTGTGTATGATCATTCACTTTGTTATTTTGGTGATGAGTGCCTATTGCTTAAATCTTATAATTTTGAGCGCTCCACCAAGATTTATGTGACATGGAAGAGTAACCCATGATCCTAATCGATTGTGCATTTGCATTCAAAAGCAAATCTTAAATAATGCACAAATTTAGGGCGAGCTCTTGCTTATCACATACTTCTCAAAGCGATGATATATTTCACACTTATTATCATTTGTCGAAGCTTTGATCTATATGTTTTCATCAATTACCAAAAAGGGGGAGATTGAAAGTGCAACTAATCCCCGGGTGGTTTTGCTAATTAATAACAACATATAGCTCATTGAATTAATATCCTTTCAAGATAAATATTTCAGGAAGTTCAATGGTTGGCATGGCATGGATTAGAAATGCGGACCCCTCAACATGCTAAGGACAAAGATTGGCAAAAGCTCAAGACTCTACATTTTCATTTTAGTGATGCAAGATCACATTGAGTCCATAGGAAAAGCCAATACTATTAAAAGGGGATGAGGTGTTGCTTAATGGTCTACTTGCTCAAAGTGCTTAGTGATATGCTCCAAATCCCTCAACCACTTTCTCATTTCCACATATGTCCCAAACCTAAAAGTCAAACTCGGCCCCACTGATTTGATCTATTCGGCGCCATCGAGTTCACCTGACTTAGCCACTGCCACAAACTCTAATCAGTTCAGTCTCACCGATAGGGATCTCGGTCACACCGAGATGGGATTGCAAACTCTCTGTTTCCTCTTTGTAACGTTTTGGTCTAACCGAGATGAGCGAATCGGTCCCATCGAGTTGGCATTGCAAACTCTCTGTTTCCTCTTTGTAACGTTTCGGTCTCACCAAGATGAGCAATTCGGTCCCACCGAGTTTGCCTAACCAACACTCTATTAGCCTATTACCAAAATCGGTCTCACCGAGTTTGTGTAATCGGTCAAACCAAGTTGAGGTTTTGCCCTAACCCTAACGCATCGGTCTCGCCGAGTTGATACTGTCAGTCCCACCGAAATGTCTAACGTTCACATTTTGAACTGCCTTGGTCTGTCCGAGTTCGTTTATTCGGTCTGACAGAGTTGGGCCAAATGTGTGTAACGGCTAGATTTTGTGTGAAGGATATATATACCCCTCCACCCATCTCCATCAGAACGTGCCTACACTTCCACTATTTATCTTCTGAGAGAGAACCACCTGCTCATGTGTTGAGACCAAGATATTCCAATCCAAACACAAGAATCTTGATCTCTAGCCTTCCCCAAGTTGATTTCCACTCAAATCTTCTTTCCACCATATATCAAATCTGTGAGAGAGAGTTGAGTGTTGGGGAGACTATCACTTGAAGCACAAGAGCAAGGAGTTCATCATCAATACACCATTTATTACCTTTTGGAGAGTGGTGTCTCCTATATTGGTTAGGTGTCACTTGGGAGCCTCCGACAAGATTGTGGAGTTGAACCAAGGAGTTTGTAAGGGCAAGGAGATCGCCTACTTCATGAAGATATACTCTAGTGAGGCAAGTCCTTCGTGGGCGACAGCCATGGTGGGATAGACACGGTTGCTTCTTCGTGGACCCTTCGTGGGTGGAGCCCTCCATGGACTCGCGCAGCCGTTATCCTTCGTGGGTTGAAGTCTCCATCAACATGGATGTACAATAGCACCACCTATCGGGACCACGCCAAAAACATCCGTATCTCCAATCGTGTTTGCACTCTCCAACCCCTCCCTTTACCTTCATATGCAATGCTTTACTTTCTGCTGCCACAACTCTAGAATTGCATGTGTAGGAAGATTGCTTGAGTTGTGCTAAGTTGCTAAAATCTGCCAAAACTTAAAATTGGGAAAAGGCAAAGTTTTTATTTGGTCAAGTAGTCTAATCACCCCCCTCTAGACATACTTTCGATCCTACAGTCCAGCTTCCCTATTAGTCCCCGCGGCCATTATAACCTTAGTCTCTTCAACCTTTCTACCGTGCCCCACAACACAACAAGCACACCCACGACGACACATAAAGAGAGGATATCTCGCGGCGCTCCAAAGGAGCTCGTCGAGCATAAAGTGGAGACCTACGCGAGGGAGATGGATCTCTTGGTGGTGTACACCATCAACACAGCCGTGATGGAGGACTACATCAACACCGTGGAGCAGTTGCTTGCTCGAGACAAGTACAAGGTGGTCGACATCGACCTCCAGTACATCGGTGGTCGTCCCGACATAGATCACAAGGTTGTCGTCGCCCAGTTGTGCGTGCGCCATCATGTCCTCATCTACCACTACTGCATGGCCATAGAGCCTTACGACAGTTTATCCAGGTTTGTCAACAGCACTGACTACAATATGGTGGAAACCACCGACGATGTAAAAGCGCTCAGGGTTACGGGCTTGGCCTACAAGAACGTTGTCAAATATGTGGACACTACAAGGTTTGGGGCAGCACGAAGAAGGACTCCCTGGTTGAACTCGCCTTGGCTATCATCGACCCTACTACGGAAAGACGAAGCAATATGCCAAAAGAACACGTCCCATATCCTGGCACGGGGCCTGGATGCGGCAACTAGAGAACCTCACTTCAGGTTCTCGGCCAAGAACGTGTAAACATGCTGCGAGATGCACATGCGGATCGTTGACATGAGGAAGGACCTCCTCCCCGTAGTCGACGAGGCGGAATCGAGCCACCAGCAGAGTAGTGGCAGCAAGCGTCATAAGAAGTAGATGATGATTAGACAATCATACATCCTAGTTAATTATGCATGTAATAGTTTAATTTGGTGTGTGCAAATGTCATGTGTGTGCTAGCCACCTTTGTAATTGGATGTTTAATTTGGTTATGCAATCTTGTCCATATAATTAAGTATATATGTTATTGTTCTGTATGCAATCGCATTCTACATGTACTAATACGTCTCCAACATATCTATAATGTTTGATTGTTCCATGCCGTTATATTATCATTCTTGAATGTTTTACAATCACATTATAATCATTTTTTGGGACTAACCTGTTGACATAGTGCCCAATGTTAGTTGTTGTTTTTTGGTTGTTTTTTACATCAGAGAAAATAAATACCAAATGAAGTCCAAATGCAGCAAAAAAATTTAGAGATTTTTTCTGGGCCAGAAAACACAGGATGGGCTGGAGAAGTACCAGAGGGGGCTCCTAGGGGAGCACAACCCACCAGGGCCTGCCTGGGCCCCCTGGAGCGCCCAGGTGGGTTGTGCCCACTTTGGCTGCCTCCCGAACCGCCTCTTCACTCTATGAATACCCCAATATTCCAGAAACCCTAGGGGAGTCGATGAAATTTTATTCCAGCAGCCGCAAGTTCTAGAACCACGAGATCCAATCTAGAGTCCTTTTCCGGCACTCCGCCGGAGGGGAACACGATCACAAAGGGGTTCATCATCCTCATTGGTGCCTCTCCGATGATGCGTGAGTAGTATACCACAGACCTACGGGTCCATTAGTAGTAGCTAGATGGCTTGTTCTCTCTTTGTATCTCAATACAATGGTCTCTTGGAGATCTATTTGATGTAATGATTTTTTGCGGTGTGTTTGTTGGGATCTGATGAATTGTGAGTTTATGATCAGATTTATCTTTATTTAATATCCATTCTTCATTATTATAGCCTCCCATTTCTTCTCCAATATTTGGGTTTTGTTTGGCCAACTTGATCTATTTATCTTGCAATGGGAAGAGGTGCTTTGTAATGAGTTCGATCTTGCGTTGTCCTTTCCTAGTGACAAAATGGGCAGGAAGGCATGCATATATCGTTGCTATTAAGGATAAAAAGATGGGGGTATATTCCTACATGAATAGATCTTGTCTACATCATGTCATCATTCTTATTGCATTACTCCATTTTTCCATGAACTTATTACACTAGATGCATGCTGGATAGCAGTCGATGTGTGGAGTAATAGTAGTAGATGCAGGCAGGAGTCGGTCTACTAATCTTGGACGTGATGCCTATATACATGATCATTGTCTTGGATATTTTCATAATTAATTTCTTTTCTCTCAATTGCCCAACAGTAATTTGTCTACCCACCGTATGCTATTTTCTCGAGAGAAGCCACTAGTGAAATCTACGGCCCCCGGGTCTATTTTCCTATCATATACTTTCAGATCTATATTGCCATTTGCATTTTCTTTATTTGAAACTTTTATTTTTCGACCTATATTATCAAAAACACAAAAATACCTTGTTGTGTTTGATTTGCTTTTATTTGCATCTTTCAATCTACTACAATTTTATCCCATCAACACGTTAATTTCTCGCATCATTACCCGAAATGGATTGATAACCCCTTTAACGCGACGGGTTGCAAGTATTTGTTCTTTGTGTGGAGATATCGTTTACATAGTTTTGCGTGGTTCTCCTACTGGTTCGATAACCTTGGTTTCATAACTGAGGCAAATACTTACCGTCACTATGCTGGATCATCCCTTCCTCTTTGGGGAAATACCGACGCATCTCAAGCGCATGTCAAAGGAATTTCTGGCGCCATTGCCGGGGAGACATCATCAACATCTATCAGGTTCCTAATCAAAAATCTCATCTCCTTGCAATTTACATTATTTGTCATTTGCCTCTCATTTTCATCTCCCCCACTTCACAAAAATTTGCCATTTTTATTCGCGCTCTTTTTCGTTTGCTGTTTTTCCGTTGGATCTCTTACCATGCCTGTCACCATGAGTGATTTCGGTATGGCAGAAACATATGATGGCCTGACTCCTAAAATTGGAAGATCAGGCAATCTGGATGTTAAAACCTTTGTTTTGGGACAAGGGAATATTATGGAGAAAGAACATATCCAAGAGTTTTTCAATTGTATTGGAAATTTGACTCTTGATGACACTCCGATACTCAAGAGAACTAAAACTTACGCAGAAGCTATCTCAACACTAGTACTGAAACTTGAAAATAGATTTATTCGTACCCATCCTACCTTGCAAAGATTATTTTATGAGTTCCCACTTTAAAGGATCCTAAAGCTAAAAAGATAGCCACCTGTATTCTTATGAATGAATTTGATCACATATTAAGGGAAGCTAGGGATTTTTTTTGATTTTTATGGTATGAACCACGAAAAACCAGTCATATATGAGATCCTTTACAATAGTGATTATATGTTGAGACACTTGCTTGGTAATAATCACATTTTTGATGAAAATCTTAAGAAGGCAGTCCCTATTTAGATATAAGCCAACAAGTATTTAATGATGTCAGTCGACAATACTCTTGGATTGTTGCCGGTAACCAAAGGGGGTATAAAAATGGGCAACTTGATAATGGCAAAATTTCTATGGACAATGTGTTCCAAGTTATTTGTACAAAACCTCATGATGAGAACACATCTATGGAAAATAAATACAAGGATGACAACACTTGAGATCTTTGTATTATGCCTAGCTAAGGGCGTAAAACGATAGCGCTCGTTGGGAGGCAACCCAACTTGTATCTTCTTGCTTTTTGGTTTTCTTGCTGTTTTCAATAAAATAACCAATAATACCTTTGGCTTGATGTGTTTTTGTGGTTTACATAAGTGTTTGTGCCAAGCAAAGCCTTTGGGATGATTTGGTTGATAGTTGATTTGATTGCGTTGGAAATCAGAAATTTTCGCATCTAGAGTTAGAATTTCTGATGATTACTCGAACGTGATAAATTCTTTAATTTTTTTACAAGTTATCAATTGCAAGTTTCCCAAGTTGTCCTAATTTTTCAGAATTTTCACAGCTATAGAAGTATGACAAAAAATTGTGTCTTTACAGACTGTTCTATTTTTGACAGATTGTGTTTTCGCTGTGTTATGTGCTTATTCTGATTGATCTATGGTTTCTTTTGAAGAGTTTTTGCCATAGCAAGTTAGAATACATTAGATATAATACAATTAAAAAAATATGAATTGGTTTGCTACAATACTTATTGTAAAGATTGGTTTTGTTATACTAACGGATCTCACGAGGTTTTTGTTGAGTTTTGTGTGATTGAAGTTTTCAAGTTTTGGGTGAGATCACGATGGATGAAGGAATAAGGAGTAGCAAAAGGCTAAGCTTGGGGATGCCTGAGGCACCCCAAGATAATATTCAAGAAGTGTCAAGCAACTAAGCTTGGGGATGCCCCCGAGTGGCATCCCCTCGTTCTTCTAATGACCATCGGTATTTTACTTGAGACTATATTTTTATTCATGACATATTATGAATTTTGCTTGGAGCGTCTTGTATGATACGAGTCTTTGCTTGTTTTTCTCTTTAATTTTTAATAAGTATCCTTGCTGTACACACCCATTTGAGAGAGCCAAATTATGCTATGCTTGCTCCTATGCTTCACTTCAATTTTTCGAGAGCTATGGAATTGCTCTAGTGCTTCACTTATATCTTTTTGAGCATGGTGTGCTTTGCAATTTTTTAAGAAATATCTCATGCTTCACTTATACTAATTTGAGAGAAGAAAATATTATGCTCATGTTCTTCACTTATATTTGTTTGAGCTTATTAAAAGCAACATATGAAACTAGTCCCAAAGTGATAGATATCCAAGGGGGATATAATAAAAACTTTCATGAAGATCATTGGACAAAATAAACTTGATTCTTTGTAATAGTTTTGATATATATATATATATATATATATATATATATATATATATATATATATGATTATAGTGATATGTGATATGTGAGCCATGTTAATGAGTAATATGTGAGCCATGTTAATGAGTAATTATGTTTTTAGTAAGAATATTGATGTTAAGGTTTGTGATTCCCTATGCAAGCACGAAAGTCAATGGTCATGCAATGAAATTACTTGTGTTGCATTATTCGGTGTTAGTTATGTTTAATGTTCTCTTATGATGGTTTTCGTTCCTTGGTTGGTCGCTTCTCAATCTCTTGCTAGCCTCCACCTTGTACTAAGTAGAAGTACAACTTGTGCATCCAAATCCTAAAACCCAGGTTGTGCCAAATGAGTCCACCATACCTACCTATATGCGGTACTTCCTTGCCATTCTAAGCAAATTTGTATGTGCCAACTCTAATTTCAAAATAAATTCATCTTTTGTGTGCCCGTACTACTCATGAAGTGGCGAGGGGTGGCTAATATTTTTCATGCTAGATGTGTTTTTATCAAGATGAGTGCTTATTCACTTGTCATTACACAAGAGTATGGCGGTGATAGGGATTCCCAGTCCCGAAATGAAAAGAAATTTACTTTATGTTGTCAAGTAATAAATTCCTTGGAAAGTGTTGGTATGGAGTGCACCCGTGGATATGGTTAGCCATGGCTTGTGAAAGTTTGGTGAAAAAAGGAATAAACTTTATTTTATGTTTGGGAACCGCCTATGATATATCTAGAATGGAAAGTGTTGGGAACTCTAAGTCGTTCTCGTTGACGAGAAAAGCATGCCACCCAAAATACTTTTATCTCTCAATTTAGGATTTGAGCTCTGGCACCTCTACAAATCCCTACCTTCCTCTGCGAAGGGCCTATCTTTTTCTTTATGCATTTCTTGAGTCTCCATCTTCTCTTAAAAAGCACAAACTACGGAACACTACTAACACACTTGAGCATTGGATATATTTAATATTTGGATGTGTTGCATGAATGGATCAATGGTTGAGCATGATGGGCTAGGGATAACTTGCTATAGTATTAATATTTTGAAAGACATGGTTGTTTGTTGATATGCTTGAGTATTAAAGTCTTCATGTCAAAACTAGACTATTGCTTTGAACCATATAAAAGTCCAAATGTCCATGCTATGAAGAAAAGATTATGTGATGAACATGATAGGCAGCATTCCACATCAAAAATTCTATTTTTATCTTTTACCTACTTGAGGACGAGCATGAATGAAGCTTGGGTATGCTGATACGTCTCCAACGTATCTATAACTTTTGATTGTTCCATGCTGTTATATTATCATTCTTGGATGTTTTACAATCATTTCATATCATTTTTTGGGACTAACCTATTGACATAGTGCCAAGTGCTAGTTGCTGTTTTCTACTTGTTTTTTACATCGCAGAAAAACCATATCAAAGGGAGTCCAAATGCAGCGAAACTTTTTGTGGGATTTTTTCTGGGCCAGAAGACACAAGATGGGCTGAAGAAGTACCATAGGGGGGCTCTGAGGGGAGAATAACCAACCAGGGTGCACCTGGGCCCCCTAGCGCGCCCAGGTGGGTTGTGCCCACCTAGGTGGCCTCCCGCACCACCTCTTCACTCTATAAATACCCTAATATTTCAGAAACCCTAGGGGGGTCGATGACATTTTATTCCAGCCGCCACAAGTGCTAGAACCACGAGATCCAATCTAGAGCCCTTTTCCGGCACTCTGCCGGAGGGGAACACGATCACGGAGGGGTTCATCATCCTCATTGGTGCCTCTCCGATGATGCGTGAGTAGTTTACCACAGACCTACGGGTCCGTAGGAAGTAGCTAGATGGCTTCTTCTCTCTTTGTATCTCAATACAATGGTCTCTTGGACATCTATTTGATGTAATGACTTTTTGTAGTGTGTTTGTTGGGATCCGATGAATTGTGAGTTTATGGTCATATTTGCCTTGATTTAATATTCATTGTTGATTATTATAGCCTCGTATTTCTTCTCCGATATTTTGGTTTTGTTTGGCCAACTTGCTCTATTTATCTTGCAATGGGAAGAGGTGCTTTGTATTGGGTTCGATCTTGCGGTGTCCTTTTCTCAGTGATAGAAGGGGCCACAAGGCACACATGTATAGTTGCTATTAAGGATAAAAATATGGGGTCCATTCCTACATGAATAGATCTGTCTACATCATGTCATCGTTCTTATTGCATTGCTCCGTTTTTCCATGAACTTAATACACTATATGCATGCTGGATAGCGGTCGATGTGTGGAGTAATAGTAGTAGATGCAGGCAGGAGTCGGTCTACTAATCTTGGACGTAATGCATATATACATGATCATTGTCTTGGATATCATCGTAATTATTTGCTTTTCTATCAATTGCCCAACACTAATTTGTCTACCCACCATATGCTATTTTCTCGAGAGAAGCCACTAGTGAAATCTATGGCGCCGGGGTCTATTTTCCTATCATATACTTTCAGATCTATATTGCCATTTGCCTTTTCCTTTATTTGCAACTTTTATTTTTAGATCTATATTATCAAAAACACAAAAATAGCTTGCTGCATTTTATTTGCTTTCATTTGCATCTTTCAATCTACTATAATTTTAGCCCATCAACACGTCAATTTCTGGCACCGTTACCCGAAAGGGATTGGCAACCCCTTTGATGTGTTGGGTTGCAAGTATTTGTTCTTTGTGTGCAGGTACTGTTTACAAAGTATTGCATGGTTCTCCTACTGGTTCGATAACCTTGGTTTCATAACTGAGGAAAATACTTACCGTTGATGTGTTGCATCATACCTTCCTCTTTGGGGAAATACCAACGCATCTCAAGCGCACGTTTAGGACTAAGTAAGGGAACCCGATGGTGATGATTTCATCAATCGCTGACAGTTGTATACCAAAAAGCGTTCACCCACACACACACACACGACTTATTAGTAGCAATCGTCTGTCTTATTATTGGTCTTCGTACATATTTCTGATTACCAACCAGTTTGTCGCGTGAGGTAGTCATGGACTAAGGGGTCCTCAGGGCGTCAGCCCATCGAGTATAAGCCGGACTAGTGAAGCCGTATAGAGACGGGAGACCTATGAAGCCGTGGTGTGCTCTCCAAGTCAAGGATAGGCATGATCTATTTATTCCTTATTGCAATCTATCTTTGGAAACCCTAACCCTACCGGTGTCTATATAAACCGAGGGTTGTAGTCTTTAGGACTAGAGCTTCCCATATTGCCTCATCACTTTAGGGTTTAGATCATGCTGATCTCGAGGTAGATCCACTCTGTAATCATATACACATCCAATATAATCAAGCAAGGCGTAGGGTATTACCTCTTCAAGAGGCCCCGAACCTGTGTAAACACCGTGTTCATTGTCCCTTGTTCCACATCGATCCCAGATCCATAGCTTGAGACCCCCTAACCCGAGGTCTACCGGTTTTGACACCGACATTGGTGCTTTCTTTGAGAGTCCGTTTTTGGATCGCCAGAAGAATCGATGGCTCAACTGGTCATTGGAGACCACACTTGCACCGGGGGCCTTCCCGCCCCTAGTCATATCCTCGTGTTCGGTGACATATAAGTGTGCACCGATCCCACTGGTCGCCTCGACTAGATCAAAGGCCTCAACCCCATAGAGGGACTCACTGGTTCAGAGGCATTGACTCGGGACCAGCAGACTCACAAGAATCATGTATCTCTTAGAGTCCAGCCTTGAAGCCCGACTTCGACATACCACCTACAAGATCTCCCACCGAATTGCGGTAGTGTCCAACATACCCATGTGCCCAGCCGGCAGACCACTTGGTAGGTCTATTCCGTGCAATGGGGATCTTCGTTATCAGGCCCAAAGCCTATGATCGGGTCGGGCTTAAATCCAACGATCGAGAAATCAACACCCCTCTGGTCACGCACCTCGTCGCCACCGTCGAAGAGGCCCAGGAGGGACCACAACCTTGCAAGCTAAGAACGGTGTACACTCTAGTCTCTAGCTCGGAGTTTGACACCAGCCCAGATGTACGTCTGGACTTGATCCCCAATGAAAGATCCGGCCTCGAGCCGATCCAGCCACATACCGGTCCAGATCTGAGCCTTGCACGATTAGAACTGGACACGACTGAACCACCCATTAAGGATAGTCCGGGTCCGCTACAAGAGGGAATCCTTGAATTTTTCCCACCCACCCACCATACAAAATACTCCTCGGATTCGGGAAATCCGGCCATATGGGACCTCATGTATGTCAAATAGCTGCCAAATGAGAAAGTCCATCATTATTGGGCTAGATTTCTCCTTGTGAAGAACATGATGGCGTCTTGCTGCGACAAAGAGGTAATTAAAGCTTTCCAGTTGAACTGCAAGGACAAGGTCCTCTTAAATTCCCTCGCTCGTCGTCAAATTCAAAGCTTCACCGAACTATCAAACATGGTACACAAGTACCGAGCCATGTAGAACACGTGGAGGGTGCAACAGATGAACATGGGGCCACCGCCCGCCGTGCAACGTGGAAGGTCTCGCGTCAAACGAACATACACACATCAGTCACCGGAACGTGAGCCTGACGAAAAGAAAACTAGGCCTAGATCAGTGTTGGATGAGTTGCTGGATAAACCATGCCCAATACACTTAGTCTTACTAGACGCAAACCCAAGCCACAGACTTTGAGCCTGTTGGGTGGTGAGACAAGTGGCCAAACATGGTGAGTCAATCTTGGGCCTTAGACCTCCAGATAAGCGGTATGTAGCTTCACCACAGGACCACAATGTCCTTACAGTTTACGAGACGTTCGTCTCAAATAATAAAAGGAAAAAAATGGCTCTTTGAGATCTCAACCAGAGATATCAAGTGACGACCACACAGCCGTAGGCAGCCGCACCTATCACCTTCGACGAGAAGGATGAGCCAACTCCTCGTAGCAACCACGCACTGGCCACGCTGTCCTCGACCCCATCGTCGATGGATTTTGGCCGACTAAAGTGCTGATGGATGGGGGCAGCGGCCTCAACCTCATTTATGCGGATACTCTTGATAAGATGCAGTTCAACAGGTCTCGCATCAAACGTAGTCATACCACATTCTGAGGTATAATACCTGGTAGGGAGGCACACTACTCGGGATGTGTAACCCTGGAGATTGTGTTCGTCTCATCCTATAACTACAGATTCTAACCCTTGCTATTTCACGTTGTGCCCTTCCGCAGCGGATACCATGCTCTACTAGGACGCGAGGAATTCTCGAGATTGAAACTCAAAATGCCAGGGCCCAACGGGGTAATCTCACTTAAAAGCGACCCGAGCAAGGCTTTGCGAGCCGAAAACAAGACGACATTCCTCGCTCTAGAGGTACTATCTGAAGCCCTCGTGGCCGAAGAGTTGACAACACTATGCACTGCAGTCGACAGGTATGACGTGTTACGTAGTAAAACACAAAAACCCATGTCATTCAAGCCAGCGGATGAAGTAGTCAAATTTCAAGTGCACCCCACGGATCCCAATAAAATGACATCCATAGGAGCACAACTGGACCCCGCAGTCGCCGAGGCACGAAGAGAATTCCTATGTGAAAACTGGGAAATATTCGCCTGGCACCCCGCAGACATGCCGGACATCCCACGCAGGCCGGCAGAGCACAACCTAAACATCCTCAAAGGCTTCAAGCCAATGAAACAGACTCTACGCCAATTTTCTGAAACCAAACGACAAGCCATGGGCGAAGAGCTTGCAAAACTGCTGGAGGCCGGATTCATCCGCGAGATCAAGCACCCCGTGTGGTTAGCGAATCCGGTGATGGTACCCAAGAAGGACAAGTCCTGGCGGCTCTGTGTCCATTTTAAAGACCTCAACAAGGCCTTCCCTAAGGAACCTTTCCCCTGCCAAGAATAGACCAGATCATCGACGCCACCATCAAACACGACTCAGTATACTTCCTTGACACATACTCCATATACCACCAGATTAAGATGAAGGGGTCCGACCAGGCGGCAACCACATTCATCACCCCTTACGGGCCTTTCTGCTTCAATACCATGCCATTCGGGCTAAAAATACGCAGGCGCCACATACTAGTGCATGATTTAAACATGCCTAAAGAGTCAAATCGACAAAACGATCGAGGCATACGTGGACGACATGGTTGTCAAAACCAAAAACATAGACCACATGATAGACGACCTCCGCCAAACATTTGACAACTTTCGATCCTGTAATATACGACTCAACTAGGGAAAATGCGTCTTTGGGGTCCCTGGCAAAAAATTTCTCGGATTCATCATTTCCCATAGAGGAATCGAGGCCAACCCAGCCAAAATGAGAGCACTATCCCAGCTCGTAATACCAATGGAGCTCAAGCATGTCCAAAAGTTGGCTGGATGCCTGGCAGCTTTGAGTCGCTTCATATCTGGCCTCGGAGAGAAAGCACTGCCACTCTACAGACTGCCCAAAAAGACCAAGAACTTCAAATGGACAGACGAAGCAACATCGGCGCTTTAAGAGATTAAAACACTTCTTGCTCGCAACCCTATCCGGGCCGCCTAGCGTCGGCGAGCCCATGGTACTATACATTTCATCCACCAATCAGGTGGTCAGCGCGGTGCTTGTCGTGGAGTGGGAGTCCGAGGACCACAACTTCCAAGTCCAGAAGTTGGTCTATTACGTGTCCAAAGTACTTACGCCATGCAAATCACAATACCCACACTATCAAAAGATAGCCTATATGGTTTTTATGGCGTCCCAAAAGCTGCGACACTACCTCCAAGAATGTTCGGTCACAGTGGCATTAGAGGTTGCTACTTCTCGAGCTTGCGTTGTATTCCCTCGAAGAGGAAAGGGTGATGCAGCACAGTAGCGTAAGTATTTCCCTCAGTTTTTGAGAACCAAGGTATCAATCCAGTAGGAGACCACGCATGAGTCCCTCGCACCTGCACAAACAAATAAGAACTTCGCAGCCAACGCGATAAGGGGTTGTCAATCCCTTTACGGTCACTTATGAAAGTGAGATCTGATAGAGATGATAGTTTGATATTATTGGTATTTTTGGATATAAGAACAGAAAGTAAAAGCGGAAAAGTAAAGTAGATTGTAGATTGATATGTTGAGAATAGACCCGGGGCGATAGTTTTCTCTAGTGGCTTCTCTCATGATAGCGGTATTCTACGGCGGGTAAACAAATTACTGTCGAGCAATTGATAGAAAAGCAAATAATTATGAGACTATCTAGGCATGATCACTATATATTGGCATCACGTCCAAGACAAGTAGACCGAAACGATTCGGCATCTACTACTATTACTCCACACATCGACCGCTATCCAGCATGCATCTAGAGTATTAAGTTCATAAGAACAGAGTAACACCTTAAGCAAGATGACATGATGTAGACGGATAAACTCAAACATAGTGATATAAACCCCATCTTTTTATCCTCGATGGTAACAATACAATACGTGCCTTGCTGCCCCTACTATCACGGGGAAAGGACACCGCAAGATTGAACCCAAAGCCAAGCACTTCTCCCATTGCAAGAAATATAGATCTAGTAGGCCAAACCAAACCAATAATTCGAAGAGACTTGCAAGGATATTATAATCATACATAAAGAGTTCGGAAAAGAACCAAATATTTCTCATGGATAATCTTGATCATAAACCCACAATTCATCGGATCTCGACAAACACACCGCAAAAAGAGATTACATCGAATAGATCTCCTCGAAGATCGAGGAGAACTTGGTATTGAGATCCAAAGAGAGAGAAGAGGCCATCTAGATACTAGCTATGGGCCCGAAGGTCTGTAGTAAACTACTCACAACTCATGGTGAGACGATGATGATGATGTAGAAGCACTCCGTGGAAGATCCCCCCTCCGGCGGAGCTCCGGACCAGGCCCCAAGATGGGATCTCACGGGAACAGAAGGTTGCGGTGGTGGAACTAGGGTTTTCTCTATTGTTCTGATGGTTTCGGGGTACGTAGATATATATAGGAAGAAGGAGGGCACGAGGGGCCCGACGTGGGGCCCACGAGGCAGGGGGCGTGGCCTGTAGGGGGGGGGGGGCGTGCCCACCACCCTCGTGGACGCCACGTGTGCCCTACTCCGTGGTTCTCAAGTCTCCCATGCGTATTTTGCTCCAAAAATATCTCTCCTAAAGGTTTCATTCCGTTTGGACTCCGTTAGATATTCCTTTTCTGTAAAACCCTGAAATAGGCAAAAACAGCAATCTGGACTGGGCCTTTGGGTTAGTAGGTTTGTCCCAAAAATAATATAGAAGTGTATAACAAAGGCCATTAAACATCCAAAACATCATAAATAATAGCATGGAACAATAAAAAATTATAGATACGTTGGAGACGTATCAAGCATCCCCAAGCCTAATTCCTACTCGTCCTCGAGTAGGTAAATGATAAAAACAGATTTTTTTGATGTGGAATGCTAACCAACATAATTTTCAATGTAGTTCTCTTAATTGTGGCATGAATGTTCAGATCTGAAAGATTCAAGACAAAAGTCTAAATTGACATAAGAAATAATAATACTTCAGGCATACTAACAAAGCAATCATGTCTTCTCAAAATACTATGGCTAAAGAAAGTTATCCTTACAAAATCATATAGTCTGGCTATGCTCCCTCTTGATCACACAAAATATTCATATCATGCAAAACCCCGGTTTCAGCAAAGCACTTGTTTTCATACTCTATTCTTTCAAACCTTTCAACTTTCACGCAATACATGAGCGTGAGCCATGGACATAGCACTATGGGTGGAATAGAGTGGTGGTTGTGGAGAAGACAAAAAGGAGGGAGATAGTCTCACATCGACTAGGCGTATCAACGGGCTATGGAGATGCCCATCAATAGATATCAATGTGAGTGAGTAGGGATTGCTATGCAACGGATGCACTAGAGCTAAGAATGTATGAAAGCTCAACAAAAGAAACTAAGTGGGTGTGCATCCAACTTGCTTGCTCACGAAGACCTAGGGCTTTTGATGAAGCCCGTCGTTGGAATATACAAGCCAAGTTCTATAATGATAATTCCCACTAGTATATGAAAGTGACTAAACATGAGACTCTCTATCATGAAGAACATGGTGCTACTTTGAAGCACAAGTGTGGAAAAAGATAGTAGCAATTGTCCCCTTTTTCTTTTCTTTTTTTTGGGCCTTTTTTTTCTTTGGCCTTTCCTTCTACTTTTATGGAGGGGCTTTCTTTATTTAGCCTTTACTCACATGGGACAATGCTCTAATAATGATGATCATCACACTTATATTGATTTCCAACTCGATATTACAACTCGATACTAGAACAAAGTATGACTCGATATGAATGCCTCTGGCGGTGTACTGGGATATGCAATGAATCAAGAGTGACATATATGAAAAATTATGCATGGTGGCTTTGCCACAGATACGATGTCAACTACAAGATCATGCATGGCAATATGACAATATGAAGCATGTCATATGAACGGAACGGTGGAAAGTTGCATGGCAATTTATCTCGGAATGGCTATGGAAATGCCATGATAGGTAGGTATGGTGGATGTTTTGAGGAAGATATATGGTGGCTATTTTGAGGAAGGTATATAGTGGGTATATGGTACCGGTGAAAGTTGCGCGATACAAGAGAGGCTAGCAATGGTGGAAGGGTGAGAGTGCGAATAATCCATGGACTCAACATTATTCAAAAGAACTCATATACCTATTGCAAAAATTTACGAGTCATAAAAACAAAGCAATCAACGCATGCTCCTAGGGGGGAGGTTGGTAGGAGTTAACCATCGCGCGCCCCCGACCTCCACACAAAGGATGACACTCTACAAATACCTCATACTCTAACTTTGTCACATAGCGGTTCACCATACGTGCATGCTACGGGAATCACTAACCTTGAAACAAGTATTTCTCAATTTGATAATAACTCTACTAGCATGACTCTAATATCACTATCCTCATATCTCAAAACAATTATCAAGCATCCAACTTCTCATCATATTAAATGCACTTAGTATGAAAGTTTTTACTACATTCATCTTGGATGCCTATCATGTGAAGGCTAGTTTTATAGCTAAAGCACATTACCATGCTGTTTTAATAGACTCTCAAAAGGATATAAGTGAAGCATGGGAGATCAACAATTTCTACAAAATATAATCACCACCGTGCTCTAAAACATATAAGTGAAGTACTAGAGCAAAAGCTATTCAACTCAAAAGATATAAGTGAAGCACATAGAGTGTTCGAACAATTCCTAGGCCATATTTAACTCTCTCAAAAAGGTGTGTCCAGCAAGGATAATTGTGGCAAACTAACAAGCAAAGACTCAAATTATACACGATGCTCCAAGTAAAACACATATCTGGTGAATAAAAATATAGTCCCGAGTATAGTTACCGATATATGAAGACGAAAGGGGGGATGCCTTCCCGGAGCATCCCCAAGCTTAGGATTTTGGTTGTCCTTGAATTTTACCTTGGGGTGCCTTGGGCATACCCAAGCTTAGGCTCTTTCCACTCTTTGTTCCATAGTCCATCAAAGCAATACTCAAAACTTGAAAACTTCACAACACAAAACTTAGACAAAAATCTCGTGAGCTCCGTTAGTATAAGAAAACAAACCACTACTCAAAGGTACTGTAATGAACTCATTCTTTGTTTATATTGGTGATAAAACCTACTGTATTCCAACTTCTCTATGATTCATACTCCCCAATACTACCCATAGATTCATCAAAATAAGCAAACAACACACGAAAAGCAGAATCTGTCAAAAACAGAACAGCCTGTAGTAATCTGTAACTTTCGCATACTTCTGTAACTCCAAAAAAATTGAATTAAATTGGTAAACGTGAGGAATTTTTCTATTAATCATCTTCAAAAAGAATCAACTAAATAGCACGTTCCAGTAAAATCTGGTGACCATTCTAGCGAGCGCTAACGATTCTGTTTTTCACAGCACAATCATATAAACTTCACACACGTCTTCCCAAAGGTTCTACTTGGCACAAACACTAATTAAAACACAAAACCACATCTAAACAGAAGCTAGATGCAATATTTATTCCTAAACAGAAGCAAAAACAAAAAAATAAATAAAATTGGGTTGCCTCCCAACAAGTGCTATCTATTTACGCCCCTAGCTAGGCACAATACATGGATAGATCTGTGTATTGCCATCTTTGATCTTCACCCTTTTAATGGGGTCAAGCTCGAATCCGGGAGGTTCTTTACGTTTCCCTTCATATTCGGAAATCTTTAGATCTAAAGAATCCAACCGCTTATTACAAAGGGTAATCAACATATTCATGCGCTCGAGATTCCCACTAACACTCTTAAGAGGTTCAAGATACTTTTGTAATATTTTTGTTACTTCGCAAATTTTCTCAAAAACTTGTGTCCCTTCCTGGGTTGGATGTGACCCTTTTTGTGGAGGTAGTGTTCCCACTATTCACTCTATAATTTCATGGGCAATACTAGGATCAACTTTGATAAAATACCCTTTGGCAACGCAATCCAAGAGTTGTCTATGGGACATATTTAATCCAACATAAAAATTGCGAAGCAAGATTCTAAAATTCATCTCTAAGGTGCACTTACGATAAGATTCCATCATCCTAAACCAAGCATTTTTTAATTTTCTCCGTGCTTTTGCTTGGAGTGAAGAACTTCAAACTCGGGAGACAAAGGAGCGGATAAGGGACTAGCCCTGATGACAAGGCAAAGCGAACGATAAACACACGGCAAAAATAAGGGCAAATAAAACGGCTAGGGTGAAGTGGGGGAGAGGAAAACGAGAGGCAAAAAATGTAATGCGAAGGATAAGGGTTTGTGATAGGTACTTGGTATATGATTTTGCGTAAGCCTCCCCGGCAACGGTGCCAGAAATTCTTCTTGCTACTTCTCGAGCTTGCGTTGTATTATCTCAAAGAGGAAAGGGTGATGCAGCACAGTAGCGTAAGTATTTCCCTCGGTTTTTGAGAACCAAGGTATCAATCCAGTAGGAGACCACGCGCGAGTCCCTCGCACCTGCACAAACAAATAAGAACTTTGCAGCCAACGCGATAAGGGGTTGTCAATCCCTTTACGGTCACTTACAAAAGTGAGATCTGATAGAGATGATAGTTTGATATTATTGGTATTTTTGGATATAAGAACAGAAAGTAAAAGCGGAAAAGTAAAGTAGATTGTAGATTGATATGTTGAGAATAGACCCGGGGCGATAGTTTTCTCTAGTGGCTTCTCTCATGATAGAGGTATTCTACGACGGGTAAACAAATTACTGTCGAGCAATTGATAGCAAAGCGAATAATTATGAGACTATCTAAGCATGATCATTATATAGGCATCATGTCCGAGACAAGTAGACCGAAACGATTCTGCATCTATACTATTACTACACACATCGACCGCTATCCCGCATGCATCTAGAGTATTAAGTTCATAAGAACAGAGTAACGCCTTAAGCAAGATCACATGATGTAGAGGGATAAATTCAAACATAGTGATATAAACCCCATCTTTTTATCCTCGATGGCAACAATACAATACGTGCCTTGTTGCCCCTACTGTCACTAGGAAAGGACACCGCAAGATTGAACCCAAAGCTAAGCACTTCTCCCATTGCAAGAACTATAGATCTAGTAGGCCAAACCAAACCAATAATTCGAAGAGACTTACAAGGATATTATAATCATACATAAAGAGTTCAGAAAAGAACCAAATATTTTTCATAGATAATCTTGATCATAAACCCACAATTCATTGGATCTCGACAAACACACCGTAAAAAGAGATTACATGAAATAGATCTCCTCGAAGACCGAGGAGAACTTGGTATTGAGATCCAAAGAGAGAGAAGAAGCCATCTAGATACTAGCTATGGACCCGAAGGTCTGTAGTAAACTACTCACAACTCATGGTGAGACGATGATGATGATGTAGAAGCACTCCGTGGAAGATCCCCCCTCCGGCGGAGCTCCGGAACAGGCCCCGAGATGGGTCTCACGGGAACAGAAGGTTGCGGCGGTGGAACTAGGGTTTTCTCTGTTGTTCTGATGGTTTCCGGGTACATAGATATATATAGGAAGAAGGAGGGCATCGGGGGCCATACGTGGCCCACGAGGCAGGGGGCGTGCCCCCCACCCTCATGGACGCTACGTGTGCCCTACTCCGTGGTTCTCAAGTCTCCCGTGCGTATTTTGCTCCAAAAATATCACTCCCGAAGGTTTCATTCCGTTTGGACTCTGTTTGATATTCCTTTTCTGTAAAAACCTGAAATAGGCAAAAACAGCAATCTGGACTGGGCCTTTGTCCCCAAAATAATATAAAAGTGTATAACAAAGCCCATTAAACATCCAAAACATCATAAATAATAGCATGGAACAATAAAAAATTATAGATACGTTGATGACATATCAGAGGTCCCCTTGAATGATATAATCAACAACAGGGACGCCACGGGCCACATCACAAAATGGTCCATCGAGCTCCTTCCTTTCAAAATAACATACAAACCACGCCACACTATTAAATCTCTGGTGCTGTCTCATTTTATAGCCGAATGGACTGAAGCCGAACTACCCCGGGAATAAAATAGATATTCGCACTAGACGATGTACTTCGATGGCTCAAAAATGTTAGCCGGACTGGTGGCTGGGGTAATTCTAATATCCCCTACATGCGACACTGTTCGGTACATACTACAAATTGTACACGGACTCCAACAACGTAGCCGAATACGAAGTGCTACTACATGGTCTTCGGATGGCCACGTCAATAGGGGTGCAGTAGCTCGAATTAAGGGGAGATTCAAACCTAAAGATCTCTCAAGTCAATGGCGAATTCGACGCCAAGGACCCCAAAATGGCGGCATACAGAAACGTAGTCCTCGCGATATCGGCCCGGTTCGAGGGCCTAGAATTCCACCATGTCTCTAGAGATAGCAATCAAGCCACGAATGTCCTCGCCCGCATGGGCGCCAAGCGTGAACCGGTTCCCAAAAACACTTTCCTCGAGCGGCTCATCAAGCCCTCCGTAGTATGGCAGGATGATGACACCGACACACTAATCAATGAGCCCGCTCACGATGTTTCCCTGGAAAACGAACCTGATGATCGCATCATCAGCGGCTCCGCACTCACGGAAACATCTTCTGCCCATGAAATCATGGCCGTAATTGCCCCTAGACAGAACCTCTGCTCGCCTACCTCATGCAACAACAGCTCCCGGAGGATCAGACAGAGGCACGACGAATAGTCCGACGCTCTAAAGCATACAAGGTTCATGAGGGCGAACTCTATAAAAAGAGCACCATAGGAATCTTACGAAGGTTCATCTCTGAAGAAGAGGGAAGCAACTCCTGGCGGAAATACACGCGGGCATGGGCGACCACCACGCGATAGCTCGGGCCTTGGTCAGCAAGGCTTTCTGAGCAGGATTCTTCTGGCCCACCGCCCGTGAGGATGCCCGGACATTAGTCCAACATTGTGCTGGATACCAACTATTTGCAAATCAAAGCCACATGCCTCCCACAGCTCTTCGGACGATACTGATAACATGGACTTTTGCGGTCTGGGGGCTCGACATGGTCGGGCCACTCAAAGGGGGGACAAAGAAAAAGAAGTACCTATTGGTCATTGTCGATAAATTCATCAAGTGGATTGAGGCAAGGCCCGTCACTTCAGCAGAATCCGGACCAGTAGTCAACTTCTTATCCGACGTCGTACACCGTTATTGTGTCCCCCACAGCATAATTGCCGATAACGACACCAACTTCACTGCCGAGGAAGTCAAAGACAGGTGCAACAAAATGGGCGTTAGGCTCGATTATGCTTCGGTGTACCACCCGCGGACCAATGGACTGGTAGAATGGGCCAACGGGCTCATTATGAGCGGCATCAAGCCTCGCCTGGTCCGGTCACTTAAACAATCATATTTCCATTGGGTCGAGGAACTCGATTCTGTATTATGGGGGATGTGCACTACTCCTAACCGATCAAACAGATACACACCATTTTTTATGGTATACGGTGCGGAAATAGTCCACCCATGCAACCTCATCCATGACACGCCTCGAGTGCGTATGTACAAAGAAAAGGAAGCCGAGCTGGATCGACAGGATGACTTGGACGCTCTCGAAGGAGAACGGGATATAGCTCGGGCTCGATCAGCGCTTAATCAGTAGCAAGCACGAGGCTACCAAAACCGCAAAGTCTGGGCGAAGACATACAACGTGAGCGACCTTGTCCTCCAGCTCCCCAAAAAGCATAAGCATAAACTCTCGCCCAAATGGGAGGGCTCGTACATCATTGATGAAGTACTTATAGGAGGAGAATATCACCTTTGCCATCCGTCCGATGATTGCCTCAAGCTGAACCCATGGAACATAGCCCGGCTGCGGCGCTTTACACCTGAGTCCGCCATCCGCATACATCCTCACCTCCTTTTTTCCCTTTAATTTTGAGAGGGCGAGCGTTTGGCTAAACGGAACTATACCAAGATCGTACTATATACATAATTGAATGTAACACCCAACTTCGCATGGGGGCTCCCTTAGAAGAGCCGAATAATATAATATAAATCACATTCGTTTCAATTGCAACCTTCTCATATCTTTCAAGCCAACATATGCACTTATTTGACTCAAGATCTTTGCCAAGCTGGGTTTCCTGGCTCCTGTGTTCACCCCTACATTCCCGATTGTTCGGTTAGGGAGTAAAGGGAGCACCTCTTCAATTGTTATGACTGGGTTATCTAGGACCATCGCTCAGACGGGTGAAGCCGAAAGCTAGCGTTCTTACAAAATATAATAAGTCGGCCTAATAGAAGTGAATATAGCCTCACGCTTTGTAACACCCTGAGAATCATGCTACAGTAACCCCCCTTGTTGGTGGCCATGTCAGCGGATTACTATGCAAGTTGCCACTTTTCCAAGTTATCAAAGTCAAAGTCAAATTTAATTTGCAAGTGAAATTATTATTTCTCTGAGCGGTAAAACTAAAATGATCGAATAATTCTATAATTTCCCCTGATCATTGTCATGTTGTAACCAACTTCATTAGACTCACAAATAATTTCCTACTAAAATAATAAGTGGGTCTACAACACATATTTTGGTCTTTTCAAAATAAATTGTAAGAGTTTGTGCAACCCCTTACTAATACAAGGTATTTTGTGACAAGCCTCACTTTTAACAAAATTCAATTGGTGTAAAAATAAAATGCAATGTAGAGAGTAAATAAGAAACATAAATTAATAAAAGAAAGGAGTTAATAAAAAGAGGAAGACGAGGTGGGCCTAAACTAATGGGCACTATGGCCCATCTAGCAAAGGGGTCGGCCCAAGCCACTTTATCTCCTCTCCCTCCCCACGCTACAGGAAACAGGGGGAGGCCGTGGCGGATATCCATGCCTCCCTGGCTGATGATGTCGCCGTGGCGGCCATCCCGCGGTTCCCCGTCGTCCTTAAGGCCACCCCTCGCCCCCCTGCAGCCCCCAACCTAACCCTAGCACCTCACATGTCCCTCCATCTTTCTTCCCGTAGATCGAGCCCGAGCCCGAGACCGTGGTTGCCGCCATCTCGGCGTTGCCGTGTAGTGAGGCTACCCCGCGCCACTGGAGGGTGCCTAGGAGGTGCGCCTCCGTTGACGTCGTCGCCAACGCTAGCTGGATCGGAGCGAGGAGCCACCATCCCGCCATCCGCATCAGTCTTCCCCGCCACGGTCATCGCGACCTCGTCGTCAAATCCGGCCACCTCAAGCCTCCCCAAGCCCGTTGCCTACCCCTACAGCATCGATGTGAGGCCCCGCTCGTTTTCCCCATCCCTTCACTGTCGAATCCGTCGCCGTAGATGTCGTAGCCGCCAGGGTCAACTTTGCGCTCGTCACCTACGGGGCGCGCCTCCTTCTGTCCACGCGCGCGTGCCCACCGCCGTTCGGGCATTTGAGAGCTGCTAGCCACCCCAGGCCACCTTCGACTGCCGCTCCAGGCTGCGCCCAGCTCCGCCTTTGCCGGCTGTCGGCGGCTGCTACTGCTTGCTGCTCACGCCGCGCACCGCTGTCGGCCGTGACCCAGCCGCCCCGCACAGGCCTGCACCTGTGCCGCCCTCTGCCGGCCACGTCCTGCGCCCGGACGGGCATGCCACAGCCGCTGCTCGGCTCCGCCGCGCGCCCCCTCTCCGGCACCCCGGCCGCGCAACCCCGCTCCGGCGGCCGCCTCCGTACTCGTCCTCCGCGACGCCTCCGGCTACCATCCCCGGTGCCCATCCCGCCGCTGTCGCTCACCTCTCTACCTCCCCGCCTCTCCTGGCCACCACCGCCGCAGCGCATCCCGTCGGCCACCGCCACTGCAGCGCCTCCCGCCGGCCAGCCCGCCCCAGGCCCTGCTGCTCTACCGCCACCGGGCGCCGGCTACCGGTGCTCGCGCTCGTGCGTGCCCAGGGTCGCCGTTTGAGCTGACGCCTGCACCCACGATGCAAAGCCCCCGCTAAGACGCGCCCACCTCGGCTGGCCTTATGTGCCACTACACGTGGGACCCAGCCCCCTTTAAAAAAAAGAAAAGTGGTTAATAATATATTAATAATTAATTAATTAATTAATTAATAACTAAATTAATCGTGCTTAATTAGTCTAATAAACTAGGTTAGTCCAATGAAAACTGTTAGTTAATCTGTACCTATGACATGCGGGTCCCACCTGTCAGGTTTGACCAGTCAACTGGTCAGTTGACCTGTTGACGTCATGGTGATGTCATGCTGACATCACCTTTCACTATTCTGGATAATGTTAGTTATATATATTTAAATAAATATAAAAATGTTATAAACTTTTGAAAATCATATAAAATAAATCGTAACTCGGTTGAAAATGTTTTATATATGAAAGTTGCTCAGAAAAATCCAACGAACCCGAATACGTGGTCCATTCGTCTGCCACATGCTTCTAGCATAGCGAACATGCAACATTCCCCCTCTAGTCATCTGTCTGACACATGTCCGGAATCGGGAAAGCATTGCCGGTTGAAATCCCCCTTCACCTATATCGCGTAGCCATACGTTAGGTCACACCCGGCACAACATATTGCCATGTTATGCTTAGTGATACATATGTTTGCTTATATTCATTGTTTCTTCCCCCTCCTCTCTCTGATAGACTTCGAGACTGCCGCCGATGTTGCCCCTGTGTTCGACTACGTCATCAACGACCCCTCCTTCTCGTCTGAGCAACCAGGAAAGCCAACCCCCTTTGATCATTCCGGTATCGCTCATTCCCTTCTCTCTTATGCTTGCATTAGAACTGCTACTGCTTTTTATATGATCCTATTCTGATGCATAACCTGTTGTTGATACCTGCTTTCATACCTTATATTTTTATACTAAACTGCTTAGTATAGGCTGGTTAGAGATCCATCAGAGACCCCCCACTTTGTCCTGTCTGCCCCGCTAGATTACCAGAAGACCCGATCAACGGGATCGACCACCAGGCCCCGGCACCGCACATCACTTTCCCCTTAGTTGCTCGACAATACTGGGTTACTATCGAGTGCCGAGGGTGACACCTTAGCAGCACTTCTGATGTTAACCTTGTAGGTTAGTTCATCGATTATGGTTATCGAGGGTGATTCCTCTTTCTCCACTCCTGATAACGACACTGTCGTGCAACTCCTCAAGAGTGGACCTCGAGGGCGATTCCTCTTTCATTCACCTTGACGATAAACATGAGGTGGAATTCCATCGAGGGTGATTTCCTCATGTTTTCCTTTGGTACCAGACACACAATTACTATGGTTACTATGACTTTACACTGAACCTTGTTAGTAAAGGCGGGTCGACCCTGAGGGGTACCCGCGCGAGCTTAATTGCGAGTGATGTGTAGTCGGGTTGACCTGGAAGGTGCCCGCGAGATAATTACGAGGCATGGCCGGGCATTCTTAGCCCTTGTCGCAAGTCCTCGAGATGGGGCGATGGGGTCACATGATCGCGAGTCTCTGCTCGTTACCGCGCGTTCCCAAGACACTAAACGGTTTGGATATTTGATCCAAGGGGCCTCTGGCGTGATAGCACTAACCATCACATGGGCATAGTATGGGTGTTCTACGTCGTATGCATCAGCCGAAGCTTAACTGACATCATGCGACTGAGCGGCGCGCACTGGGTTGGACCGCGTAAGCACCTGCCTTTTTAAGGAGGTAGCCGAGGTCTGCTCACCGACCGCGTATGCAACATGCATGAGTTCCCGGGGAGATGGCCCATGACCCCTGGGGGCATAGGTTTATTCCGGCGTGCATGACCTCTCTATTAGGCCTAGGTCGGGTTGCAGCGTATTATTTGGCCGAGGCCGGGCATGACCTGATGGTGTGTCCGGCCGGAGTTAAGCGAGCGTGGTGGGTAAGTTGGTGCACCCCTGTAGGGAAGAAAACATCTATCGATAGCCTGTCCTACGGTAACGGACACTTGGAGTTGTATCCCGATTGCTACAACTAGAACTAGATGCTGAGGCATGATTTGGATATGTTGCTTCGGGAGTCGAGAAAGGATCCCAGAGCGTTGAAACAACAACATAAATATGACTTATGTTAAACTACTCTACTCCCCCCTGTTGCTGCAAGACGGTGGTTTCCAGAAGATGCTAGTCTTTGATAGGACTAGCTTCTCCCCCTCTTATTCTGGCATTCTGCAGCTTAGTCCACAAATACTAACCCCCTTTTTCATTGATACCGATGCAAATGTAGTGTAGATCCTTGCTTGTGAGTACTTTGGATGAGTACTCATGGTTGCTTTGCTCCCCCTTTTCCCCCTTCTTTCTTCTTTTTGGTTGATGCAACCAGATGGTGGAGTCCAGGAGCCAGAAGCCACCTTTGACGACTGCTACTACCCCGATGGAGGCTACTACTACGGGCAGACCACCGACGACCAGGAGTAGTTAGGAGGTCCCAGGCAGGAGGCCTTGCCTTTTCGATCGTTGATGTTTTGTGCTAGCCTTCTTAAGGCAAACTTGTTTAACTTATGTCTGTACTCAGATATTTTTGCTTCCGCTGACTCTTGTGTATTTTAGCTTATGTATTCGAGCCCTCGAGGCCTCTGGCTTGTAATATAAAGCTTGTATTATTTTAATTTGTGTCTAGAGTTGTGTTGTGATATCTTCCAGTGAGTCCCTGATCTTGGTCGTACACATTTGCGTGCATGATTAGTGTATAGTCAAATCAGGGGCATCACAAGTTGGTATTAGAGCCAACTGCCTGTAGGAATCCCCCTTTCCAACTCCTTGGCCAAAATTGAGTCTAGTCTTTAAGGAACTGTCTTACTAACATGGATGTGTGGCTTACGGGCCCACGTCGCCATTGGGTGGTATTAAGATATTTTTATTCCTCGTCTTTACTCTGGGACTTTGATCTCTCTTCTATTAGGGTTAAATGAATTTATTAACTTTAACACTAGGTTCTCATAATGACTTTCCCCGGAGAGCCCCTTCATTCCGGATGGTTGCCTGCTTCACCAGAAGATTTCAAAGAGATTCTCCGATGTTTCCCTGAGACCCTTGTGCCCTTTGCCATTGCAATTCCATATCACCAATAAATCCCTAAGGATAGCTGCATACACTTGTCATCTATACCTTCATTTCAACTGTTCTTGATATTACAAGGTATCATGAAATACATCGGATATTCCGAGAATCCTTTGTGCCTGTTGCCTTGCAGCTCCTTTTCCGCATGAATACATGTATGAATAATTCCTCACACTTAGCGAGGATTCGTTCATCCTCAGTTGTTCGTGCGTTTCACAAATGTCTTAGAAACGCTATTCAATCTTCCAAAATCCTCAGCAATCTATTGCTCTGGAAAGTTTTACCTGCTTGCATTATGGTTAATTCTATATGTATATCAATATTCGTTAAAATCCTTTGTGATTGACTTTCTGATCTTTTCGATTCAATAGGTTGCAAATACTCGCAATCATCAGTCAAACTAGAATTCGTTCTTCCAGCTCAGACATCATTCCGAATATGACCTGGATCTCGGCCAATCAAATTGCGGTCGATTGTACCCCTAAGTCATTTCAACTTACCCATCCTTAATCAGAGCGGTTGCTTCTAATTGCTTGATTTGGAAATCATAATTCCTTTGCATTTGATATTTGAATTAGTCAATTGTTTCTTTAAACTGATATCCCTGCATACTTTCTTCTTATGGTTGAGTACTGATGCTCACATCAGATCCCTGGTTGTCCACCAGATCCTTTGTTGGATTATTATCCGACAATGCCGCTCATATTTACTCCCCTTGTGAGTTCTTCCCGGATACATAACGCCTTGGTAAATCGTATCCTATCTCTTTAAGTTGTGGTATATGTTCCTAAGATGTCCCTATGGGTTGAACTCCCTAATTTGTGTGAACCCGAGAGTTTTCACGAGTTATACTCTTCTGGTGTTTTGCCAGATATAATTTCAACACTACGACTTCATCAGAAGCGAAAAGTGAATGGAAGGGCTTCGTGCATCTTAAAGATTGTGGTGGGACCTTCGGAGTTTAATGTCATTCCTCGGGGCAAGGGCTTCGTGCATCTTTTCAGAAGGTGGGCGGCCCAATGTCATCTTTTCGCGAGCCCATCCTTCCATCTTCATGGTAAGACGCCTATTTATTGATCCAGAGGTGCTGGGGACAATTTACCCCCCCCCCCCTATTTAAAAGGAACAACGCCGAAACAATTCCTCGGCGCCATGGTTGACCTTCCAAGTTCATCCTCGCGCCCGCACAGCCGACTGGTGTCTATATAAGCCGAGGGTTGTAGTATTTAGGACCGGAGCTTCCCATATTGCCTCATCACCTTAGGGTTTAGCTCATGCTGATCTTGAGGTAGATCCACTATGTAAACATATACACATCCAATATAATCAAGTAGGATGTAGGGTATTACCTCTTCAAGAGGGGCCGAACCTGGGTACACACCGTGTTCATCGCCCCTTGTTCCCCATCGATCCCAGATCCATAGCCCGGGACCCCCTACCCCGAGGTCTGTCGGTTTTGACACCGACATCGCGTATCACACACATCTTGTTAAGTTGATACAGATGCATACTTAGTATAGATGTGATGTAGTTCTTGGGAGTACTTCACATGAGTACTCACAGATGCTTTGCTTCCCCCCTACTTTCTTCTTTTCGGATGTTGCGATCAAATGATGGAGCCCCAGAGCTAGTTGATCCCGCCGCCGACTACTACTACCCCGATGGTGCCTACTACTACGTGGGGACCGCTGTTGACGAGGAGTAGATAGGAGGCTCCCAGGAAGGAGGCCTTGCCTTTTCGATCCAGTTGTTGTTGTTTGTGCTAGCCTTCTTAAGGCGGACTTATTTACCTTATGTACGTACTCAGATATTGTTGCTTCCGCTGAATCGTTTGTATTCGAGCTTATGTATTCGAGCCCTCGAGGCCCCTGGCTTGTAATATAAAGCTTGTATGCCATTAATTTATGTCTAGAGTTGTGTTGTGATATCTTCCCCTGAGTCTCCGGTCTTGATCATGCACATTTGCGTCTATGATTAGTGAACAATTAAGTCTGGGCGTCACAGCCTAATTCCTGCTCGTCCTCGAGTAGGTAAATGATGAGAACAAAGTTTTTGATGTGGAATGCTACCTAATATGTTCATCATGTAATCTTTCTTTGATGGTATGGATATTTAGATCTGAATGATTCAAAGAAATAGTCTATAATTTGATATAAAAACATCAATACTCTCGCATACCAACAAACAATCATGCCTTTCAAAAAAAATGCTAAAGATGGTTATCCCTACAAAATCATATAGCCTTGTCAAGCTCCATCTTCTTAACACAAAGTACAAATCATGCACTACCCTGGTGCCAGCCAAGCAATTGGTTCATACTTTTAACGCGCTTCAGCTTTTTCAATGCCCACATAATACATGAGTTTGAGCCATGAATATAGCACTATGGGTGGAATAGAGTATGGTGGTAGAGATTAATATGGAGAAGACATAAAAGGAGAAAGTCTCACATTGACGAGGCTAATCAACGGGCTATGAAGATTCTCATCAATTGATGCCATTGCAAGGAGTAGGGATTGCCATGCAAAGGATGCACTAAGAGCTATAAGTGTATGAAAGCTCAAAATAAAAACTAAGTGGGTGTGTATCCAACTTGCTTGCTCTAGAAGACCCCGAGCATTCGAGGAAGCCCATCATCGAAATATACAAGCCAAGTTCTATAATGAAAAATTCCCACTAGTAATATGAAAGGGACTACATAGGAGATTATCTATATGAAAACCATGGTGCTACTTTGAAGCACAAGTGTGGAAAAACATAGTAACATTACCCCTTCTCTCTTTTGTCTCTCATTTTTTTGGTGGGATCTTTTTGGCCCTTTTTCTGGGCTCTTTTTGTCCTCTCTTATTTATTTATTTCCTTAATTGGTATAATGCTCTAATAATGAATAATGATGATCATCACACTTCTATTTACTTACAACTCGATACTATAGCAAAATATGACTCTATATGAATGCCTCTGGCAGGGTACCAGGATGTGCAATGATCTAGCATAAGATGTATAAAAATGATCAAGGGTGGCTGAGCCACTAATAATATGTCAGCTATATGATCATGCAAAGTTATATGACAATGATGTTGTGTGTCATAACAACGGAACGGCGGAACTTGCATGACAATATATATCGGAATGGCTACGGAAATGCCATAATAGGTAGGTATGGTGGTTGTTTTGAGGAACATATAAGGAGGTGTATGTGTGATAGAGCGTATCATATGACGGGGTTTGGATTCACCGGCGAAGTTTGTATGCCATCTCGAGGTGAGAAAGGGCAATGCACAGTATCGGAGAGGCTAACAAATTGCGGAAAGGTGAGAGCGCGTATAATCCATGGAATCACATTAGTCATAAAGAACTCACATACTTATTGCGAAAGTTTATTAGCCCTCGAAGCAAAATACTACTACGCATGCCCCTAGAGGGGAGGTTGGTAGGAGTTAACCATCGCACGCCCTCGACTTTCACGCAAAGGAAGGCACTCAATAATAAATCATGCTCCAACTTCTTAGCATAACTAGAGACTATACATGCATGCTTCGAGAATCACAGACATTAACACCAATATTCTTACTAAATCACAATCATTCACTAGTACTTCCCACATATAACCATTGATGCTTGCTAGAACTACATCGGTATTTCCCCAAAGAGGAAGGGATGATGCAGCATAACAAAGGTAGGTATTTCCCTCAGTGATGAGACCAAGGTTATCGAACCAGTAGGAGAACCAAGCAACACAACATAAACGGCACCTGCACACAAATAACAAATACTTGCAACCCGACGTGTAAAAGGGGTTGTCAATACCTTTCGGGTAACGGCGCCTAGAGATAGGTAAACAGATGTGAGAGAGTTGTAATATTGATAGATCGAATGCCAAATAAGATAAATTGCAGCAAGGTATTTTTGTATTTTTGGTTTAATAGATTTAAAAATAAAAGCAAAGGAAAAGTAGATCGCAAAGGCAAATAATATGAGAAAGAGACCCGGGGGCCGTAGGTTTCACTAGTGGCTTCTCTGAAGAAAATAGCAAACGGTGGGTGAACAAATTATTGTTGGGCAATTGATAGAACTTCAAATAACCATGACGATATCCAGGCAATGATCATTATATAGGCATCATGTCCAAGATTAGTAGACCGACTCCTGCCTGCATCTACTACTATTACTCCACACATCGACCGCTATCCAGCATGCATCTAGTGTATTAAGTTCATGAAAAAACGGAGTAATGCAATAAGAACGATGACATGATGTAGACAAGATCTATTTATGTAGAGATAGACCCCATCGTTTTATCCTTAGTAGCAACGATGCATACATATCGGTTCCCCTTCTGTCACTGGGATCAAGCACCGTAAGATCGAACCCACTACAGAGCACCTATTCCCATTGCAAGATAAATAGATCAAGTTGGCCAAACAAAACCCAAATATCGGAGAAGAAATACAAGGCTATAAGCAATCGTGCATATAAGAGATCAAAGAAGACTCAAATAACTTTCATGGATATAAAAAGATAGATCTGATCATAAACTCAAAGTTCATCGAATCCCAACAAACACACCGCAAAAAGAGTTACATCATATGGATCTCCAAGAGACTATTGTATTGATAATCAAACTAGAGAGAGGAAGCCATCTAGCTACTAACTACAGACCCGTAGGTCTACAAAGAACTACTCATGCATCATCGGAGAGGCACCAATGGAAGTGGTGAACCCCTCCGTGATGGTGTCTAGATTGGATCTGGTGGTTCTGGACTCTGCGGTGGCTGGAATTGATTTTTGTCGACTCTCCTAGGGTTTCTGGAATATTTGGGTATTTATAGAGCAAAGAGGTGGTCCGGGGGGCACCCGAGGTGGGCACAACCCACCAGGGCACGCCTGGGCCTCCTGGCGCGCCCTGGTGGGTTGTGCTCCCCTCGGAGCACCTAGGCGCTTCTCCAGCACATTGGATGTCTTCTGGTCCAAAATCAAATCCACAAAAAGTTTCGCTGCGTTTGGGCTCCGTTTCATATTGATTTCCCGCGGTGTAAAAAACATGCAGAAAACAGCAACTGACACTTGGCACTATGTCAATAGGTTAGTGCCAAAAAAGATATAAAATGACTATAAAATGATTATAAAACATCCAAGAATGATAATATAACAGCATGGAACAATCCAAAATTATAGATACATTGGAGACGTATCAACCATCTTTATATCACAAAACTATTGCAAGGAATCAAACGTATCATATTCAGTGATCTACATAATTTTTTTATTATATTCTTCTTGAATCCCATCATATTAAGACAAATAAATAACCCCTGCATATTGCCATTAATATTATAAAACTCTCAAAATTATATAATTTAAGCATGAGAGTATAACTATTTCTTTAAAGTGTAACAACCGCCATGCTCTAAAAGATAAAAGTGAAGCACTAGAGCAACTGCCAAGCTCGAAAGATATAAGTGTAGCCAAAGAATTTTCGAACAAATCATGAATAATGTGTGTCCATCTAAAAAAGGTTTGTCCAGCAAATATGATTGTGGCAAACTAAAAAGCAAACAAAGCAAAGACTCATATAATACACAACGCTCCAAGCAAAACTCATATCATGTGATGAAAAATATAGCTCCAAGTAATTTACCGATGGTTGGTAGAAGAAAGAGGGGATGCCATCTGGGGAATCCCCAAGCTTAGAGTCTAGGGTGTCCTTGAATATTATCTTGGGGTTCCTTGTGAATCCCCAAGCTTAGGGTCTTTCCACTCCTTAATCCTTATTCCTTCATCCATCACAACCTGCCTCGGAACTTGAAAACTTAAATACACAAAACTCCATAGAAAACTCATGAGATCCGTTAGTATAACAAAAATATATTAAACTTTAGGTACTATTGTAAACCAATTCATATTTTATTATTGCATAATGCCTACTGTATTCTAACTTCACCATGACTTATACCCCCGATACAATCCATAGATTCATCAAAACAAGCAAACTATGCAACAAAAATAAAATCTGTCAAAAACATAACGGTCTGTAAAGATTCGAACAATGACCATTCTTATGAAACTTTAAACATTATGAAAACTTAGGAATACTTGGGACATTTATATATCAATCATGTGTAAAAAATCAGAAAATTAGCACACTCCAGTGATTTTTTGATTTTTATGGAATGAGCATAAAAGTTTTGGTTTTTCCACAGAATCAAATAAACAATCAACCAAATAATCCCATAGGCTTTTCTTGGCAAAGACACTAATTTAAACACAAAAACACAACCATAACAATAGCATAATTGTGCACACACACAAAAACAGAAAAGAAACAAGAAAATTAAAGATAACTATTGGTTGCCTCCCAACAAGCGCTATTGTTTTATGCCCCTAGCTAGGTGCAATGCATAGTTTCAAGTGTTGTCATCCTTAGTTTTCAATTCCTCAATGACACAACCACGCTTCTTAGGAGGCTTAGAATGAATATTTTTGGTGATCACACTCCTAGGAATAAAATTAAAGAATGTATTCCCATAGATGGGCACTTTTATTAAATCAATAAAGTTGGGATGAACACTAATAATTTTAAGATCCTCACTCCCATTAATAGATGTGGTACCCTTGTTTTGTGGAACATACATAAATTTGAAATTCTTACTAGGAGGAGTTCTTTCAATATTTAACGGAAGAAAAAATAGAACCCATATTATTAATAACTTCTTCCACCTTATCAACCCTAGGGGACTTTGCTCTATCCTCTCATTAATTATTGGTTCCTTTTCTCTTAGTACTTTATCTAGATCGAGTGATATGATTATGATCTTTTTATCTAGATTTTCAATATGCTCTATGGTAGGCATTTTATTTTCAATAGCTTCTAATCTTTGGATAACATGCTCCAAAGTCAATGTTGTTTCATTAATAATATTAGGTGGTGATCCCACTAAATTCCCATAGCATTGAGAGTACCCATAGGGCGACTATTCAAGAAATTCCCTTCGGTAATAGTGTCTAGCACAAATATATACCAAGTAGTTACACCCACATAAAAATTGCAAAGAAGAACGGTAGCAAATTCCTTACGAGTTGATCTATTTTGAGCATCGCAAATTCAATACGAAGAATCCTTTAACTTTTCTCCTACCGTTTGTTTAAAATTGAGAACCTCATTTTTAGGGGTACATGTAACAAGTGAAGAACTAGCCATAACAGTAAAGCAAGCAAACAAGCAAACAAGCAATCACACGGAGAAAAAGCAAACGAAGACATTTTTGTATTTTTGTGAAAACGTTTTAGAAGTGGGGAGATGAAAACGTGAGGAAAATGGGAAACGAAAGTAAATGCAAGTATTTGATAGTTTATGAGAAGGTACTTGATAGATTTTAGTGATGTCTCCTCGGCAACGGCGCTAGAAATTCTTCCTGCTACTTGTGAGCTGCGTTGGGATTTCCTCGAAATTGAGAGGATTATTCAGTACAGTAGAGATGGGTATTTCCCACAGTGAAGAACCAAGATTATTATTCCAGTAGGAGAACCACGTGAAACCTCGTCAACAACAACTACACACAAAAGAGCAAATACTTGCACCCAACGCGATCAAGGGGGTTGTCAATCCCCTTAGCGATTACTTGCAAGGATTAAATCTGATAATGGTAGATTGATAATATAAAAGAAAAAATAATAGAATGGAAAATATATTGTAGCAAGTATTTTTGGATTTTATATATGATAAAGGTAGACCATGGGTCATAGTTTTCACGAGAGGATTCTCTCTTGAACAAAAAGCATACAGTGAGTAAGCAAATTACTATTGGGAAATTGATAGAAAAGCGATAGTTATGACGATATTCAAGGCAATGATCATATATAGGCATCACGTCTGAGACAAGTAGACCCACTCTTGCCTGCATCTACTACTATTACTCCTCTCATCGACGGCTATCTAGCATGCATCTAGAGTATTAAGTTCATAAGAAACTATAGCGACCACGATTCCAATGAATCGAAGTCTCCATGCTCAGTGTCATCCCTGGATCGGTATGCTGACACACACAATACTCGAGGATTTATAACTGAGTTTCAATCACACTTATTACATTGAAAAGTCCTCGAAGAGGCAATATCCTTTACACGAATATGGCTGAAGGCCATCTAAAATAATAAACTGCGGAAGCTATGAAGAGTAGTTGAGTCCATCCAACTCCACGGCAATCATTGAGTGAATGGCAACGACCTGTCGCACCTTAATCTTCGTCTGAAAATTCTGCAACATGATACGTTGCAGCCATGTAGGTCAGCACATTGAATATGCTGGCAAGAACACATTGTAGTAATAATGATGAGCAATGTCTACAACTATGTGCATATTTGGCTGGTGGAGGCTGTAAGGTCAATTTTGCATAAAGCTAATTTTTCCCTACAACAAAGGAATGAATTTTATTTAATACTTAGTTTAATTAAGCAAAAAATATTGAGAGTGGTACCCCGATCTCAATCCCAAACATCCAAAGTCATTATTAACGCAATGAGTTAATTAAAGTGATGAGATCAGTCCATAATTCAAATAGCAGGATACCCAAGATGTCCATATCCGGGGACAAGGATACTCATGAATAGAGTGTACACTCTGCAGAGGTTTGTGCACTTGTCCCCACAAGACTCGCTCACATCCATGATCAGAGGATCGAGACATAGTCTTTCAGAAGCATTAACTCTTTACTCCGGGTAGACCGGTACACCTACACTTCTCTACAACTGCTAGTCTACCACTGAAAGAGCTCACACAACATACTCAACTATGCCAGAGCCCAAAATGGCTTGTGGCTGCACATGAAAGTTTCGAGGCATGAATGATATATGATCCCTTTGAGCCTGAGTGGCATTCCATAGGATAATCACATGGTACCCCCGGGATCTCCTTGGACAACACTAGTATATCCCCAGGTGCCCTGGCAAACCACTGGTGCATCCCCAGGGTGCCACAACCAATCCACCCAGATTTGTATTAAATTTCCACCTTAAACTTTCCCTTAGTTATTATTACACTCACAGCTTTCATGAAAATCTCTCATACCAATCCACGTCTACAAGCATGGCTAAGCAATAAGTAACAAAACGTATATTCCCGGGTTGATCTCAAGTCATTGGGTTCCTACCTCATGAACTACACAACATCATCACATGTAACAAGTCCTACTCATGCAAGTGTTTGAGGATATAATGAATGCAAGTAAAACTGGGTATTGGAAAGTATGATCAAAGTATGAACTTGCCTTGCTGACGATCGTTGAAACCTAGAGACTCGTATTAGCAAGCTTCACACTCCGGAAATTCTATCGCAATCAAACAATAGCATACATAAGCAATCATGCAACACAATTTGAAAAAGAAACTCGAAAGATCTTGAAAACTAGCGAATAAGTCTTGCAATAGAAATCAATTTCTACTTGTACCAAAATTGAATGAATTTGGTCTTATCAGAAAGTTTGGATCATGTGATATCCTGGCTTATTAGGGATGATAGACTACTCATATCAATAAGGAATTCCTTCTTTTCCGGGAGCCCATTCAGATAGAACTCCAAAGTTAAGCGTGCTCAGCTTGGAGTAGTTTCAGGATGGATGACCGGCCGGGAAGCTGGTCCCGGGTGCGCACGAGTGAGGACAAAGTGCGCAGAAAAGATTAGTATTGATCTGTGTGGCCAGTCTAGATCCCACCATGAGTAACGACCACCGGCGGGTGTGTCTGGGGCGTTACAAGTTGGTATCAGAGCCGACCCTCGCGGTTACACGGATGTTTGCGGACAGGTGCTCGGTCATGTTATTCATGACGTTTGTGACCCGTCGTGGCACATGGCATGGCACATGTATCGGACTGGATGCACAAACGTTTGTGCCAAGAGGGAACACTCCTGTGGCCCGACGAGGACGTCAGTTCCTCTGAGTGGGGGTGTATGTGATATCCTGGTTTATTAGGGATGATAGACTACTCATATCAATAAGGAATTCCTTCTTTTCTGGGAGCCCATTCGGATAGAACTCCAAAGTTAAGCGTGCTCAGCTTGGAGTAGTTTCAGGATGGGTGACCAATCGGGAAGTTGGTCCCGGGTGCGCACGAGTGAGGACAAGGTGCACAGAAAAGATTAGTATATATATGTGGGGCCAGTCTAGATCCCACCAGGAGTAACGACCACCGGCGGGTGTGTCCGGGGCGTTATAGATCATGAGCTTCGATTTGCAAAAAGAATCGATGAAAATGGAGTTACGAAACTCAAGATATGATCAAACGGAGTTCAAATTCAAATCTGTTTGAAATCAAATTTTAAAACTTTCAAAAACATATTTTAGTTGATTAACTGGATAGAGGGGATTATAACGAAAACGTGGGCGTTGGTTTCATCTAATTCTGATAAACGAGTAAAAAGTTGTGACCGAAAGAATTTCAGGGGCTAAACTTCAAAAATAAAAACTACGAATAGGTCCCTGGCTATTTAAACATATCTAAATTAAAAATGTTCACTATTTTGTACTAACGAAAGAATCTATCCACTCCTAACCCTAAATGAACGAATGTTCGTTAATTAACAGAAAAAATAAAACCGAACTAAACGAAAACTAAACCAAAAAACCGATCTAGGTTTTACCTAGAAAACCGGCCGGCGGCGAGGTCTTGGAGTCGACGGCGGCTCTGGCGGGGCTTCGGCTGCGGCGAGGGGACGAGGCGAGGCGGCTCAAGGTGGCGGAGTGGATGGCGGGGTTGGAGCGGGCGGGGGGG
>LR738716.1:51817605-51968439 GCA_902687465.1 Secale cereale
GGGCAGAGTGAGGCGGGCGGCGACGGCTAGATGCGGCGGCAGCGAACTCCGGCGAGACGGCGGCGGCGCTGCGGGGCTCGGACAGCTCGGCTTTGTGGATAAACGGGAGGGGGTGGGGCGGCTTATATAGGTTGGGGGCGGCGTGGCTTGGGCGAGGGGGAACCAAGGCGGTGGAGGAGTCCGGGCGGGCGACGACGGCCGGCGGGGTGCGGGAGGCGGACACCGACCTGGGGTCGGAGACGACGCGGGGTGGGCCGGTGGGCAGGTGGGCCGTTGCCCAGGTGGGCGCGCGCGTGAGATGCGACGGCCTGGCTGGCTGGCTGGGCCGGCGCTGGCCTGGCGCGGCCGGGCGACTTCTTTTTTTTAAACAATTTCAGAGATGAAAAATAAGCCAAAACCAATAAAAATAAAAAATACTAAAAATATTAGAAAATTCACAATAATATATGGTCTTATATATGACCTAGTGAACAATTTTTGACATAACTAAAAAGCCTAAAAAATAAAATAACTTTTTAATGCAATTTTTAAAATACTAAACTATAATTAAAAATCCAATAAAAATATTTTTATTCAAAAATCAAATTCCAATATTTTTATTCTGTTTTTGAAGAAGTCATATTATCTTCTCTCATTTATTGTAAATATTGAAAAATTAAATTTGGCAAAAATATTATTGATCCAACCCCACTTGAAAATAATAAAAATTGTGGGTTTATCCTCGGAAAACTTCCAACTCTCTCACTTGGGTCCTTGAGTTGCTTAAAGTTTTGGATCAATTTTCAAATAACTCAAATTCAAAGATGCTCAAATAATGAATGCATATGAATGATCTATTATAACATCCAAGTTTGAAAATTGGGATGTTACAAACCTACCCCCCTTAAGATGGATCTCGCCCTCGAGATTCAGGTTGGCTAGAAAATAGGCGTGGGTGGTCCTGGCGTAGATCATCCTCTCGTTCCCAGGTGGCTTCGTCCTCTGTATGGTGACTCAACTGTACTTTGCAGAACTTGATGACTTTGCTGTGGGTAACTCTGTCGGCAAATTGGAGAATCTTAATAGGCTTCTCCTCGCAAATCAAGTTACTCTCTAACTGAATTGCTTCCAGGGGTACTGTATCCCGTAGCGGAATATCTGCCATCTCTGCTTGGCATTTCTTCAACTGGGAAACGTGAAACACATCGTGAACTCCGGACAATGTTTCGGGTAACTCTAGCTGATAAGCTACCTCTCCTCTGCGCTCCAAAACTCAAGCCTTGTACCCAAAGTTTCGTGCAACTGCTTCCAAAACTTTGAAGTAAATTGTGTTCCTCTATCTGATACAATTGTCCTCGGAACTCCATGCAGACATACGATCCAGGTCATGAATATCTTGGCCAACTTAGCACTCGTGTAAGTGGTCTTCACAGGGATAAAGTGAGCTACCTTAGTCAAGCGATCAACAATCACCCAAATGGAATCGTACCCTGAACGTGTCCTGGGTAGTCCTGTGATGAAATCCATTCCAAGTTATCCCACTTCCATTCAGGTATTGGTAATGGCTGCAATAATCTTGCTAGTTTCTGATGTTCTGCTTTAACTCTCTGATAGAGGTCACATACTGCTATGTACTCGGCAATGTCTTTCTTCATTCTGGTCCACCAGAAATTCTGCTTCAAATCCAGGTACATCTTAGTGTTGCTTGGGTGAATCGAATACGGAGAATCAACTTCCTGATCTCGGGGTCATTGGGCACATAAATACGCTTTTCAAACCAAAGCGTTTCATATTCATCCTCACGAAATCCTTCCACTTTTCCTTTGTTCATTCTCTCCTTTATTTCTGCAATTTCTTTGTCTGTCTTGTGGGATTCTCGAATCTTTCCCAACAAAGTGGACTAAATTTCCAATGTGGCAACATAACCTCTAGGGACTATCTCCAATTGTAAATCCCTAAGATCATCGACTAGATCCTGGGGTAAACCTCCGGTTATGATTGTATTAGCATAACCCTTGTGACTTAAGGCATCTGCCACGACATTGGATTTACCTGCATGGTAATGCAATATCATATCGTAATCCTTTATGAGCTCCAGCCATCTCATTTTCCTGATATTTAATTCCTTCTGTGTGAAGATATACTTCAAACTCTTATGATCCGTGTATACATCACAACGGTTTCCAATAAGAAAATGCCTCCAGGTCTTGAGTGCATGCACTACGGCTGCTAACTCCAAATCGTGCGTTGCATAATTCATCTCATGTGGTCGAAGATAACGTGAGGCGTATGACACAACTCTTCCATCTTGCATGAGAACGCCTCCAAGTCATTGACGAGAAGCGTCACAATACACTTGAAAGTCCTTGTGCATATCTAGGAGAATCAGCACTGGGGCTGTAACCAAACATTTCTTCAACTCCTGAAAACTGGCCTCACACTCTTCGGTCCACTTATACTTAGTCCCCTTCTTCAACAACTCTATCATGGGCTTCGCGATCTTGGAGAAATTCTCGATGAACCTCCGATAATATCTTGCGAGTCCAAGAAAACTGCGAATCTCGCCAACTGAGGTGGGTGCCTTCCATTCTGTGACTACCTCAACCTTGGCAGGGTCTACGGCTATACTATCTCCTGATATAACATGTCCAAGGAATCCAACTTCCTTCAACCAAAACACGCATTTGCTGAACTTGGCATATAAGTGATGCTCTCGGAGCTTCTCGAGAACTAACCGCAAATGTTCCTTGTGCTCCTCTTCATTCTTGGAGTATATCAATATGTAATAGATGACTACTACCACAAACTTATCCAAGAATTCCATGAATACCTTGTACATCACACCCATAAAATAGGCCGGGGCGTTATCAAACCAAATGACATAACTGTATACTCATAAATCCCGTACCTCATGGTAAAAGTTGTCTTAGGTATATCTTGTTCTTGGATCTTCAGCTGATGATATCCTGATCTCAAATCAATCTTAGATAATACCTTGTCCCCTTGCAACTGGTCAAATAGATCATTGATCATCGGTAGTGGATACTTATTCTTGATTGTCACCTCGTTCAGTGCATGATAATCAACAACCATTCTTAAGGATCCATCCTTCTTCTCGACTAAGAGCACCGGGGCTCCCCACAGCGAAGAATTTGGTCATATCTAACCCTTATCCATTAACTCCTTGATTTGCTTCTTGATCTCCTCCAGATCATTAGCGGGCATCCAGTAGGGTCTCTTAGATATTGGTCTTGTGCCTGGTAATAGCTCAATTAAGAACTCGATGTCTCTATCCGGTGGCATGCCTGGTAATTCTTTCGGGAACACATCGGGGTAATCCTTCACAATAGGTACTTCCTCCTGAACAAATCCTGAGAGTGCATTCACCTGTTTGCTTCTTGGTGTGTGTCTCGACACATACTTGATTCTCTTTCCTTCCGGGGTGGTGAGAAGAATTGATCTACTGGTGCAATTAGTATTTCCTCCACACTTGGATAGCCAATCCATACCTATGATCACGTGCAAACCTTGTGATTCCAAGACAATAAGCTCTGAGGGAAATACATGTCTCCCAATGGTCAATGGAACTTGATAGCATCCTCGGCTAGCCATGTACTCTGCTCCAAGGGAACTCACTAACATAGGTGTCTTAAGAGCTACGGTTGGCAATTTATATTTTTCCACAAAATCCCTTGATATGTATGAATGCGATGCACCAGTGTCAAAAAGAACAAGGGCAGTAAATGCATTAATCAAAAGCTTACCGACAACTGCATCGGGCTGGTCGTCAATCTCCTCCACATTGACGTGATTCACTTGTCCTCTGGTGAACAGGTTGGGCTTCTTTCCCGAACTTCCATTTCCATTCCCATTCTTTGACTCAGAATAGTCATTAGTGTAATGTCCTGTCTTCCCACACTTGAAACAAGTAACGTGGTTCAAATATCTCTTGCTGGGTGTTGATGGAGTGGAACAGTCTTGACTGTTACTTGCTCCATTCCCATTGCCACTCCAGGGACCACTGTGGTTGTGTGTGTTCCCTCCATTGTTAGAATGACCTTCATGGTTATGAGTGGGATGGTTATGCCCTCCCGAGTATGGAGTATAGCGGGGTTTCTGCTGAGCTCCAGAGTTATACTTCCCAGCTCCATACTTCCTCTTGCGGTTCTCAATCTGCTGCTGCTTTCCTTCGATCATGATGGCATTGTCCACTAGCTCTTGGTAGGTATTGTAGGTTTCTAGCATCAACTGCACACTCATCTCATCGTTGAGTCCTTCTAGAAACTTCTCCTGCTTCGCAGTATCAGTGGCCACATCACCTGGCGCATAGTGAGCTGACTGCCTAAAGCCATCCATGTACTGCCCCAAAGTACGGTTTCCTTGGCGCAAGTTGCGAAACTCATGCTTCTTCAGGCTCATGCTCCAGTTAAGACATGTGCGGTGCGGAAAGCTTGCTGAAACTGATCCCGTGTAACTGTAGAAAGTGGATAAGAGGCGGTGTAATTCTCCCACCATGCGGCTGCTGGTCCCTCAAGCTGATGTGCGGCAAAGCACACTCTCTCTACATTTATGCATCCTGCTGTTGCTAGCTCTCTATCCATCTTGTGGAGCCAGTCATATGCAACAATCGGCTCGGTGCTACTGGAGAACACCGGTGGATTCAACCTTAGGAAATGGGTCAGGTTGTCATGGGGAGGCGGAGTTGTTGTTGTTGTTGTTGTTGTTTGTTTGTTGTTGTTGTTTGTTTGTTGTTGTTGTTGTTGTTGTTGTCGTTGTTGTTGTCGTTGTCGTTGTCGTTGTCGTTGTCGTTGTCGTTGTCGTTGTCGTTGTCGTTGTCGTTGTCGTTGTTGTTGTTGTTGTTGTTGTTGTTGTTGTTGTTGTTCTGGACAAGTAGTTGCATCAAGGTGTTTTGCTACTGGATCAACTCGGTGAGCTTAGGGGGAAACTGGAATCCGGGTTCCCTCTCGGAGGCATCTGGTGGGTTAGAGGGATGAGGATTAGAATAGAAATGAGGTCTAGTGAGAAATCCACTACCCATATGCACATGAGACAAACAATTTCATATCATATCACTCAATTTCAATCAATAGCACACAAGAGATCCTATTACAAAGCTAGCGAGCGATTCTAACTACTTGGAAGAATACTAATGATTGCAGGGTCGTCATCTAATAACTTTCATCGGAAGACTCCATGATGTCTGCTCCAGCTTCATCTTCATAATCACTTTCATCACTGTCGGTGTCGTCTATCAGGATGTAGTTTTTCGGATGAATGCCCATCTATGGTTCTGGTTTCACCACAGATGTTCCGATCTTCTTCTTCAGCTCCTCATTCTGCTCTAGTAGTACTTCTATTTCCTCTTCATATCCATCATGTGTGGTCGTGAGTTCCTCTTCTAGCTCGTTGTTCCGGGTCATCGCCATCATGGTCTTTTGCATGAGCGTGCACATCTAGTTCTGATAGCGGCGAATGTGTTGATCTATCACTTGTATGAATGCTGCTATGTACTTGGCGTTCCTGGTGCAAATCATCTCCCATTCCGCATCTCGGCGTCTACAAATCTGGTAGATGGTGTCTTCAAGTTCCTTGTTCTAGACTTCGTAGATGCGCGCGAAGGTGATGTGTGCTGCCATGCTCTTTCCCAAGTCCCGTGTGGGTGCAAAGAATACAAGCTCGAGAGGTTCCGTGACTGGTGCAATAGTCCTCCCAGGAACACTCACGGGTATCTCCCAACGTTCCTCTTCTGGTAGTGTAGCAGCGAATGTCCCAGTGATGCTTGGTATTCCGATGTGCAGGTACCGAGTGACTTCCTTTAAGTGCTTTCCAAAAGCGGTGCCATCATCTGGCAGGGTGAACTTGTTCCCGGGGCTTGACATCTATAGAATAGAAATAGAGAAGGATTAGAATGAGTATAGAAGAATCATCCTGTGGCTTATCCTAATGGTCGCGTCCTATAGTCAGCACGTGCTCTGATACCATCTTGTAGCGACCACGATTCCAATGAATTGAAGTCTCTGTGCTCAGTGTCATCCCTGGATCGGTATGCTGACACACACAGTACTCGAGGATTTATAACAGAGTTTCAATCACACTTATTACATCGAAAAGTCCTCGAAGAGGTAATATCCTTTACACGAATATGGCTGAAGTCCATCTAAAATAATAAACCGCGGAAGCTATGAAGAGTAGTTGAGTCCATCCAACTCCACGAAAATCATTGAGTGCATGACAACGACCTATCGCACCTTAATCTTAGTCTGAAAACTATGCAACATGATACGTTGCAGCCATGTAGGTCAGCACATTGAATATGCTGGCAAGAACACACTGTAGTAATAATGATGAGCAATGTCTACAACTATATGCATATTTGGTTGGTGGAGGCTGTAAGGTTAATTTTGCATAAAGCTAATTTTTTTCCTACACCAAAGTAATGAATTTTATCTACTACTTAGTTTAATTAAGGCAAAATATTGAGAGTGGTACCCCCATCTCAATCCCAAACCTCCAAAGTCATTGTTAACCCAACAAGTTAATTAGAGTGATGAGATCAGTCCATAATACAAATACCAGGATACTCAAGATGTCCATAATCGGGGACACGGCTACTCATGAATATATTGTACACTCTGCAGAGGTTTGTGCACTTTTCCCCACAAGACTCGACCGCATCCATGATCAGAGGATCGAGACACAGTCTTTCAGAAGCATTAACTCTTTACTCCGGGTAGACTGGTACACCTACACTTCTCTGCATCTGCTAGTCTACCACTGAAAGAGCTCACACAACATACTCAACTATGCCAGAGCCCATAATGGCTTGTGGCTGCACACGGAAGTTTTGAGGCATGAATGATATATGATCCCTTTGAGCCTGGGTGGAATTCCATAGGATAATCACACGGTACCCCCGGGATTTCCTTGGACAACACTGGTATATCCCCAGGTGCCCTGGCAAACCACTGGCCCATCCCCAGGGTGCCACAACAACTCCACCCAGATGTGTATTAAATTTCCACCTTAAACTTTCCCGTAGTTATTATTACACTCACAACTTTCATGAAAATCTCTCATACCAATCCACGTCTACAAGCATGGCTAAGCAATAAATAACAAAACGTATATTCCCGGGTTGGTCTCAAGTCATTGGGTTCCTACCTCATGAACTACACAACATCATCACATGTAACCAGTCCTACTCATGCAAGTGTTTGAGGATATAACGAATGCAAGTAAAACTGGGTATTGGAAAGTATGATCAAAGTATGAACTTGCCTTGCTGACGATCGTTGAAACCTAGAGACTTTTAGTAGCAAGCTTCGCACTCCGGAAATTCTATCCCAATCAAACAATAGCATACATAAGCAATCATGCAACAGAATTTGAAAAAGAAACTCGAAAGATCTTGAAAACAAGTGAATAAGTCTTGAAACAGAAATCAATTTCTAACAGTACCAAAATTTAATGAATTTGGTCTTATCATAAAGTTTGGATCATGAGCTTGGATTTGCAAATAGAATCGATGAAAACAGAGTTACGAAACTCAAGATATGATCAAACGAAGTTCAAATTCAAATCTGTTTGAAATCAAAATTTAAAACTTTCAAAAACATGTTTGAGATGATTAACTGGAGTGAGGGGATTATAACGAAAACATGGGCATTGGTTTCACCTAATTCCGATAAACGAGTAAAAAGTTGTGACGAAAGAAGTTCGAGGGCTAAACTACAAAAATAAAAACTATAAATAGGTCCCTGGCTATTTAAAACGGATCTAAATTAAAAACATTCACTGTTTTGACTAACTAACGAATCTGTCCACTCCTAACCCTACACGAATGAACGTTCGTTAATTAACAGAAAAAATAAAACTGATCTAAACGAACTAACCGAAAACTAAACAAAAAAACCGATCTAGGTTTTACCTAGAAAACCGGCCGGCGGCGAGGTCTTGGAGGTGGCGGCGGCTTAAGCTCGATGGCGGCTCCGGCAGGGCTTCGGCTGCGGCGAGGGGATGAGGCGAGGCTCGAGGTGGCGGAGTGGATGGCGGGGTCGGAGCGGGCGTGGGGCGGCGGAGTGAAGCAAGCGGCGGCGGCTAGATACGGCGGCGGCGGCGAACTCCGGCGAGGCGGCGGGCGGCGGCGGCGGCTCGATACAGCGACGGCGGTGAACTCCGGTGAGGCGGCGGCGGTGCTGCGGGGCTCGGCTTTGTGGAGAAACGGGCCGGGGAGGCGGCTTATATAGGTTGGGGGTGGCGTGGCTTGGGCGAGGGGGAACCGAGGCGGTGGAGGAGTTCGGGCGGGCGACAGCGGCCGGCGGCGTGCGGGAGGCGGACACCGACCCGGGGTCAGAGACGATGCGGGGTGGGCCGGTGGGCAGGTGGGCCGTGGGCCAGGTGGGCACGCGCATGGGAGGCGGCGGCCTGGCTGGCTGGCTGGGCCAGCTCGGCTGCTGGGTCGGCGCTGGCCTGGCGCGGCCGGGCGACTTCTTTTTTTTAAACAATTTCAGAGACAAAAAAATAAACCAAAACAAATAAAAATACTAAAATACTAAAAATATCAGAAAATCCACAATAATATATGGTCTTATATATGACCTAGTGAACATTTTTCTGACATAACTAAAAATGCCTAAAAATTGAAATAACTTTTTAATGTAATTTTTAAAATACTAAACTGCAATTAAAAATCCAATAAAAATATGTTTACTGAAAAATCAAATTTCAATATGTTTATTCTGTTTTTTAAGAAGTCACATTATCTTCTCTCATTTATTGTAAATATTGAAAAATGAAATTTGGCAAAAATATTATTGATCCAACCCCACTTGAAAATAATAAAAATTGTGTGTTTCTCCTCGGAAAACTTCCAACTCTCTCACTTGGGTCCTTGAGTTGCTTAAAGTTTTGGATCAATTTTCAAATAACTCAAATTCAAAGATGCTCAAATAATGAATGCATATGAATGATCTATGATAACATTCAAATTTGAAAATTGGGACGTTACAGAAACGGAGTAACACCTTAAGGTAGATGACATGATGTAGACAAAGTAAACTCAATCAATATGAATAAACCCCGTCATTTCCGCCTTAATGGCAACAATACAAATACGAGTCTTGTCCATTTCTATCACTGGGATATATATCACCGCAAGATTGAACCCTTTATAAAGCACCTCTCTCATTGCAAGATAAATCAATCAAGTTGGCCAAACCAAACGCTAGATTGGAGAGAAACACAAAGCTATAGTAACCATAATATCAAAATTCTAAAAAGACTCAAATAATATTTATGAATAATCTGATCATGAACCAATGAGGACATTGTATTGAAGATCAAAGAGAGAGAATAAGTCATCTAGCTACTAGCTATGGACCCATAGGTCTATGGTCAACTACTCACACATCATCGGAAGGGCAACAAGGTTGACGTAGAAGCCCTCCGTGATCGATTCCCCCTCCTGCAGAGTACCAAGAAAGGCCTCTGGATGGGATCACGGAAGAACAGAAACTTGCGGCAGCAAAAAAAGTATTTTGGGTAGCTCCCTATTGGTTTCCCAACTTTAGAGAATTTATAGAGTCGGAACTAGGTCAGACGGAGCCCCGAAGGACCTACAAGGTACTAGGGCGCGCTCTCCTGAGGCAATAAAAAATTCCAACGTATCAAATATACGCTCTCATGAGGTGATCAAAGCTTTTTGTTTTATACAAACTTTTGGAGAAGCTTGCATTACATGAAAGTGAATGGGAGCTGACGCAACTTGAAACTTGCAACGGCTGGAATTGTGTTTCGTCTACTCTCCTAGGGTTTCTGGAATTTCTAAGGATTTATAGAGCGAAAAGGCAGTGAGGAGACCCTCATTGGCCCCACAACCCATCCCTTAGCGCGCCTTGGTGTCTTGTGGGCCCCACAGGCCTCCCCGAGGTGCTTCTTTGGCTCCCAAGTTGTCTTCTGGTCCAAAAAAATTCGTTGCATTTGGACTCTGTTTGATAGGGATATTCTACGAAGTAAAAAAACAAGCAAAAAACAACAACTAGCTCTTGGCACTATGTCAATAGGTTAGTCCCAAAAAATGATAGAAATTTGCTATAAAATTATTGTAAAACATCCAAGAATGATAATATAACAACATGGAACAATAAAAAAATTATAGATATGTGGGAGACTTATCAGCATTCCCAAGCTTAATTCCTACTCATCCTTGAGTAGGTGAATGATAAAAACAATTTCTTTGATGTGGAATGCTACCTAACATGTTCATCATATTTTATTTTATTTTGTAGCATGGACAATTGGACTTTTAGATGATTCAAAGCAATAGTCTAGTTTTTATATGAAACTTTCAACACTCTAGCATATCAACTAGCAACCATGTCTTTCAAAATATCAACGCTAAAGGAAGTTATCCCTAGCCCATTATGTTCAATCATTATTCCATTCATGTAACTCATCCAAATATTAGCTACATCCAATGCTCAAGTGTGATAATAGTGTTCCATAGTTGGTGATTTAGAAGAGTGTATGAGACTCAAATAAAATAGAAATTTCATAAAGTAAATAGATAGGCCCTTCACAGAGGGAAGTAGGGATTTGTAGAGGTGCCATAGCTCAAAGCTTAAATTAAGAGATAAAATTATTTTGGGTGGCATGCTTTCTCGTCAACGAGAATGACTAAGAGTTCCCAATATCTTCCATGCCAAGTAAATCATAGGCGGTTCCTGAACATAAAATAAAGTTTATTTCCTTTCCACCATTCTTTCACAATCCATGGCTAGCTGAATTGACGGGTGCCTTCCATACCAACACATACCAATGATTTTTTTTGCATTTCGAGACTGGGCATCTATCACCGCCACACTCTTGTGCAATGACAAGTGAATAAACACTCATCTTGAGAATAACCTACTCAACATGGAAATTATCGGCCACCCCTCACCGCTTCATGAGCGGTACGTGCACACAAAAGATAAGTTTATTTTGAAAATTAGAGTTGGCACATACAAATTTGCTTAGGACGGCTTGTAAATACCGCATATAGGTAGGTATGGTGGACTCATTTGGCACAACTTGGGTTTTAGGATTTGGATGCACAATTAGTATATCTACTTAGTACATGTGAAGGCTAGCAAATAGATTGAGAAGCGACTAACCAAGGAACGAAAACCATCATAAGAACAGTAAGCATAACCAACACCGAATAATGCAACATAAGTAGGATGTAATTTCATTACATCACTATTGAATTCCGTGCTTGCATAGGGAATCACAAACCTTAACACCAATATTCTTACTAGAGCATAATTACTCACTAACATGACTCATATATTACTATCATAATATCTCAAAACTATGACAAGGAATCAAGTTTATTTTTTCCAATGATCTTCATGAAAGTTTTTATTATATCCTTCTTGAATATCTAATTTCATATGTTGCAATTGCTTTTGTCAAGCTCAAACAAATTTAAGTGAAGAACATGAGCATAAAAAATTTCATCTCTCAAAATAATATAAGTAAAGCAAGACAGAATTTCTTAAAAGATTTACTAACTCTAAAATAAATCTAAGTTAAGCATGAGAGTATTTCTTCAAAAATACTAAAGCACGCCGTGCTCAAAAAGATATAAGTGAAGCACTATAGCAATTCCATGGCTCAAAAAATTTAAGTGAAGCATAAAGAGCAATTCTAACAAATCATAGCATAATTTTGGCTCTATCAAATACGTCTGTCCAGCAAGGATACTTGTGACAAAATAAAAAGCAAAACAGACAAAGACTCAAATAATACAAGACACTCCAAGCAAAACTCATGATATGTGATGAATAAAAATATAGCTCCAAGAAAAATACCGAGGGTCGTTAGAAGAAAGAGGGGATATCACAAGTTTGAATTAAATTTAAACTTGAGGCAATTTTGATTTCAACCAAAACAACTCCAAAAAGGATGAAACTTGACAGAGAGGTATAAGGCATGGTCTAGAATTTGTAGGAAAAGAATGAACATTATTGGAGGCAGCAAAGAACTCACTTGCATGAAGAAGTAAAATAATAAGATGAAGAAGAAGAAAGATGGGTGTTGCATGGGACATATGCATCGGGCAAGCAACAAAATAAACATAGTGCAAGCACACGAAAATGGACCTCACAATGCACATGATGAGCATGTTGAAATGGAAAATGACAAGGGCACAATGCAATATGATGGCAAGAGGCACAAAGCAAACACATGGCATAACAAGTGAAATGAGCATGGTGCAAGAAGCAAGGATATGAAAAGACACTCAACATGATCATGGAATAAGCATATAGGAATGAAATATGCAAAACAATTATGATGATGCAACAAACACAATAAACACACGGCGACATATAAATAAATGGAAGGCAACTGGAGCATTGGTCTCGGGGTGTCACACCGGACTTAGGCTGCGACGCTCTAGAGTAGGGGATGGGGATGGGGATCTGTGGGAAAGGGGGCGTTTGGCAGGCGTCATCAAAGAAACTCAGGGCAGCCTGGGTACGGAGATCAGTGGGTAAGCTGCAAGGGCAAACCGGCAGATGTTGGCAATGGAGGCCTTGCTGCGGCGGCGGAGGGGCATTGCTAGGGTTTCAAGCGAGGGAGGGTGTGTGTGTGTGTGTGTGTGTGTGCGCGCGCGCGCATGCCTGAGGAGGTTTTGGTGTGTGTGTGTGTGTAGGGGGCGGGGGTCTGTTTGAGGAAATGACGCGGGTATAAAAAATTTCACTACGCGGGAGTGAAATGCCGGGGCTATTGAAAATTTTGATGATGGTGCTTCGCACATGGTCAGGAGATAACAGCTGTATGTTATGAAATAGAAAAACCCTCGATGCGGGCACATATTTTCGAGGGATGCAGGCAGGATTGGGAACAAGAAACATCACACACGGTCAAAACACAATAACCATGTGTTATCAAACAGAAAAAAGCTGCAGGCGGGTAGATATTTTTGAGAGGGGAAGCCTCATGGAGCCCAATGCACACGGTTAGTTTGAGTGAACCGTGCCTGTTGCGTCATCCGACTTGTTTAATGTTCATAAATTTAGCAAAAAAATGACACGGGAGAGGGTCAGAACACGAACACACTTGCATGTGGACCAAATTTATGTATGAAAAGGGTGGTTTGATTTTCAAATACCAAATGCAAATTCGGTGTGGCACCTATCTCGCAAAGCGCACGGTATTGCTTGCCCCCACCCCCCTCGTGTCGACACGAAGGGAATCCTAAGCTATGAATGCATGCCCCCTCCCCCCCCCAACCGAGGTTCACCTTGCAAAGTGTGAAGTAGCTAGACATCCCCAAGCTTAATTCCTGCTCGTCCTCGAGTAGGTAAATGATAACAAGAATAATTTCTGTGGTGACATGCTATTAACCATATAGGACTTTTTCATAGTCATATGACAAAAGCTTACTGAGACAATGAATCTGTAGTAATTAAGTTGCCTCATGAGAAAATCACAAAGGACTGAAAGTTTTACAATATGATACTGAAATATCAAATAGATTTGCAATGAACATGATGTGCAAATATGATAAAGTGATATCTAGCTTGCCCCCTTTAGTGAAGCAAAACATAAATGCAGGGGCACCTCCAAGGTTTAAGTGATGACTAGATACAATGATTTCAAAATAAACGATATCACAATCATGCAAAAGACAATGCTACTTTGGGACAATGCACATTACACTCGGAATGACAATCATGCTCTCAGTAGTTGGTGCTTTTAAAAGAAGGTGGAGACTCAACATAAAAGTAAAATAATGGCCCTTCGCAGAGGGAAGCAGGGATTACTCATGTGCTAGAGCTTTTTATTTTGAAAACATATAAACAATTTTGTCAACGGTAGTAGTACTTCATATGTGTTATGCATAAGACATCCTATAAGTTGCAAGCCTCATGCATCGAATACCAATAGTGCTCGCACCTTGTCCTAATTAGCTCGGATTTCCATGGATTGTCATTGCATTACATATGTTTCAACCAAGTGTCACAAAGGGGTACCTCTATGTCACCTGTACAAAGGTCCAAGGAGATAGATCCCATTTGGTTTCTCGTTTTTGATAGATCTCAACTTGAGGACATCCATACCGGGACAACATAGAAAATAGATAATGGACTCCTCTTTAATGCTTAAGCATATTCTCATAAGAGATTGAGGATTAATGTCCAAGCTAAAACTTCCACCATGATACATGGCTTTGGTTGGCGGCCCAATGTTCTTCTCTAACAATATGCATACTCAAACCATTCAACTCATGGCAAATCACCCGTACTTTAGACAAGACGAGCATGCATAGCAACTCACATGATATTCAACAAAAGTGTAACAGTTGATGGCGTCCCCAGAAACATGGTTATCGCTCAGCAAGCAACTTATAAGAAAATAAGATACATAAGCAACATATTCTTTACCACAATAGTTTTTAAGCTACTTTCCCATGAGCTATATATTGCAACTGAAGGTTTTAAAGGTAGCACATGTGAATTTACTTGGAGTGGCGGTGAAATACCACATATAGGTAGGTATGATGGACTCATATGGCATAACTGGTTTAAAAGGATGTGGATGCACAAGCAGTCAGTCCGCTTAGTACAGGTGGAGGTTAGCAAAAGACTAGGAGCGACCAACTAAGAGAGCAATGACGGTCATAATCATGCAGAGCGACAAAGCAACATTGAATCAGGCATGGAAGTTATATCGCTACTCAGAAATAAAAGATCATCAAGGCTTGACAGACTTTCTTTACAGTCTTAAATATGCATGAGCATACGCCAAGTCAATCAAAATAAATTCTTGAAGGAAGATATTACTAAACCATACCACATCATTGGCAAACAAATCATGTTGGTACTCCAATAACACATTGGGAACCCTCCAGCTATTTGAGACTAACCATAAGGAAACCTGAACTACTAAGAGCCATTATGCACGTAGTATCTTTATCATAGACATATTAACCAATGCAACGGGAGCAAACTCTCTTAATAAGATAAGCATGATAATTAAAGAGAGTTCAAGCAACCAACTAAACACAAGCTCTTTAAAAAGATAAGCATGAATACTAAGAGCAGAGCATGATAGTAGCTATTAAAAGACAAAGAACACACACAGCAAGGATAGACATGAAAATTCTATGTTATGTTCTAGGTAGAAGTGGAGCGTGTTTCTCTCCCACATAAAGAACGCTGAGTTCCGACTCGTTATGAAAAACTAAAGAAAACTAAAAGCAAGACGCTCCAAGCATAGCACATAACACATGAAGTGATTAAAATATAGTGGAACGAAAGACGAACTGATAACGTTGATGGAGAAGGGGATGCACGGGGGCATCCCCAAGCTTAGACGCTTGAGTCTCCTTGAATATTTCTTGGGGGTGCACGGGGGCATCCCCAAGCTTGAGCGCTTGACACTCCTGAATCTCTTTTATCATCTTCCCTCGCACACTTGAAAACTCCCTTCATACATAACTCATCATAATCTGATTAGCGAGGTTAGTACCCATAATAAAATAATTATACCTTGCTGGAAATAAAGATATTCTTGAAGGTCTACTGTTTCTCAAGATTGCCAAAAGGTTTTTGCAAAGAAAAAGCAAGCTCTTGGTTTGCAAAATGAAGGAAAAGCAAAACAGGACAGAATCTGTGAAAAACAGAACAGCAGGTAGTAATTGATTTGTTCGGGGCACTTCTGCAACTCTAATAAAAAAACTCAGAACAGAAGCACGAAAGACAATTATATAGAGAACGCTGTCGAAAAAATTCAGACCAAAAAGATGATCTGGTGATTTTATACGAATTTTTCTATCCAAGGACAGAATATGTTTCCTGGACAGCACCTCACAACTTTTGAACTTTCTAGCAATCAGAGGCTATACTTGGCACAAATATGAAAAGCCAAGATACAATGATGATGCTACAGTAGTAACAAAATCAAGACACAACAAAAGCAAAATAAATTTATTCATTGGGCTGCCTCCCAAAAGCGCTTTCTTTTATGCCTTTAAGCTAGGCATAATGCAAAGAGGAATCAATAACCATCATAATAATCGGAGCTATAGATTGCTTCAAATGGTTCCTCAACAAGTTCACTCTTGTTCCTTCTAGGAAAGGGGTACACACCTTTTGCCTTCCCGCGTAAGCGGATTTGTCCCTTACCTATATCGATGAAGCCTTTAACTGCTCGGAGGAAGTCCCTTCCAAACACTATATTTCCTTGGTTTGGCTCCATGATGAAGAAATCAATCATTGCAATCCCTTTAAGGAATTTAACTGGTACATCTTTTATTCCTCCCTGGATTTCAGAAATATCTCCATTAGTGTGTTCATGATGAGATGATAATCTATCCATGTTAAATTTTAAAGAATCATGAACAATTTTTGGCATAGTAGAAACCATAGATCCAATATCACAATAAGCAAGGAAGTCTTGATTAGAGATACCAATCCTAACAAGAGGCTCCCAATCATTATCTATTTCCAAAATATCTCTCTTATTGGGTTTGGGTTTCTCTACTTTCATTAAGTCTAGAGCATCCATTCTCTTTTCAATAGTCACAAGTCTATCTATGATAGTATCAAAATTATGATCATAAACAAAGTAACTAGATAGACCATGTATAATTTCAAGAGCTCTAGCTTCATCACATTCTAGGAAATCTCCCTCGGCTATAATGTCAAGAGAGTGTTTATACCATTTAAAAAGACCATGGTAAAAATTTCTAAGCACAATTTTTATAGGTATCCAAGGCATAATTCTCCTATGTGCATCAGAAATTCTGTCCCATGCCTTCTTCATATTTTCCCCATCCCTTTGATGGAAATCTAGAACTTCTGATTCCCTCAAAGCACCAAATCCTGACATGTTTGGCTAAACAGAAAGGACTACTAACAGAAAGGTAAATAATTTTTTTGTAATTTTCGATAAAAAGGTACTAAAGCAAAACTGAAAAGTAAACTAACAAGACTAAAAGCAAAGGTAAAAGATAGCGTGCAACTCCCCTATCCTGAAGAGTTGAGTCCCCGGCAACGGCGCCAGAAATTGCTTTGCTAGGTGGCTTCTCACCCCTCGTTGGTTACCCCAAGTGGAAGGTTTGAGATGCAGTGTAGCAGAAGTTTTCCCTTGGTAATACCAAGGATCGATTTCCCAGAGACTCCCAGTTTCAACAAGAAGGTGTCAACAGCTAACGGCGCCGGATATTAGCAATCAACGTGGACCTGCACACAGATACAAATAACTTTGCTCCCAACGAGTACAGAGAGGTTGTCAATCCCTCCGGCCTTGTAGTTTACAAAGGATCAAACGCAAGTGATAATAGTGATAGGTATAATTGCAATAGTAAGTAAATAACGGAAAAGTAAATAGCGGATGTGATCAATGATGGTGATATGGACCGGAGTCTCATGATGTTCACTAGTGATGTCTCTCTCCCAAAAGACGATAAAACAGCTATGTGAGGTAAACGAATTACAGCTGGGCAATTGACTGGACCATGTGCGCAAACCAATGCTGACTACATTGCAAGAAAGGTTGAGGTTCAAAGCATGGGCGGTACGCCAAAGTAAGTAGACCGAAATCCATCAATATCTACTACTAATCATCCACCTTGAGATATCTATCCAGAACATCTCGCTGGTATTAAGTTGCGAGTCCCACCCATAGTGTAAACTCAAAGCAACAGACAACTGCATTAAAAGAACTTTGCGTAAAGTAAACAATCCTTGCACCCGCGGGCACAAGCACCGTTGTTTTCCCCCTTGTGGCAACAGCACATCCCCTAGACTCATGTTTCTGTCACTCAAACTAGTCATCGAGGGGCATGAACCCACAATCAAGCATAACGTTCCCTCTTGGAGTCACTACCTACTACTTGGCCAAAGCAATAAATAACAACGGAGAACATGCAAGAATTACTTACGAACATAAACATAAAAGAGGTGAATCAAATATATTACTCAAACACAATCTGAACATAATCTCATAATCCATCGGATCCCAGCAAACTCATCATAGCAACATCATAAGGATTACATATGTGCCTCGATCATGTAGGGCAGCTCACGAGGACTAATTAGTGAAGCACAAGAACGGGAGGAGAACATCACATAGCTACTGGTCATGGACTCATGGTCCAAGGGAGACTACTCACAACTCATCGAGAGGCGTCCATGGTGGTGGAGAAGCTCCCGGTGGTGATCCTCCCCTCCGGCAGGGTGCCGGGAAGAGTTCTCCTGGTGCTGCCGATCTTGGAAGCGGCGGCGGCGGGGGAACAGAGATGGGATCGCGAAAAGAGTTCCTGTTTCGAGGGTTTCGGGAGACGCTTTAAATATATGCCAAAGGGGGGCATCGGAGGAGCCTCAGGGGGCCCAGGCGCCCCCCCCCCCGGCGCGGCCCAGGGGGGGCGCCGCCAGGGCGCCTGGAGCCCTGGTGCCCCCCCCCCGGCTGTCCTTCGGGCGCACGGTAGGTTCTGGAACGCTGATTTTTTATATAATTTTTCTTGATTTTTCCTGACAGTTCTCGTAATGTGAAAACCTGAAATACAAAAACAGCCGAAAATAGAAACTGGCACTGGGGTGCACTGAGTTAATAGGTTAGTCCAAATATGATCAAAAGTGTATGGAAGTGTATAAATATCATAGCAATATCACCCCAAAGAGGCATGGAGCAAGCAGAAATTATAGATACGTTTTGGACGTATCAGCAAGCAGCTCCCCCCTCCCTCGTGTCGGCACGAAGGGAATCCTAAGCTATGAATGCATGCCTCCCCAACCGAGGTTCACCTAGCAAAGTGCGAAGTAGCTAGCAGCCCCCCTCGTGTCGGCACAAAGGGAATCCTATGAATGCATGCCCCCCAACTGAGGTTCAGCTAGCAAAGTGCGAAGTAGCTAGCATCCCTGACCCCCTCGTGTCGGCATGAAGGGAATCCTAAGCTATGAATGCATGCCCCCCAACCGAGGTTCACCTAGCAAATTGCGAAGTAGCAGCCCCCACCAACACACATTTTCAGTCGGTGGGCCAGAAAGGCATATCTAACCAAGATGGATCGTAAAACGGACCAAGAATAATCCACCTTGGTCGTACAACCTCTCTCTTGTTGTTGGTCAAAGTGATGGCAGTCCATTCCACCCCGGAGATGGGCTAGCTCGCCAATAATCACTCAAGTAGCTAGTCCCCGAAGACAACCACCGCATGCGTGTGGCCCAAACATATGTATGGAGAGGTGTGTGTTGTAGTACACAATGGACAACTTTGATGTCGCACCATGATTTCGAACTAGAAATCCCCACACTGATGAGTGAGGGTTAGGTTGACGATGCATATGTATGTTACACCACACTTCAAGCCAACGACGGGGATTCATGCATGCATGCGTGCATAGTATATGCGCTCAAACTTAATTAGGTCTGAATCTCACCATGACCTATACTACGATAACACAAAACAAATGAAGAATCCGCCATGGTAACCTATCTTGTTGTCGGTCAAGGTGATCATGCATGGATGTCCACAGCGGCCCATGAATATATAGGCTTATCGCCAATAACCACGCGAGGGAGTGAACCATTTGAAGGCAACCACTACATGCATATGTATGGAGGTGATGTGTGCATGCATGTTTGAATACCATTTCACAATAGTGATGTGGCGCGTGCGTCAAAAATCGTACACTCCCCACACAGAGCGAGATCGGTTCATAACGTGTCATTGTAATAGCCACTTCGACTCGATGGGAGGGATTCATGCGTACACATGCATGTGTGTGTGCTCAAACTCTATCATATGCATGTCATCCCAGAGCATGACCTATATATATATATATATATACCGTATTACAAGCAAAAAAGATAATCCCCTCCTAAGTCAAATTAATCTCTCTCGTTGTCAGGAAAAAAGTAGTGATGGACCAAGCAGGCCCACAGATGGAAAGCATCGATATCACTGATAACTGCTTAAGTGGGTGTGAGAGGACAACCACCATCGCTTTGCACGTGGGCCAAACATATGTTGAATACCCAAAATGCACAACTTTGATGTGCCACATGCCTCAAAAACCGTAACCCCCAAGTGAGACACATGTGTTTTTGCAATCCATTTAGGTGCACCGTCACGTGTGCATGTAGCTCAAATTTAGGTGCACCGTCACTTTGATGTGCCATATGCTCCTACCGTAATACGTACAACCCAAAAATAATCCTCATCGATGGTGAAATTAATTAACCTCTCCCGATGTAGCTAGGTCAAAGTGATGCATGCATGCATCGACGATGGCCTCGTGGGCCCACAGATGGAAGCGTCACACGTGAGTGTCCTAGCTAGGATAACCACCGTGTGCATGCATGTGGCCCAAAGAGGTGTCGTGTGATGTTTGAATAGCCAATTTCACAATTTTGATGTGGCACGTGCCTTGAAAACCAAAAAGTCCCGACACTAAGTGAGGTGTACTTGTTCACCGACACGTACATATAGTATATATGCTAGTCCATCCCACCTCTTTGACACGTGCTATATATCACCATAACACAAACAAAAAAGATTCTACCTTGCTGGTCAAATTAACCTCACTGCCGGCTGTTCGTCAAAATGATGGACAACGACCTCGCGGGCCCACAGAAAGCATCACACGCGAGTATCAAGTGTCGTGTAGGAAAACCATCGACTGCATGTGGCCAAAACATGTATGTATGAAAGGGTTGTGTAATGTTTTAAATAACGAATTCATGACTGTGGCACCGGCCTGCCTAACAAAACGGCCAATCCACACGGTAGCTCAGAACTTGTAGTGTACTGCGAGCCACCCGTCACCTCAGACGCACATACCCACACACACACACCGCGAATCCACCACAACTATGATGCATGTTAAATTAATTATCCCGCGGTGAACATATGTTACCAAAGGAGGGACATTTTAATTTCGTAAAAAACTGAGATCATTAAGACGTTTTAGTACATTATAATTGATTGATTTTCTACGGGTATAATGTGCAAAAATCAAATTTGAGCTACATGCACACGTGACAGTGCACCTAAATGGATTGCAAAAACACATGTGTCTCACTGGGTGCATGTTTACTCCCCGTGCAACAAATTTCGAACATTGAGAATCTTGATTTTTAAATTCTAGTACATCCAAAAATTATTTGAAGTTCATGAAACTTATTGTATTGTCATATGGACACCAATACAAAGTGGCATTGTACTTTTTTGTCAAATTTGAGACCAGTTTTGATGTATAATATTTATCTAATTACAAACGGGAGATTATGAATAATTGGGAACCAATATCCCAAACGGATTATTTCTTCGAACCGTGAGCATTAGGTCAACAATGGATACGTGCCATGCTTCGGTTAAGCAATAAAGCGGCAGCATTAATCATCCAAATAGAAAAATAATATGCGTGCCACCGCGCGACCCATGTGACATGCGAGCAGGCGTTATTTGATGGGATGCATGCGAGCAGTCCGCCGCGCAGGCAGACCGGGAGGCATTTGTGCAGGTGTGTGAATTGACGGAGGCGTGCTCGCTGTGTAGTGTCATCGGGAAGCATACGAGTAGCTGTGTGGAACTTTGGTAGGCTCGCTAGCAGTCTGGTGCGCAGGCTCACCGGGAGGCGAGCCATCGGTTTGACCGCCGCCCGCCTCTCTCCCACAACTCCCACTACTCCATATTAATGGTGCGCCCGAGCGTCCGCACCCCCCATCCTCGCCGCACACACAATCCTCTCTCTCTGCTTGCATCCTCGACGCCACCCTCAGTCCTCAAAGCCGTCAGTGTATGAGGATGACGCCGAAGTGCCCCATCGGAGGGAGTGGCGACGCCGGGGCTGCTAAAGCACCGGAGCACGACTTGGAGATGGAGACACATGTTGCCGTCACCGCTCGCAAGTTATCGCTGCACCCTGGCGTCGTCGACGGCATCGAGCTTCCACAACCGGAGGCGGAGTTCCACACCGACTCTGGTGACGACCCCGACGACGACTCCAACGACCACTCTGGCGACGACTCCGACGACGACGGACACCTGGTTAGTCATCTATACCCATTTATGTGTCAAATAGATACTAGGTTTCTCTGGTTACTCCTGCCTCCCCCTTTTTGGAATAGAAATCCTATGATTATGTTCTCCCAATCCATGAAATCCGAGTAAGTTTCATTAGATCTGTGTAGTGTATTGATTGTTTGACTGGTACAAGTGATAAGTGATTAGTTGTTTCATCTGTGCAAAATGATTTCTGCTTGTAATCTGACTATGATTAGTGTTTGTGCTAATATTTCCTAGCTAGGATTTGACAATTGATTTTGAATGACCTACATATGTTTGTGCCATTAGTTTCTTCAAGATTTGTCTGTACATGGACGACTGAGATTAAAAATTGAACCATAATATCTGGATATGTATAAATAAATAGCCATAAATTCCTAATCCTACTTCACGACACTTAAACATTGATTTGATGCTAAATTTGTTTTACTATTTGTATAGGTGTTGTCTGACGATGTGGACAGCTAGGATAAAGATGTCCAGAGGAGGTACAAGAGGCAAATCCTGAGGGAGCTTTATGCGAGAATGCATAACGGTCATATTAGGACCTGGGACGGCGAATATCGACGCCCATTTTGCTACCACAAGCTTCATGATGGCTATCAAAGTGTTTTGGCGCATGCAAGAGGACGGGTCGTTGGCTCCTTCAAGCAGAAGTATTCTCGCAGGGGGGAGCACGATAGGCTACCAAGGGTAAACAACTAGGTGTCGGATCCCACACATACCAAGCATTTCAATAACATACACACAATATGCTCGATATGTGCAAATACAACATGGCATCACAACAAAACTCTATGAATCAAAGTATTTATTCATTAGGCTCTGAGGAGCCAGATATTAGAAACATGCGTCTCATGACCCAGCATACAGAGCATACAAGCAACGGAAGCATAACATGTCTGAGTACAGACAACTACAAATGAAAAAGGCTGAGAAGCCTGACTATCTACAAGACCCTCCCAAGGGTACAAGATCGTAGCTGAGGTAACTGTAATGCCCCGGATGTAATACTTTCCCTTTTGAGCATATAATATATCTCCGGCTTCATCTATTCCTTTTCGGGTTCTTTGTCTTTCGGGTTTTCGTCGTTTTGTTGTGTGCGTGTGTGTCATTCATTCATATCATGTAGTCATGTGCATCGCATTGCATTTGTGTTGTCGGTTGCATCCGGTTCCACGCGTTCCTTCCCGTTGTCCGTTTCGCGTTCCGGAGCTCCCTCACGTGTCCGTGGCGTCTCGTAGGCCTACTTTGTTGTTTGGCCGTGTAACGTTACCGGTGTGGCGCGAGACTTGTCGTGTGTTGTTGTTTTGGTGTGTGTAACCCGCCTGTCAATTCTCGTCGCGTTTGGAGTCCGTCTGCTATCCCAACAGTTATTCGTGTGGGTCCAAAGTGCCTCAACTTTGTGGCCTAAAACACCCTTCAACAGCCCACTTACCTCCTCTTGGCCCATCCTAGCTCCCCTCGCGATCGGATCCGTCGGATCGCGATCGGAGGGCTCCAAAACCCCCCAAAACCCTAACCCTAGCAAATCTGCTATATTTAGACCCCCCATGTCTATTTTGGGCATCCCTAGCTTCTTCCCTAACCTCCGCCTATTTTTTTTCCCTGTCCAACCAGATCCAAACTGCCACTTGGTTCCTTCCTCGAACCAGCCGCCGCCGATCTTCCTCGAAGGGAGCAGCCATCCGCCCGATCGATCCGGGCGTTGACCCCGCATCGACCGCCCGCCAGCCGCTGGTTCACCGCTTCGCCTGGCCAAATCGACCGAGCGCCTCGACCGGGGCTTTTTCCCCACCGATCCAGTGTGGACCACATCATCGCCACCTCCCGGCCCAGGCGCGCCAGCCGCCTCCTTCGTTCGCCTGCGCCAGGCCCGAGCGCTGGACCACTTTGCCAGCAGGCCGCCGCCTCTCTCCGCCTGGGCTCTTCGCCTCCGTTCGCCGCGGCCTGTCGCGCCTCCCTCCAGCCGGCGCCCGAGCCGCCTCGCCTCCTGGGCCTCGCTCCTCCCGCTGGGCCGCCGTCTCCCTCCACCGAGCTAGCGCCAGGCCGGCCTCGCCTCCCGCGCTAGACCTCGGGCCGCCTCCGCCTCCCTCCAGGCCCCGCTGGGCCGCGGTTCCCCCACCGGCCCGACGCGCCGCGTCGCCAGGCCGCCTCCAGGCCGAGCGGGCCTCAGCCGCCGCGGGCCCAAACCGCGCCTCCAGTCGGGCCTCCTCCAGCCGCCGGGCCGGATCCACGCCCCGGGCCCGTTTGGGCTGCAGATCTGAGATCTAGGTTGTTTTTCAATTCCAAGTCCCTGTTGTTTTGTTCTGTGATGCTATTTTCAAACTGCTATAACTTTTTGTGTGGATGTCCGTTTTGCGCAAATAGCATGTCCAGACGTTCGTGGTGATTAGCACTACGTTTTATCTTTTTTTGTCATGCATGTTAGAGATCATCGAGGTGCTTGTTTTTCTGTTGCAATAGTGCATCGTGATAAAACTGCTGCTATGTGATGTTTTTATGCCATCTTTGCATAGTTATATCTTTTAGCTCGTTTATCCGAATGATGCAAATGACATGTCCACGTGTTCGTCTTGCCATGCTCTACATGTTGTTTGTGTTAGGTTGCATGATAGATTTATTCTTGCTATGTTTATCTCCGTTGCAAAGTGCCATGTGGCTGTGATGTTGTTTCACTTGTTATGAAATGCCATCTTGTTGAGCTCATTGCTATCGTTGTGTTTATCTCCATGAAGCATGCTTGTGTGTTTCGGAATCACCATCATGTGTACTTTGATGAGGTGCTTACCACTTGCCATGTTTAGATTCGAGGTGACTTAAACTTGCTCTTTTAGATGCCATGATGAAACTGCTGTTCTAACACTTAGTGGATTTTCACTAAGTCTGAAATATGTAACGTTCTGATGCCATGTTTGCTTGCTGCTCTAGGACAAACCATGATAGTTTTTGGGTGGATCTTGATTGTTCCTTGTAGTAGATATTGTTGGCTTTCCATTCATGTTCTCACATGTTTATTTAAGTGGCTGTAGCATGTTTAACTTTTGCTCCAAAGTTTCAATAAAATTCTACTGTCAGAATTTTATTGTCAAGTTCAATAAGTCCAAGCTTATTGCTATTGATCCGTGGCTCCGTTGGGGGTGCACCTTTGGACTTATTTGCTGTAGGATATGTCTAGTTTATGTTCATGCTCTTTGCCATGGTGTTTGAGTGCTGTAGCTTATTTTTCTAGTGCTCCGAATTTGCTATGTTGCTGTAATTTTCAGCTTTCGCCTATTTCTTGTTTCGGGCATAACTTTTAGCCCGTAGTTCCGATTTCAGCGAATCTTATATGAAACTTGATTGATTTTCCGTGTAGATTCATAATCTCTTATTGTTATCATGTTTTGAAGTGATTTGCTTGAGTGCTATTTTCCGTGCTCCGTGTGCTTCCTTAGTGCATCCATCATGCATCCATTATTTTGAGTGCGCATTGCATCATGTTGATTCGTGCCTTGTGTGGTTGTATTGTTTAGAGCCGGAAGCTGAGACCGAGTACGAGTACGAGCACGAGGTTACCAACGAGGTTGAGCACGAGGACCCTTCTTACGATCCGAACGACTACTCTTCAGGCAAGATGACCGAACCCCGATAACATTACTATCTTTGCCTATTGCTAGTAGTTCCGCTCTATAGTTTTGCCTCGATGCCCATGTTCTTCCTGTCAGCCTCCTACTTGTAACCATCACCATGTTTAACCACCCTACCTATGCAAACCGTTGCTTGGCTAAGTACGCTTCGCTCAGCCCTTCTTATAGCATTGCTAGTTGCAGGTGAAGATCGAATATGCTTGCTTCATGTTGAAGTTTTGTTGGGTTATATCACACTATATAAATGCTTAAAATGAAACCATCTATATATTGGCAAGGGTGGAAGGCTAAACCTTTTGCTTGGTGATTTGTTCCACTCATGCCGTTATGAACCGTTTAAACCGGTGTTATGTTCCTTGATTATGCGTTCCTAACACGGTTGGGGTGTATGGGACCCCCTCGATAAACCGCTAAGTGCTAAGTCTTTTCCAGCAAATCCCAACATTGGTACTATTTGCCTAATAACAAAATAAACTTGCATAGGGAGTTATAAACCCTTCTTCTTTAATCAACAACCCCGGGCCAGTGCTCCACATGAGTGTTGGTCCGAACTGGGGGTCCTGCAGGGCCGCCTTGGGGCAACCCGAGGTATCTGGCATACACCTGTAGCATCACCCATCCGGTCGTGTCCTGAGACTTAGATACGCGCGGCCACTATCAGGGTGTCGACACGCCGGGAGGATTTGCTGGATTAGCCTTACCTTAGTTCGGAGTATCTTGAGCACGGGATTCCGAGAATACTCGGGTCTTCCCACTTTGGAGTTGCGACTCCGCGGATCGTGGGCTCGCAATGGGTCAAGTTGGAACACCCCTGCAGGGTTTTGAACTTTCGAAAGCCGTGCCCGCGGTTATGTGGCAGATGGGAGCTTATTAATATCCGGTTGTAGATAACTTGACACAATGTTACAATACACTACCAGCGTGTGTACCGTGACTGTCAATTTACGAATAGGGATTCGGAAGTTGAACACGGTGGGGTTATGTTTGTTGAGCTGTAGCTAGGATCACTTCGTGATCATCTCTCGACCGAGGCATTCTCTTCTCGCACTCTCTCACGTAAGCTAGTTGCTAGTTGCTGCTGCAGACACTTATTCTTTTCTTCAGCCTTATCCTCTCCCAAGGCTTAAATAGTCTTGTTACCTGGGAACGGGATTGCTGAGTCCTCTGTGGCTCACAGTTACTTCACCACACCAGATGCACGTCCAGTTGTGAGCTATCCAGGTGATGGCACCGAGCTTGACTGGGAGTACGACGAGGAGCGTAGTCGATACTATGTTCGTTATCCTGAGGATCAGTAGTGGAGACTTCTACTAGGATTCGATCCGACCTGTGGATTTAATTTATGTTTGGTATCTTGCTATTTGGGTTTTACCCTTAGAGGGCCGTGATGTTTTATTGTATGATGATTTGAGACATGTATTGTATTTGTGTGACGTGGCGAGTGTAAGCCAACTATTTTATGTTTTCCATCCCCTTCTTTTACATGAGTTGCGCAAAGATACCAGACTTGCGATCATTCCAGCATGGGGTTATGTCTCTAAGTCGTGCCTCGACACGTAGGAGATATAGCTCCATCCTGGGCATTACAGTAACAAGCTAAACGTTGAAGTCCACGCGGGGGTTGTGCAAATACAACATGGCATCACAACAAAACTCCCAAGGGTACAGACAACTAGTGAGACTGAAGTCTCTCTGCAAAACATAAATTAAGCAAACATGAGTACAAAGGTACTCAGCAAGACTTACATCAAAACTAGCTACATATGCATCCTTATCAACAAAGGGGGTTGTGGGGTTTAACTGCAACAAGCCAGCTTTGACTCAGTGGCTAACCTATACTATGACTTCAAGTAACTCTTTTGAGGTGGCGCACACGAGTCCACATATTCACCATATCAATACACCACTATGGATCCGCTTCTGTCTCCCTATGAGAAGGCCATCCATAGCACTCACGCTTATCTTGCACATTTTAGAGTATCCACTTTCACTTCTCTATGAACTGTACAGGTAACCCAGAAGTACTTTACCGTGGACGTGGCTATTCAAATAGATGATGTTAACCCTGCAGGGGTGTACTTTTTCACACACGCTCTCGCCACTTACCACCATGTACACGTCGTGTATCTCGGCAACCTTCAAGCGGAAGCCTGGCGAGGGAGTCGGCCATGACCAGACTAACCACGCAAGTCTCTAGTCCATGTTTATCGCCTATTCGGGTTCCATCCGCAAGGAGATCCGGCCGAGGTGTCGCTGACGGCCCCAAACGATGTGTACAGGGTTCCCAAGCCCACCAAACGGGCGCCGCTTGGTACACCCGGCCACGGTGCCTAGTCTGTCCCAAGCCCACCTGTACCGGGTGCCACTTGGTAGACTACTAACACTACCTACAAACACCAGAAACTAGTTGCAACTCCGGGACAGAGATCGAGTTGATTAATAATTCGAAAGGGCACTTAAGCATTCCAATGTGTGGTAGTAACTGTTCATGGATCACTAACACAGAACTCAGTTCCTGAGGACGGTTTCAATGAGATAACCCACCATGTACTCCTACATGGCCTCTCACCGCTACCTTTACCAAATCGTGTTCACACACTTAACTCTCAACAGTAGGACATGTTCACAACTTTCTAATTCATCCCCGATGAATCAGACCTGACAACTCTAAGCAATAGCAGGCATGACAAACAAGCATGAATGAGTAGGCACATCAGGGCTCAAACAACTCCTACTCATGCTACTGGGTTTCATCTATTTACTATGGCAATGACAGGTCATGCAAAGGAAAGGGGTTCAACTACCGCAACATGTAACAGTTGAATCGTTGTTGTCCTAATGCAGTAAAAGAGAGCAAGAGCGAGAGAGCGGGATTGTATCGGAATGAACAAGGGGGTTTTGCTTGCCTGGCACTTCTGAAGATAGTATAGTTTTTCATTGGTGTCAACGATCACAATGCCGGAACAACGTCCACTGAGAGGGAACAACACCGGCAAATAGAGAAGAAACACAATCAATGCAACGTGGCAATATGATGCATAAATGTGACATGACAATATGTTGTTGATTGAGCTAATGCAACTAGCAACGATTTAAATGAAGTTGATTTGAACACAAGATTCAAATTCAAACTCCATGTAAGGCATTTCAAATGCCATTTAATCAAATTGCCATATACAACGACATTAAGTTGTTCAAACATGCATGACAATGCCATAAACAGATTCACCATATTTTTCTGATAATTTTTCACATATAAATTATTTCATTCTGAGCTACGGTTTTATTTCTATGATTTTTAGAAGTTTAAACCATTTTCTGGAATTTCCCGATTATTTCAAAATAGAAATAATTCAGAAATGGTTTATTGCGTCAGCCTAACGACAGCGTGACGTCAGCAGGTTAACAGCGCCAGCCCAGTTCAAACCTGACGGCTGGGTCCCACACGCCGGCCTCACATCTAATTAACAGGGTTAATTAGCACTGGGTTAACACTAAACCCAATTTAGTTAGAGGCCCGGGCCCACACGTGAGTGACCCAAAGGGGAGTCAAACTGGGTCAACCCGGGTCAAACTCGTCGGAGTTGACACGTGGCTTGTCGCCGGCGAGCCCAGAGATGGCGGAGGGATTAGGACTTCGTCCGACGGCGATAAAATCGAAGGCCGAGGCCATCTGTGGAATGAGGAGACTCGTCTGCGTCGAATGGTGCGAGCGGGAGGAGCTGGGGTGGAGCGGGCTCGCCGGAGTCGAGCTCTTGGCGGCGGCCTGCGTTCGGCGTCAGTGGGTTAGGCGCTGCGGTGCATCTTAGGACGAGCTGGTGAGGTCCGCGGCTTCCTGGGAGTGCCCTGAGTGCGGTGACGCGCTCGGTTTGGGCGAAGGCAAGCCAAAACGACGACGGCGACATGTCCGGCGGAACAAAGCTCTCGGCCGCGACAGCAGAGCTAGCTAGAGGAAGAAATCGACATGGGGAGTAAAGGGGAGTGACGGAGGGGCTCACTGCAAAGTCAAAGAGCAGGTCAGCGGCTCGGGGGAAGGGCTGGAGTCGTCGGGCCGGCGGACGCGATCTTTGGCGTCCGAGCTTGAAGACGACGATGATGATGATGTTGCAGCGCGTCCGACAGCATGAGGCTCGTCGAGGAGGTCGAGGAGGGGCACGTGGACATCTCGGGGCATCATCGGGACGGCAGTGGGCGCGGCAACAGAGAGCGGCGGTGACGGTGGTGCTCGGGTGCATGTGAGGGAGAGAGCGGGGGAAAGAGATGAGGACGAGGGAGAGAGTGAGGGGGTCCAGGGGCGTGCGTGGCGACGTTGGAGGCATCCAGGATGTCGAGGGGCAGCCATGCAGGCTGGAGGTGGCGCGCGCGCGATGAGCACACTCCCTCCTGCCTACTGGCAGGAGGTTGAAGACGGTGGGTGGCTGGGCTGGGCCATCTACTGTGCTAGGCCGCAGCTGGGCTGAACAGGACCCGGCCCATCCAGGTAAGGCCAGGTAACTCTCTCTCTCTCTCTCTCTCTCTTTTATTTCTATTTTCTATTTTCTGTAATTCTCTTGGCTTTATTAAAAATGCCAGAGCATTTCCAAAAATCATGAGACTGCTTGTGGCCACTAATTGGATTATTTCCAATAGCAAACATTTCAGTTCATGAATATTTGGACATTTAAAATAATATATAAAATTTAAATGCCCAAATGCAAATAAGGTATGATTTAATTCAGTGACCCAATATTGTCCTAGAAAAATGTGAACCATTTTTGTCAGAGGTTCTAGACCAAGGCAAAGATGATGAACATTTTGGAAGGGCATTTCAGGTTCATGAAAAATATTTTTAGTTGAACCTATTTGAATTGATTTAGTGCTAGGGCTTGGTCATCCCCAATCCAAATTTCCTTTGAATTCAAACATGATGCATGGGTGCAATGCCACTAGTTACAAGCAAACTCTAGGGCTTTGACAACTCACCCCCACTAAACAAGAATCTCGTCCCGAGATTCAAGACATGAGGTAAGAAAACTGAAGGGACATGGAACTGACACATGCTTCATGATCCAACTGCACTTCTCGAAGATGTTGATTCCTTGCATCTTGATCTTGACGTCTTGCTTTCGAGAACTTCGTATAACACAATGATGACATAAGGAAACTCTACAAGAATCAATCTTCTCGAAGATCGAGCAACTGAAGATCAACTCATGAAGTGAGATGTAAGGACACCTCTTGAGTTGAGACACAAAACACACAATGAGAGGGATGAAATAGATGACGAAGATTCAATTTGGTAGGCAACAATTCCACGCTTAGAAGATGGTGGGTGGGTTTCGAAGTAGCGAGGAGTTAATTGCCACGATTCCATAACGGGATACCTTGGGGAGCTGACTCGTAGAGTTATTCCCTTAAGTGGCAAAAATAAATACTTTTGATACAAATATCATTGAAACTCTCTAAACCAGCCTAAGGCAAATCACAATCGATCGTTTGAAGGAGTTTCGAAGAATGACATAGTTGGACTAGGATGGATGATGTGGACTACCTTTTTGAAGACAACACAACAGATGATTTTTTTGCTTATCAACGAAAATGGATGGGACCCATGGCAGGACCACTTTTGAAGATGATCCTGAACAGCAATTGTTGAGAAGGGCAGCCCATGGAAAGTTGGCACAAGGCGGTGCAAGCTAGGAACAAAATGCAAATGTCTGAAATGTTCCAACCATCATATCTGCCTGAGATTCAGATCTAGTTGGTGTCAGGATATTCCAGACTCATCAAGTCTAGAAAGGAAAATGAAAGTTTGCAACACGAATCGATGAGATGGCGTTGCGAGATTCTCGGGGAGTGAACTACGATAGCAAGCTCCAAAACATGAGCCAGTTCTGCAACATACATGTGAACACGCTGTCCAAACAAGCATGACCACATAGTTGTCTTACAACAAAACACTACCGAGTTCTGGTAGGGAACCATCATTGAGGATATCGAAGTCCTTTTATAAGCCCGGGTTAGCTCTTAAGAAGGAGCTTCTTCACCTTGAACAAATCAATCAGTGGCTTGGTGTGCTAGGAACACATATAGAATGGAGGCGGCCAACCTATCAAACTGTAGAGTACATTGCACATGCAAGACTAACTTGGGATGATTCCATAGGAAGCAAAACAACTTTTTCCAAATTAATGACGAAAACTTACATCGAATGCACATGAATTAGAGGAAGTCACTTTTTACATCGAAACATCTACTTCATGAGCTAACACAAAGATGATGCTTACAAAAGTTCCAAATACTATCTTTAATGTTCAACATGAATCATGGAGAAGATAAACATGTTGTCGATGGGCTTGACAACAATTCATCGAGGCTTCCATATAGATGGAATTCCACAATTACATGAACACGGTGATGGCATTGGTCAGACCAAAGTATGTAATGGTGCATGCTCGAGGGATGAACCACGAGTAAGACAACATTACGAACATCGTTGGTTCTGATTTGACTTGACAATAGCCCATACTCAAATCAATGTTAGGATAAGATGATAGGTCCAGCAACTGAACACGAGGATCAATTGATGAAAATATCATCTTTCTTCAACACACACACAAAATACATCCCTTCAAAATGAACTACGTTGCATCAAGCTTTTATGTTCCAACTCTCCAAGTTGTTGTTTAGCTTAACCAACTAGCTCAGGATATCCAACACAGATTCTTGGACAAGGGGTGGTTTATAAGTAAACCAACTTGATCACGAGCTCAACATAACGGTCAAGGAACAACCTGGTAATACTTCCGAGAATATATTCGGAAAATCACAAACCACCAATATGTTACTAAGCTCGGGAACAATCTTGCTTTTCAGGGCAAGACGATATGATCAAAAGAGCGAGAGATTGACACAATCCTAACTCATTGATCGAAGAGTGCACCAAAAATTGGACGAGGTAGCACGATCAATCTTAGAATGATGATTCAGTAACCAACACGCTAAGAATGAGATTAATGTCCATGAACTACCAAGCAACAGAGTTGCTAGGAGTATTGATTTCACACAGCATGATTCATTTGTCAGTATTCCAGTTACAATAACACGAAGACCGAGCAATGAATAATAATGGTGAGAAGTATCACTGCATCAAGAGTTCATAGGAGGTTGTGCAATTCCCATGGAATTCTTGACATAAAGATGGCAATACTCCAAGGTAGAACAGAACAAAAGCTGGATTGGCATTTTGACCTGCGAAATACAACTACTCTGACCCAATCCTGGAAATGGATGAGGTTCTGGAGTTTGTTTCTCCTAGTCATTCCAGAATAGAGTGGCTTGACGGACCACAAGAGTAAAAGGCATCGATGAACACGAATGCACAACTACTCCTGACTATCAACTGATAGATGGGGGTCAGAATATAACTAAAGAGGGACAACTCAAAGGAACATATAACTTTCTAAGTTGTGGATGCATAGATTAGCATGTCGAACTAGTTCTACATATTTCTTCCAGATAACCCATGCAGAAAGGTAGGACTGGCAGAGTCACAATGTGGAATGGAGAACTCATCAACAGCATTCTGGTTGTGATCTTTTGGTTCAAAAGAACTTCTACCATAAAGGTTCATGGTATTGGAAGAATGATACACCAAGGACCTCGAGGACTATCACAAAGGTTACTAATATCCTAAAGGAACGAGCAAACACTATCAACATAAATTAAGTAGAGTGGATGTTGGGTTCAAGAACACAAAAATAGAATACCTAATAACTAAATAGCATCATGGGATGCTTTCGAGAATGATGGCCAGAACCATCACACTGGGAACACAAAACATGGCTAGATTACTAGGTGGTTTTCTAAGACGCCTAGGATCATAATAATAGTTCCAACATATATATTGAGGCAAAGAAGTACCTCAACTCAACAATTTAGTGTGGTTAATCTAGCCCAAAGGAGTATCTAGAACGGGAAGAAGGGATTTGCAGTTGCATCAGGCTATTTAGAAACCTGGGATGACTCGGACAGCATAACGGCTGTAAATGCTCAAAAAGATTTTCAGATTCGTGCAAAAAAGGTAGCATAGCCACTTAACATCATAATGTCAAGGTTCTGAGACCAACTGTTTAACACACTGAAGTAGTAGAAACTGAACTGAAAGTTGAATCCACCATTAACGTGATCCTGATAAATAGATGACAAGCCTAGTTCCTAATCCCCGTGGAAAAGAAGCGGTTAACATCAGATCAGAAGGACATAAGGTAAAGGAGTAAAAAGAGCCTTACGTTTCCTTCCACAATCAATTCCCTTATATAACTAAAGAATTTCTAGACAGGACTTCGACCAGTTTGGCTTGGTAATCCTACAGGCAGTCAGGCTCTGATACTAAAGCTGTCGGGACCCCGATCCTAAGTCACACCGGTCTAGCATGTAACACATCATATCATGTTGCGGCCTCATGCACGGTATCCCCACGGGTGCCACCTTACCTGGCCCGGGATCATTTGCACATTTTGGCTCACGTATATCATAGTGTCGCTGGCATCCATATGACACAGAACCCGGGCCGACATGACTAGTTATAAACTAAAAGTGGCACTAAATTACAGGGACATGCATACATGACCCAACAATGCACGTGTCGGTTAGTAGCGAGTATTGCCGGCCTATAGCAAGCTAACAGGACTCCGGTATACATCGCGTGACATTTCCCTAGCGGGGACGGGCACAGGAGCAAGGAAGGACACATGCCGGTCAATCCATGTGTTCCGGAGCAATAGCAAGCTACCAAGGCTTAGTGGAAGCACTAGGATGCATTACCCCGTAAGATAGGCTACCAAGGGTAAACAACTAGGTGTCGGATCCCACACATACCAAGCATTTCAATAACATACACACAGTATGCTCGATATGTGCAAATACAACATTGCATCACAACAAAACTCTATGAATCAAAGTATTTATTCATTAGGCTCCGAGGAGCCAAATATTACAAACATGGGTCTCATGACCCAACGTACAGAGCATACATGCAACGGAGGCATAACATGTCTGAGTACAGACAACTACAAATGAAAAAGGCTGAGAAGCCTGACTATCTACAAGACCCTCCCAAGGGTACAAGATCGTAGCTGAGGTAACAAGCTAAACGTCGAAGTCCACGTGGAACCACTAGTGAGACTGAAGTCTCTCCGCAAAACATAAATTAAGCAAACGTGAGTACAAAGGTACTCAGCAAGATTTACATCAGAACTAGCTACATATGCATCGTTATCAACAAAGGGGGTTGTGGGGTTTAACTGCAGCAAGCCAGCTTTGACTTGGTGGCTAACCTATATTATGACTTCAAGTAACTCTTTTGAGGTGGCGCACACGAGTCCACATATTCACCATATCAATACACCAATATGGATCCGCTTTTGTCTCCCTACGAGAAGGCCATCCATAGCACTCACACTTATCTTGCGCATTTTAGAGTATCCACTTTCACTTGTCTATGAACTGTACAGGCAACCCAGAAGTCCTTTGCCGCGGACGCGGCTATTCGAGTAGATGATGTTAACCCTGCAGGGGTGTACTTCTTCACACACGCTCTCACCACTTACCACCATGTACACGTCGTGTATCTCGGCAACCTTCAAGCGGAAGCATGGCAAGGGAGTCGGCCACGAACTGACTAACCACACAAGTCTCTAGTCTAGGTTTATTGCCTATTTGGGTTCCATGTGCAAGGAGATCTGGCCGGGGTGTCGCTCACGGCCCCAAACGATGTGTACAGGGTTCCCAAGCCCACCAAACGGGCGACGCTTGGTACATCCGGCCACGGTGCCTAGTCTGTCCCAAGCCCACCTGTACCGGGTGCCACTTGGTAGACTACTAACACTACCTACAAACACCAGAAATTAGTTGCAACTCCTGGACAGAGATCGAGTTGGTTAATAAGTCGAGAGGGGCACTTAAGCATTCCAATGTGTGGTAGTAACTGTTCATGGATCACAAGCACAGAACTCAGTTCCTGAGGACGGTTTCAATGAGAAAACCCACCATGTACTCCTACATGGCCTCTCACCGCTACCTTTACCAAATCGTGTTCACACACTTAGCCCTCAATAGTAGGACGTGTTCACAACTTTCCAATTCATCCCCGATGAATCAGACCTGACACAACTCTAAGCAATAGCAGGCATGACAAACAAGCATGAATGAGTAGGCACATCAGGGCTCAACCAACTCCTACTCATGCTACTGGGTTTCATATATTTACTGTGGCAATGATAGGTGATGCAAAGGAAAGGGGTTCAACTACCGCATCATGTAACAGTTGAATCGTTGTTGTCCTAATGCAGTAAAAGAGAGCAAGAGCGAGACAATGGGATTGTATCAGAATGAACAAGGGGGTTTTGCTTGCCTGGCACTTCTGAAGATAGTATAGTTCTTCATCGGTGTCAATGATCACAACACCAGAACAATGTCCACTGAGAGGGAACAACACCGGCAAACAGAGAAGAAACACAATCAATGCAATGCGGCAATATGATGCATGAATTTGACATGGCAATATGCTATTGATTGAGCTAATGCAACTAGCAACGATTTAAATGAAGTTGATTTGAACACAAGATTCAATTCAAACTTCATGTTAGGCATTTCAAATGACATTTAATCAAATTATCATATACGGCAACTATAAGTTGTTCAAACATGCATGACAATGCCATAAACAGATTCTTCATATTTTTCTGATAATTTTTCATATAAAATTATTTCATTCTGAGCTACGGTTGAATTTCTATTATTTTTAGAAGTCTAAACCATTTTCTCGAATTACCAGATTATTTCGAAATAAAAATAACTCGGAAATGGTTTATTGCGTCAGCCTAACGACAGTGTGACGTCAGCAACTTAACAGCGCCAGCCCAGGTTAAACCTGACAGCTGGGTCCCACACGCCAGCCTCACATCTAATTAACATGGTTAATTAGCACTGGATTAACACTAAACCCAATTTAGTTAGAGGCCTGGGCCCACACGTGAGTGACCTAGAGGGGGGTCAAACTGGGTCAACCTGGGTCAAACTCACCGGAGTTGACCCGCGGCTCGTCGCCGGCGAGGCCAGAGACGGCGGAGGGCTTCAGATTTCGTCCCACGGCGACCAAATCAAAGGTCGAGACCATCTATGGAACAAGGAGACTCATCCGCGTCGAATGGTGCGAGCGGGAGGAGCTGGGGTGGAGCGGGCTCGCCAGAGTCGAGCTCGTGGCGGCGGCCGGCGTTCGGCGTCAGTGGGTTAGGCGTTGCGGTGCATCTTAGGATGAGATGGTGAGGTCATCGGCTTCCTGGGAGTGCCCTGAGTGCGGTGACACGCTCGGTTTGGACGGAGGCAAGCCAAAACGACGACGGTGACATGTCCGGTGGAACAAAGCTCTCGGCCACGATGGCGGAGCTAGCTAGAGGAAGAAATCGACACGGGCAGTAAAGGGGAATGACAGAGGGGCTCACTGCAAAGTCAAAGAGCAGGTCAGCGGCTCGGGGGAAGGGCTGGAGTCGTCAGGCTGGAGGACGCGATCTCCGGCGACGTTGCAGCATGTCCGGCGGCGTGAGGCTCGTCGAGGAGGTCGAGGAAGTCGAGGTGGGGCTCGTGGACATCTCGGGGCGTCGTCGGGACGGTGGTGGGCGTGGCAACTATGAGCGGCGGCGAAGGTGGCGCTCTGGCGGGTGTGAGGGAGAGAGCAGGAGAAAGAGATGAGGACGAGGGAGAGAGTGAGGGGGTCTAGGGCATGCGTGGCGACGTTGGAGGCGTCCAGGGCGTCGAGGGGGCAGCCAGGCAGGGTGGAGGTGGCGCGTGCGCGGCGAGCACACACCCTCCTGCCTACTGGTAGGAGGTTGAAGACTGTAGGGCGGCTGGGCTGGGCGAGCTACAGTGCTAGGCCGCAGCTGGGCTACACAGGACCTGGCCCAGCCAGGTAAGGCCAGGTAACTCTCTCTCTCTCTCTCTCTCTCTCTCTCTCTCTCTCTCTCTCTTATTTCTGTTTTCTATTTTCTGTAATTGTTTTGCCTTTATTAAAAATGCCAGAGCATTTCCAAAAATCATGAGACTACTTGTGGCCACTAATTGGATTATTTCCAATAGAAAACATTCCAGTTCATGAATATTTGGACATTTAAAATAATATATTAAATTTAAATGCCCAAATGCAAATAAGGTATGATTTAATTCAGTGACCCAATATTGTCCTAGAAAAATGTGAACCATTTTTGTGAGAGGTTCTAGACCAAGGCAAAGATGGTGAACATTTTGGAAGGGCATTTCAGGTTCATTGAAAAATATTTTTAGTTGAACCTATTTGAATTGATTTAGTGCTAGGGCTTGGTCATCCCCAATCCAAATTTTCTTTGAATTCAAACATGATGCATGGGTGCAATGCCACTAGTTACAAGCAAACTCTAGGGCTGTGACAACGGCACGTACGCCGAGTACCCGGATAAGCTTCAGGATCGTGCCGGCATGTGAGATGAGATGTGGGATCGAACTATGTACGCTTGAGCAATGCTTAATGACGGCTGAACTATGTACTTATGATTGAACTATGCTTGTGTACGTGTACGCTTATTATCTATGTCTGAGTATGTTTAATCTATGTTTACTTATATCTAACTGTGGGATATAGATGCAATCAGTTCGGTTGATGGAGTCTACCTCCGTCCTCGTTTATTGGTCCCCTTTGTAGTTTGTGTTAAATGTTGACCAAAAATTTAACTGACAAAATGTTAGTGCAGGTGAGCAAAAATTATATCGTTGGTGCGTATTTGAACATAGTGTTCAATGATATAATTTTTGGTGACTTGCATAAACATTTCTTAGTTAAATATTTGGTCGAAATTTTGTACAAATTACAAAGGGGACCAATAAACCAGGATGGAGGTAGTACGTCAATCAAACACGGTTCCCAAAATTGGAACCATGTGTAATGCCTTTCATTTTGCCTATTGCATCAATCACACACGGTTGGCTCTAGCAAACCGTCGCCTCCAAAATTCTTTGTGGGACAGAAAACCGTCACCACCCAATTCATATAAGAAAAAGAAAACCTTCACCCTGCCCGCCACCCCCTCCAGTCCCCATTCACACCTGCACAAGCTCCTCCGCGTTTATGCATGGCACCTCCTATCGTGGCGGTAACCACTTAGCTCGACGCCTGCCGCTGCCACCAAGCTACCGGCAAAGCCCACCACATTTCGCCACTTCTGTTTGCCGCTGCCTATCACCATCGACTTTCTCGACGCTTCTCGTGGTCGACCTAGCTCCGCTCGGTTGGGGGAATCTGCCATACTGAGGGTTCTTTCTCATGGACAACAGGATAAATAATTTAATGAGATATTATCTCATCTCTTATCCCAGTTCATCTGCCTCCTTTAATCACGCGGCTGAAATCGCCGTGAATTCATTTTTATTCGAGATGATTTGAGGGTTTTCTTCCGTTCATAGAGTGTACAGTGCGCGGACACATCAGGACCTTGCGGCCTCCACCAGGCATTCCATCTCACATACCATATGACTTGAGGATGCGCGCGGTATGTTCAATCTCACCCTAAATCGGCTGGCATGGCCTAATTTCCTGAACATATTATGAATATTACTACATTTGGATAAAAGATGCCACATGCACCATATACGTCAAAGGGGATTTTTTTCCCTATTATTTCTATATTAGGAAAATTAATGATGTGTTGTTCTTTCGATTACTCTCATATTTCCATGACATCATGTTTACCCTATCTGTTTAATTATAGATTTTTGCCCTTTGATTTCGACTGCTGTACAGTTCTTTCAATCTGGGCCCATATTTGCATGTTACCATATTTTCTTTAACAATCCTATCATTTTCTGCAGTGCGTCCCTTGCTATGCAAAAAAATCTGCAGTGCACAATATTTCCCTTTACATAAATCAAGACTGTAGGATGTCATACTGCAAACAAACCATGGATTTACAATCGTTGCTACTATAAGACTTGATGAATGTGGTGACTCCCATTTTGGCACTGGCTTTTGGAAAGAAATTTCTAAGTTATATGAACTGAAAGCTGGCACTAGAATTGCACAGCACATAAAAGGGCCTGATCATGAGATATATTCTAACTTCCCCGATGATATCATCTATCCTGACTTTGTTTGAAGTAAGTTTTCTTTTCAACTATCTGCATGTTGACTTACCCAGCAATATCAAATGAATTGTGTAGTATTTAAGCAACCAATTGTTATTCCCTTTTCTTACTATATTCATACCTAATAACTTCTAGTTACCAATGCACTTTTCTATCGCCCTCTTTTAACTAAATATTCCTCGTACTCCCATTTCTATCGGAAAGCGTCGCTGACAAGGACACTCCGGAGGTGGAGAACGGGGTTGCCAACAAATGTAGGTGGGGCGAGCTAGGACCGCAAGCGACTCCAGCAGGCCTAGACTTCATTAGCAGCCTCCCCGATGATATGTTGACAGTCATCATCTCCCTCCTCCCAATCAAATATGGGGCGTGGACAACCGTCCTTTCCCAGCGGTGGCGCCCCCTATGGAACTCCAGCCCTCTCGACCTCATCGACACCCACGAGCTCTGCCATGGCTATCGAAAAAGCTTGGATGCGTTCTCCAAGATCTCAGCAGTCATCTTGGCCCAACCAGAGGCCTTACAAAGGGCAAGTTCCGTTCCAATGGCGAGGATCGAGCCGTGCTTGATGACCGGTTCTGATCCCCCGCCCTAGATTAGCTCGAGGAGCTCACTTTTGATGATGGGCATATGCGTTCGCTGCCAACATCCACGCTCTGCCTCGCGCCCACGCTGCGTGTCACCTAGTTCAGGAACTGTCATTCCCCCCTAATGATGTGCCCGCTCTTATTCTACCATGACTGAAGCACCTCGAGCTCATCGTCGTCTGCCTCTCAAATGGTGACATGGAGCGCCTGCTCCGTGGATGTACTGCACTCGAGTACCTTCGTCTTCAGGCGATCAATGGGTTGAGTACCTTCCACATCACCTCCATGACTCTCCGGACTATTTATGTGTGTTGCTGGTGCGGCAGGAAGACATCACAAGATGTGTACCACTATATGGTCATTGAGGACACACCTGCACTTGAGAGATTACTTGTAGTTGATCAAGAAGGTTCAACAAGAATCAATGTCATTTCTGCGCCGAAATTGACAGTGGTGGGCTACTCGTCTGACAAATACTCCGAACTTGTTATTGGATCCAGAACCATTCAGGTACAACAGCTGCCTTCTACCTCCCCTTCTACAAATTAACATTATTTCTAATTTGAAAGATGTTTGTTCGACTGTCATTCAGAAAATGATTCCGACAAGCTTGATCCCGAAACTGCGCACAGTGAAGGTCTTGGCACTTTATCGGCCCCAACCTGGAGCAAGTTGTCAATTTCTTGTGATGCTTTTCATGCCTGGAGAAGCTATATATCGAGGTGATGTTCCTTTCCTGAATGTTAACCATAAGAGAGTTCAATTTGTGACACCTTTTGCCAAGTTTACAATGATAATGTACTACAATTTCTGAAGGATTCTTTTGGAGGATTTCAGTACATACATGCCCCCCATATTGGTTGCCTGATCCATATGGTTACAATCAATAATAGTTTCTCCTTTGGATTCATCTTTACTAGTTTTCTTAGGGAACTTTTCATCCACTCCAACCTCTTGTGAAGAAGGCTACATTTTTCTAGAATGTAATCAAATGCCCATGTTAATCATGTCAGATCGAAGATGGCATGTTAGTGCATTTTACAAATCATGCAAACCAAATAGGCTACCCGTTATTTTTGTTCCACCCATGTTAATCTGGCTGCCCATTATTTTTGTTCCGCCTCAGAGCAAACAGGTAATTGAACTGAACCGTATGCCCTACATCGCACACGCAACTAACATCTGAATCATGTTTGATGCATCCGCCATCGCAAACGTTTTGCACCTTTTTTGATAGTTTTTTTACACCATCGTTTGCGATTATTGCATCGCACACAGTTTTGTCGAAGGGTCTTTGATCGCAATGTCGCGTTAGCAGCATCCTGCAGTAGTGTAGGGACACGGTGTTTTGTCTATGTATCCACACATATATCAAGTTTCCGGTTAATACAATTCTAGCATGAATAATAAACATTTATCATGATATAAAGAAATATAAAATAACAACTTTATTATTGCCTCTAGGGCATATTTCCTTCAGTCTCCCACTTGCACTAGAGTCAATAATCTAGTTGACATCGCCATGTGATTTAACACCGATAGTTCACATCATTATGTGATTAACACCCATAGTTCACATCGCCATGTGACCAACACCCAAAGGGTTTACTAGAGTCAATAATGTAGCTCACATTGCCATGTGATTAACACCCAAAGAGTACTAAGGTGTGATCATGTTTTGCTTTATGAGAGAAGTTTAGTCAACGGGTATGTCACAATCAGATCCGTATGTATTTCGCAAATTTCAATGTCTACACAGCCCTGCATGGAGCTACTCTAGCTAATCGCTCCCACTTTCATTAGATATCTAGATTGAGACTTAGAGTCATCTAAATCGGTCTCAAAGCTTGCATCGACGTAACACTTTACGACGAACTCTTTATCGCCTCCATAAAATAGAACATTTCCTTAGTCATTTTTAATGCAACTAAGGATAATTTTGCCCGTTGTCCAGTGAGCTACTCCTGGATCACCATTGTACCTCCTTGCCAAACTCATGGCAAGGTACACAATAGGTTTGGTGCACAGCATGGCATACTTTATAGAACATATGGCTGAGGCATAGGGAATGACTTTAATTCACTCTATATTTTTCTGCCGTGGTCGGGCTTAGAGTCTTACTCAACTTCATACCTTACAACTCAGGCAAGAACTCCTTCATTGAGTGATCCATTTTTAATAAATTCAAAATCAAGGTATGTACTTATCGAAAGTCCTAAGCATCTTGATCTATCTCTATAGATCTTGATGCCCAATATGTAAGTAGCTTCACCGAGGTCTTTTATTGAAAAGCTCCTTTTAAACAATCATTTATGCTTACCAGAAAACTCTACATCATTTCTGATCAACAATATGCCATTCACATATACTTATAAGAAAGACTATAGTGCTCCCACTCACTTTCTTGTAAATACAGGCTTCTTCGAAAGTCTGTATAAAACCATATGCTTTGATCATTTCATCAAAGCATATATTCCAACTCCATGATGCTTGCACCAGCCCATAGATGGATCGCTGGAGTTTGCACACTTTGTTAGCACCTTTAGGATTGACAAAACCTTCTGGTTGCATCATATACATCATTTCTTTAAGAAATCCATAAAGGAATGCAGTTTTGACATCCATTTGCCGGATTTCATAAAATGCGGCAGTTGCTAACATGATTCAAACAGACTTAAGCATCACTACGGGTGAGAAAGTCTCATCGTAGTCAACTCCTTGATCTTGTCGAGATCCTTTTGCGACAAGTCGATATTTGTAGATAGTAATATACTAATATTACTATCAGTGTCCATCTTCCTCTTGAAGATCCATTTATTCTCTATGGCTTGAGAATCATTGGGCAAGTCAACCAAAGTCCATACTTTGTTCATCATACATGGATCCCATCTCAGATTTTATGTCCTCAAGCCATTTTGCAGAATCTGGGCTCATCATCGCTTCCTCATATTTCAAAGGTTTGTCATGGTCTAGTAACATGACTTCCAGAACAGGATTACCGTACCACTCTGGTGCGGAACGTGCTCTGGTTAACCTACGAGGTTCGCTAGTAACTTGATCTGAAGTATCATGATCATCATCATTAGCTTCCTCACTAGTTGGTGTAGGCATCACGGGAATGGTTTTCTATGATGAGCTACTTTCCAATTCGAGAGAAGGTACAATTACCTTATCAAGTTCTACTTTCCTCCCACTCACTTCTTTCGAGAGAAACTCCTTCTCTAGAAAGGATCCATTCTTAGCAACAAAGATCTTGCCTTCGGATCGGTGATAGAAGGTGTACCCAACAGTTTCTTTTGGGTATCCTATGAAGATGCACTTTTCCGATTTGGGTTCGAGCTTACCAGGCTGAAGCTTTTTCACATAAGCATCGCAACCCCAAACTTTAAGAAACAAAAACTTAGGTTTCTTGCCAAATCACAGTTCATACGGTGTCGTCTCAGCGGATTTAGATGGTGCCCTATTTAACGTGAATGCAATTGTCTCTAATGCATAACCCCAAAATGATATAGGAAAAACGATAAGAGACATCATAGAACGCACCATATCCTATAGAGTACGGTTACGACGTTCGGACACACCATTACGTTGTGGTGTTCCAGGTGGAGTGAGCTGTGAAACTATTCCACATTGTATTAAATGAAGGCCGGACTCGTAACTCAGATATTCACCTCTGCGATCAGATCGTAGAAACTTTATTTTCTTATTACGATGATTCTCTACTTCACTCTGAAATTCTTTGAACTTTTCAAATGTTTCAGATTTGTGTTTCATTAAGTAGATATACCCATATCTGCTTAAATCACCAGTGAAGGTCAGAAAATAAAGATACCCGCCGTGAGCTTCAACACTCATCAAACCGCATACATCGGTATGTATTATTTCCAATAAGTCATTAGCTCGCTCCATTGTTCCGGAGAACGGCGTTTTAGTCATCTTGCCCATGAGGCATGGTTCGCAAGTATCAAATGATTACAAAAGTACATCAGCATGGAGTTTCTTCATGCGCTTTATACTAATATGACCTAAACGGCAGTGCCACAAGTATGTTGCATTATTATTATCAGTTCTGCATCTTTTGGCTTCAATATTATGAATATGTGTATTACTACGATCGTGTCACATCCCTAGTCAGTGCTTGCATTAGGACTAGCTAGAGTGTGCATCATGTTTACTTTCCACAGAAACTTGAAATCGGAATGACACAAAACCCCAGCACCCCTCTTCTAACAACTAGGGTTTAATAAAATCTTTTCCAATGTACCCAAAATGCCCTTCAAAAATGTTCATCATCTTTGCCTTGGTCTTAAACCTCTGCCAAAAATGGTGCACAATTTTCTAGGACATCCAAAGGTCTCTGGATTAATTCATATTGTAATCGCATTTAGGCATTTAAATGCTATAAAATATTTTATGTGCCCAAATAATCATAAACTAAAATGTTCCACACTGTTCATATTATATACAGTGGGCATGACTAGTTTTATGAGTTATAAAAATGTTCTAGCATTTTTATTAATTCAACAAAGTTGCAAAAGAAATGAAACAGAAGGACAATAGGAAAAAGAGAGAGAGAGACAGGGGGCAGCCCAATCACCTCGGCCACTTACCTGGCTGGCCCAGCGCGGCCTAGCCCGCTGGCGCACGCCAGTCGTCCCCCTCCTCTTGCCACGAGGACAGGGCACGTGGCCGCAGCGTGCACGCACGCGTCCGGCCACCTCCTGCCTGGCTACCTGCGTCCCCCGGCACCTCGACGCCCCTAGGCGTCGCCACGCAGCCCCTGGACCCTCTCTCACTCTCTCCCGTGTCGTCCCCCTCCTCTATCCCTCTCCGCCGAGCTCCACCGAGCGGGCTCGTCGCCGCCGATCGCTGCCACCGCGCCCTAAGCCACCCCCTCGCCTCCCCGACGCACCCATCAGCTCTGCCACATCGCCCTGAAGCTCCCCACCGACGCACACGACGCTAGAAGCCCCGTAGCGCCGTCCTCGCCGTCGTCTTCAACCTTCGGCACCGGAGATCGCCGCCGCCCGTACGTCACCGCCCGACCTTCCCCAAGCCCGCGTCGACGCCCTCTGCGACCGCTGTGAGCTCACGCATCGAACCCCCCTCTCCCCGGGCTCGATTACGCCTTGTAGCCGCCGCCCCCTTGCTGACCGAAGTCCACCGCCGCCAGCCAACTCGCCGCCGTCGCCACAGGCGCTGTGCCTCGCAGCCGAGCACGCCACTAGGATCAGTAGCTCGCTAGCAAGCTAACGCCACCTCTAGTTCCTCCTCCCGTGCACCACAATGCCGTTCCGGCCAACCCCATGCGAGCGCCGCTGCGGACGTGCTCGTCGCCGTCAACTCCGGCGACTACTCGACCAACCAGTGGCATCGTTGGATGCGGTGCATCACCAGGAGCACATAGAACCCATCTGCGTGACAAATGGTCGCCGGAACAGAGATTCCGGCGTGTCACCGCCGCGCGATTTGGTCGCCGCCGGCCAAACTCCGGCGGGCTGACGTGGCCTATTAGTTAGGGACTAATGACGTTTAGTTTAACCAACATAGCCACTGACAGTGGGCCCCACCGCGTGGTCAAACCTAGTCAACTTCAGTTTTGATCGGAATTAGCCTCTATGACACTAACATGCGGGACCCACCAGTCAGGTTTGACCTGGACCAGGCCTGTTGACTTGCTGACGTCAGCATGATGTCATGCTGATGCAGTAAATGATTTTCTGGGATTTTTTGATTTTAAACAATTCAGGAAATTCCAGAAAATGATCTAAACTTCAAAAAATCAAATAAATTCAACAGTAGCTCAGATGGAAAAGATTTATATATGGAAATTGATCAGAAAAATCCAATCTTTCCAATGGCACTGGTTTCATGCATGTTTGAGCAAGTTAACCTTGTTGTTCGCTTTAAAACATGTTAATGCACTTTAATAAATAATAGTTTGGGTTTAAATTTGAATCTTTGATTCAAATGGGCTCAAACCTTTCTGTTTAAAGATGCATTAGCCCAAAACACATGCATCTTGCCATATCATGAGCATGCATCATATTGTTGCATTTGTTTGCTTATTATTTGTATCGCCGGTGTTCTCCGTGGTAGGTCCTGCTCCCGAGGATACTTCTGCGTATCCTGCTGAAGAGCAGTACCCGACAACCACTCTGTCAGGCAAGCAACCATTGATCATTCCGATACAAACCCATCTTCTCGCTCCTGCACTCTTTTACTGCATTAAGGCAACAGCGTGTGAACTGCTACTTGCTGCGGTCCTTAAACCCTATTCCTTTGCATGACCTGTCATTGCCACAGTAAATAGTTGAAACCCACTAGCATGTGTAGGAGTTGATTGAGCCATGTGATGTGTGATCCACCATGCTATTTGTTTATGTCGCCTGCTATGCTTTGAGTTGTGTCAGGTCTGGTTCATCCGGGTGATGGATCAGAGTGAAATGATCATACCGGTAAAGAGAGGGAAGTGTGGAACATGTTTGGTAAAGGTATCGATGAAAGGCCATGTAGGAGTACGTGGTGGGTTGTTTCATTGGAACCGTCCATAGGACCCGAGATCTGTATGTGTGGTTCAAGTTTCAGCTACTACCATGCATTGAGCCTGAAACCAATGGACCCTCTCGGCTTATTAACTACCCTTGTCCTCTGTCCAGGAGTTGCAACTAGTTTCTGGTGTTGGTAGTTTATTGGTGGTCGTGCACAGCGCTGACCCTTGGGGTGGGCTGTGATGCGACAGGTACGTGGCACGGTGTACCGGTCGCCCGTTTGGTGACTCGAGAACCCTGTACACATCGTTTGGCGCCGTGAGCGACACCCTGGCCGGATCTCCCCACGGATGGAACCCAAATAGGCGATAAACCTGGATGAGAGACTTGTGCGGTTAGTCAGGTCGTGGCCGACACCCTCGCTAGGCTTCCGCTTGAAGGTTGCCGAGTACATGTCGAGTAAACGGCGATAAGTGGTGGAAGCGTGTGTGAAGAAGTACACCCCTGCAGGGTTACCAATCTATTCGAATAGCCGTTGTTCGCGGTACGGACTACTTGGTTACTCTTACAGTTCATAGACAACTTGATGGATACTACTAAAAGCCTCAAGACAAGTGTGAGTGTCGTGGATGGCCCTTCCATAGGATGACGGAAGAGGATCCACGGTGGTGTATTGTTGTGGTGAGAAGAGGACTCGTGTACGTAGTCTTATCTTGCAATCTGTTGAGAGTCGTAGTATAGGTTAGCCAAGAGTCAAAGGTGGCTTGCTGCTATATATGAACTCCACTACCCTTGTTGATAATGATGCATGTATGATAGGTTCTGTTGTAAGACTTGCTGAGTACCTTTGTACTCATGTTTGCTTATTAACTGTTGCAGAGGAGAACCCTGCCCCTTCTGATGGGTTTTACATAGACGTTGACGTCGACGAGTAGCTTGCTACCCAGACGGAGATCCTGAGCTTGTGAAGGGCCTTGTCGATAGTCAGGCTACACCAAGCCTGTTTTATTTCCAAGTTGTCTGTACTCAGACATGTTAGCTTCCGCTTGTGCTTGTATGATTGTATGACTTGAGTGTTGGGTCATGTGACCCCTACCTGTATGGATATGTTATGTATGGCTCTTCGGAGCCTCTTAAATAAAGTACTTTGAGTCATAGAGTTCTGTTGTGATGCAATGTTGTATTTGCACATATTGAGCATATTGTGTGTATGATTGAAATGCATGGTATGTGTGGGATCCGACACCTAGTTGTTTCCCTTTGGTAGCCTATCTTCCAGGGAAATGCCTCCTAGTGCTTCCAATGAGCCTTGGAAGCTTGCTACTGCTCGGAACACGTAGGCTGGCCGGCATGTGTCCTTCTTCGTTCCTGTGTCTACCCCTTAGGGGAAATGTCACGCGTTGTTCCTTTAAGTCCATGTAGCTTGCTACGACTTGGGTTCATACGTTGATGACCGACATGTTCGTTGATGGGTCATGAATGCCTGTCTCTGTAATTTAGTGCCACTTTTGGTTTATAACTAGCCATGTCGGCCCGGGTTCTCTGTCATATGGATGCTAGCGACACTGTCATATACGTGTGCCAAAATGCGCAAACGGTCCCGGGCCAGGTAAGGTCGCACCCGTGGGGATACCGTGCGTGAGGCTACAATGTGATATGACGTGTTACAAGCTAGATCGGTGTGACTTAGGATCGGGGTCCCGACAGCGTTGGCATCAGAGCCGGACTGCCTGTAGGTTTCTCAAGCCAAACTGGTCGATGTTGAGTCTAGAAAATTCTTAGTTATATGTAGGGGAATTGATTGTCGAAGGGAACGTAAGGCTCTTTACTTCTTTACCTTATGCCCTTCTGATCTGAGTCAGCCTATTCTTTCTACGGGGCTTTAGGACTAGGCCTCTCATCTCTACAAGGTTCACGTGTTACTAATCCGTAGACTCTTAGGATTGTTGGTTTCAAGCCTCAGTTCAGTTTCTACTCTTCTAGTATGATGATTAGTTGGACCCGGAACCTTGATATGATATTGTTGAGTGGCTATGATATCATTTGTATGATGTCTCAAATCTTTTTTTGAGCATTTACAGTTGTTATGCTGCCCAATTTCTTCCCGAAATTATAATGCCTTTGCATTATTTCGTGTTTCAGATGTCTGGTCGCACACCTCACCAGGTGGTTCGTTTGACTCGGTGCATTAATGTGCCCGGTCACACGGCCATGCTAGTCCGTGTGTTGACTAAGACCGGCTACCGTTGGTATCCTGAGTACACCGTGGAGGAACAGTACCGGGATTTCAACCAGAGTCAGTATTTCTGCATAGTCCGGATATACCCCTCATATCCCAGAGCTAACGACCCCATCCATTGGTCTTATGGACTCGGGGTTACCATCGAGATGGCAGTGCATGATGCCGCTTACTCGATGATGACCATCATCTGGGCTAGGCATGCCCTGCTGCTGAACACTGGGTTCTGTTGCATGCCAGCCTCACTTCCTGGAGAGGAAGGCTATGACACTGGTCTGTATACTGATGCTGCTCATGAGGAGCCACTGCTTCAGACTACTATCCAGATGCTGGAGGATAGGGATCGTGAGGTCCGTGCCCTCCGGATGGAGCTGTATAACACTCGAGCCGCCCACTGGACTACTTTGACACAGCTTGCACCTGCTGTGCACGCCGGTTATCTGGATATGCGGGACTTGTACCCCGTGCGGACTCGTGTGCCTGATCGTATGGATTGGCGTGACGTTGGGGGTATTACACCTCCACGTGGGTGTCGTTTACCACCAGCATCGGGACCGAGGCCACATCCATGTCCTTATGGTCCACAGCCTTCGAGTGCTCAAGAGTTTCAAGATCCATCTGTTCCACTTCCAGGCTACGGTGGTAATCTTTACGAAGATTACTACGGGAGTGTCTGAGCTAGACCGTGGCAGTAGTAGTATCGTAGTCGTTGTATTTCCACAGTCCTGCGTGTCTTATGGAATATAACTTAGTTGTACTGAATTCCGGAGGTGTAGTTAAATAATGTATAGGAGCTTGCAATGCCTCTGATGAGATGTATCGTCTTTTCACCGCAGTTGTACTTTAGCCTTGGCTTGTACTGAGCTATGTATGGTGGTATGACCACTGGTGTATATATGGCAGTTTCTATATTACCATGTCGTACGGATGAACATCTCTGCATTCCGTGTCATCCATTACATTCTGCACTCCTTTGTCAAGTTTTGTCATCCTTGTCTAAACCGTTGTTTTGTTTTCCTAGGATGGTCAACACTTGCAGCACTCCTGCTGCTCGGTAGCAGGGTGAGGCTAGTGGGGCTAGAGATGAGAATCTGCCCCAGCCACCCTCCTTGGCTGAAGTTATGCTCGAGGCAGAACGGAACAAGAGAGAGACCAACCGTCTGCTGGAACGCATAGAGCAGAACACTGGGTTCCGTCAGAGGAATGACGTGGTGTCAATCAATGACTTTATCAAGATGTGCCCACCTAAGTTCCATCTTTCCGCTGAACCTTTGGATGCGGATGACTGGCGTCACAGTATCACCCACACGCTACACTCTGCCCGTGTGGCCGAAGCTGACAAGGTTATCTACGCCGCCTACCATCTTGAGGGCCCTGCCAGTCTCTGGTGGGAAAACTTTGAGGCTATGCGTCCTGCTGGCCAAATCACTACTTGGGCTGAGTTCAGTGAGGCATTCCGTGAACATCACATTCCGGAAGGACTCATGGATCGCAAGTGGGAGGAACTCTGCAATTTCACCCAGGGCCGGTTAACCGTGGATGGTTATAGTCGCCAGTTTGCCAACTTGGCACGCTATGCACCCGAGGAAGTTTCCACCGATGCCAAGAAGCAGGCAAGGTTCTGCAAGGGACTCAGCCCTGAACTTCGCCGAGATCTACGTCTGCACGAGTGCACCTCCTTCCAGAAGTTGGTGAACAAAGCTATCAGTGCTGAGACAGGCCAGACTGATTTCGAAGCCACACGCAAGCATCCTCGTGACTTTGGTTCCTCATCCGGCTCTGGCTCTCACAAGCGCCGTGTGTGGATTCCAAACACTGCTCTGCCACCCAGGTTCACTCCGAGGCCATCCTATGAGGCGCCTCGCCCAACCGAACAGTATGCACCTGCCAAGACTTATGGAGGACCACCTGCCAACTTTGCTCCACGCACTGGCACTGTGACATGCTTCAAGTGTGGAGAACCAGGGCACTACATGCGTGAGTGTCCTCAGAACCAGCCAGGAAAGCCCGTTGGCCGTGGTAAGCCAACAGGCAAGGTGAACTATGTCAAGCCAATCCCCACTGCACGTGGTCATGTCAACTATGTCTCTGCTGAGGAAGCTTATGAGGATCCTAATGTCGTCCTTGGTACGCTTCTTGTTAACTGCCATCCGGCATCTGTTCTTTTTGATACTGGAGCATCTCATTCGAGCTATGCTCGAATGCACAACATGACTTTTTGTGACATGCCCACTTCCATGGTTATTCAAACTCCTGGTTCAAAGTGGCAAACCTCTAGGGTAAGCCATGGAAATGAAATTCTTGGCGATAGACTTGTTTTCCTTGCATCACTAATCGCTCTCAAGTCCTCGGACATAAACATCATCTTGGGTATGGACTGGATGACAGCTCATTACGCCAAGATTGATTGCTACACTAGGACCGTTCAACTTACACACCCATCCGGCAAGACAGTCAATGTTTTGACCCGAATGGCTGAGCGTCAGCTCTACTCTCTTAATGCCAGCCCTCTACCAGAAGTCGAAGATATCCCGGTAGTCCGTGACTTTCCGGATGTTTTCCTAGAAGAACTGCCAGGTGTTCCACCTGACAGAGATGTCGAGTTCGTGATAAATCTTATTCCAGGAACTGTCCCAATCTCTAGGAGACCCTATAAGATGGCACCCCTAGAATTAGCTGAGCTTAAGAAACAACTCGATGAGTCCTTGAAAAAGGGTTTCATCCGTCCTAGTTCTTCCCCTTGGGCTTGTCTCGTCCTCTTCGTCAAGAAGAAGGATGGAACGGAACGGATGGTTGAAGATTACCGACCTGTCAATCTGGTCGCCATAATGAACAAGTATTCGCTCCCCAGGATCAACGACCTGTATGATCAGCTCGCTGGATCCTCAGTCTTTTCCAAAATGGATTTGAGGTTGGGCTACCATCAAATCAAAATCAAGAACGAGGACATTACCAAGACGGCTTTTGTTAATCGTTATGGTTAATACGAGTACACCGTCATGTCCTTCGGGTCAACCAATGCCCCAGCCACCTTCTCCCGGCTAATGAATTCTATATTCATGGAGTACTTGGATAAATTCGTCGTGGTATACCTCGATGATATACTCATCTACTCCAAGAACAAGGAAGATCATGCCGAGCATCTAAGGCTGGTATTGACGAAACTTCGAGAGCACCGCCTTTATGCCAAATTCTCTAAATGTGAATTCTGGTTGCCAGAAGTGACCTATCTAGGCCATGTGATCTCTGGTAAGGGTATTGCCGTCAATCCCGAGCGAGTTCAAGCTGTCCTTGATTGGACTCCCCCTGAATCGGTCAAGCAAGTTAGGAGTTTCCTTGGCTTAGCGAGCTATTGCCGACGCTTCGTCGAGAATTTCTCCAAGGTTGCTAAACCTCTAACTGAACTCCTCAAGAAAGATAAAAGGTTTGAGTGGACCCCACAGTTCGAGTCCAGCTTTCAGGAACTGAAAAGACGCCTGACATCTGCACCCGTACTGGTACCACCAGACTTTTCCAAGGATTTTATTATCTACTGCGACGCCTCACGACAAGGACTAGGTTGCATACTCATGCAAGATCGTCAAGTGATCACTTATGCATCTCGACAGTTGTGTCCACACGAGGATAACTATCCTACACATCATCTAGAGCTTGCAGCTGTAGTCCACGCACTCAAAACGTGGCGACATTACCTTCTTCGTAATCGCTGTGAAATTTTCAGTGATCACCAAAGCCTGAAATACATCTTCACCCAACTGGATTTGAATCTCAAGCAAAGACGTTGGGTTGAGTTGCTCACAGATTACGACTTAGGAATCACTTACACCCCTGGGAAGGCCAATGTCATGGCTGACGCACTGAGTCGTAAGTCTTATTGTAACAACTTGATGTTACAACAAGGGCAACCACTTCTCCACGAGGAATTTCGTAAGCTTAACCTTCACATTGTTCCTCGAGGATTCCATTCCACCTTGGTAGCAAAACCTACCCTTACGGATCAGGTCATCAAAGCACATAAGGTTGATCCGGGAATCTCCCATATCAAGAGGAACATCAAGAAAGGAGTCGCGGGATGTTTCTCAATTGATGATCAAGGATTCGTGCTCTTTAGAAACCGCTTAGTGGTTCCTAACATACGAAACCTGAGACGGTTGATCCTTAAGGAGGCTCATGAATCTCCTCTCACGATTCATCCCGGTAGTACCAAAATGTATCAGGACCTACGCCAGAGGTTCTGGTGGACTAGGATGAAGAGAGAAATCGCTCAATTCATTGCTAATTCCAATGTTTGTCGTCGAGTCAAAGCAGAGCATCAACGGCCTGCTAGCACCCTCCAACATTTAGCTATTCCTAAATGGAAATGGGACAAGATCGGTATGGATTTCATTACCGGGTTTCCCAGGACCAGGAAAGGGAATAATGCTATCTTCGTCGTTATCGACCGCTGATGGGCCTCGAACCCCTCGTTGGTTACCCCAAGTGGAAGGTGTAAGATGCAGTAAGTAGAAGTGTTTTCCCCTAGCAAAGATGCCAAGGATCGAATCCCCAGAGACTCCTAGGTTCAACAGGTAGGTGTCAACTGCTAACGGCGCAATTAGCAATCAACGTGGACCTGCACACAGATACAAATAACTTTGCTCCCAACGAGTACAGAGAGGTTGTCAATCTCTCCGGCCTTGTAGTTCACAAAGGGTTAAAAGCAATATGATAGTAGTGATAGATAGTGTTTTGCAATAGTAAATAAAATAGCGGAAAGTAAATAGTGTATGTGATCAATGATGGTAATATGGACCGGAGTCTCATGATGTTCACTAGTGATGTCTCTCTCCCAAAAGACGATAAATCAGCTATGTGAGGTAAACAAATTACAGCTGGGCAATTGACAGGACCACGAACGCAAACCAATGCTGACTAAATTGCAAGAAAGGTTGAGGTTCAAAGCATGGGCGGTACGCCAAAGTAAGTAGACCGAAATCCATCAATATCTACTACTAATCATCCACCTTGAGATATCTATCCAGAACATCTCGCTGGTATTAAGTTGCGAGTCCCACACATAGTGTAAACTCAATGCAACAGACAACTGCATTAAAAGAACTTTGCGTAAAGTAAACAATCCTTGCACCCGCGGGCACAAGCACCGTTGTTTTCCCCCTTGTGGCAACAGCACATCCCCTAGACTCATGTTTCTGTCACTCAAGCTAGTCATCGAGGGGCATGAACCCACAATCGAGCATAACGTTCCCTCTTGGAGTCACTACCTACTACTCGGCCAAAGCAATAAATAACAACGGAGAACATGCAAGAATTACTTATGAACTAAAATGTAAAAGAGGTGAATCAAATATATTACTCAAGATCAATCTGAACATAATCTCATAATCCATCGATCCCAGCAAACTCAACATAGCAACAGTATAAAGATTACATAGGTGCCTCGATCATGTAGGGCAGCTCACGAGGACTAATTAGTGAAGCACAAGAACGGGAGGAGAACATCACATAGCTACTAGTCATGGACTCATGGTCCAAGTGAGACTACTCACGAGTCATCCGGGAGGCGTCCATGGTGGTGGAGAAGCTCCCGGTGGTGATCCTCCCCTCCGGCAGTGTGCCGGGAAGAGTTCTCCTGGTGCTCCCGATCTTGGAAGCGGCGGCGGCGGCGGAACAGAGATGGGATCACGAAAAGAAGTCCTGTTCTGAGGGTTTCGGGGAACCCTTTAAATATATGCCAAAGTAGGGCACCGGGGGAGCCTCGGGGGGCCCAGGCGCCCCCCCCCCCTCGGCGCGGCCCAGGGGGGGCGCGCCCACAGGGCGCCTGGAGCCCCTGTGCCCCCCCCCAGGCTGCCCTTCGGAAGCAGTGTTGTTTCCGGAACGCTGATTTTTTTATATATTTTTTCTGGATTTTTCTGGGCAGTTCTCGAAACGTGAAAATCTGAAATACAAAAACAGCCGAAAACAGAAACTGGCACTGGGGTGCACTGGATTAGTAAGTTAGTCCAAATATGATCAAAAGTGTATGGAAGTGTATGAATATCATAGCAATATCACCCAAAAGTGGCATGGAGCAAGCAGAAATTATAGATACGTTTTGGACGTATCAACCGCCTCTCCAAAGTAGCCCATTTCCTACCTGTTCGAGAGAGTATAACCGCTAGCCAGCTAGCAGACATGTATATCTCTCGGATAGTATCACTTCATGGTGTGCCGTTGGAGATTAACTCAGACGTGGAAGTCTTTTCACTTCACGATTTTGGGAAAGTTTCCAGAATGCTATGGGAACTCATCTCTCTTTTAGCACCGCCTTTCATCCTCAGTCAAGTGGTCAAGTGGAACGAGTCAATCAAATTCTGGAAGATATGCTTCGAGCCTCTGTCATCTCTTTCGGTATGGATTGGGAGAAGTGTCTTCCATTTGCCGAATTCGCTTATAACAATAGTTATCAAGCCAGCTTGGGCAAGGCTCCCTTCGAAGTTCTATATGGATGAAGGTGTCGAACACCTCTTAACTGGTCAGAAACCGGGGAAAGACAATTCTTTGGTCCGGATATGATCCAGGAAGCAGAAGAGCAAGTTCGCGTCGTTCGTGAGAAATTGAAAACAGCCCAGTCTCGCCAGAAGAGCCAATATGATAGTAATCATAAGGCTGTGACTTTTGAAGTCAGCGATAAGGCTTACCTTCGGGTTACTCCTCTTAAGGGAACCCATCGCTTCGGTATCAAAGGCAAATTTGCTCCTCGTTACATCGGTCCTTTTCGCATTCTTGCCAAACGAGGAGAAGTTGCCTACCAATTGGAACTACCTCCGCACCTTTTCCAGAGTTCATGATGTCTTCCACGTTTCTCAACTTAGGCGTTGCTTCTCGGATCCTATCCGCGGAGTGGACCACGAAACGCTTGATCTCCAGGACAATCTCACATATCGAGAATACCCCGTTCGTATTGTTGATCAAACCGAGCGTACCACTCGACATCATAATATAGTGTTTCTCAAGGTTCAATGGTCACATCATTCCGAGAATGAAGCTACTTGGGAAAGGGAGGATCGTCTTCGACTTGAGTACCCCACCCTCTTTCCGGAGGAACCCGAATCTCGAGACGCAATTCTTTTGAGTGGGGGTGAGTTGTCACATCCCTAGTTAGTGCTTGCATTAGGACTAGCTAGAGTGTGCATCATGTTTACTTTCCACAGAAACTTGAAATGGGAATGACAGAAAACCCCAGCACCCCTCTTCTAACAACTAGGGTTTAATAAAATCTTTTCCAATGTACCCAAAATGCCATTCAAAAATGTTCATCACCTTTGCCTTGGTCTTAAACCTCTGCCAAAAATGGTGCACAATTTTCTAGGACATCCAAAGGTCTCTGGATTAATTCATATTGTAATTGCATTTGGGCATTTAAATGCTATAAAATATTTTATGTGCCCAAATAATCATAAACTAAAATGTTCCATACTGTTCATATTATATATAGTGGGCATGACTAGTTTTATGAGTTATAAAAATGTTCTAGCATTTTTATTAATTCAACAAAGTTGCAAAAGAAATGAAACAGAAAGAAAATAGGAAAAAGAGAGAGACATGGGGCAGCCCACTCACCTGGGCCACTTACCTGGCTGGCCCAGCGCGGCCCAGCCCGCTGGCGCACGCCAGTCATCCCCCTCGTCTCGCCAGGAGGACGGGGCGCGTGGCCGCGGCGTGCACGCACGCGTCCGGCCACCTCCTGCCTGGCTGCTTGCGTCCCCCCGGCGCCTCGACGCCCCTAGGCGTCGCCACGCAGCCCTTGGCCCCTCTCTCACTCTCTCCCGTGTCGTCCCCCTCCTCTATCCCTCTCCGCCGAGCTCCACCGAGCGGGCTCGTCACCGCCGATCGCTGCTACCGCGCCCTAAGCCACCCCCTAGCCTCCCGACGCACCCATCAGCTCCGCCGCATCGCCCTGAAGCTCCCCACTGACGCACACGACGCCAGAAGCCCCGTAGCGCCGTCCTCGCTGTCGTCTTCAACCTTCGGCACCGGAGATCGCCGCCGCTCGTTCGTCGCCGCCCGACCTTCCCCAAGCCCGCGTCGACGCCCTCTGCGACCGCTGTGAGCTCACGCATCGAACCCCCCTCTCCCCGGGCTCGATTACGCCTTGTAGCCGCCGCCCCCTTGCTAACCGAAGTTCGCCGCCGCCGGCCAACTCGCCGCCGTGGCCACAGGCACTGTGCCTCGCAGCCGAGCACGCCACTAGGATCAGTAGCTCGCCAGCAAGCTAACGCCACCTCTAGCTCCTCCTCCCGTGCACCACAACGCCATTCCGGCCAACCCCGTGCGAGCGTCGCCGCGGACGTGCTCGTTGCCGTCAACTCCGGCGACTACTCGATGATACGTCCAAAACGTATCTATAATTTATGCTTGCTCCATGCCACTTTTGGGTGATATTGCTATGATATTCATACACTTCCATACACTTTTGATCATATTTGGACTAACTTACTAATCCAGTGCACCCCAGTGCCAATTTCTGTTTTCGGCTGTTTTTGTATTTCAGGTTTTCACGTTTCGAGAACTGCCCAAAAAAATCCAGAAAAAATATATAAAAAATCAGCGTTCCGGAAACAACATTGCGTCTGAAGGGCAGCCTGGGGGGGCCACAGGGGCTCTAGGCACCCTGTGGGCGCCCCCCCCCCCGGGCCGCGCCGGGGGGGGCGCCTGGGCCCCCCGAGGCTCCCCGGTGCCCTACTTTGGCATATATTTAAAGGGTTCCCCGAAACCCTCAGAACAGGACTTCTTTTTCGTGATCCCATCTCTGTTCCACCGCCGCCGCCGCTTCCAAGATCGGGACCACCAGGAGAACTCTTCCCGGCACCCTGCCGGAGGGGAGGATCACCACCGGGAGCTTCTCCACCACCATGGACGCCTCCCGGATGACTCGTGAGTAGTCTCCCTTGGACCATGAGTCCATGACCAGTAGCTATGTGATGTTCTCCTCCCGTTCTTGTGCTTCACTAATTAGTCCTCGTGAGCTGCCCTACATGATCGAGGCACCTATGTAATCTTTATGTTGTTGCTATGTTGAGTTTGCTGGGATCCGATGGATTATGAGATTATGTTCAGATTGATCTTGAGTAATATATTTGATTCACCTCTTTTATATTTTAGTTCATAAGTAATTCTTGCATGTTCTCCGTTGTTACTTATTGCTTTGGCCGAGTAGTAGGTAGTGACTCCAAGAGGGAACGTTATGCTCGATTGTGGGTTCATGCCCCTCGATGACTAGCTTGAGTGACAGAAACATGAGTCTAGGGGATGTGCTGTTGCCACAAGGGGGAAAACAACGGTGCTTGTGCCCGCGGGTGCAAGGATTGTTTACTTTACGCAAAGTTCTTTTAATGCAGTTGTCTGTTGCATTGAGTTTACACTATGGGTGGGACTCGCAACTTAATACCAGCGAGATGTTCTGGATAGATATCTCAAGGTGGATGATTAGTAGTAGATATTGATGGATTTCGGTCTACTTACTTTGGTGTACCGCCCATGCTTTGAACCTCAACCTTTCTTGCAATGTAGTCAGCATTGGTTTGCGTTCGTGGTCCTGTCAATTGCCCAACTGTAATTTGTTTACCTCACATAGCTGTTTTATCGTCTTTTGGGAGAGAGACATCACTAGTGAACATCATGAGACTCCGGTCCATATTACCATCATTGATCACATACACTATTTACTTTCCGCTATTTTATTTACTATTGCAAAACACTATCTATCACTACTATCATATTGCTTTTAACCCTTCATCACTTCCCAAAAAGCCTTTAATAAGAGTGTAGAAGAGAAACTACATAAACTAGATGATCTTTCTTTTAAGGTAGACCACTTAGCCAATGAGTTAAAATTGCTAAAAATTGAAACTTCTTCACTTAAGGAGAAGGAAGTCATCCCTATTAATGCTACTCAAGTACAAATTAATGAAAATATTAGGATGATGGCTAAGCTTAAAGAAAGATGGGCTAGAGAAAGGGAGGAAGAGGAAAGAATTAAGAGCCTTCCTACCCACCACACTGTTGCTACTATCCAAGTTATTGAGGATGTTCACAGTCTTAGCACCCAATGTACTCCTGGTCCCAATGGACCTATTAATGGTGATGCTATAGAAACTACCAAACAGGTGAGCCTTAAGGACACCACTACCACTTTACTTGATGCTCGTGACCTTGATTTTGATAATTGCACTCTTACAGAAGTTATTGATTTCCTTCACAAAATGTCTAGAGATCCCCGCACTAGCACGCTTAACCTTGCCTTCACAGAGCATATCACTAATGCTCTCATCAAAGCTAGGGAGGATAAACTTAGAGTAGAAGCCTCCATACCTAGAAAGCTAGAGGATGGTTGGGATCCTATGATAAAAATTAATTTGAATGACTTCTCTTGTTATGCATTATGTGATGTTGGTGCTAGTACCTCTGTTATGCCCAAAAGGATATATGATATGCTTAAATTGAAACCTTATGATTCTTGTTCTTTTGGTGTTCGTCTCGTTGATTCTTCCATAAAGAAACCTTTGGGGAGGATCGACAATGTTCTTATTGTTGTCAATGATAATTATGTGCCCATTGATTTCACTATTATGGATATTGAATGTGATCCTTTGTGTCCAATTATTTTGGGACGTCCCTTTTTGCGCACCGTTGGTGCTATAATTGACATGAAAGAGGGTAATATAAAATTTCAGTTTCCTCTCAAGAAAGGGATGGAACACTTCCCTCGTAAGAAGGTCAAGTTACCTTTTGAGTCCGTTGTACGGGCTAGCTATTCTTTTACTCTTGATAAAACTTGATCTATGCATTATGCCTAGCTTAAAGGCATAAAAGAAAGCGCTTTTGGGAGGCAGCCCACATGAATAAAATTTTTGCTTTTGTTGTGTCTTGATGTTGTTTACTGCTGTAGCATCATCATTGTATCTTTACTTTTCATATTTGTGCCAAGTATAGCCTCTGATTGCTAGAAAGTTCAAAAGTTGTGAGGTGCTGTCCAGGAAACAGATTCTGTCCTTGGAAAGAAAAATTCGTATAAAATCACCAGATCACCTTTTTGGTCTGAATTTTTTCGACAGCGTTCACTATATAATTTTCTTTCGTGCGTCAGTTCTGAGTTTTTTGATTTGAGTTGCAGAAGTATCCCGAACAGGTCAATTACTGCCTGATGTTCTGTTTTTCACAGATTCTGTTCTGTTTTGCCTTACCTTTACTTTGCAAATTAAGAACTTGCTTTTTCTATGCAAAAACCTTTTGGCAATCTTTAGAAACAGTAGAACTTCAAGAATATCCTTATTTCCAGCAAGGTATAATTATTTTATTAAGGGTACTAACCTCGCTAATCAGATTATGATGAGTTGTGTATGAAGGGAGTTTTCAAGTGTGCGAGGGAAGATGATAAAAAGATTCAGGAGTGTCAAGCGCTCAAGCTTGGGGATGCCCCCGTGCACCCCCAAGAAATATTCAAGGAGACTCAAGCGTCTAAGCTTGGGGATGCCCCCGTGCATCCCCTTCTCCATCAACATTATCAGTTCGTCTTTCGTTCCGCTATATTTTTATCACTTCATGTGTTATGTGCTATGCTTGGAGCGTCTTGCTTTTAGTTTTCTTTTTAGTTTTTCATAACGAGTCGGAACCCAGCATTCCTTTATGTGGGAGAGAAACACGCTCCACCTCTACCTAGAACACTACATAGAATTTTCATGTCTATCTATGCTGTGTGTGTTCTTTGTCTTTTAATAGCTACTATCGTGCTTTGCTCTTAGTATTCATGCTTATCTTTTCAAGAGCTTTTATTTAGTTGGTTGCTTGAACTCTCTTTAATTACCATGCTCACCTTATTAAGAGAGTTTGCTTCCGTTGCATGGGTTAATGTGTCTATGATAAAGATGCTACTTTCATGATGGTGCTTAGTACTTCAGGTTTTCTTTTGGTTAATCTCAAATAGCTGGGGGGTTCCCAATGTGTTATTGGAGTACCAACTTGGTTTGTTTGCCTATGATGTGGTATGGTTTAGTAATATCTTCCTTCGAGAATTTATTTTTATTGACTTGGCGTATGCTCACGCATATTCAAGACTGTAAAGAAAGTCTGTCAAGCCTTGATGATCTTTTGTTTCTGAGTAGCGATATAACTACCATGCCTGATTCAATATTGCTTTGTCGCTCTGCATGATTATGACCGTCATTGCTCTCTTAGTTGGTCGCTCCCAGTCTTTTGCTAACCTACACCTGCACTAAGCAAATTAACCATGCAATACATAGCTCATGGGAAAGTTGCCTAAAAACTATTGTGGTAAAGAATACGTTGCCTATGTATCTTATTTCTTATGAGTTGCTTGCTGAGCGGTAACCATGTTTCTGGGGACGCCATCAACTGTCACACTTTTGTTGAATATCATGTGAGTTGCTATGCATGTTCGTCTTGTCTGAAGTAAGGGTGATTTACCGTGGGTTGAATTAATATGCATATTGTTAGAGAAGAACATTGGGCCACCAACCAAAGCCATGCATCATGGTGGAAGTTTTAGCTTGGACCTTAATCCTCAATCTCTCATGAGAATATGCTTATGCATTAAAGATGAGTCCATCATCTATTTTCTATGTTGTCCCGGTAGATCTATCAAAAATGAGAAATCAAATGCGATCTATCTCCTTGGACCTTTGTACAGGTGGCATAGAGGTACCCCTTTGTGACACTTGGTTAAAACATATGCAATGCAATGATAACCCATGGGGATCCGAGCTAATTAGGACAAGGAGCGAGCACTATTAGTATTCGATGCATGAGGCTTGCAACTTATAGGATGTTCTATGCATGACACATATGAAGTACTACTACCATTGACACAATTGCTTCCATGTTTCAAAATAAAAAGATCTAGCACTTCAAGCACCAACTACTGAGAGCATGATTGTCATTCTGAGTGTAATGTGCATTGTCCCAAAGTAGCATTGTCTTCTGCATGATTCTGATATCGTTTATTCTGAAATGATTGTATCTAGTCATCACCTAAACCTTCAAGGTGCCCCTGCACTTATGTTTTGCATCACTAAAGGGGGCAAGCTAGATATCACTTTATCATATTTGCACATCATGTTCATTGCAAATCTTTTTGATGTTTCAGTTTCATGTTGTAAAACTTTCAGTCATTTGTGATTTTCTCTTGAGACAACTTAGTTACTTTAGAATCATTGTCTCAGTAAGCTTTTGTCATATGACTATGAGAAAGTCCTATATGGTTAATAGCATGTCACCACATAAATTATTCTTGTTAGCATTTACCTACTCGAGGACGAGCAGTAATTAAGCTTGGGGATGTTGATACATCCAAAACGTATCTATAATTTCTGCTTGCTCCATGCCACTTTTGGGTGATATTGCTATGATATTCATACACTTCCATACACTTTTGATCATATTTGGACTAACTTACTAATCCAGTGCACCCCAGTGCCAGTTTCTGTTTTCGGCTGTTTTTGTATTTCAGGTTTTCACGTTTCGAGAACTGCCCAGAAAAATCCAGAAAAAATATATAAAAAATCAGCGTTCCGGAAACAACACTGCGTCCGAAGGGCAGCCTGGGGGGGCCACAGGGGCTCCAGGCGCCCTGTGGGCGCCCCCCCCCCTGGGTCGCGCCGGGGGGGCGCCTGGGCCCCCCGAGGCTCCCCCGGTGCCCTACTTTGGCATATATTTAAAGGGTTCCCCGAAACCCTCAGAACAGGACTTCTTTTTCGCGATCCCATCTCTGTTCCGCCGCCGCCGCCGCTTCCAAGATCGGGAGCACCAGGAGAACTCTTCCCGGCACCCTGCCGGAGGGGAGGATCACCACCGGGAGCTTCTCCACAACCATGGACGCCTCCCGGATGACTCGTGAGTAGTCTCCCTTGGACCATGAGTCCATGACCAGTAGCTATGTGATGTTCTCCTCCCGTTCTTGTGCTTCACTAATTAGTCCTCGTGAGCTGCCCTACATGATCGAGGCACCTATGTAATCTTTATGCTGTTGCTATGTTGAGTTTGCTGGGATCCGATGGATTATGAGATTATGTTCAGATTGATCTTGAGTAATATATTTGATTCACCTCTTTTATATTTTAGTTCATAAGTAATTCTTGCATGTTCTCCGTTGTTATTTATTGCTTTGGCCGAGTAGTAGGTAGTGACTCCAAGAGGGAACGCTATGCTCGATTGTGGGTTCATGCCCCTCGATGACTAGCTTGAGTGACAGAAACATGAGTCTAGGGGATGTGCTGTTGCCACAAGGGGGAAAACAACGATGCTTGTGCCCGCGGGTGCAAGGATTGTTTACTTTACGCAAAGTTCTTTTAATGCAGTTGTCTGTTGCATTGAGTTTACACTATGGGTGGGACTCGCAACTTAATACCAGCGAGATGTTCTGGATAGATATCTCAAGGTGGATGATTAGTAGTAGATATTGATGGATTTCGGTCTACTTACTTTGGCGTACCGCCCATGCTTTGAACCTCAACCTTTCTTGCAATGTAGTCAGCATTGGTTTGCGTTCGTGGTCCTGTCAATTGCCCAGCTGTAATTTGTTTACCTCACATAGCTGTTTTATCGTCTTTTGGGAGAGAGACATCACTAGTGAACATCATGAGACTCCGGTCCATATTACCATCATTGATCACATCCACTATTTACTTTCCATTATTATTTACTATTGCAAAAACTATCTATCACTACTATCATTGCTTTTAATCCTTTGTGAACTACAAGGCCGGAGAGATTGACAACCTCTCTGTACTCGTTGGGAGCAAAGTTATTTGTATCTGTGTGCAGGTCCACGTTGGTTGCTACTAATCTGGCGCCGTAGCAATTGACACCTACTTGTTGAACCTAGGAGTCTCTGGGGAATCGATCCTTGGCATCTTTGCTAGGGGAAAACACTTCTACTTACTGCATCTTACACCTTCCACTTGGGGTAACCAACGAGGGGTTCGAGGCCCATCAGTGCGCCATCCCAGAAGGGCTGGACACTTCCCCTTGCGGCCTAGGGGCCCCACCGGGATGGGTGGCCCCACCCGGTGGACCCCCGGGGCCCCTCCGGTGGTCCCGGGACGCTCCCGGTGACCCCCGGAGATCACCCGATGGCCGAAACTGGACTTCCTATATATCAATCTTTACCTCCGGACCATTCCGGAACTCCTCGTGACGTCCGGGATCTCATCCGGGACTCCGAACAACTTTCGGGTTTCCACGTGCATTTATCTCTACGACCCTAGCGTTACCGAACCTTAAGTGTGTAGACCCTACGGGTTCGGGAGACACGTAGACATGACCGAGACCACTCTCCGGTCAATAACCAACAGCGGGATCTGGATACCCATGTTGGTTCCCACGTGTTCCTCGATGATCTTCATCGGATGAACCACCGTGTCAAAGATTCACTCAATCCCGTATGTTATTCCCTTTGTCCATCGGTACGGTACTTGCCCGAGATTCGATCGTCGGTATTCCCGATACCTTGTTCAATCTCGTCATGGCAAGTCTCTTTACTCGATCCGTAATCCATCATCCCGTGACTAACTACTTAGTCACATTGAGCTCATTATGATGATGTATTACCGAGTGGGCCCAGAGGTACCTCTCCGTCATACGGAGTGACAACATCCCAGTCTCGGTTCGTACCAACTCAACAGACACTTTCGGAGATACCCGATGCGTACCTTTATAGCCACCCAGTTACGTTGTGACGGTTGGCACACCCAAAGTACTCCTACGGTATCCGGGAGTTGTACAACCTCATGGTCTAAGGAATAAATACTTGACACCGAAAAGCTTATGCATTACGAACTATACGATCTCGTGTTATGCTCAAGTTTGGGTCTTGTCCATCACATCATTCTCCTAATGATGTGATCCCGTTATCACTGACATCTCATGTCCATGGTCAGGAAACCGTGACCATCTGTTGATCAACGAGCTGGCTACTAGAGGCCTACTAGGGACTCATTGTGGTCTGTGTATTCACACATGTATCGCTGTTTCCGTACAATACAGTTCAAGCATGAATAACAAACAATTATCATGAACAAGGAGATATAATAATAATGCTTTTATTATTGCCTCTAGGGCATATCTCCAACAGTAGGATCATACTTCTCCTTTTGAGAAACAAACTGTGGAGTAGGATATTGACCTTCTTCCCACTCAACACCTTCGGCGTTGAACTTTCGCTCAAAACCAATTCCTTGATTCTTCCGGTGCCTTCCTTGCTTGCGAACAATTTCCTCAAAGTTCTTGCTTCCGGAAAGACTCTTGTAGACACCTTTCTCTATGATCCCTTTCAATAAACTATTCTCTTGCTCAAGTGTAACTTGGCTTGAAACATTGTTAGTGGAATCAAGAGAACTACTAGAAGCAACAATATTAGATTTAACATGGTTATTGTTACTACTAGAGGAAGAATTTTTCTTATGCTTGTCATGCTTAGTCTTAATAGGTGGCAAGAAATTAGACAAGAGAAGTCGTTTGGCAAGATATGAAGAACTCTTCTTTCGAAGATCGTCATTGATCGCTTTTAGAAACTCATGTTCTTGCTCTAGAGTGAGCTTCTCGAAGCGTAGCTTCTCATGAGATCTTAGGAGCTCTCTATGATCTTCTTGAGTTGTTTCATGAGCTAACTTAAGAGTGTTTAGTTCTTTAGTTAGACGCTCAATCTCCTTCATAGCATTGTCATTCGACTCTTCTCGACTATAAAGACTACTAGCATTTTCATCATTACTAAGCTCACTAGATTTATCATGCAAGAGATCATCTTCACCAAGCAAGTCATCCTCATCACTATCAAAGTCAATGAATTCAGGGTGTGTTACCTTGGGACCTTTAGCCATGAAGCATCTTCCAATTCCCTCATTTGGTGAATCAAATAAGTCGTAGGAGTTGGAGTTGGAGGATACGAGTGCAAGTCCAGCAACACCTTCATCTTGACTATAGTCGGAGTCGGAGTGATAGCTTCCATCGGATTGATTGTCAGAGTCGGAGCCGGAGACCCATTCACCAACATGAGCTTGATGTCTTCTTCTTGTGTAGCTCCTTGATGACTTGTCTTTCCTCTCCGAATCCTTGCTTCTCTGAGAAGGTCTTCGTTCATAACGATCATCTCTACTCCTTCTCTCTCTCCGAGGTGACTCATCTCTTGCTCTTCTTCTTGGAGATTCTTCTCTTCTCTTGTGGGGAGCCGTACACTCGTTTGAGAAGTGTCCGGGTCTTCCACAATTGTAGCAGTTTCGATCACGACTAGAAGATCTCTTTTCATCATATGATCTAGACTTTGAGCTTCTTTCTTTGCCTCTGTTCTTGTAGAACTTGTTGAAGTTCTTGACCATTAGGCTTATCTCTTCATTGGAAACTAGCTTGTCACTTGAGGTAGTAGGAGCATCACTTGTAGCTTTGTAAGCACCACTTGACTTGTTGTGAAGCTCTTCCTTATCCTTAAGTGTCATCTCATGAGCAACAATTCTTCCAATGACTTCAGTTGGCTTGAGAGTCTTGTAGTTTGGCATCATTTGGATCAAAGTGCACACGGTGTCATACTTTCCATCCAAAGCTCTGAGAATCTTCTTAATGATGAATCGGTCGGTCATTTCTTCGCTTCCTAAGCCAGCAATCTCATTTGTGATGAGAGCAAGCCCAGAGTACATTTCAGCGACTCCTTCACCATCCTTCATCTTGAACTTGTCAAGTTGACCTTGAAAAATATCTAGCTTTGATTCCTTCACAGATTCAGTACCTTCGTGCATTTCAACCAAAGTATCCCAAATCTCTTTAGCATTCTCAAGACGGCTGATTTTGTTGAACTCTTCGGGACACAAAGCATTGAAGAGAATGTCACAAGCTTGAGCATTGTTTTGCAACATCCGCAACTCTTCGGGTGTAGCTTCGCGATCCGGAACTTTTCCTTCTTCAAAGAAATCACCTTGCATGCCAACACAAATAATGCCCCATGCGGCTGGGTTATGACCAAGAATATGCATTTTCATTTTATGCTTCCAACTAGCAAAATTTGTACCATCAAAGTAAGGACCTCTACGATAATTACCCTCACTAGACGCCATACTCTCCTAGGTTGTGAAACCAAGCTTATGGAGTCCAATGCAATGGAAACCAAGGCAATGGAGACCAAAGCTCTGATACCACTTGTAGGATCGAAAGTAGGTCTAGAGGGGGGGTGATTAGACTACTTGACAATATAAAAAATCTGCCTTTAGATCATGCAATGTTTTTGGCAGTTTTGCAATTAAGAACAATTCAAGTATCACCCTACACATGCAATTCTAGAGTATAAGCAGGGGAAAGTAAATTGCACATGTAAAAGAGAGGTGGAGAAGATCAAACGCAGTTTGGTGACACGAAGATTTTTGTCGTGGTTCCGATAGGTGGTGCTATCGTACATCCACGTTGATGGAGACTTCAACCCACGGAGGGTAACGGCTGCGCGAGTCCACGGAGGGCTCCACCCACGAAGGGTCCACGAAGAAGCAACCTTGTCTATTCCATCACGGCCTACGCCCACGGAGGACTAGCCTTACTCGGGGTAGATCTTCACGAAGTAGGCGATCTCCTTGCCCTTACAAACTTCTTGGTTCAACTCCACATCTCAAAGACGGAGGCTCCCAAGCGACACCTAACCAATCTAGGAGGCACCACCCCCCAAAAGGTAATAGACGGTGTTGATGATGATGAACTCCTTGCTCTTGTGCTTCAGATGATAATCTCCCCAACACTCAACTCTCCTCACTGATATGGCTGTGGTGGAAGAAAGATTTGAGTGGAAAGCAACTTGGGAAGGCTAGAGATCAAGTTTCATATGGTAGGAATGGAATAGCTTGATCTCAACACAAGGGTAGGTGGTTCACTTCTCAGAAAGTGTATGGTAGAAGTGGTGGTACTTTCTGATGGCTCTCTTCACGAATGAAGAGGGGGTGGAGGGGTATATATAGCCTCCACACAAAATCCAACCGTTACACACACATTTGACCAATCTCGGTGAGACCGAAGTGAAAACTCGGTCAGACCGAAAGTTCAAATATAGTGAACGTTGGGATTTTCGGTGGGACCGAAAATACCATCTCGGTGTGTCCGAAGTGAGTCAAAGGTTGGAGCTTGCCATCTCGGTGTGACCGAAAACAACAACTCGGATATTCCGAAATGATGTCAATTGGTTACAGAAGGTTGGCAGTCCATTTTCGGTGAGACCGAAACTCAGAATCGGATGGACCGAGAAATTAGGGTTTGGGGAAATAACTGAAGTGGTTCATCTCGGTGGGACTGAGTTTGCAGAATCGGTTTGTCCGAGATTACTTATGAGTGTGTTAAGTAGTGAAGAGTGCTGATAGTTGAGGGAGCTAGATCACCAAGCACTTGAGCAACTAGATCATTAACACAACCTCATCCCCTTTTAATAGTATTGGCTTTTCCTATGGACTCAATGTGATCTTTGATCACTAAACCAAAAATGGAGTCTTGAGCTTTTGCCAATGCTTGTCTTAGCATTTTGAGGGGTCCACTTGTTCAGACATTTCCATACCCATATCATCGAACTTTTCTGAAATGATTCTCAAGTAAATATTAGTTCAATGATATATATGTTGTTATTAATTACCAAAACCACCCGGGGATTAGTTGCACTTTCAAGGTTCCGCTCGACTGATGCTCCGTCTTCTTCTTGGATCCGTTCTTCTCCCTTGTGGAATCCCAGGCAAGATGACCGAACCCGGATACCATTACTATCTTTGCCTATTGCTAGTAGTTCCGCTCTATAGTTTTGCCTCGATGCCCATGTCTTTCTTGTCAGCCTCCTACTTGTAACCATGAACCTGTTTAACCACCCTACCTATGCAAACCGTTGCTTGGCTAAGTACGCTTCGCTCAGCCCTTCTTATAGCATTGCTAGTTGCAGGTGAAGATTGAAGATGCTTGCTTCATGTTGAAGTTTGGTTGGGTTATATCACACTATATAAATGCTTAAAATGAAATCATCTATATACTGGCAAGGGTGGAAGGCTAAGCCTTTTGCTTGGTGTTTTGTTCCACTCATGCCGTTAGGAACCGTATAAACCGGTGTTATGTTCCTTGATTATGCGTTCCTAACACGGTTGGGGTGTATGGGACCCCCTTGATAAACCGCTAAGTGCTAAGTCTTTTCCAGCAAGTCCCAACATTTGGTACTATTTGCCCATAATAACAACTTAATTAATTAATTAAATTTGCATAGAGGGTCGCTCCCTCGAGGATCCTTTATTTCTACATAGCAGGGGGGGCCAGTGCCGATGGTGTTGGTCCCAAACGGGGGTCCTGCGGGAACCACCACGGGGAAACTCGAGGTTTGGGTCCTGTAGCATCGCCCATCCGGTCGTGTCCTGAGACCTAGATACGCGCGGCTACTATCAGGGTGTCGACACGCCGGGAGGATTTGCTGGATTAGCCTTACCTTAGTTCGGTTTAACTTGAGCACGGGATTCCGAGAATACTTGGGTCTTCCCACCTATGGAGTTGCGACTTCGCGGATCGTGGGCTTGTGATGGGCCAAGTTGGAACACCCCTGCAGGGTTTGAACTTTCGAAAGCCGTGCCCGCGGTTATGTGGCAGATGGGAGCTTGTTAATTCCGGTTGTAGATAACTTGACACAATGATTCAATACACTACCAGCGTGTGTACCGTGACTGTCAATTTCCGAATAGGGATTCGGGAGTTGAACACGGTGGGGTTATGTTTGACCGGCTTTAGTTAGGATCACTTCTTGATCATCTTTCGACCGATGCTCCTCTCTTCTCGCTCTCTTTTACGTAAGTTAGTGCTAGTTGCTGCTGCAGACTCTTGTTTGTTCCTTCACCTCTCGTTCTTTCTTCAGCCTTGTCCTCACCCAAGGCTTAAATAGTCCTGATACCCGGGAACGGGATTGCTGAGTCCTCTGTGGCTCACAGTTACTTCACCACACCAGATGCAGGTTCAGCCGAGTTTGATGCAGGAGCTGGTTCAAGTACTTCATCGGGAGCTCGATGAAGAGTGTGTCCTTTTGTTTGTGACGTTTCGATGTTCAGTAGTGGTTTCTACTAGGATTCGATCCTGACCTGTGGTTTTATGTTGTTTTGGTATCTTTCTTTGGTTCTTCACCCGTAGTCGGGTTGTGATGTTCTGTATGATGTTTGCTTATGTAATGTATTGTGTGAAGTGGCGAGTGTAAGCCAACTATCTCCTTTTGCATTTTAATCCCTCTTTTACATGAGTCGTGCAAAGATACCAAACTTGAGATCATTCTAGGATGGATTTATGCCTTTAAGTCGTGCCTCGACACGTAGGAGGTATAACTCCATCCTGGGCATTACAAGTTGGTATTCAGAGCCTTCTCCGACCTAGAAGCCCCCACTGATTGATCGAATCGTTGACGGTTGAGTCTAGGCACACACTGAAAACTTTTTGAGTCCTATATTATATCGGAGAGTAGGATTTCTTTGCTTCTCATCCCCTTTCTCTCTGGTGAGGACTCCTGACGATTACTCTTTTCTCTTCACTTTCAAAAATTGCACCAATTTTTTTTTAGGATCCCGCGAGTATTCTGGGATTGTTTCGATGTTCTGGTGACAAGGATATTGTTCTCGATGCCTCCTGTTACCGAGGAGTTGAGCTTCGGGGTATCATTGTAACAAGTATATCGCGACAGTACTAAATACTTAAGACGGCCGACATCGAAAATCTCTCCTATACGGCCAGTGGCAAGATAACCCCGACATCACCCAGTACTGGGGAGGTAGTTCGAGAGTATTGCCATAGCTTGTTATAGTGGATGCTTTTCGAAGGTCCGAGGTAAACAGTTTCCGAGAAAGACTGGTTATGTGTTGAAGGATGGATACACCTGGATGTAGGTTTAGAGTTGATTGCGCGGTGCTTCCCGTGTATCCCCAACACCTGATTGCATAACTGGGAACTTTCGGAAATCTATAGGTGGGTTCATCTAGTAGTTCTAGGCATTCTTCCAACGGATGCACGATATGAAGTTGGGGTTCTACATTGAGTGAAGTGGTTTTATGGACTTGTTCTGATCGGGAGTTGCATCTTAAAGGGTCCTTGGCTATGCTGATCCGGGGATTGCAAAACCCTTTTGTAACATGTTCCATGAGCTTTCAGCACGAAGATGTCGAACGAAACTTCTATCTTGTATTTGTTCTATCTGATCCTTGTTCCTTTTTATTTATTTTGTTCTCCAAGTGGCTTCTTGTCAAGCTGATGTACCTGCAGAATTCATTCGTTCAATTCTCTGTTCGGATGATATTGTGAAGATCATGCTGCATATCTATCCTTTGTTTTGATTTGATTCTGGTATTCGAGTTGCTTCGATGTCAAATGTTGATTCCAGACCTTTCCTAATCGGTGTTCTCATATTTCTATGGGAGTGCTATTCCTTCTTAACCATCGAGATCTTCATGTTAATTCTTTTTCAGCCGGTGTCCATTTTGTTCATCCCAAGTTGTCTTTGTTTTTCCCACCCTCCCACCCTTTTTCTTCTCGGAGCAAGAAATTCTTAATTGAAATATCCATTTTATTAATGTGATGTTCCTTCATTCTTTTCCTTCAATGTTCTTATCCGGTGATTTTATCGTCAAGATGCTCAAGAGCTTCAAGTTCATCATTCTTTTGTTCTCATATTCTGCCGGTGGATGTAATTCAAGATTTCGGTGTTGATCTTATCCTTTTTCCTCATTTCACAATGCTTTCTTATTCCGGTGCACCAATTAATCATTATCCTCTTGCTATCCATATCCGGAGTGCTCAAGATTCATAATTCCATTCTTAATCCGTTCAAGCTATTTTCAGTTTTGTCTCCTTATTCAAGCCTTTTAATTCAACCGGTGCAATATCTCTTAAGCAATCTTTCCAACGGTGATTTCTTTTGAGTGGGCCCTAACCCACAGGTCTTTTCCAGGATCTTACCTGACTCTTCTTATTCCGGAGTTTTTCTCAAATTCTTTTCAAAGTGTGACGTAAGAATGATTCCCATCAGTCACATGCCTTCTTCAAGACCGCTTTCAAATTCTTTTCATCATTGGTTCAACCTTTTTAATTCTTCATTCCGGAGTGCTCAACAATCCTTCATGGCATTTCTCGTCTTCATTCTCAACATTTGGAGACCGGTGAAGTGTTTCTCTTAATCTTGGCCCGTTCTCTCAAGATTCTTCATGAATTCTTTTCTTTGTGATCCTCCGAAGGCCATCATTTCAGAATATTTCTTCGTTCTCAGTTTTCAACCTCGTCCTCCAAATATTCTTCATTGATGTCTCTTCGTTCGTCTCCCTATTCTTACGGTGGTTCTTTCAAGTTTACTCTTCCGTTGTTATCGTTTCAATTCATTTGTTCTTTTCATAATCCTACCGGTGGTTCGTTGAAGATTTATCCGAGCTTGTGCTAGATATCTCTTTAATTCTTTCCATCGAGAATAAGTAGTATGCCAAATCCTTTGGTTGTCATCAATTAAATTGGTGAAGGAGATGCATGACATAATTCTTATTCTTATTCCTTCCAGGTGATTTAATTCTGTTGTCTGGAGCTTGTTCATCATATCATATTCTCGATTCTAAGTTGTTCATCTTGTTTCCGGAGCTCCAAGTTATTTCAATTATATCATTTCAAGCTCCATCTAATTCATCGCAGGTCTTGAACCTTGTTCTTTTCATTTTTCACTTCTCTTGCTTTCATTACCGGAGTTCTTCATGGTGGTTCATCATCATTTAATTCATCCTTGAAGTCTTCATCAAGATTCTTGTTGGAGCTCAAGCATTCTTCATCATGCTTCCAATTGCAATCCTTTCTACCTTATCTTTTCAGATGGTGTTATGCCATTGTTGACAATTCCTTCATGTTTCATGATTCACAAGTTGTCAGGAATGGGATATTTAAACCCATCATTTTCTTTGATCAGGAGATCTTTCCAACCCTTCAATTATTCATTGGAGTTATCTTGGGTTGTATTTCACCTAAAGCTTTTCCTAAGGATTGTTGCTATTATGGTGCTTATATATGACCCAAGTTCTTCATTTATCCTTCCGGTGAAATAAGTTTTTCGTCTCCTTGTTGCTCTCAATTCAATCAAATGTTTCCGTCAGTGGCCGGTTGTCACCTCATAATTTTGAGATGTTTTCCATAAGCCCACATGAACCTCATTCGTTTCGTTGTTGATTTTCCATCAACTCCGTTCTACCCTTCTTCGTAAGGATGCTCTTTCAATTCATTTGCCGGAGAAGTTGTCTTTTCTTCTCCATTCTTTTCTTTCGTTGATCTATATGCTATTCTTTCATTCCGGAAGCATTCTGATATTACTCTCTTTAACCATCATCTTGTTTCCTTTTCAAGATCATGTTCTTTTCTTTTCTAGTCCATTTAACCGGAGTGTTGTATTCTTCATTCAAGTTTCGTCATCTTATCCAGCTTTTGCCTCTCTTTTCAACCGGAGTGCTGTCTCAATCTTTCTTACCTCTTGTGCCATTCTTTTAATTGTTCCGGAGGCTGTATGTTGTTCATTTCATCAAGTATCATTCCATCTCCTCAAGTTTTTGTTCTTTTCCTTCCATTTTCAGACGGAGTGCTGCCCAAATTCTGTCATTCTTATTCCTTGGCTATACCATTGCAGTTTCATATTCTTTTGGTTCGTAAGCTCTTGTTTCATGTCTTCAACCTACAAGGTTCTGATAATGTTCCATGTTCATCCTTTTACCGGAGTGCTCTTAACTTCGTTCATCTCCGTTGCATTCTTCTTTCATTTTGTTCAACCTCTCAAGGTTCTTTGGTTTCACTCGTTCGTCAAAGAAGCAACTTTGTTTTACCTCTTCCTCTTCCGTTTGTACCCGGTGATATCTCTAGGATCTCGGGTCGAGATCCTCTGTTAGTGTGGGAGAGTTGTGACGCCCGAGACCGACGTCCCAGAAGATTCCAGAAGATTCCCGAAGTTTCCAGATGTTCCGGGTTGCCCGTGTGGTTCTTTGTGCTTGTGTTATTTATTTATTTTGCATCGCATCATGTCATCATGCCATCATGTCATATTTTATTTTGCATCTCAACCTAAATAATTCGTGTGGACCTTCGGTCCATTTAAATCGAGGGAAGGTGACTTCTCTTTATAACATATCCTCCAAATATTATGGAGCTATATTAATAATTATTCCATTTGTTGGAATTCACCGTAACACACTTGCATATTTTCCCCATTGTCTTTCACTTCGAGTTTCACCTTCAATACCTTGCCTATTTTTCTTTCCGTTGTTTCGAGGCTCCCCCAAAAATCTAAACTCCTTGAGGCAAGCTATTTATTTAGATTGCACTTCCTTTGTGTTGGAACTATTTTTGTGAGGTTGGAATTAATCCGTAAAGCCTTACAAAAATGTCCATCATCTTTTATTCTTTTCCTTGCCTCTTTTCTTTTTATTTTGGCTCTTTCCTTCTTTGTTTTATTCTTCTAAGCAATTTTAAAAGAGCAGACAGCCTCTAGGCCCAGGCCTATCCTCCCTCCTTCGGCCCAACTCCCTTTTCCTCCCTTTCGGCCCAGCGCAACAGCCCAACTCCCTTGGCCCACTGGCCAGGCACCGAACCCTAGCGCACCCTCTCGTCCCTCACCCGCTCGCTCTCTCCCCGCACCCCGCCGCCAGGTAGTCCTTCGATCTCCTGCTTCTCCCTCTCGCTAACTCTCCCTCTCGATCTTTTCCCGCAGCGCGACCCGAGCCCGATCCCCGCTCTGCCTCGCTCGCTAGTCCCGGATCCCCTCCTCCCTCCTCACCTCGAAGATCCCCAGCGACCAGCGCCGGTTCGCGCCAGAAGCCAGGAGCCAGCGCCCCTTGGCGCCCCGCTCCCTCGTCTTGGACTGCCTCTCCCCGAGCCCCTTCGCCAGGAGGCCGCGTCGCCTCGCGACCTTCCCCTCTAGCAGCGCCGCCCGCGGACGCCCGTCCCCGCGCCAGAGGAGCTCGTCGCCCGAGCGGCCAAGGCCTCCGCGTCCAGCCCCCCAGGCCGACGCCCTTCCTTCCCGCGAGCCAGGGCCTCGGCTCCGTCGTCCCCGAGCGCCCAGCTCTCCGGCCTCGTCCAGCCCGGCGCCCCCGAGCTTCCTCTCCGGCCGCCTCCAGCACTTCAGCGCCGCCGGTCCTCCTCTCCAGCAACGGCCTCCCTCCGTCCTCCAGTGCGAGCTGGCCTCCTCCAGTGCCCGTTCTCCCTCCAGCCAAGGAACCCCGTGCGGCCCCTCCTCGAGCACTACCGGAACTGCAGCCACTTCGCACCGCCGCTCGCCGTGCCGCTGTTCTGCCTTTGTTTTTCCGGTGCCGCTAAGACCGCTGCTGCTGCAACCTCGTCGCCGTGCAGCCTTTTGTTTAGCTCCTGTAGTTTTTCCTTTGTTTGTTTTGTTGCTTGTGCCGTATGTTTGACAGGAGACCCGTGTACCCCTACGAACATCTTCGACCAAGTACCCCGACGTCGCGAGTGCAACGACTACCGATGACGTGAACGACTACCGACGCCCGGAAAACGACCAAGTTCCACTACGTCCACGACGATCCGGGAACGACTACTTCCCTCTACGGCCGTGTACATCTACTTCCTCTCCGTTAACGTGTTCCCCGACTCGCGGAACGACTTCTTCCACTACGACTCGAACCGCCCCGAAACGCACGCTTCGAAGGTATAACCCCGTCGCGACCCCGTGGATGAACGCTTGTGCTTGTTGTGTTGTATGAAATGCTCCTCGTGTGTGCTCCGTGTCCGTTTCGTCCCTTTTGTTGTTCCTCGGTTGCCTCGTCACCGACTCGTGGGAACCCGGCAACGGGATCACTCCACCTCTTTCTTCTCGTTTGACTCGCTCATGCCATCTTACCTTTTGCATCGGACTCTCAACGAGTTACCGGTACCGATATGATGCGTTGCATCATTTTCGGATCGTTGCCGTGGCACCCTTTCATTCCACCACGGTGACAAATGCTTCTTATCTCTTTTAAGTCAACCTTTTTAATAAAACTTGCATAAACTTGATCATGTCATCCGCATCATATTAACAACATTAATATGTGTGTTTGTTGTTGCTTATAATTAATAAACATGCTTATGGGGATTTTCCGGATATGTTGTTGTTATTTCCGGCCTCATTTAAATTGTCTTAATAGTGTAGTTTCTTTATGCTTCACCTCTTGCCATGTTAAAAACATTTAACCTTGTCTTGTAAATAAACGAGAGTCAACTAAATAATTAAATGTGGTGTTTCGTCAATATGCAACTCGTTGCATATTGAGCTCCACTTAACTTGTAGTATTTGTTTGTGCACTTTGCCATGCCATGCATATTTAAACCGGACATGCATCATACTTGGATGTGCATCGTATGCCATGTTTATGATTGTGTGTTTACCGTGTTGTTTCTTTCTTTCCGGTTGCTTCTTTTGTTAGCTTCGGTTTCGTTCCGGAGTTGTGAGGATCCTCTCGACTGTTGCTCCGTCTTCTTCTTGGATCCGTTCTTCTCCCTTGTGGAATCCCAGGCAAGATGACCGAACCCGGATACCATTACTATTTTTGCCTCTTGCTAGTAGTCTCGATCTATAGTTTTGCCTCGATGCCCATGTCTTTCTTGTCAGCCTCCTACTTGTAACCATTGCCATGTTTAACCACCCTACCTATGCAAACCGTTGCTTGGCTAAGTACGCTTCGCTCAGCCCCTCTTATAGCATTGTTAGTTGCAGGTGAAGATTGAAGATGCTTGCTTCATGTTGAAGTTTGGTTGGGTTATATCACACTATATAAATGCTTAAAATGAAATCATCTATATACTGGCAGGGTGGAAGGCTAAGCCTTTTGCTTGGTGTTTTGTTCCACTCTTGCCGTTAGGAACCGTATAAACCGGTGTTATGTTCCTTGATTATGCGTTCCTAACACGGTTGGGGTGTATGGGACCCCCTTGATAAACCGCTAAGTGCTAAGTCTTTTCCAGCAAGTCCCAACATTGGTACTATTTGCCTCATAATAACAACTTATTTAATTAATTAAATTTGCATAGGGGGTCGCTCCCTCGAGGATCCTTTATTTCTACATAGCAGGGGGGGCCAGTGCTGATGGTGTTGGTCCCAAACTAGAGTCACTTGCGGTACCACCCAGTTATCTGGGGTCTTTGGTACTGTACGTAGCGCTCATCCGGTCGTGGCCTGAGACGAGATACGCGCGGCTACTATCAGGGTGTCGGCACGCCGGGAGGATTTGCTGGATTAGCCTTACCTTAGTTCGGTTTAACTTGAGCACGGGATTCCGAGGATACTCGGGTCTTCCCACCTATGGAGTTGCGACTTCGCGGATCGTGGGCTTGTGATGGGCCAAGTTGGAACACCCCTGCAGGGTTTGAACTTTCGAAAGCCGTGCCCGCGGTTATGTGGCAGATGGGAGCTTGTTAATTCCGGTTGTAGATAACTTGACACAATGATTCAATACACTACCAGCGTGTGTACCGTGACTGTCAATTTCCGAATAGGGATTCGGGAGTTGAACACGGTGGGGTTATGTTTGACCGGCTTTAGTTAGGATCACTTCTTGATCATCTTTCGACCGATGCTCCTCTCTTCTCGCTCTCTTTTACGTAAGTTAGTGCTAGTTGCTGCTGCAGACTCTTGTTTGTTCCTTCACCTCTCGTTCTTTCTTCAGCCTTGTCCTCACCCAAGGCTTAAATAGTCCTGATACCCGGGAACGGGATTGCTGAGTCCTCTGTGGCTCACAGTTACTTCACCACACCAGATGCAGGTTCAGCCGAGTTTGATGCAGGAGCTGGTTCAAGTACTTCATCGGGAGCTCGATGAAGAGTGTGTCCTTTTGTTTGTGACGTTTCGATGTTCAGTAGTGGTTTCTACTAGGATTCGATCCTGACCTGTGGTTTTATGTTGTTTTGGTATCTTTCTTTGGTTCTTCACCCGTAGTCGGGTTGTGATGTTCTGTATGATGTTTGCTTATGTAATGTATTGTGTGAAGTGGCGAGTGTAAGCCAACTATCTCCTTTTGCATTTTAATCCCTCTTTTACATGAGTCGTGCAAAGATACCAAACTTGAGATCATTCTAGGATGGATTTATGCCTTTAAGTCGTGCCTCGACACGTAGGAGGTATAACTCCATCCTGGGCATTACACCTGCTGACGTCAGCATGATGTCATGCTGATGCAGTAAATGATTTTCTTGGATTTTTTGATTTAAAACAATTCAGGAAATTCCATAAAATGCTCTAAACTTCAAAAAAAATCATATAAATTCAACAGTAGCTCGGATGGAAAAGATTTATATATGAAAATTGATCAGAAAAATCCAATCTTTCCAATGGCACTGGTTTCATGCATGTTTGAGCAAGTTAACCTTACTGTTCACTTTAAAACATGATAATGCACTTTAATAAATAATAGTTTGGGTTTAAATTTGAATCTTTGATTCAAATGGGCTCAAACCTTTCTGTTTATAGATGCATTAGCCCAAAACACATGCATCTTGCCATATCATGAGCATGCATCATATTGTTGCATTTGTTTGCTTATTAATTGTATCGCCGGTGTTCTCCGTGGTAGGTCCTGCTCCCGAGGATACTTCTGCGTATCCAGCTGAAGAGCAGTACCCAACAACCACTCTGTCAGGCAAGCAACCATTGATCATTCCGATAGAAACCCATCTTCTCGCTCCTGCTCTCTTTTACTGCATTAAGGCAACAGCGTGTGAACTGCTACTTGATGCGGTAGTTGAACCCTATTCCTTTGCATGACCTGTCATTGCCACAGTAAATAGTTGAAACCCACTAGCATGTGTAGGAGTTGATTGAGCCATGTGATGTGTGATCCACCATGCTATTTGTTTATGTTGCCTGCTATGCTTAGAGTTGTGTCAGGTCTGGTTCATCTGGGTGATGGATCAGAGTGAAATGATCATACCGGTAAAGAGAGGGAAGTGTGGAACATGTTTGGTAAAGGTATCGATGAAAGGCCATGTAGGAGTACGTGGTGGGTTGTTTCATTGGAACCGTCCATAGGACCCGAGATCTGTATGTGTGGTTCAAGTTTCAGCTACTACCATGCATTGGGCCCGAAACCAATGGACCCTCTCGGCTTATTAACTACCCTTGTCCTCTGTCCAGGAGTTGCAACTAGTTTCTGGTGTTTGTAGTTTACTAGTGGTCGTGCACAGCGCTGACCCTCGGGATAAGCTGTGATGCGACAGGTACGTGGCACGGTGTACCGGTCGCCCGTTTGGTGACTCGGGAACCCTGTACACATCGTTTGGGGCCGTGAGCGACACCCCGGCCGGATCTCCCCACGGATGGAACCCAAATAGGCGATAAACCTAGACGAGAGACTTGTGCGATTAGTCAGGTCGTGGCCGACACCCTCGCTGGGCTTCGGCTTGAAGGTTGCCGAGTACATGTCGAGTAAACGGCGATAAGTGGTGGAAGCGTGTGTGAAGAAGTACACCCCTGCAGGGTTACCAATCTATTCGAATAGCCGTTGTTCGCGGTACGGACTACTTGGTTACTCTTACAGTTCATAGACAACTTGATGCATACTACTAAAAGCCTCAAGACAAGTGTGAGTGTCGTGGATGGCCCTTCCGTAGGATGACGGGATAGGATCCACGGTGGTGTATTGTTGTGGTGAGTAGAGGACTCTTGTATGTAGTCTTATCTTGCAATCTGTTGAGAGTCGTAGTATAGGTTAGCTAAGAGTCAAAGCTGGCTTGCTGACTATGAACTCCACTACCCTTGTTGATAATGATGCATGTATGATAGGTTCTGTTGTAAGACTTGTTGAGTACCTTTGTACTCATGTTTGCTTATTAACTGTTGCAGAGGAGAACCCTGCCCCTTCTGATGGGTTTTACATAGAGGTTGACGTCGACGAGTAGCTTGCTACCCAAACGGAGATCCTGAGCTTGTGAAGGGCCTTGTAGATAGTCAGGCTACACCAAGCCTGTTTTATTTCCAAGTTGTCCGTACTGAGACATGTTAGCTTCCGCATGTTCTTGTATGATTGTATGACTTGAGTGTTGGCTCATGTGACCCCTACCTGTATGGATATGTTATGTATGGCTCTTCGGAGCCTCTTAAATAAAGTACTTTGAGTCATAGAGTTTTGTTGTGATGCAATGTTGTATTTGCACATATTGAGCATATTGTGTGTATGATTGAAATGCTTGGTATGTGTGGGATCCGACACCGAGTTGTTTCCCTTTGGTAGCCTATCTTACAGGGAAATGCATCCTAGTGCTTCCAATGAGCCTTGGTAGCTTGCTACTGCTCGGAACACGTAGGCTGACCGGCATGTGTCCTTCTTCGTTCATGTGTCTGTCCCTTAGGGGAAATGTCACGCGTTGTTCCTTTAAGTCCATGTAGCTTGCTACAACTTGGGTTCATACGTTGATGACCGACAAGTTCGTTGCTGGGTCATGAATGCATGTCTCTGTAATTTAGTGCCACTTTTGGTTTATAACTAGCCATGTCGGCCCGGGTTCTCTGTCATATGGATGCTACGACACTGTCATATACGTGTGCCAAAATGCGCAAACGGTCCCGGGCCAGGTAAGGTGGCACCCGTGGGGATACCGTGCGTGAGGCCGCAAAGTGATATGATGTGTTACAAGCTAGATTGGTGTGACTTAGGATCGGGGTCCCGACAGATCGGGATTCAATAAACCATTCACCTTGGGTGTATGACCATAGAAGGTTTTATTCATGTAAACAGAATAACAATTATTCTCTGAATCAAATGAATAACCGTATTGCAATAAACACGATCCAATCTTGTTCATGCTCAACGCAAACACCAAATAACATTTATTTAGGTTTAACACTAATCCCGAGAGTATAGGGAGCATGCGATGATGATCATATCAATCTTGGAACTACTTCAAACACACAATGTCACCTCACCCTCAACTAGTCTCCATTTATTCTGCAACTCCTATTTCGAGTTACAAATCTTAGCAACCGAACAAGTATCAAATACCCAGGCGCTACTACGAGCACCGGTAAGGTACACATCAATAACATGTATATCAAATATACCTTTGTTCACTTTGCCATCCTTCTTATCCACCAAATATTTGGGGCAGTTCCGCTTCCAGTGACCATTTCCTTTGCAGTAAAAGAACTTTGTTTCGGGCTTGGGTCTAGCTCTGGACTTCTTCTTGGGAGTGACAACTTGCTTGTCATTCTTCTGGAAGTTCCCTTTCTTTCCCTTGTCTTTTTCCTTGAAACTAGTGGTCTTGTTAACCATCAACACTTGATGCTCTCTCTTGATTTCTAACTTTGCTGATTTCATCATCACGAAGAGCTCGGGAATCATTTTCGTTATCCCTTGCATACTATAGTTCATCACGAAGTTCTAGTAGCTTGGTGATAGTGACCAGAGATCTCTGTAGATCACTATTTTCTCCAAAAGATTAACTCCCACTTGATTCAAGTGATTGTAGTACTAAGACATTTTGAGCACATGATCACTAGCTGAGCTATTCTCCTCCTGAAAGTGCAACTAATCCCCGGGTGGTTTTGGTAATTTATGACAACATATAGCTCATTGAACTAATGATTCCTCAAGCTAAATATTTCAGGAAAGTTCAATGAATAGCATGGCTATTGTGGAGCTGTGGACCCCTCAAAAAGCTAAGGAAGCAAGTTTGGCAAAAGCTCAAGACTCTACCCTTTCACTTTTAGTGATCCAAGATCACACTGAGTTCTTAGGAAAGCCAATATTATTAAAAGGGGATGAGGTGTTGCTTAACGAATTGGTTGCTCACAATGCTTGATGATATGCTCCAAAACCCTCACACAACCTCTCCACTCCAAACAAGTCAAAACCAAGATGCCAAACTCGGACTCACCGATTTTCATATCCAGCCCCACCGAGTTTCCTTTGACTTAACCAGAGCCATAAATCCTAACATTATGGTCTCACCGATATAGGCTTTCGGTCTCACCGAGATGGTTCTATAAACTCGCTGTCATAGGTTAATTTATTTCGGTAATACCGAGTTCATTAATCGGTCACACTGAGTTTTACTTTGCCAACTCTCTGATGACTTCACCCTAGCCTTCGGTCCCACCGAGATGTCCTAGTTGGTCCCACCGAGTTTCCAAACGTTCACATATTTGAACCTTTCGGCCAGACCGAGTTCACTGAATCGGTCCCACCGAGTTGGCCAAAATGTGTGTAACGGTTGGATTTTGTGTGGAGGCTATATATACCCCTCCACCCACTCTTCATTCGTGGAGAGAGCCATCAGAACAAGCCTACACTTCCATTACTTATTTTCTGAGAGAGAACCACCTACTCAAGTGTTGAGATCAAGATATTCCATTCCTATCACATAAATCTTGTTCTCTAGCCTTCCCCAAGTTGCTTTCCACTCAATCTTTTCTTCCACCATATCCAAATCTGCAAGGAGTTGTTTGAGTGTTGGGGAGACTATCATTTGAAGAATTTGATCAAGGACTTCGTTATCAACACACCGTTTGTTACATTTTGGAGAGTGTCTCTCCTAGATTGGTTAGATGTCACTTGGGAGCCTCCGACAAGATTGTGGAGTTGAGCCAAGGAGTTTGTAAGGGCAAGGAGATCGCCTACTTCGTGAAGATCTAGCCTAGTGAGGCAAGTCCTTCGTGGGCGATGGCCATGGTGGGATAGACAAGGTTGCTTCTTCGTGGACCCTTCATGGGTGGAGCCCTCCGTGGACTCACGCAGCCGTTACCCTTCATGGGTTGAAGTCTCCATCAATGTGTATGTACGATAGCACCACCTATCGGAAACACGACAAAAACATCTGTGTCTACACTTGCGTTTGCACTCTCCAAACCCCTCCTTTTACCTTCATATGCAATGATTTACTTTCCGCTGCTACAACTCTAGATTTGCATGTGTAGGAAGATTGATTGACTTGTGATAAATTGCTAAAAACTATCAAAACATAAAATTGGGAAAAGGCTAAGTTTTTATTTGGTCAAGTAGTCTAATCACCTCCCCCCCCCCTCTAGACATACTTTCGATCCTACAAGTGGTATCGGAGCTTTGGTCTCCATTTGCCTTGATTTCCATAGCTTTGGTGATCATAGCCTTGGTTTCACAACCTAGGAGAGTATGGCGTCTAGCGAGGGAAGTTACTACCGTAGAGGTACTTACTTTGATGTAGGAGCATCCCATGGAAAATATGACACCATGTGCACATAGATCCAAATGATGCCCAATTACAAAGATCTCAAGCTAACGGAAGTCATTGGAAGAACTGTTGCTCATGAGATGTCACTTAAGGATAAAGAAGAGCTTCAGAACAAGTTTAGTGGTGCTTACAAAGCCTCATGTGATGCTCCTACATCATCAAGTGAGAAACAAGTCTTCAATGAAGAATTGAGCTTAATGGTGAAGAACTTCAACTCTACAAGAATAGAAGCAAAGAGAGAAGTTCCAAGTCAAGGTCCTACAATGACAAAAGATCTTCTAGTCATGAGCGTAATTTCTACAATTGTGGAAGACCCGGACACTACTCCAACGAGTGTATGGCTCCCCACAAAAGAAGAGAAGACTCACCTAAAAGGAGAAGTAGAAGAGAAGAATCACCACCAAGAGAGAGAAGGAGTAGAGATTATCGTTATGAACGAAGACCTTCTCGGAGAAGCAAAGACTCCGAAAGTGTCGGGGATATACCCCGCAGTATGAACCGGCCGGAAATATGACTCGGCCGGACTTGGCAGTTTACTTGAGACGGTTTACACCTGGCAATTTACTGGTAACCCGGCAGGCGGATCACGGATGACAAGGCCCAAGGCTTAGAAGGCCGGTTCATGTTATGGTGGGCCGGTTTATGAAGAAAGCATAAGGAATATTATCCTACAAAGGAAGCAAGACTAGGACTCCTTGTAATAGAGTAATCCTAATCCTACTAGGACTAGTCATGTAACCCGCCCCTTCAACATATATAAGGAGGGGCAGGGCTCCCCAAAGACGGAGAAGTTCTCACAAGTTTCTAGGGCTAGACACAAAGAGCCAGTTTACCAGCAACCCCATGAGGATCATAATGAGGCCTAGCCTCAAACAGCATGTAGGGCTATTACTGGATGATGTTTCCCGGGGCCCGAAGCTGTCTAAATCCTTGTCTTGCGTTGCGTCTCTCGATTCCACTCAACCCCTCTCAAGCTACTACATAGATGTGTTGGCCTCACGACTAAGTCCTAACCCTACGACATCTGCTGGGTTATGAATTCTTGTAAACCAGCACCTGACCATCCTTAAGTCCTTGTCATTTCCTTCTTCTAAAAAATCCGGGTCAACAGACCAGCTTCATAATCAACTTGCTTGCATAAGAAGTATTGTAAATCAAGAATCCATTTGAGTCGGCCTTCAATGCTTCGATTTGACAGAAATATTGATCTTTGAAATATTCAACTGATATCCAGCCGGCTTGAAGATGCCGGTTTATGATTACCACCATTGCCATGTTATAAAAACTAATAATTCCCAGGTCATGACTGTTTATAGATCCCGGGTTATGATTGTTGCCAACGCCGGGTCACACAATTAATCTTCCGGACTTACCCAAAACTGAGAATTTGAAGATGTTCCTCCTTTATATGCATATTACCTTTAGCCCCCAGTCTTAAGAGGAGAACATGGTGATATCTTAAGACTTGTTTGAATATAATGGTTGCAATCTTAAAGAAATCGAGATTGTTCATCCCAGTCACTAGTAAGAACTGAATATTCCACATATGTAGCCCCCAAGTGCCGGGTTGTCATGCTTGCATCAGCCTGGGACTTGTAATTTGCATGATGCTCAAAAACTTCAATCAGTGTAGCCCCCAAGGGCTGGGTCATTATGCAATAATGAGCAGGGACTTTGTAGATATAATTATGTAAACTTGAACAGCAACGTGTAGCCCCCAAGGGCCGGGTCATTATGCAATAATGAGCAGGGACTTTGTAGATATAATCATTGACAATATCATTATATAATGTAACTTCCATCGTGGGGTTTGAACCCACATCCACAAGGTTAAGAGCTTTGTGCTTTACCAACTGAGCAGTGGATACTTCAATATAATGGATTAATACTTGTGTACCTTGAATTGTTTGACATGAGCAATTGGTAGCCCCCAAGGGCCGGCTCATTACGATGTGATGAGTTGGGTCTTCAATAAGGTGAGCAAAAAATGACTTTGCATTAGCCCCCAAGTGTCATGGTGCATGCTTGCAGCGACATGAGGCTTGTGTATTTGATGTAATCTCAATTTGAATAATGTAGCCCCCAAGTGCCGGGTCGTAAGCCTGCAGCAACTCGAGACTATTCCTTCCATCGATGAAATAATATCCATTGCGCTTAAAGCGACTTTGAAAACCTCAATCATAATATTGATAACCATAATAAAAATCCAGCCATGTTGGCTATTAAAGATTTGAATAATATAATCCGGTTTGAAAACCGGTTCCAGTGATATTTGATCACAACCAGGCCGAGTTAATAAACACCGGTCATTATTTTATCTCATACTGGCGACTTATAGTCGAAAGCCAGGCCGGTTTAATAAACACCGTTCATTATCTTATCTCATACTGGCGACTTATAGTCAAAAGCCAGGCCGGTTTAATAACATCGGTCATTATAACTGATCATGTACTGCCAATCTGTTTTTTGGCTCTTTGTCGGCTCATCATGAAGGTCGATCCGGGTTACGATGAACGCCGGTTTAAATCTCGCTGGTGTTCATGACCCAGACTTGTAACTTTGTAGATATATGGCCAACTTTGTAGTTGCCCAATCCCAGATCAATAGACTTGGTTAAAAACAAAAAATTGTAAAATCACAGAAACAAAGCTTTTTTGGCAAATAAGACCATATAGTCGAGGCTTTTTATGAGCTGCCAGGCTCCAAATTCGAGGCTTTTTATGAGCTGCTAGGCTCAAAATCGAGGCTTTTTACGAGCTGCCAGGCTCCTGGCTTTTTGCGAGCTGCCAGGCTCCAGGCTTTTTGTGAGCGGCCTTTAAGCTCTAGGCTTTTTATGAGCTGCCTTTAGGCTCTTAGCTTTTTGCGAGCTGCCAGGCTCCAGGCTTTTTTTGAGCGGCCTTTAAGCTCTAGGCTTTTATGAGCTGCCTTTAGGCTCTATAATTGACGTTGTCATCAATACTACCCAATGTTTCAAGTCCTCTGAGGGATCTTGTCTTTAGGTGATCGACTCAATGATTGCCAATGGCTTTTTACGAGCTGCCAGGCTCCATATTTGACGTATCAATGGTGCCGGTTTAGAAGGCCGGGTACCTATGTTTGAGTTGCGCTGTGCGACAAACCCTCTTTGGTCCCTTAATAAATAATTGTCCTGCATATCAAAATATACAGATCAAAGCAATTGTTTTCTTGATGAAAATGATATATACCAAGAAAATAGATTTAGATGGATATCACCTGATGTATTTGGACTTTATGATCCTTATCAGTGTCCGTTAGCCAACCCGGCATGTTGAGTGGGCCGGACCGCAAGGCGAGCAGAAAAACGACCGCGACATCAGAGACGATATAGATAAATGAGTCGGCCACGGTGTCATAAGCCGGTACAGTCTGGTGAACCGGCGTAGACGAGTGAGTCGGTCTTTAACTCTGATATCTTTAGGCCAAAAAATTATCCGCCGTGGAGCTGATCATCACCGTGGTGAAACTAAAATCAATTACAGCTGAGTCGGCCGTGGGAGCAGACAGATGAGTCAGTCGCAATATTATACGTTGGTGCGGACGGGTAAGTTGTCCTCCACGTTGTAAACCAGTGTGGACGCGTGAACCGGCCGTCCGTTTATCAGGTAATGTGACACAGAGAAAGACGCCGTTGTAGAATACCGCCAGTGCGTGTTTCTATCCGCAGTATAACAATGATTTTACCTGTATATAAAAATATCAATAGGGCAGTGTAATGGTGCTCAGAGGAATTAAAATATCCTGATAAAATATATAGGAGGGATAACACCTGATTTTCCTGAACAACAGACGGGTCAGCTGGCGCCGACGGGCTAGTTGTCCTCCTCGTTGTAAACTGGTGTGGTCGCAAAAGACGGCCACGGCGTGGTAAACCGGCGCTCTCGCGAGAGACGGCCATAGCGTGTAAACCGGCGCGGGAGTCCGTTGAGTATAATATCACTTTGTAATGTATAATTTTTCTGCGTATAAAATACAGCAGGGCGAGGTATTTTTTGCTCGTATGAATTAATATGTACTTAAAAATAAATAGGATGGATATCACCTGATTCGCCCGGATAATAGATGAGTCGGCCGCGGTATTGTAAGCCGGCACGTGCGGACGTGTTAATGTAGACCGGACCACGGAAGCGGTGGCGTGCGCACGTCCATTGGTGAGGGAGTCGGCCGCGGTGTTTGGAGGCCAGCGCGCGTGGGCGTGGACAGACGAGTCGGCTAGCGCGTTGATGTAAACCGGACCGTGAAGCCGCGCAGCACAGCTGAACGTGCCTCCGTGGCATACCACCACCTTTTTTTCTTTTAATAGTTGTCATGCGTAAAAAAATATTACATGCAAGAGTAATTGTTGTCGGATGAATTAATATGTGCTGATAAAATACATAGGAAAAATAGCACCTGATAGCGTAGGATGTGAACGTAGCCGAGGCAGAATAAAAATCCAGATGATTTCCCGTGGAACAAGTACTAATTGAAGTAGTACTTAATTAATTAGATCTCACAAGACGTGCTAGAACTAGTAGTTGTACTAGTACGTCATGGCCAATTGATTTGTTGGCAGCGTCCTCGAATTCTTTGACGTGTGAGCAGCAGCAACTCCTCGGGACTTGAAGCGCATCTACGCAGCAGCGGCAACTTGCAGATTTATACGGCCAGGGGTACGGCGGCTCAAGGTTGGGTCGGAGGCCACGGCAGCTTGTGGCAAGGGAAGAGGACAAGACCAGGGGCCGCGGCCTGGTCAGCCCGAGTCAGAGCCTGTCGACTTGAAAGCGAAAACTGTAGTAGCGGCTTGGAACGGCGAGGCCGATGATAGCACGGATACTGATGGCAGATTGGAAAACAGAGGTGGAGGCGGTTTGACAGCCGCGTTGGCCGTGGAGTCTTCGAGGCCGGTTCACAACCAAAGCACAGGCGGCTCAGAGATGAAACTTGAATCTGTATCCACCAAGATCAGTCTGATCCATTGTAGTAATTCTTTGCCCCTTCTTCTTTCTCGTGTGCAGCGCTGCGGATTGGACGTCTCAGCTCATATTTCCTTGTGTAGCCTGCCTCCACATATGTATAGCTATCTGAGATAGCAATTCAGAAAATTAAACTAGAACTTAACCCACGTGAGCAGCATAGATCATGTTTTCTCCTTTGCACGATAACACGTAGCAGTAATTGGTACGATTGACGGACGCTTTATGACTCGGAAGTAACAGTAGCGACAAAACACCTCGAGACTAGGTGCATTGGAAAAACCTGCTGTAACAAGAAAACACGGCCTTGGCGACTTGCGATTCAACTGGCACCTGTGACGTGATATTTGCATTGCTTGATCTCGAGTATCTTCAACTTGCGATGGCGACAATACATCTGACGCATTCTTAATCTCCTTGAACGCAAACCTTCATCTGTCTAATCACGAACTCCTCGATCCCGGAAGAGATCCCTTCAAGAACTCAACACCACCGTGCGCGAGCCCCACGGTGGGCGCCAACTGTTGTGGAATTAACACGGCAGATGTCCTAGGGTTAGGACTTAGTCATGAGGCCAATGCATCTATGTAGTAGCTTGAGAGGGGTTGAGTGGAATCGAGAGACGCAACGCAAGACAAGGATTTAGACATCTTCAGGCCTCGGGAAACATCATCCGGTAATAGCCCTACATGTTGTTTGAGGCTAGGTCTCATTATGATCCTCATGGGGTTGCCGGTAAACCGGCTCTTTGTGTCTAGCCCTAGAAACTTGTGAGAACTTCTCCCTCTTTGGGGAGCCCTGCCCCTCCTTATATATGTTGAAGGGGCGGGTTACATGAGTAGTCCTAGTAGGATTAGGATTACTCTATTACAAGGAGTCCTAGTCTTGCTTCCTTTGTAGGATAATATTCCTTATGCTTTCTTCATAAACCGGCCCACCATAACATGAACCGGCCTTCTGGGCCTTGGGCCTTGTCATCCGTGATCCGCCTGCCGGGTTACCAGTAAATTGCCAAGTGTAAACCGTCTCAAGTAAACCGCCAAGTCCGGCCGGGTCATATTCCCGGCCGGTTCATACCGCGTGGTATATCCCCGACAGAAAGGAAGGACAAATCATCAAGGACCTATACAAGACAAAGACATCAAGCTCATGTTGGTGAATGGGTATCCAGTTCCGACTCCGATAACTACTCCGAGAGAAGCTATCACTCCAACTCAGAAGATACTCAAGATGAAGGTGTTGCTGGAATTGCTCTTGTGTCAACCAACTCCTACGACATATTTGACTCACCAAATGAAGGACTTGGAAGATGCTTCATGGCTAAAGGCCCTAAGGTATCACACCCCAAGTATCTTGATTTTAATAGTGATGAAGATGACTTGCTAGGAGATGATGATTTACTTGTTGGTAGCAATAGTGATGAAACCTATGATGAAAACTATGATGAAATTGTTGTTAATCATGCTAATCAAGATAAAACGAATGACAATGATAAGGAGAAGATTGAGTGTCTAAATAAAGAATTAAACACTCTCAAGTTAGCTCATGAAACTATCTTAGAGGATCATCGAGAACTTTTGAGGACTCATGAGAAGCTACGCTTTGAAAATCTCAATCTAGAGCAAGAGCGTGAGTTCTTATAAGCAATCAATGATGATCTTCATAAGAAAAGTTCTTCTTACATTGCGAAGCGTTTACTCTTGTCAACGTAATACCACAAGTAAAATCTAGCAACAAGAACAAGAAAGATTCTTCCTCTACTAGTAGCAATAATCATGCTAAATCCAATGTTGTTGCTTCTAGTAGTTCTCTTGATTCCACTAACGATTCTCTTAGCCAAGCTACACTTGAGCAAGAAAATAGCTTATTGAAGGGAATTATAGAGAAAGGTGTTTACAAGAGTCTTGCCGGGAGTAAGCAATTCGAGGAAATTGTACGCAAGCAAGGAAGGCACAGGAAGAATCAAGGTGTTGGTTTTGAACGAAAGTTCAATGCCAATGGAGTTGAGTGGGAAGAAGATCAATACCCCAAGACCAAGTTTGTTCCTCAACAAGAGAATTATGATCCTACTTCCTTCAAGGGGACGCAAGCACAATATGATCTTCCACCACAAGACCACAAGCTAAAGGGCAAGGGCAAGCTTCAAGAAGAGATTGATGCATTTGAAGAAGCTCATAGCCTTGGTTAAGTGGGTTCCCAAGACTACATAAAGCTCTACTTCATCAAGTATGACTACAACTCCAAGGATTCCCATCAAGTTGATGTGGATCTCGAAGAAGAAGAACTAGAGAGTTCTTGAGGGTGACTCCGCTAACATACTTCACTCACATCATCTTGGCAAGGACAAGTGCAAACAACATCCACATCTTGCACTAGTTCAAGGAGTCACAAACCCTCTTGTTGGTAAGACAAGGGACAATGTAACCTAATGCTTTCATGGACATCATCTAGTGTGCAATTCACTCTATGTCCATGGATATCTTTGTTTGTTCCTTGTGGGACTAACCCGTGTAGGTATTGAAAGTGCAACTCGCTCCAATGGATTGCTCCAAGTGATCTACATCAACATTGAGCATCCACATCTTCAACATCTACATGAAGTCACCATCAACAAAACCCAAGGTTAGTTCATCCCTCTTAGGAGGGATATCACATCTAGGGGGAGATTTACTCTAAGAATTGAGCTAAAGCAACTCTAATGATGTGAACAACAATGCTTTATGTAAAAGTGGTAACCCCACTTGTGCTTAAACGATGAGTATGACCTATGATCAAATGTTCTCATTTGACTCCTAAGTCAATATACTCATATATAGATGACCTAGTCATCGCCAAATTGTCTGATAGATGCTAGAATTGAGTGTGAATGTTTGACACATATTCTATTTGATATTTTATTGTGTGAGCATGTTGATTGCATATTTTAATCATTCGAGGATATCCATTTGTTGCTTTGATTGTTTGGCTCTTTTTCTTTTGCCAAATGGATGGACAAGAATGCCTAAGCACTCCCTCTAGCTATCTATGCTTTTCTTGTCTCAAACTCTATTCATGCTATACATCACAAAGTTTGAACAAGTCTCTATCGGACCCACCGAGTGAGGAGCACTCGGTGTTACCGATCTGATCAGGGCTTAACTTCCAAAACCTCCAAAATGCATTTCGGTTAGACCAACAAATCTCATTCGGTCCCACCGAAATCATTTAGGTTGATCAGTTTTTGTATCTTGGTGAAACCGAACAAAATGTCTCGGTCCAACCGAGTTGCAACGGCCTAGTGCTAAATGCATCTCGGTGCCATCGAAACAGTTTTCTCGGTCCCATCGACAGATCTGGGTATATAACCCACGGACAGAATTTTTGGAGACTCCTCCAACAATTATAGTGTTGCACCCCCAGCTCTGTCGCCGTCGTGGTCCAATGATCTTCGCCATCACCTCCAACCGCCTCCTGCCGTTGGAATCCGTCGTTGTCGAGGGCATTCGTCTCCGCCCCTCGTCGCTGTAGGAGTTTGTCACTAAATTAGGATACGACTCGCTTGCTTTGTGTTCTCCAAATCTGATTCATGCACAAAACAACTTGCCATTGATCTTGCCATGCTTGCAAACTTCTTATCTGGCAAAACTAGTCTTTAGCTTAGATAGATTTCGAAAAACTTAGGGTTAGTTCTCCGCCGAACCCATCTCGGTCCGACCGATTTGCAAGTCTCGGTGTCACCGAGTTGGCATAAGCCATTGCACTGGTACACCTCGGTCCAACCAAATTTTATCACTCGGTGAGACCGAAACTAGCAGTTCTGTGAAACCCTAGCAACTCGGAGCCACTGAAAACTACCTCAGTCTTACCGAAACAAGTATTTTTTGGCTATGTCTTTGCTTCGGTATCACCGAACTGGTAAACTCGGTAGCACCGAAATGGATTCTGCAGAAAACTAAAGTTAAGTTTTTCCAGATCAAATTTTTCAAAACCAGCAGTGCTTTGTGATGCTCATTCACTCTATCTCATCTATATCTATTCACATGGTCAACTTGCAATTTCAGAAATGTCAGAAGGCAGTGACAGTCAGAATAGGTCAGAGGAGCAGGCACAATTGAGTGAGGTCTCTAGTCCCAACAACTCCAGCTACTATGAGTGCAGCAGAAGCACTCCCAGTGACCTTCCAAAGGCTACTACCAAGTCAAGTAAGAAGAAAACTTCAGATTCAGAGGATGAAGACTTTGTAGCTGATGAGGCCACCTCAAAGAAGAAAGTTGCTAGAAAGGAATATGACACAGTTCCTTCAGCCAAGCCTGGTTTGAACAAAAAATCTCCAGCCAAAAGAGTGCCCACGTCAAGGCTAGAGCATCAACTCAAGAAACAATGGTGTTCACCCTGGAAACCAGAGATAATGAGCCAGCAATTACTAAGAAAAGGGCTAGGAAAACCACAGCCAGAGTGGTTGGCAAGCCATCTATGAGAGATGATGGTGATGATGAGGAAGAAGAAGAAGAGGAGGATGTTGCACGAGCACCCAAATCTCATAAGCTGATGGGGATGCCATCAAGTCTGGGGCTGCTCCTTCAAAACCCAAGACTGCCCCCAAAGCTGCTGCTCAAGCCACCAAGTCTGCACCCAAGAGAAGCACAAGGAACATTATAGCTGCAGAAAAGAACAAGGCTCCAATGCCTCAAGCTCAAGAAAAAGAAGAGGAAGATCAGGCAGAAGATAGTGACTATGATGAGTCACAAATGCTGAGAAAACTCAAGCCTAAAATTCTAGAGCATAATGATGCTGATCCTAAGGCTGAAGACATGAAGCTGAGAATAGATGTAGGATTGAGAGCATGGAGGAAGTTAGATCCATATGCTATAAGGAGGAGAACAACAGTTGATTACAGGTTTCACACCAAGGATGATAGGCGAGAACCCGCTGAACAAGTTCCCGCTTGAGGGTGGCCCGATCTTCACGTCGTAGGATCGAATCGAAAGCGATAACTAGCTGCAAGCAGTCGGGATAACTAGCTTTATACATGCCAAGGTTGGATGCAACCCGTACATTGGGATGGCTAATCGAAGCTACAAGAACTCCAACCCGCTGTCCGAACAATCGCAGAACCACAAACCGGGACTAATCCACACAAAACGGCCGGAATCGTAGAGCACGAACTAGGGGGAACCAGAAGCTCCTTCTCGCGAATCAGAATGAACTCACAAGAGCAAATGTAGCAAGATCTCTCGGATCTCTCTAGCAGTCTTGCTGCATAAGCTTGTAGTTGAATGGTTTAACAAAAGGTTTTTTAGAGGATGGGGGAGATGGGGTTTTATAGCAGGGACAACCCCCCTTAGCTAGGTGTGAAAATGGTTTCAAAAGTAAGCATGTTCTCATGGCTTCCTTTGGTGAATAAGCAGTCAACTTTGGGAGTTGTTGGAGAGCTCCTCGGAAATTCGTGAAGCCCTGACAGGCTGGACACCTTCCATGAGAATGACTAGTACTTTTGACTCACAACTCCAAATGATGTGCGGTTTTTTGCATTGGAAAGATAATTTGATTTAGCTTCTGTTGATTGATGTACCCCTATGGCCCCGTCTCTTCACCACATGGGTGTGGCACACCAAAACATTAGAGGTAAAAAACTGACAGCATCAGCTTCACTTGAAACTTATTTTCTCCAAACTTGTTCCTCCAAACTAGTTGCTTCAAGAGCTCATAGGTTGTTGGATTTCTTCCATGTGATACCTAGGTTCAACCAACCATAGTGGGGATGAAATCATGGTTGTGTCATCAAGGTTACAAGGTAAACTTAGGTTAGCGTTCACCTGGTCACTCATTAGTTTGACGTGACTTCTTGTGATTGGACCTGTAATTGTTGGAGACTTGTTGATGGTTGTGGTGTCCTCATCATCCTTCCCCTCTTGAAAAGGAGTCGTCCTCGACTCTGATGGACCAAAGTATGGAGAGAGGTCGGACACATTGAAGGTTGGACTAACACCATAATACATCGGAAGGTCAATCTTGTAGGCATTATCATTGATTTTCGCAAGCACTTTGAATGGACCATTTCTACGTGGTTGCACCTTGCATTTGCGTTGATCCGGGAAACGATCCTTCCATGGGTGTACCCATACAAGATCACCTTCTTCAAACAACACCTTCGTTCTTCCCTTGTTTGCTTGTTTTGCATATTGTTCAGTCATCTTTTCAATATTTTCCTTGGTCTTCTCATGAATTTTCTTCACGAAGTCAGCTCTCTTACTTGCATCAAGATTTGTTTGCTCCTGCAATGGTAAAGGCAAAAGATCTATGGGAGCAACAGGTTTGAAACCATAAACAATTTCAAAAGGACAGAATTTAGTGGTCAAATGTACCGCCATGTTGTATGCAAACTCCACGTGGGGGAGACACTCTTCCCACATCTTCAAAATTTTCTTTAAAACTGCTCTCGGCATCATGGATAGTGTGCGGTTCACAACTTCAGTTTGCCCATCTGTTTGTGGGTGGCATGTAGTGGAAAAGATAAGTTTTGTTCCTAGCTTTGCCCACAACGTTTTCCAAAAATAGCTCAGAAACTTGGTGTCACGATCTGAAACAATAGTGCGTGGTACTCCATGTAGTCGCACGACTTCCTTGAAAAACAAATCAGCAATGTGTGAAGCATCATCGCTCTAATGACACGGGATAAAATGAGCCATCTTGCTAAATCTATCAACCACCACAAAAATGGAATCACTCCCTCTCTTAGTACGTGGTAATCCAAGAACAAAATCCATAGAAATATCTTCCCAAGGTGTACTAGGAATTGATAAAGGCGTATAAAGTCCATGAGGTTTTAAACGCGACTTAGCTTTGCGGCAGATCTCACAACGTAGCACATAGCGCTCAACATCACGCCTCATCCTTGGCCAAAAGAAATGGTCGATCAGCACACTCTTAGTTTTATTTGCTCCAAAATGTCCCATGAGACCACTAGCATGAGCCTCCTGCAAAAGCAACAAACGAACAGAGCAATTTGGGATGCACAATTTGTTAGCTCGAAACAAGAATCCATCATGCAAGTGAAACTTTTCCCAACATTTTCCCTCATTACATTTGTAGTGTGGTTCAGCAAAATATAGGTCATTGACATACAATTCTTTAATGCTTTGCAACCCTAGAATTTTCATATGAAGTTGTGAGAGTAAAATATGGCGTCTAGACAAAGCATCGGCAACAACATTATCTTTTCCTTTCTTGTACTTGACAATATAGGAAAAGATTCTATGAATTCACTCCATTTTGCATGTCTACAGTTCAGTTTTTGTTGACCCCTAAGGTGCTTTAAAGATTCATGGTCGGAATGTATCACAAATTCTTTAGGCCACAAATAATGTTGCCATGTTTCCAAAGATCTCACAAGTGCATATAATTCTTTGTCATATACTGAATAATTTAGAATTTGACCACTTAGATTCTCACTAAAATATGCAATAGGCCTACCTTCTTTCATTAGTACGCCTCTAATACCAACACCACTTGCATCGCATTCAATTTCAAAAGTCTTACCAAAGTTAGGTAGTGCAAGCAATGGTGCAGATGTCAATTTCTCTTTCAGCTCTTCGAAGGCCTTTTCTTGTGCGTTTGCCCACTTGAAGGGAACATCTTTCTTGGTTAGCTCATTCATTGGGGCAGCAATGGTGCTGAAGTCCTTCACAAACCGATGGTAGAAACCAGCAAGGCCAAGAAAGCTTCGTACTTGGCTTACATTTTGTGGAGGCATCCACTCATGGATGGCCTTGACCTTCTCCTCATCTACCTCCACACCCTCACCTGAAACAACAAAGCCAAGAAACACAACTTTTTCTATGCAAAATCTGCACTTTTCCTTGTTAGCATATAATTTCTCCTCTCTTAGGACAGAAAGCACACATCGGATGTGTTCAACATGTTCATCCAAAGTTTTGCTATAAATCAGGATGCCATCAAAGTAAACAACCACAAACTTGCCAATGAACATTCTAAGCACATGATTCATTAATCTCATGAAGGTACTAGGTGCATTTGTCAATCCAAATAGCATAACTAACCACTCATACAAACCAGATTTTGTTTTGAAAGCAGTTTTCCACTCATCACCCTCTCTAATTCTAATTTGGTGGTAACCACTTCGCAAGTCAATTTTAGAAAATATGGTGGCACCACTAAGTTCATCAAGCATGTCATCAAGCCTAGGTATGGGGTGCCTATACCTCACGGTGATGTTGTTAATACGCCTGCAATCACAACACATTCGGGAAGATCCGTCTTTTTTGGGTACTAAAAGAACAGGTACAGTGCAAGGAGAGAGACTTCCCCTTACATAACCTTTGTTTAGTAGGCCTTCAACTTGTCGCTGAATCTCCTTGGTTTCATCCGGGTTTGTGCGGTATGGTGGTCGGTTTGGCAATGGGGCTCCTGGGACCAAATAAATTTTGTACTCAATGCCTCTTTGTGTGGCAGCCCCGGTGGTATCTCCTCGAGGAACACATCTTCATACCCCTGCAAGATTTCAGCAACAACACTAGGAGTGGTAGAGGATAATTCGTTAGTAGAAGGGAAATTGTCCTTGTACAAAAGTACAAAGAACACGGAATTGGGTTCTCTCAACTCTCTCATATCCCTTTTCCTAGCCATCATAACTAATCCCTGTTTTTCCCATGTCTTGGTCAATTTAAGTTGTGGGGTTTTATTTGGCTTTGGATTCTCTCGCTCACTATGTTGGTGGATGTCACTCAAGTGTTTCTTGCTCACTCTCTCTTTCTTTTTTAGATCATCCACCAATATTTCTTCGGGTGTCAAAGGGAGCAAAGATATGCGCTCTCCCTCGTATTGGAATGAGAGACGATTAGGACGGCCGCTAATTTGCACATCACGATCATACAACCAAGGTCTTCCCAACAACAATTGGCATGCTTGCATTGGCACCACGTCATATTCCACTTGATCTCGATACTTTCCAATGGAAAACTGAACGGTGACTATGTTTCTTACTCGAAGTGTACCACAATCATTGAGCCATTGCATCTTATATGGACTTGGGTGCCTTCTTTTTTTCAGTCCCAATTTCTCTATCAAATCTGAACTTGCAATATTGTTGCAGCTGCCATTGTCAACAATAATTCTACAAACCTTGTCCTTGATGGTGCCATGGGTGTGAAAATAGTATGTCGCTGCCCTTTCTCTTCTCTAGCTGCATTGACACTAAGCACACGACGGGAAACAAAGCAATCTCCCATGTCGACCCGAATATCACAACCACTCTTCTCGCCCTCTTCATCCTCATGATTATCCGATGCTCCATTATCTTCATGCTCACTCTCAGATTCCCATTCACTTTTTTCATTCACAAATAGAACTCTCTTGCTTCGACATTCAGAAGAAATGTGACCATGCCCTTTGCACTTCCAACACTCAATATCTCGGCTTCAAGATGATGGTACAACCGTGGGGTTAGAAGTACTTCCAGCAGCAGAAGGAGCATGCTTGTCAACATTCCTAGGAGCCGGTGATGATGCCGATGAAGCCGTTGTTCGCCGGGTGGCGGTAGGGTGTGAAGTGTGCTGTAACTGAGAACCACCATTAGAGGCACTTGGCTGCGACCTTTGCCATGGTGTGGTGGTGCGGTTATGAGATATTCATCCATGACCACTCCGTTGCACCTTCCTCTCTGTGCGCTTGGCTTGTTCCAGAATATCTTGTAGAGTGTTATAGGGAAACATCTCCACAGAATCAGAAATTTCACTGTTGAGACCATGCAGAAATCTTGCCATCTTTGACTCCTCATCTTCATGAATACGAGCACAAACCAGCAACAATTCCATCTCTTTATAGTACTCATCCACCGTGCGCGTACCTTGGCTGAGGCATTGCAATCTGTTTTAGATATCTCTTTGATATTGTGAAGGAACAAACCTTCGCCTCATGGCTTGTTTCATCTCTTCCCAAGTGTCAATGTGGTCACGGCCTAGCAACAGCTGATTTTCTTGTAGTTGATTCCACCAAGTGAGTGCATAACCAGAAAACTCAACACAAGCAAGGTTTACTCTCTTCGGATCAACAAGGTTATGGATACGAAAAATCTGATCACACTGCTCTTCCCAATCAAAATATGCATCGGGGTCTTCCATTCCTGTGAACTTGGGGACATGCAACTTGATTCTTGCCATGTCATCTCGACCATCTCGATCATGACGTTCTCCACAACGCCCATCTTCAGCAGCACGAGGTATGGGACACCATCATAATCATCAAAATCATCTTCATGACCACGAGCAACACGCTCATGAGGGTCATAGTAGTGTCCATGAGGACCATGGCCTTGCCCTCGAAGTTGTCCTCCTCGCTACCCCTCCATGAGCAGCAGCACCACGCCCACGAGCAGCAGCCACATGTCCACCATAGTTGTTGTTATCATCCTCCAAGGCACCATCAACAGCAAAGTGCACGGAATTCTCATCCCCAACTTCCTCAAGTGGGTCAATAGGGTGTTGTCGGTGTCGAACCCTATCGCCACCTGCTGGAGGTCGCTCGTGAAACAACCTTCCAAGGTCTCGAACCATGTTCCGTAATTCGTGAAAATCAGCACGTGTGACCGGGGCATCTTCTTCCCCATGGTTTTCTCCATGAAAACTCGATCTAGATCCTGCCATGTTAGTAAGGCCAAAAGTGGAATAGAATAATTTTATGGAATCACACAACCTCACCTCTTACTCACCAAAGTTCTTATGAGTTCACATCACATTGTACTTCTCCCGGATGTGTTAAAGCGATTGAAAGACAGGGATCAAAGAACTAGTTTCGGTTTTTGGTGGAGCTCGGTGGGGTAAACAAAAAGGGGGCTTGTGCTGAAATCAAGTTGATGCAAACCAAGAAAAATATGTGGATGAATCTGCTGCACCTTTGCACCAAGATTGAAAAACACAACACACAAGCTTCTGAAATTTTTCTATCAAGCTAAAACTTTTGGATCTTACACAACACTTTCTTTTTCTCTCTTGACTTTTTTTCAGCCACTCTTTTCTTCTCTTTTTTTTCAAAGCACAACAACCAAATCTGAAAGCAATTACGAAGATGAACTTGGTGCAGATCTAAAGGATGAAGAACATGCAAGGTATGCAACAACAAGATCTCAGCACCAACAAGGCTTGGATTTAATTTTGGTGGGGCTTTGGACGTCTAGGACGAAAATATAGCATGAAAAACACTCGATCTAAAGGGATGATAGCAAGATAAATTTGGATAGCAGATCCTACCATGTCAACGAAGGCTCTGATGCCAGATGATAGGCAAGAAACCGCTGAACAAGTTCCCGCTCGAGGGTGGCCCAATATTCATTTCGTAGGATCGAATCGGAAGGGATAACTAGCTGCAAGCAGCCGGGATAACTAGCTTTATACCTGCAAAGGTTGGATGCAACCCGTACGTTGGGGATGGCTGACCGATGCTACAAGAACTCCAACCCTCTGTCCGAACAATTGCAGAACCACAAATCGAGACTAATCCACACAAAACGGCCGGAACCGTAGAACACGAACTAGGGGGAACCAGAGGCTCCTTCTCGCGAATCCGAATGAACTCACAAGAGCAAAGGTAGCCAGATCTCTCTAGCAGTCTTGCTGCATAAACTTGTAGCTGAATGGTTTGACAAAAGGTTTTTTTAGAGGATGGGGGAGATGGGGTTTTATAGCAGGGACAACCCCCCTTAGCTAGGTGTGAAAATGGTTCAAAAGTAAGCAGGTTTGCATGGCTTCCTTGGGTGAATAAGCAGTCAACTTTGGGAGTTGTTGGAGAGCTCCTCGGAAATTCGCGAAGCCCTGACAGCATGGACACCTCCCACGAGAATGACTAGTACTTTTGACTCACAACTCCAAATGATGTGAGGTTTTTTGAATTGGAAAGATAATTTGATTGAGCTTCTGTTGATGTACCCATGTGGCCCCGTCTCTTCACCACATGGGTGTGTCACACCAAAACATCAGAGGTAAAAAACTGACAGCATCAGCTTCACTTGAAACTTATTTTCTCCAAACTTGTTCCTCCAAACCGGTTGCTTCAAGAGCTCATAGGTTGTTGGATTACTTCCATGTGATACCTAAGTTCAACCAACCACAATGGGGATGAAATCATAGTTGTGTCATCAAGGTTACAAGGTAAACTTAGGTTAGCGTTCACCTGGTCACTTATTAGTTTGGCGCGACTTCTTGTGATTGGACCTATAATTGTTGGAGACTTGTTGATGGTTTTCGTGCCCTCATCAAAGGAGCAACACGATTTCTATGAGATTGTACTGCTTGACAAGAAGCCTATTGTCTGTGACATGAAATGGGTGGATTGGAAGTATATTGATAAGCATGCTGACTACTTTCCACATGTGCATGAGAGCTTCAGGATGACAGACACTGCAAAATTTGTTGGGAAGAAGCTGACAATATGGAATGATGAAATGGTGATGCAATTCTACTCCACTGCCCATTTCTATCTAGATGGGAGAATTGCATGGATGACAGAAGGCACTATGTATCAGTCCATAATCTCTGAATGGGCTGCTATGATAGGTGCTCCAGCTGAGTCAGAAGATGATCCAGATATCTATGCTAAGGCTAGCATGAGCCATGACACCATGAAAAACATGTACAAGCTTATCCCCAATGAATACAAGGAGAAATTCAAGTTTGGGTCAGTGTACTATCTATTGGCTGGACTTGGCACCATCAACGCCATTCTGAGACAGACTTTTCTGCCAAAGTCTGGAGATGACAGGATGATCAGAGGACACTCCATTAACTTGCTTCACCACTATGATGTGCCAGAGAAGTTCAAGGTCATGAGTCTAATTGTAGAGACAATCAAGAGGACAGCTGCTGACCAGAAGAGATCTTGTGGATATGCCCCACATATTCAGACACTCATCAAATCTAGAGTGGGCACAGACACATATCTGCTTGATAGGAGGCACTTGCCCCTAAGGCCTGAATTTGAGGATAATGAGGTGGTGATGGACCCTACACACCCCTCATCTGCACAAGCATCAGAGGCATACAGGAAGGAACAAGCTGCTCAACAAGCTCAAGCTTCAACCCAGGCAGTCAACATTTCAAGCCTTAAGTCAAAGAGTGACCATATGACATATCTTCTTGAAGCTACAATGAGGATGGATAAATGATTGGCCACCCTGACTCGGAATCAAGCTAGCCTAGAGAGGATCATTGAAGATAAGATCCACGCTCTTGATACTAAAGTGACAGAAGTGCAGACTGATACGTCTCCAACGTATCTATAATTTTTGATTGTTCCATGCTATTATATTATCTATTTTGGATGTTTAATAGGCTTTAGTATACACTTTTATATTATTTTTGGGACTAACCTATTAACCGGAGGCCCAGTGCCAGTTGCTGTTTTTTTTTTTGCCTATTTCAGTGTTTCGCATAAAAGAAATATCAAACAGAGACCAAACGGAACGAAACCTTCGCGCGGATCTTTCTTGGAACAAACGCAATCCAGGAGACTTGGAGTGGAAGTCAAGGAAGCAACGAGGCGGCCACGAGGCAGGAGGGCGCACCCAAGGGGTAGGCGCGCCATCCCTCGTGGGCCCCTCGTAGCTCCACCGACCTACTTCTTTCACCTATATATACTCTTATTCCCTGAAAACATCCCGGGGAGCCACGAAACCACTTTTCCACCGTCGCAACCTTCTTTACCTGTGAGATCCCATCTTGGGACCTTTCCCGGCGCTCCGCCGGAGGGGGATTCGATCACGGAGGTCTTCTACATCAAAACCATAGCCTCTCTGATGATGTGTGAGTAGTTTACCACAGACCTTCGGGTCCATAGTTATTAGCTGGATGGCTTCTTCTCTCTCTTTGCTTCTCAATACAAAGTTCTCCTTGATGTTCTTGGAGATCTATTCGATGTAATTATTTTTGCGGTGTCTTTGTCGAGATCCGATGAATTGTGGGTTTATGATCAAGATTATCTATGAACAATATTTGGTTCTTCTCTGAATTCTTATATGCATGATTTAATATCTTTGCAAGTCTCTTCGAATTATCAGTTTGGTTTGGCCTACTAGATTGATCTTTCTTGCAACAGGAGAAGTGCTTAGCTTTGGGTTCAATCTTGCGGTGCTCGATCCTAGTGACAGAAAGGGAACCGACACGTATTGTATTGTTGCCATCGAGGATAAAAAGATGGGGTTTATATCATATTACTTGAGTTTATCCCTCTACATCATGTCATCTTGCTTAAGGCGTTACTCCGTTCTTATGAACTTAATACTCTAGATGCATGCTGGATAGCGGTCGATGTGTGGAGTCGTAGTAGTAGATGCAGAATCGTTTCGGTCTACTTGACACGGACGTGATGCCTATGTTCATGATCATGCCTAGATATTCTCATAACTATGCGATTTTCTATCAATTGCTCGGCAGTAATTTGTTTACCCACCATAATATATGTTATCATGAGAGAAGCCACTAGTGAAACCTATGGCCCCGGGGTCTACTTTACTTCATATAAGTTTCTGATCTACAATTCTAGTTTACTATTTATTTTGCAATCTTTATTTTCCAATCTATACAACAAAAATACCAAAAATACTTATCTTATTATCTTTACCAGATCTCACTTTTGCAAGAGGCCGTGAAGGGATTGACAACCCCTTTATCGCGTTGGTTGCAAGGTTCTTGATTGTTTGTGTAGGTACTAGGTGACTTGCGTGTAGTCTCCTACTGGATTGATACCTTGGTTCTCAAAAACTGAGGGAAATACTTACACTACTTTGCTGCATCACCCTTTCCTCTTCAAGGGGAAACCAACGCATGCTCAAGAGGTAGCAAGAAGGATTTCTGGCGCCGTTACCGGGGAGATCTACGCTCAAGTCAAGAGATACCAAGTACCCATCACAAACTCTTCTCCCTCGCATTACATTATTTGCCATTTGCCTCTCGTTTTCCTCTCCCCCACTTCACCTTTGCCGTTTTATTCACCCTTTTTCTGTTCGCCTCTTTTTCGTTCGCTTGCCTCTTGTGTGTCCGTGTGTTAGATCGTTTTCTTTGTCGTCATGGCCAGTCCTTCTATCATTGTTAGTACTCCCGATAATGAAGTTCTTAATTTTAAACAAAGGGAGGGAGAAAATCTAAAAGATGCTTGGTATAGAATTTGCAATGCTCAGAATATATCTACTAGGAAGCAATCTACTTCCGTTCTTCTTTGCAATGTTTACGTAGGCATCACTCCTTGGAATAGATATATTCTTGATACCATTACCGGAGGGAATTTCTTGGGTAGCCATACTTTTGATTCTTATAATGATAAGATAGATCTGTTCGGCCCTCCACCTCTTTTGGTTAATGGAACTATTTTAACTTTGGAACAATTAATGCAAAGGATTGAAATTATCGAAAATAAAGTTGCCACTGTAGAGTTAATCAAGAATTTGGATAAAAAGATCCACAACCAAATTACCGATCTAAGGTAGGAGTTACTCTGAAAAAAATTGAGAGAAAAAGAACCCATAGTTAATGAAAAGATAGATCAAGATTCCACTAGAATTGATAAACTTGAGGATATTATTACCAACTTGGGGTCTGCCTTTTCTGCCATTAGAAACACTTCGAACCGCCCTCCTACCAAAGTTGCCAAGTTTATGTATGTTCCTAAAAATAAGGGTGAATCGTCTAGTAAGGAGAATGCGGATCTCAAATCAATAAGTATTCACCCCAATTTTTTCACTATCATTAAGGAACCTTTTGCTACAAATGAAGTTCTTGATTTCTTGCCTAGGATTTTGATCATCAAGAAAAACAAAGAAACTCCTAAAGGTTATAAGTGTTCAATTGAAGAATTGCCTACCAAAGATGGCAATACCTAGATCTATTCTTGTTTTTATGCCTAGCTAGGGGCATTAAACGATAGCGCTTGTTGTGAGGCAAACCAATTTTATTTTTGTTCCTTGCTTTTTGTTCATGTTTAGTAATAAATAATTCATATAGCTTATGTTTAGATGTGGTTTTATGTTTTAATTAGTGTTTGTGCCAAGTAGAACCTTGGGGAAGACTTGGGTGAAGTCTTTGCGATCTTGCTGTAAAAAATAGAAACTTTTGCGCTCACGAGTTTAGCTGCCATTTTTTACTGGAGAATACTTTTAGGTTGATTATTTTTGCAGATTATTAATAGAAAAATTCCTCACATCCACCAATTTATTTCAGAATTTTTAGAGTTACAGAAGTATTCGAAAGTTACAGATTACTATAGACTGTTTTGTTTTTGACAGATTCTGTTTTTCGTGTGTTGTTTGCTTATTTTGATGAATCTATGGCTAGTATCGGGGGGTATGAACCATAGAGAAGTTGGAATACCATAGGTTTAACACTAATATAAATAAAGAATGAGTTCATTATAGTACCTTAAAATGGTGATTTGTTTTCTTATACTAACGGGGCTCATGAGATTTTCTGTTGAGTTTTGTGTTCTGAAGTTTTCAAGTTTTTGGGTAAAGAATTGATGGATTTTGGAATAAGGAGTGGCAAGATACTAGGCTTGGGGATTCCCAAGGCACCCCAAGGTAAAATTCAAGGACAACCAAAAGCCTAAGCTTCGGGATGCCCCGGGAAGGCATCCCCTTTTCGTCTTCGTCTTTCGGTAACTTTACTTGAGGCTATATTTTAATTCACCACATGATATGTGTTTTGCTTGGAGCGTATTGTATGATTTGAGTCTTTGATTTTTAGTTTACAACAATCATCCTTGCTGTACACACCTCTTGGGAGAGACACACATGAATAGGAATATATTAGAATAGTCTATGTGCTTCACTTATATCTTTTAAAGCACTGTGGTGGTTTTATTTTATAGAAATTATTGATCTCTCATGCTTCACTTATATTATTTTGAGAGTCTTTTAGAACAGCATGGTAATTTGCTTTGGCTATAAAATTAGTCCTAATATGATAGGCATCCAAGATGGGTATAATAAAAACTTCCATATAGAGTGCATTGAATACTATGAGAAGTTTGATACTTAATGATTGTTTTGAGATATGAAGATGGTGATATTTGAGTTGTGCCAATTGAGTAATTGTGAATTTGAGAAATACTTGTGTTGAGGTTTGCAAGTCCCGTAGCATGCACGTATGGTAACCGTTGGGCAACAAATTTGAAGCATGAGGTGTTTCTTTGATTGTCCTCCTTATGAGTGGCGGTCGGGGACAAGCGATGGTCTTTTCCTACCAATCTATCCCCTAGGAGCATGCGCTTAGTGCTTGGTTTTGATGACTTGTAGATTTTTGCAATAAGTTTGTGAGTTCTTTATGACTAATGTTGAATCCATGGATTATACGCACTCTCACCCTTCCATCATTGCTAGCCTCTTCGGTACCGTGCATTGCCCTTTCTCACCTCGAGAGTTGGTGCAAAATTCGCCGGTACATCCAAACCCCGTGATATGATACGCTCTATCACACATAAACCTCCTTATATCTTCCTCAAAACAGCCACCATACCTACCTATTATGGCATTCACATAGCCATTCCGAGATATATTGCCATGCAACTTTCCACCGTTTCGTTTATTATGACACGCTTCATCATTGTCATATTGCCTTGCATGATCTTGTATTTGACATCATATTTGTGGTAAGGCCACCATGCATAATTTTTCATACATGTCACTCTTGATTCATTTCCATCCCGATACATCGCCGGAGGCACTCATATTGAGTCATATTTTGTTCTAGTATCGAGTTGTAATCCTTGAGTTGTAAATAAATAGAAGTGTGATGATCATCATTATTAGAGCATTGTCCCGTGTGAGAAAAAAAAGGCCAAATAAAAAAAGTGAAAGGCCAAAAAAAGAGAAATAGTCTCAAAAAAAGAGGAGTCTCCAAAAAAATGAGAGAAAAAGAGAGAAGGGACAATGCTACTATCCTTTTTCCACACTTGTGCTTCAAAGTAGCACCATGATCTTCATGATAGAGAGTCTCTTATTTTATCACTTTCATATACTAGTGGGAATTTTTCATTATAGAACTTGGATTGTATATTCCAACGATGGGCTTCCTCAAATGCCCTAGGTCTTCGTGAGCAAGCAAGTTGGATGCACACCCACTTAGTTTCTTTTGTTGAGCTTTCATACATTTATAGCTCTAGTGCATCCGTTGCATGGCAATTCCTACTCACTCACATTGATATCTATTCATGGGCATCTCCATAGCCCATTAATACGCCTAGTTGATGTGAGACCATCTTCCTCATTTTTTTTCTTCTCCACGGCCACCACTCTATTCCGCCTATAGTGCTATATCCATGGCTCACGCTCATGTATTGCGTGACAGTTGAATCTTTTTGAGAATACTAAAGTATGAAACAATTGCTTGGCTGAAACCGGGGTTGTGCATGATTTGAATATTTTGTGTGATGAAGATGGAGCATAGCCAAACTATATGATTTGTAGGGATGAACTTTCTTTACCCATGTTATTTTGAGAAGACATAATTGCTTAGTTAGTATGCTTGAAGTATTATTATTTTCATGTCAATATTAAACTTTTGTCTTGAATCTTTAGGATCTAAATATTCATGCCACAATAAAGAAAATTGCATTGATAAATATGTTAGGCAATCCCTACTCCTTGCATTGACATCAATTGATGGGCATCTCCATAGCCCGTTGATTAGCCGCATCGATGTGAGACTTTCTCCTTTTTTTGTCTTCTCCACACAACCTCCATCATCATATTCTATTCCACCCATAGTGCTATGTACATGGCTCACGCTCATGTATTGTGCGAAAGTTGAAAAAGTTTGAGAATACTAAAGTATGAAACAATTGCTTGGCTTGTCATCGGGGTTGTGCATGATGAGAGCATTTTGTGTGACGAAAATGAAGCATGGCCAAACTATTTGATTTTGTAGGGATGAGCTTTCTTTGGCTATGTTATTTTGAGAAGACATAATTGCTTAGTTAGTATGCTTGAAGTATTATTATTTTTATGTCAATATTAAACCTTTGTCTTGAATCTTTCGGATCTGAACATGCATGCCACAATAAAGAAAATTACATTGAAAATTATGTTAGGTAGCATTCCACATCAAAAATTCTGTTTTTATGATTTACCTAATCGAGGACGAGCAGGAATTAAGCTTGGGGTTGCTGATACGTCTCCAACGTATCTATAATTTTTTATTGTTCCATGCTATTATATTATCTATTTTGCATGTTTAATGGGCTTTAATATACACTTTTATATTATTTTTGGGACTAATATATTAACCGGAGGCCCAGTGCTAGTTGCTATTTTTTTGCCTATTTCAGTGTTTCGCAGAAAAGGAATATCAAACGGAGTCCAAAGAACCTTCGCGAGGATATTTCTTGGAACAAATGCAATCCAGGAGACTTAGAATGGAGCTCCACCGGCCTACTTCTTTTGCCTATATATACTCTTATACCCTGAAAACATCTAGGGGATCCACGAAACCACTTTTCCACCACCGCAACCTTCTGTACCCGTGAGATCCCATCTTGGGGCCTTTTCCGGCGCTCCGCCGGAGGGGGATTCGATCATAGAGGGCTTCTACATCAACACCATGGCCTCTCCGATGATGTGTGAGTAGTTTACCATAGACCTTCGGGTCCATAGTTATTAGCTAGATGGCTTCTTCTCTCTCTTCGGTCTCAATACAAAGTTCTCCTCAATGTTCTTGGAGATCTATTCGTTGTAATTCTTTTTGCGGTGTATTTGTCGAGATCCGATGAATTGTGGGTTTATGATAAAGATTATCTATGAACAATATTTGGTTCTTCTCTAAATTCTTATATGCATGATTTATTATCTTTGCAAGTCTCTTCGAATTATTAGTTTGGTTTGGCCTACTAGATTGATCTTTCTTGCAATGGGAAAAGTGCCTAGCTTTGGGTTCAATCTTGCGGTGCTCGATCCTAGTGACAGAAAGGGAACCGACACATATTGTATTGTTGCCATCGAGGATAAAAAGATGGGATTTATATCATATTGCTTGAGTTTATCCCTCTACATCATGTCATCTTGCTTAAGACGTTACTCCGTTCTTATGAACTTAATATTCTAGATGCACGCTAGATAGCGGTCGCTGTGTGGAGTAATAGTAGTAGATGCAGAATCATTTCGGTCTACTTGACACGGATGTGATGCCTATGTTCATGATCATGCCTAGATATTCTCATAACTATGCGCTTTTCTATCAATTGCTCGGCAGTAATTTGTTTACCCACCGTAATACATGCTATCATGAGAGAAGCCACTAGTGAAACCTATGGCCCCCGGGTCTACTTTATGTCATATAAGTTTTTGATCTACAATTCTAGTTTACTATTTATTTTGCAATCATTATTTTCCAATCTATAAAATAAAAATACCAAAAAATACTTATCTTATTATCTTTATCAGATCTCACTTTTACAAGAGGAAGTGAAGGGATTGATAACCCCTTTATCATGTTGGTTGCAAGGTTCTTGATTGTTGGTGTAGGTACTAGGCGACTTGCGTGCAGTCTCCTACTGGATTGATATCTTGGTTCTCAAAAACTGAGGGAAATACTTACGCTACTTTGCTGCATCACCCTTTCCTCTTCAAGGGAAAACCAACGCATGCTCAAGAGGTAGCACAGATTATCTTGCAGAAGCTCAAGCAAGATACAGACAGAGCAAGAGTTGTTGCTCGAGTGAGTACTCACAGTGATGAGGAGGATGCTACCAGGTTTCAGAAGGTGCCCCGAGGACAGAGGAATGAGACAATGTTAGTGGGAGACATGAGACCCACTCGGTATGCCCTAGCTGTTGCTGCCCAGGGAGTCACACATGCATCAACTCCACCAGCCCCTCAGACATCAGCGGAAATCTTCGCACAAGGAGTTCTCTCGATGCCATCTACGCACACTGGAGACAACAGCTAGAAGACCCCTTCATGAGCTCCAGGAGATGCCTAGAGAGACGCATAGCCTATGTATATTTTAAACTTTTTGGTAACTTGTTGCCAAAGGGGGAGAAATATAGATAGATCATATAGGCTTCGACAGAGAGAGTTCTGGTTTTTATTGCATTTGGTTTTTGCTACTATCTTTTGGTGATTTGCTTTGATGATACTTGTGTGTGAGATGCTACATTTATGGTTGTGTTGAGCATACTTTGCTCGGATGATATCTCTATGTGATCATTTCCAATTGCCTTGGTGATGAGTACTTATTATTCACATATTATCCTTATTACCCTTTTGTAATGCCCAGGATGGGACTATACCTCCTACGTGTCGAGGCACGACTTAAAGGTATAAGCCCATTCTGGAATGATCTCAAGTTCGGTATCTTTGCACGACTCATGTAAAAATTAGGGATGAAATTGCAAAAGGATAGTTGGCTTACACTCGTCACGTCACACAATACATTACATAAGCAAAACATCATCCAAAACATCACAACCCGACTACGGGCGAAGATCCAAAAGAAAGATACCAAAAACATAAAGCCACAGGTCCGAATCGCCCCTAGTAGAAACCACTACTGATCGTCGAAACGTCACATACATACGGCTACGCTCTTCATCGAACTCCCACTGAAGTTCTGATCCATCTCCTGCACTGTTCTCATCGGTACCTGCATCTGGTGTTGTAGTATCTGTGAGCCACGAGGACTCAGCAATCCCATAACCATGGGTATCAAGACTAGCAAAGCTTTATGGGTAGGAAGAGGTAAAGTGGTGAGGTTGCAGCAGTGGCTAAGCATAATATGGTGGCTAGCTTACGAGTACAAGAATAAGATGAGCATCTACGCAAACGGTCGCAAACTAGTAGTGATCGCTAAAGATCCTGAACTACCTACGAGTCATACATAACCCCATCGTGTTCTCTTCTCGAAGTGAAAAGAGACAACCACGGTTACTCACACAGTTGTGTGTTTTACTTCGGATCCTCTGTCAAGTTTTCTACAACCGGACATTAACAAATTCCAATCTGCCACATAACCGCGGGCACGGCTTTTGAAAGATCATAACCCTGCAGGGGTGTCCCAACTTAGCCCATCACAAGCTCTCACGATCAGCTGAAGTGATAAATATAATACCATCACCCCTTATCTTAGAGAAATCTGATCAGGCTCGGCATCCCGGTGCACAAGACATTTCGACAATGGTAAAACAAGTCCAGCAAGACCTCCCGGTGTGTCGACACCCTGATAGTAGCCGCGCGTATCTCGTCTCAGGCCACGACCGGATGGGTGATCCTACAGGTAAAACCAAACCTCGAGTTTCCCCATGGTGGCCCCGCATAACCCCCGTTTGGGACCAACAACATCAACATTGGCCCCCCTGTTATGTAGAATTAAGAACCCGGGGACAATACCCCCTATGCAATTAATTAATTAATCAAGTTGTTATTATGAGAAAATTAAAACCAATGTTGGGCCTTGCTAGAGGAGTATTATTCAAAGACGGAGTGTCAAGGGGTCCCCATATACCCAACCGTGTAAGGAACGCAAAATCAAGGAACATAATGCCGGTTTATCGACGCCTAAGGTGGCATGAGTGGAACAAAACACCGGGCAAAAGTCCAAGCCTTCCACCCATGCTCAGTATATAGGTGTGTTAATAATAATAATAGATATTGTGATATTCCAACAACAAGTTCCCTCCTGGAACGATCTTCATCTTCACCTGCCACTAACAACGCTATAAGAGGGGTTGAGCAAGCGGGTAACATAGCCAAACAATGGTTTTGCTAGGAAGGTTTCAAAGGTTAGAGGCTTCATGGCAACAAGGAGAGGGGTTGACAATAAGATGGGTAGCGCGACATATAACGATAGCATCGAGACAACTAAGCAAAGGCAATGATAGTAAAGGTATCCAAGCGTATGGTCATCTTGCCTGAGATTCCGCAAGGAAGAAGAACAAGTCCATGAAGTAGTCGAACGGATCCTCACAACTTCGGAACGGAACCGAAGATAACAAGAGAAGCAACCGGAAAGAAGCAAACAACACGGTAAACACACAAGCATAAACATGGCATACGATGCACATCCAAGTATGATGCATGACAGTTCTATATAGGATGCACTACAAGTATATACAGGAAGCAAAACATGGCAAGGTAGGAAGCACAGAAAACAACACAAGTCTATATGATACAATACATGGCAAGGTATGATGCATAACAAGTCTATACAGGAAGCATTACATGGCAAGGTAGGAAGCACAGAAAAACACCACTAGTTTATATATGATGCAATACATGGCAAGGTATGATGCATGACAAGTCTATACAGGAAGCAATACATGACAAGGTAAGAAGCACAGAAAAACAACACAAGAAACATGACAATATGCTCAAGCAAGTATGATGCAAGACAAGTCTATATATGATGCAAGGGGTGAAGAAAAAGTAAACTAACTATTTAGACAAGTTTAAATGAGGCCGGAACAACAAACAACAATTCCGGAAATCCCCATGTTCATATAATGAATTTGGTACTGTTCTGCCTATTACACCATTTTAATGTTGTTAAACAGCAAAACAAAGTGCATCATGTTATTCTACACATTTTTCTACCCCATTTACATATAAGGTTTATTAAAAACCGAGCTACGGTTATTTAGTCATGAATTAAACCATTTTAGCAAGATATTTACACAAATTAGTGAAAACAGCAAGTTAAATATTTTTAACAGGGGTGAAAATGGCATATTATGAATCTACACAAAATTCTAAGCATTTTTCATATATAATGTTCTTACATGTGATGCACAGATGTGAAGTTATTATATGCATGAAGTTTAGGGTGCAATCTATAAATATGCATTTTTTGGATAAAAGGCAAAATTCGCAGGCAGGAAAAAAAACATACACGGGCGCGAGGCAATACATTGCAGCGGCCCAGTAATGGGATCAAGCCCAAGCGGCCAGGTGTGTGTGCATGCAAAAAAATAAAAGAAACAGAGCAAAACCGAGGCGCCTGGGAATTGAACCCAACACCTCCTAGAAGCGTGCACGAGGGAAGAACCACTCGGCTAGCTAATCTATTTTTGACAGAATATAGTGGTAAAACTAAATAACCACTATATGCAGAACAGATCTAGAAAAAAACAAGGGATCGTTACGAGGGAAGTTGCTCACAACGAGGAAACAGAGAGGGGCTGCGACCATGGCAACGGGACTTGGCGGCGGGAAATGGGTGCTGGCGATGCTGGAGGGTACGGAGACGGCGTGGGACGGGCAAATCGGACCTCCAGGTACCGGATCCGGCGAGGAACGTGGTCGGCGGCGGGGACGAGAGCACCGTGGCGAGGTTCTCGTGGCGACGGCTGCTTCCTGGGAAGGGCACCAAGAGAGAGACCATGAGAGAGCAGAGAAAAATGGAGAGGGAGTGAAGAAAGAGGAGGGCACGGCCTGGTGGCGGGTCTCGGCAGGTTCAGGCGGCGAACGGAGCGACTCCGGCGGTGGCGCTCGCCGGCGTGGTGCCGAAGATGGCAGGGGAGCGACTGAGCGAGGTCGCTCGGGGCTGGTCCTCGTGATCCGGGTGACGAGGTAGCTGGAGGAGGACCTCGGCCATGGAGGTGCACGGGCGGAGGTGGCTGCCTCTGGTGCAGTGAGGAGGCCAGAGGAGTCGAGCGCGGGAGGTAGCTCACGTCCCTGGGGCAGGAGGCTCGGCGCGCTCGGGTAGAGGAGGAAGAGGTGGGGCCTTGGGCACGGGCGCGCTGGACCGCGGGCGCAAGGCAACTTCAGATCGGGAGCTCCTCTCCCGATCAGATTTGGAGGATGAGGGAACGGCAAGGTGGATCGAGCGCTCGGGGTCGGGGAGAAGGAGCTCGGGCTCCTGTTGGTGGGTGGAGGAAAAACGAGGGGAAGGGGATCCCGAGGTGGAAGAGAACTGGCGGCGGCGACTAGGAGGATGGGACAAGATCCCTGATTTCTAGGGTTCGGTCTGCTTAAAAAGCTGGTAGGTTTTGGGTAGGGGCTATTCGGTCCCTCCGATCATAATTGGATGGTCCAAAATAAAAAGGTTAGGTGGCCCAATTAAGAAAACGGAGATGTTTTAGGGATGTTCGGGGATGATCCAGAGCCATCAGTAACGAGAGACCGGTTCGGGTTCGGGGAAGTTTCGGGCGTGCTGTCGAGGGGTGAAAGTGGGCTGGTTAGCGGGTGGTGTAGAAGGCATCGGGCTGAGACGAAAGAAGAGAGAGAGATGGCAACCCGGCAACAGGTCTCAGAGCACTGAAACGTCCGACGTTTATCCGGCTATAGTGCCGCTATAGATTTAACGGTTGGGCTATCGAACAGACTTCGAATGCGATGAAATTTGACAGTCGGTCTGTCTACACTATAATAAGACCACACGCCAAGTTTCATCCTATTCCAAGAACATTTTACGGTCACTTATAAAATAAATATTCGGGGGTGCCGCGGGCGCGTGCGAGTGTGTCTGGGCTCAGAACGGGCAACGGAGAGGACGGGCGAACTCGGACGGATGCAAGTTTTGAAAACATGCTGATGAAATGCACATGATGACATGGCAAAGTGCAACACACAAGCAAATGACATGGCAACGATGACGAATAACTGGCTGACACCTGGCGCACCGGTCTCGGGGCGTCACAACTCTCCCACACTAACAGAGGATCTCGACCCGAGATCCTCGAGATGGCACCGGATAAAACGGAAAAGGAAGAGGTAAAAACAAGTTGCTTCTTTGACCAACGAGTGAAACCACGAACCTTGAGAGGTTGAACAATCTTGACGGAAGGAATACAACGGAGATGAACGAAGTTAAAAGCACTCTGGTAAAGTGAGGAATAAGGAACATTACGAGAACCTTGTAGGTTGAAAGACATGAAACAAGAGCTCACGTGTGACGAAAGAATTTCAACCACTCCGGTTAAAAAAAGATGGAGTAGGAATAGAACGAAATAATTTGGGCAGCATTCCGACTGTAAATGGAAGGAATTGAACATGAACTTGAGGAGATGGGAATATACTTGATGAAAGCAACAACACACTGCCTCCGGAACAATTGAAAGGATGGCACAAGAGGTAAGAAAGATTTCAGACAGCACTCTAATTGAAAAGAGAGGAAAAACTTTGATAAGATGAGAGAACTCGAACGTTGGGCACACACTCCAGTTAAATGGATAAACAAGGAAAAGAACGTGATCTTGACAAAACGAGATTATGGTACAAAGAGGGCAATATCACAATGCCTCCGGAATGAAAGAATATATGCTAGATCGTTGGAAAGAAAAGAACGGAGAAGAAAAGACAACCTCTCCGACAAATGAATATGAAAATCATCCTTACGAAGAAGGGTTGAATGGAGTTGTTGAAAATAATCAACAACAAAATAATAAGCTTGATGTGGCCTTATGGAAAACATCTCAAAGTTATGAGGTGACAACCAGCCACTAACTTAAACAATTGATTTGTTTGAGAGCAGCAAAGGGATGAAAATTTCGTTCACCGAGAGGATAATAGGGAACTTGTGTCATTATTAAGCACCATAATAGCAACAATTCTCAGGGAAAGCTTTTAGGTGAATTATAACCCAAGATAACTCCAACGAATAATTGAAGGGTTGAAAAGATCTCCTGAACAAGGAAAAAGATGGTTTTAAATATCTCATTCTTGATAACTCGTGAATCATAATTCATGAAGGAATTGTCAAGAATGACATAACACCGTCTGAAAAGATAAGGTAGAAAGGATTGCACTTGGAATGCATGATGAAGAATGCTTGAGGTCCAACAATAATCTTAACGAAGACCTCGAGGATGAATTAAATCATGAAGAACCACCAAGAGAACTCCGGTAACAAAAGGATGAGAAGTGCAGGATGAAAAGATTAAGATTTGAGCCTCGCAATGATTAGATGGACCTTCGCGACGAGATAATTAATATAGCTTGGACCTTCGGAAAAGAAGGATGGATCATTTCGAACGAAGAGTTTATTCCTCATGAAAAAATTTCAGAAGAAGGAATTAATAACCTTGAGGAAAACAAGAATAAGAATTATGTCATGCTTATCCTTCACCAATTTAAATTGATGACAACCAATGAATTGGCATACTACTTATTCTAGTTGGAAAGAATTAAAGAGAGATCTCGCACAAACTTGAGAAAGTATTCAACGAATCACCGGTAGGATTTCAGAAAGAACGAATTAATTGATATGATGACAAGGGAAATGAATGTTGAATGAACCACCGTAAAAATCGAAACCGAGTGATGATAGAGAACAAACCACCATGAAGAATTAGAAAATGAACGAAGATACATGAGGCAATCTTAGATACAAAAGAACGAATGGATCACGAGAATAAGGAATACTTGAATGATGCACCGGAGAATATGGAGACGAACGGAGAGGCATCGATGAAGAATATTTGGAGGACAAAGTTGAAAACTGAGAACAAGGAATCTTCTGAAATGATGGCCTTCGGAGGATCACAATGGAAAGAATTCAAGAAATGCTTCGGATGGGTATGAAAAGAATTCCTCACAATCGGAATAGTAATGAGGATGGCATGAAGCTAGAACCATGAATCTTCAAGAGGACGGCCAAGATTCAAGAGAAACACTTCTCCGGTCTTCAAATGTTGAGAGTGAAGACGAGAAATGCCATGAAGAATTTCGAGATACTCCGCACGAATGACAAGAGGAAGGTGGAGCTAAAGATGGCAATAATTGAAAACAAGCTTGGAGAAGGCATGTGACTGATGGAAATCATTCTTACGTCACATTTTGAAAAGAATTTGAGTAAAACTCCAGAAAAATTAAAAGAGTCAGGTAAGATCCTGGAAAAGGACTTGTGGGTTAGGCCCACTCAAAAGAAATCACTGTTGAAAAAAAAGATTGCTTAAGAGATATTGCACCGGTTGAATTAAATGGCTTGAATGAGATAACAATCCCCAAAATAGCTTGAACGGATTAAGAATGGAAACACGAATCTTCCGAGATGTCTTTAGCTCTCCGGATATGAATAGCGAGAGGACAATGATTAATTGGTGCACCGGAATAAGAAAGCATTGTGAAATGAGGAAAAGGATAAGATAAACACCGAAATCTTGAATTAAATTCACCGGAGAGCAAAATGAGAATGGAACAACAATGAAGTTGAAAACTTCCTTAGCGTCTTCCTGAGAAATCACCGGATAAGGACATTGAAGGAAAGGACTGAAGAAACATCACATGAATAAAATGGATATTTCATTTGAGAATTTCTGGCTCCGAGAAGAAGAAGGGAGGGAGGGCGGGAAAACAAAGGCAACTTTGAATGAATGAAACATGCACCATTGAGGAAGAACCCTGAATTGGTCTTACACAAATTGAAAAAAGGATCGGATTAACTTGAAGAGAAGCACGCCGGTTGAAAGAATTTAACCTGACAATCTCGATGATCAAGAAGGACTAGCACTCTCATACAAATATGAGAACACCGCTTAGGAAAGGTATGGAATCAACACTTGACATCGAAGCAACTCGAATACCAGAATCAAATCAAAACAACGGATAGATATGTTGCAACATAATCTTCACAATATCATTCGAATGGAGAATTGAACGAATGAATTCTGTAGGTACATCAACTTGTCGAGAAGCCACTTGGGAGAACAAAAGGTAAATAAAAAACAACAAGGAGGAGATAGAACAAATACAAGATAGAAGCTCCATTCGACATGTTCGTGCTGAAAGCTCATGGAACGTGTTACAAAAGGGTTTTGCAATCCCCGGATCAGCATAGCCAAGGACCCTTTAAGATGCAACTCCCGATTGGAACAAACGCCCATAAAACTACTTCACTCAATGTAGAACCCCGAACTCCATATCATGCATTCGTTGGAAGAATGCCTACGAACTACTAGATGAACCCACCTATTAATTTCCGAAAGTTTCCAGTTATGCAATCAGGTGTTGGGGATACAGGGGAAGCATCGCGCACTCAACTCTAATCCTACATCCAGCTGTATCCATCCTTCAACACATAACCAGTTATTTCCGGAAACCGTTTACCTCGGATCTTCGAAACGCATCTGCTATACAAGCTATGGCAATACTCCCGAACTACCTCCCCAGTACTGGGTGATGTCGGGGTTATCTTGCCACTAACCGCATAGGGGAGTTTTCGATGTCGGCCGTCTTAAGTATTCCAGAACTGCTGCGATATATTTGTGACGACAACACCTCGGAGCTCAACTCCCCGGGACACTGCCACAACCCCTAAATGACAGGAGGCATCGAGAACAATGTTCTCGTCACAAAGACATCGAAACAATGCAAACAATACTCGCGTGATCCTAAAAAAAAATTGGTGAATTTTGAGAGTAGAAGAGGCAAGAGTAATCGTCAGGAGTCCTCATCAGAGTGATAAAGGGATGAGGAGTAAAAAGAAATCCTACTCTCCGATATATATAGGACTCAAATCATTTTCATGTGTGTGTGCCTGGACTCAACCGTCAACGATTCGATCAATCAGGGGGGCTCCTAGGTCGGAGAAGGCTCTGATTACCAACTTGTAATTCCCAGGATGGGACTATACCTCCTACATGTCGAGGCACGACTTAAAGGTATAAGCCCATTCTGGAATGATCTCAAGTTCGGTATCTTTGCACGACTCATGTAAAAATTAGGGATGAAATTGCAAAAGGATAGTTGGCTTACACTCGCCACGTCACACAATACATTACATAAGCAAAACATCATCCAAAACATCACAACCCGACTACGGGCGAAGATCCAAAAGAAAGACACCAAAAACATAAAGCCACAGGTCCGAATCGCCCCTAGTAGAAACCACTACTGATCGTCGAAACGTCACATACATACGGCTACGCTCTTCATCGAACTCCCACTGAAGTTCTGATCCATCTCCTGCACTGTTCTCATTGGTACCTGCATCTGGTGTTGTAGTATCTGTGAGCCACGAGGACTCAGCAATCCCATAACCATGGGTATCAAGACTAGCAAAGCTTTATGGGTAGGAAGAAGTAAAGTGGTGAGGTTGCAGCAGCGGCTAAGCATAATATGGTGGCTAGCTTACGGGTACAAGAATAAGATGAGCATCTACGCAAACGGTCGCAAACTAGTAGTGATCGCTAAAGATCCTGAACTACCGACGAGTCATACATAACCCCACCGTGTTCTCTTCTCGAAGTGAAAAGAGACAGTCACGGTTACTCACACAATTGTGTGTTTTACTTCGGATCCTCTGTCAAGTTTTGTACAACTGGGCATTAACAAATTCCAATCTGCCACATAACCGTGGGCACGGCTTTCGAAAGATCATAACCCTGCAGGGGTGTCCCAACTTAGCCCATCACAAGCTCTCACGATCAGCTGAAGTGATAAATATAATATCATCACCCCTTATCTTAGGGAAATCCGATCAGGCTCGGCATCCCGGTGCACAAGACATTTCGACAATGGTAAAACAAGTCCAGCAAGACCTCCCGGTGTGTCGACACCCTGATAGTAACCGCGCGTATCTCGTCTCAGGCCACGACCGGATGGGTGATCCTACAGGTAAAACCAAACCTCGAGTTTCCCCGTGGTGGCCCCGCATAACCCCCGTTTGGGACCAACACCATCAGCACTGGCCCCCCTCTTATGTAGAATTAAGAACCCAGGGACATGACCCCCTATGCAATTAATTAATTAATCAAGTTGTTATTATGAGCAAATTAAAACCAATGTTGGGCCTTGCTGGAGGAGTTTTATTCAAAGACGAAGTGTCAAGGGGTCCCCATATACCCAACCGTGTAAGGAACGCAAAATCAAGGAACATAATGCCGGTTTATCAGCGCCTAAGGTGGTATGAGTGGAACAAAACACCGAGCAAAAGGCCAAGCCTTCCACCCATGCTCAGTATATAGGTGTGTTAATAATAATAATAGATATTGTGATATTCCAACAACAAGTTCCCTCCTGGAACGATCTTCATCTTCACCTGCAACTAACAACGCTATAAGAGGGGTTGAGCAAGCGGGTAACATAGCCAAACAATGGTTTTGCTAGGAAGGTTTCAAAGGTTAGAGGCTTCATGGCAACAAGGAGAGGGGCTGACAATAAGATGGGTAGCGCGACATATAACGATAGCATCGAGACAACTAAGAAAAGGCAATGATAGTAAAGGTATCCAAGGGTATGGTCATCTTGCTTGAGATTCCGCAAGGAAGAAGAACAAGTCCATGAAGTAGTCGAACGGATCCTCACAACTCCAGAACAAAACCGAAGCTAACAAGAGAAGCAACCGGAAAGAAGCAAACAACACGGTAAACACACAAGCATAAACATGGCATACGATGCACATCCAAGTATGATGCATGACAGTTCTATATAGGATGCACTACAAGTCTATACAGGAAGCAAAACATGGCAAGGTAGGAAGCACGGAAAACAACACAAGTCTATATGATGCAATACATGGCAAGGTATGATGCATGACAAGTCTATACAGGAAGCATTACATGGAAAGGTAGGAAGCATAGAAAAACAACACTAGTTTATATATGATGCAATACATGGCAAGGTATGATGCATGACAAGTCTATACAGGAAGCAATACATGATAAGGTAAGAAGCACAGCAAAACAACACAAGAAACATGACAATATGCTCAAGCAAGTATGATGCAAGACAAGTCTATATATGATGCAAGGGGTGAAGAAAAAGTAAACTAACTATTTAGACAAGTTTAAATGAGGCCGGAACAACAAACAACAATTCCGGAAATCCCCATGTTCATATTATGAATTTGGTACTGTTCTGCCTATTACACCATTTTAATGTTGTTAAACAGCAAAACAAAGTGCATCATGTTATTCTACACATTTTTCTACCCCATTTACATATAAGGTTTATTAAAACCCGAGCTACGGTTATTTAGTTATGAATTAAACCATTTTAGCAAGATATTTACACAAATTAATGAAAACAACAAGTTAAACATTTTTAACAGGGGTGAAAATGGCATATTATGAATCTACACAAAATTCTAAGCATTTTTCATATATAATGTTCTTACATGTGATGCACAGATGTGAAGTTATTATATGCATGAAGTTTAGGGTGCAATCTATAAATATGCATTTTTGGATAAAAGGCAAAATTCGCAGGCAGGAAAAAAACATACACGGGCGCGAGGCAATACATTGCAGCGGCCCAGTAATGGGATCAAGCCCAAGCGGCCAGGTGTGTGTGCATGCAAAAAATAAAAGAAACAGAGCAAAACCGAGGCGCAACACCTCCTGGAAGCGTGCACGACGGAAGAACCACTCGGCTAGCTAATCTATTTTTGACAGAATATAGTGGCAAAACTAAATAACCACTATATGAAGAACGGATCTAGAAAAAAACAAGGGATCGTTACGAGGGAAGTTGCTCACAGCGAGGAAACAGAGAGGGGCTGCGACCATGGCAACGGGACTTGGCGGCGGGAAACGGGTGCTGGCGACGCTGGAGGGTACGAAGACGGCGTGGGACGGGAAAATCAAACCTCCAGGTACCGGATCCGGCGAGGAACGTGGTCGGCGGCGGGGACGAGAGCACCGTGGCGAGGTTCTCGTGGCGACGGCTGCTTCCTGGGAAGGGCACCAAGAGAGAGACCATGAGAGAGCAGAGAAAAATGGAGAGGGAGTGAAGAAAGAGGAGGGCACGGCCTGGTGGCGGGTCTCGGCAGGTTCAGGCGGCGAACGGAGCGACTCCGGCGGTGGCGCTCGCCGGTGCGGTGCCGGAGATGGCAGGGGAGCGACTGAGCGAGGTCGCTCGGGGCAGGTCCTCGTGATGCGGGTGACGAGGTAGCTGGAGGAGGACCTCGGCCATGAAGGTGCACGGGCGGAGGTGGCTGTCTCTGGTGCAGCGAGGAGGCCACAGGAGTCGAGCGCGGGAGGTAGCTCGCGTCCCTGGGGCAGGAGGCTCGGCGTGCTCACGCAGAGGAGGAAGAGGTGGGGCCTTGGGCACGGGCGCGCTGGACTGCGAGTGCAAGGCAGCTTCAGATCGGGAGCTCCTCTCCAGATCAGATTTGGAGGAGAAGGGAACGGCGAGGTGGATCGAGCGCTCGTGGTCGGGGAGAAGGAGCTCGGGCTCCTGTTGGTGGGTGGAGGAAAAACGAGGGGAAGGGGATCCCGAGGTGGAAGAGAACTGGCGGCGGCGACTAGGAGGATGGGACAAGATCCCTGATTTCTAGGATTCAGTCTGCTTAAAAAGCAAGTAGGTTTTGGGTAGGACCTATTCGGTCCCTTCGATCGTAATTGGACGGTCCGAAATAAAAAGGTTAGGTGGCCCAATTAAGAAAACGGAGATGTTTTAGGGATGTTTGGGGATGATCCAGACCCATCGGTAACGAGAGACCGGTTCGGGTTCGGGGAAGTTTCGGGCGTGCAGTCGAGGGGTGAAAGTGGGCTGGTTAGCGGGTGGTGTAGAAGGCATCGGGCTGAGACGAGAGAAGAGAGAGAGATGGCAGCCCGGCAACAGGTCTCAGAGCACTGTAACGTCCGACGTTTATCCGGCTATAGTGCCGCTATAGATTTAACGGTTGGGCTATCGAACAGACTCCGAATGCGATGAAATTTGACAGGCGGTCTCTCTACACTATAATAAGACCACACGCCAAGTTTCATCCCATTCCGAGAACATTTTCCGGTCACTTATAAAATAAATATTCGGGGGTGCCGCGGGCGCGTGCGAGTGTGTCTGGGCTCAGAACGGACAACAGAGAGGACGGGCGAACTCGGACGGATGCAAGTTTTGAAAACATGCTGATGAAATGCACATGATGACATGGAAAAGTGCAACACGCAAGCAAATGATATGGCAACGATGACGAATAATTGGCTTACAACTGGCGCATCGGTCTTGGGGCGTCACACCTTTTGAGTGATCCACCAAGATGTATGTGATGTGTGAGATGTGACCCATGATCCTATATAGTTGTGGATTTGCGTTCAAACACAAATATTTAAAAATGTACAAATTTAGGGGGAGCTCTTGCTTATCACATACTTCTCAAAGAAACAATATATTTCATTCTTTTATCATTTGTCGAAGCTTTGATCTATATGTTGTCATCAATTACCCAAAAGGGGGAGATTGAAAGTGCAACTAATCCCCGGGTGGTTTTGGTAATTTATAACAACATACAGCTCATTGAACTAATGATTCCTCAAGCTAAATATTTCAGGAAAGTTCAATGAACAGCATGGCTATTGTGGAGATGTGGACCCCTCAAAAAGCTACGGAAGCAAGTTTGGCAAAAGCTCAAGACTCTACCTTGTCACTTTTAGTGATCCAAGATCACATTGAGTTCTTAGGAAAGCCAATACTATTAAAAGGGGATGAGGTGTTGCTTAACGAATTGGTTGCTCACAATGCTTGATGATATGCTCCAAAACCCTCACACAACCTCTCCACTCCAAACAAGTCAAAACCAAGATGCCAAACTCGGACTCACCGATTTTCATATCCAGTCCCACCGAGTTTCATTTGACTTAGCCCGAGCCATAAACCCTAACATTTCGGTCTCACCGATATAGGCTTTCAGTCTCACCGAGATGGTTCTGTAAACTCACTGTCATAGGTTAATTTATTTCGGTAATACCGAGTTCATTAATCGGTCACACCGAGTTTTACTTTTCCAACTCTCTGATGACTTAACCCTAGCCTTCGGTCCCATCGAGATGTCCTAGTCGGTCCCACCGAGTTTCCTAATGTTCACATATTTGAACCTTTCGGTCAGACCGAGTTCACTCAATCAGTCCCACCGAGTTGGCCAAAATGTGTGTCACGGTTGGATTTTGTGAGGAGGCTATATATACCCCTCCACCCACTCATCATTCGTGGAGAGAGCCACCAGAACAAGCCTACACTTCCATTACTCATTTTCTAAGAGAGAACCACCTACTCAAGTGTTGAGATTAAGATATTCCATTCGTACCACATAAATCTTGTTCTCTAGCCTTCCCCAAGTTGCTTTCCACTCAATCTCTTCTTCCACCATATCCAAATTTGTGAGGAGTTGTTTGAGTGTTGGGGAGACTATCATTTGAAGCATTTGAGCACGGAGTTCATTATCAACACACCGTTCGTTACCTTTTGGAGAGTGGTGTCTCCTAGATTGGTTAGGTGTCACTTGGGATCCTCCGACAAGATTGTGGAGTTGAACCAAGGAGTTTGTAAGGGCAAGGAGATCGCGTACTTCTTGAAGATCTACCCTAGTGAGGCAAGTCCTTCGTGGGCGATGGCCATGGTGGGATAGACAAGGTTGCTTCTTCGTGGACCCTTCTTGGGTGGAGCCCTCCGTGGACTCGCGCAGCCATTACCCTTCGTGGGTTGAAGTCTCCATCAACGTGGATGTATGATAGCACCACCTATCGGAACCACGACAAAAACATTTGTGTCTACACTTGCGTTTGCACTGTCCAAACCCCTCCCTTTACCTTCATATGCAATGATTTACTTTCCAATGCTACAACTCTAGATTTGCATGTGTAGGAACATTGCTTGACTTGTGCTAAATTGCTAAAAACTATCAAAGAATAAAATTGGGAAAAGGATAAGTTTTTATTTGGTCAAGTAGTCTAATCACCCCCCTAGACATACTTTCGATCCTACACCTCCATCTTGTAGGCAAAGTACTTGTCAGAGGTCTTATACCTCCCGACACGGGCATGAGTCTGAAATACCAATTTCAGCTCTTGGAACATCTCATATGCTTTGTGGTGTTCAAAATGTTTTTGAAGTCCTGGTTCTAAGCTGTAAAGCATGGTGCACTAAACTATTAAGTAGTCATCATATCGAGCTTGCCAAATGTTCATAACATCTGCATCTGCTCCTGTAATAGATATGTCACCTAGCGGTGCGTCAAGGACATCATTCTTCTGTGCATCAATGATGATAATCCTCATATCACGGACCCAATCCGCATCATTGCTACTATCATATTTCAACTTATTTTTCTCTAGGAACATATCAAAAAATAAACGGGGAGCTACCGCGAGCTATTGATCTACAACATAATTTGCAAATACTATCAGGACTAAGTTTATGATAAATTAAGCTCAATTAATCATATTACTTAAGAACTCCCACTTAGACTGACATCCCTCAAGTCATCTAAATGATACGTGATCCAAATCAACTAAACCATGTCCGATCATCACGTGAGATGGAGTAATCATCAATGGTGAACATCTCTATGTTGATCATATCTACTATATGATTCACATTCGACCTTTCGGTCTCCAATGTTCTGAGGCCATGTCTGTACATGCTAGGCACGTCAAGTTTAACCTGAGTATTCCGCATGTGCAAAACTGTCTTGCACCCGTTGTATGTGAACATAGAGCCTATCACACCCGATAACCACGTGGTGTCTCAGCACGAAGAACTGTAGCAATAGTGCATACTCTGGGAGAACACTTATACCTTGAAATTCTAGTAAGGGATCATCTTATAATGCTACCACCGTACTAAGCAAAATAATATGCAAAAAAAGATAAACATCACATGCAATCAAAATATGTGATATGATATGGCCATCATCATCTTGTGCCTTTGATCTCCATCTCCAAAGCACCTTCATGATCTCCATCGTCACCGACTTGACACCTTGATCTCCATCGTAGCGTCGTGGTCGTCTCGCCAACTATTGTTTCTATGACTATCGCTAACTCATAGTGATAAAGTAAAGCAATTACATGGCGTATGCATTTCATACAATAAAGAGACAACCATAAGGCTCCTGCCGGTTGTCAGATATCTTATAAAACATGATCATCTCATACAATAATGTATAACTCATCATGTCTTGACCATATCACATCACAAAATGCCCTGCAAAAACAAGTTAGACATCCTCTACTTTGTTGTTGCAAGTTTTACGTGGTTGCTACGGGCTTCTAGCAAGAACCGTTCTTACCTACGCATCAAAACTACAACAGTGTTTCATCAAGTTTGTTGTTTTAACCTTCAACAAGGACTGGTCGTAGTCAAATTCGATTCAACTAAAGTTGGAGAAACACACACCCACCAGCCACCATTATGCAAAGCTAGTTGCATGTCTGTCGGTGGAACCGGTCTCATGAACGTGGTCATGTAAGGTTGGTCCGGGCCGCTTCATCCAACAATACCGCCGAATCAAAATAATATGTTGGTGGTAAGCAGTATGACTATCACCACCCACAACTCTTTGTGTTCTACCCGTGCATATCATCTACGCGTAGACCTGGCTCGTGATGCCACTGTTGGGAAACGTAGCATGCAATTTCAAAATTTTCCTACGCTCACGCAAGATCTATCTAGGAGATTCATAGCAACGGGAGGGGGAGAGTGTGTCCACGTACCCTCGTAGACCGAAAGCAGAAGCGTTTGACAATGCAGTTGATGTAGTCGAACTTCTTCTAGCTCTGACCAATCAAGCACCGAAGGTACGACACCTCCGAGTTCTGCACATGTTCAGCTCGATGACGTCCCTCATCCTCTTGATCTAGCAAAGTTGTCGAGGAAGTAGATGAGTTCCGCCAGCACGACGGCGTGGTGACGGTGATGGTGAAACGATCCGTGCAGGGCTTCGCCTAAGCACTACAAGAATATGACCGGAGGCATAAACTGTGGAGGGGGCGCCGCACACGGCTAACAATGGTTTTTGTTTCTTATAGGCGCCCATTCCCCATGTATATATAGCTTGGAGGGGAGGAGAGGCAGCCAAGGGGTGCGCCCCAAGTAGGAGGGAATTCTACTTGGGGTCCTCTCTCCTATTCCTATTCGGATTTGGAAGGGAAGAGGGGAAAGGGGAAATCCTATTCCCTTTTTTCCTTTTCCACCTTCCCCTTTCCTTCTCCAAATTGACCAGCCCATATGGGGGGGCGCACCAGCCCCTTTGTGGCTGGTGTGTTTACCCTCTTGGCCCATAAGGCCCATATCTTTTGCCGGGGGTGCCCGGAACCCCTTCCGGTGACCCGATAAGTACCCGGTGCATCCCGAAACACTTCTGGTGCCCGAGTACCATCGTCCTATATATCAATCTTTACCTCTCGACCATTTAGAGACTCCTCATCATGTCCATCATCTCATATGGGACTCCGAACAACATTCGGTCGCCAAATCACATAACTCATATAATACAATATCGTCATCGAACGTTAAGCGTGCGGACCCTACGGGTTCGAGAACTATGTAGACATGAACGAGACACTTCTTCGGCCAATAACCAATAGAGGAACCTGGATGCTCATATTGGTTCCTACATATTCTACGAAGATCTTTAATGGTCGAACTATTATGACAACATACGTTATTCCCTTTGTCATCGGTATGTTACTTGCCCGAGATTCGATCGTCGGTATCTTCATACCTAGTTCAATCTCATTATCAGCAAGTCTCTTTACTCGTTCTGTAATGCATCATCTCGCAACTAACTCATTAGTTACATTGCTTGCAAGGCTTCTTATGATGTGCATTACCGAGAGGGCCCATAGATATCTCTTCGATACTCAGAATGACAAATCCAAATCTTGGTCTATGCCAACCCAACAAACACCTTCGGAGAGACCTATTGTAACATCCGAAATTTTCAATTTGAAATGTTATACATAGATCATACTGCATTGCATATTTCTTTGCATTTTGTGAGTGGCGATCCTCGAAAATTCTAAGCAACTCAAGGACCTATGGAGAGAGTTGGGAATTCTACCGTTTTTGTATTTGAGTTTACTCGAATACCGGTACGAGGATAGTCTTGGTTTTAATTATTTTTCCCTCCTAAAAATATTTCTAAATAAAAATACATGAGCGGAGATAATACGACTTCTCCAAAATAAAAGAAATATTGGAGGAAAAATATTAAAATCACTTTTGGTTTTTTTTCGGATTTATTTGTGATTTTATTTGCATAGGGAAAATAAGCGTTTTTCCAAATTGCATTTAGGTCCGGGGAAAATGTTCACTTTGTCCTAAATATTATTAGAGGACGGTGAAAATTTATTTCGGAATTTTTGGAGTCGTTTAGTATTTCTTTCGTTAGTTTTCGTACGTCAGGACTCGTGTTAAAAAAAGTGGCGAACCGACTTCGGGCCGTGTTCGGCCAGGACTCCCCCTGGCCCGGGCCTTTATAAGCCGGCCCAGCCGCCCCGCCTCAGCTGCCCCGCCCCGCCGCTTCACTCGTCGTGCCGAAACCTAGCGCCGCCGCCGCCGCTGCCCGCCGCCCGTCGCCGCCGCCGGACCCGCCGCCCGCCGCCGGAGTTCGTCGAGGTAGCCGCCCGCCGCCTCGGTTTTCTAGAAGAAACCGACCCTTTTTTTGGCAAAACCCTAGTTTCATTTTTTTAGATTAGATCGTTTTTTTTGGTTTAGCTGTTTAGCGAACGTTTGCCCGTTCGTTCTTTTTAACGAGCGAGTTCGTCGTTTAGTCTCTGTTAACGAACGTTCGTTCGTTAATCTGTTCGTCAATTTTCTGTTTAGCTGTTTAGCGAACGTTTGCCCGTTCGTTCTTTTTAATGAGCGAGTTCGTCGTTTAGCCTCTGTTAACGAACGTTCATTCGTTAATCTGTTCGACAGTTTTCTTTTTCGAGGTATTTATCCGCGATTATTTTCGATCGTGATTTCTGCCCTGATCTTGTTTATCGTTTTTCTTTTCGCTCGAGAGTCGGAATCAGGTGATTCAAAATCCCACATCTTCGTATCGACGCCCTCTTTCCGTTTAACCAACTTGAACAAAGTTTTGCTACTGTAAAATTTGACCCTAGATCAAACTAGTAAACGGACCTCGTTTCTTTCGCAGTTTGAGTTTCGTTGCTTCTTTCGATTTGTTTCTTTTTGCAAACCGGAGTTCTTAAGTTGAACTTTCTGGTTAGATCTTCTCTTTTGGAGTTTTGTTTGTGCATCATTGCTTGATTACTTATGTATGCTATTGTTTGCTTGCGATAGAATACCCGGACTGTGAAGCGTGCTAGTACGAGTCTCTAGGTTTTGCGAATCATCAGCGAGGCAAGTAACACTTTGATCATACCCATTTATTACCTAGTTTTTATGCATTAGATCAAACCCTCACACATTGCATGAGTAGGATCTCTTAACTTGTGGTTCTGGGAAGTAGTTTGAGGTAGAACCTATTACCTGCATTATTTTCAAACCCTTGGGAATTACTTCTACGCTATGCTTAGGTTATCATGCTATGCTCGTAGACGTGGTTTGGGTTTGAGTGAAATCCATGACAGATGTGAGTTGTTAATTAACGGTTCGACTTAAGGTGGCTACTTGAATACACATCTGGGTGGATTGGTTGCAGGGCACCTGGGGAATCCAGTGTTGTCTTAGGAAATCCCGGGGTTTTCGTGTGATTGTCCTATGGAATGCCACCCAGGCTCAAAGGGATCATAAAACTATTCATGCTAGAAACTTCCGTGTGCAGCCACAATGCCATTATGGTCTCTGGCATAGTATGAGTAAGTTGTGTGAGCTCTTTCGTGGTGGACTAGCAGATGTAGGGGAAAGTAGGTGTACGGGTCCACCTGGGGTAAAGAGTAAATGTTTCTGAAAGACTGTGTCTCGGTCATCCGTTTCTCAAACACCATGCAGTGAGAGAAATTAAACGGAGATGACCGACTCTTGTGGGAAAAGTGCACAAACCTCTGCAGAGTGTACAAACTGATCATGATTAGCCGTGTCCCCGGTTATGGACAATCTTGAGTATCTGGTACTTGAATTATTGGTTGATCTCATCACTTTAATATTAATTTGTTGGGTTAATGATTAATTTAATTGGGATTGAGTTGGAGGTACCTTCTCAATGATGTTTCAACTACCATGATAGTTAAAATAAAATTTATTCCTTTGTTGTAGGGAAAAATTGGCTTTATGCAAAATCTTTAACCTTAGAGCCTCCACCAGCCAAATATGCATATAGTGTAGCCTTTATTTCTGTTACTTGCATCTTATGTGTTATCTTGCCAGCATATTCCATGTGCTGACCTGTTTCGGGCTACGACATGTTACATTGCAGACTTTTCAGACGAGGAGTAAGACATTCTAGGTCGTTTGTCATGCACTCAGCTATGCCGTTGGAGTTGATGGACTCACTTATCTTCCAAGCCTTCCGCTGTTATTTTGTTAGATGGCCTTAAGCCATAGACTTTTGTAATAAGTTCTCTTTTGGAGACACTCGATGTAATAAGTGTGTGATTGCCACTCTGTTATAAATCTTTCAAGTACTGTGTGTGTCAGCATTACCGATCCAGGGATGACACTGAAACACAGAGACTTCGGTCAATTCGGATCGTGGTCGCTACAAGATGGTATCAGAGCACACGCTGACTGTAGGACACGACCACTAAGATAAACCCTAGGTCACTCTTCTCTACTCATTTCTGACTTCTCTCCATTTTCTACTTCTTTAGGATGGTGGACCCAAGGAACAAGTTCACGCAACCGGATGAAGACACACCTTTTGGACGACACTTGAAGGAAGTCACTAGGTACCTGAACATAGGAATACCAAGCTTTACCGGGACTTACACCACCACTTTACCAGAAGAGGAGCGATGGAGCATTCAAGTTCAAATCCCCGGGAGAACCTTCGCACCATCCACTGAGCCAATAGAATTTTCTTTTGATGCACCAACCTGGAGCCTAGGCAAGAGTATGGCAGCCCACATCACTATGGGAAGGATCGAAGAAGTCTATAAGCAGGAGCTGAAGGACACTATCTACCAGATTTGTGGACGTCGAGATGAGCGTTGGGACATGATCAGCACCCAGAAGGACAGGTCCATTGCAGCGTTCATCCAGGAGTTAAACCAGCACATTTGTCGATAGGAGCACCAGATGTGCGCAGGGATGATAGATTTGAAGAAGGCACTAACCGGGAATTTGGAGCTAGAAGAAGAACTCAAGTCTACTCGTGACGGATACAAGGAGGAGATGTTGATACTAGTGGAGAAGAATGATGATTTGACTAGGAAGCTAGGAGTATTCATGGGAGATCCAGCAGCAGGAGGAGAAGAAGAGGAAGAAGAACCCAAGGAGATTTCTTCTGAAGATTACATCATCATTGACGACACGGATTCAGACCCCGATGATAGTGATGACGAATACTATGAAGATGAAGTTGGAGCAGACATCATGGAATCTTCCGCCGATCAAAATTTCTAGATGACCACCCTATGACTAGCAGTTTTCCCCACCAAGTAGTCTTAGAGCACTTTTGTAACGCTAGTTAGATCTTTGTAAGCCCTTGTTTGTAATTGATTGGTGTGATATATTTGTGTTTGTCTCATGTGCATATGGGTAGTGATTTTCCCTTAGACCTCATTTCTATTATAATCTCTTTCCTCTACACCATCAGATGCCTCCGAGACGTGAGCCAGAATTTCAGTTTCCCCCTAAGCTCACTCAGTTGATCCAGCAGCAGAACACTTTGATGCAACTTCTTGTCCAGAACACTCAGAACAACCAGAACAACAACAACCCTCCACCACCACCACCCGTGGACAACCTGACACGTTTCTTAAGGTTGCAACCACCGGTGTTTGCTAGCAGCATTGAACCAATAGTTGCTGATGACTGGTTGTGCAAGATTGGAAGGGATTTGACCACCGCCAATTGCTCGGATGCTGAGAAGGTGCGATTTGCCGCACATCAGCTGTCTGTACCAGCCGCAGCATGGTGGGAGAATTACACAGCCACTTTCCCTATAGCCAATGTCACTTGGGATCAGTTTTAGCAAGCTTTCCGTGCTGCCCATGTCTCAACCGGAGCTATGATCATTAAGAAGTGGGAGTTTCGCAACTTGCGCCAAGGAAATCGTACTGTGGCTCAGTACATAGATGAGTTTAGTTCCCTATCTCGTTATTCCCCAGATGATTTGTCCATAGATGCCGCTAAGCAGGAGAGATTTCTGGAAGGGCTAAATGATGAGAAGAGCGTACAGTTGATGGAGTAAACCTTCAACAACTACCAGGAGTTGGTAGATAAAGCGCTTATGATTGAAGGGAAGCAGCGGCATATTGAGAGTCGCAAGAGGAAGTATGGACAAGAAAGGAATAATTCTGGAGCCCAGCAGAAGCCTCGATTCACTCCGAATTTGGGAGGATACACCCATAACCATGGAAGCCACACCCATACTGGAGGAAGTTCTCACAACCACAATGGCTCCAAGAATGGGAATGGGAATGGAGCAAACAATAATCAAAATCGCTCTACCCCATCCACACCCACCAAGAAGGATTTAAGCCACGTCACCTGTTACAAGTGCGGGAAGAATGGACATTTTGCCAATGAGTGTCCTGAAGCTAAGAATGGGAACGACAATGGAAGCTTCGGGAAGAAGCCCAACCCGTTCAACAAAGGACAAGTGAACCACATGACAGTGGAGGAAGTTGAAGAACAACCAGATGCGGTGATCGGTAAGTTTTTGGTTAAGTCATTTACCGCAGTAGTTCTCTTCAATACTGGTGCATCGCGTTCATACATTTCAAGGGGATTCGTAAATAGACATAAGTTGCCCACCAGAGTCCTTATGGCCCCCATGTTAGTAAGTTCACCCGGAGCGGAATACATGGCAAATCAAGGATGTTTTCAGATGCCATTGACCATTGGACGACATGTTTTCCCCTCAGACCTAATAGTTTTGGAGTCACAAGGATTGGATGTGATATTAGGTATGGATTGGCTATCGATGTATGGAGGGAACATCGATTGTGCCAGCAAGTCTATTTTGCTTACCACCCTGGAGGGAAAAAGGATTAAGTATGTATCTAGGCATTCGCCTATATGGACACAAGTACATTCTCTCACGAAAGCTGTTCAGGAGGAAGTGCCGGTAGTAAAGGATTACCCGGATGTGTTTCCAGAGGAGTTACCAGGCATGCCGCCGAATAGGGATATTGAGTTTTTGATTGAGCTATTGCCTGGCACCGGACCTATATCGGAGAGACCATATCGTATGCCAGCGAATGATCTGGAGGAGATCAAGAAGCAGATTAAGGAGTTATTGGAGAAAGGTTTTATTCGCCAGAGTTCATCACCTTGGGGAGCCCGAGTGCTTTTGTTCGAGAAGAAGGATGGATCTTTAAGAATGGTCATTGATTATCATGCACTGAATGAAGTGATTATAAGGACCCGCTGCCGATGATCAATGATTTGTTCGACTAACTCCAGGGAGCGAAAGTATTCTCCAAGATCGATCTACGATCTGGATACCACCAGTTGAAGATCCGAGAGAAGGATATACCTAAGACAGCCTTCACCACAAGGTACGGGCTATATGAGTATACGGTTATGTCATTTGGATTGACTAACGCCCCTGCCTATTTCATGAGTATGATGAACAAGGTGTTCATGGAGTTCTTGGATAAGTTTGTCGTGGTATTCATTGATGATATTTTGGTGTACTCGAAGAATGAGGAGGAACACGCGGAGCATTTGCGTTTGGTACTGGAAAAGTTCACAGAACATCAGTTGTATGCCAACTTTAGCAAATGCGAGTTTTGGTTGAAGGAAGTTGGATTCTTAGGGAATGTTATATCAGGAGAAGGTATAGCAGTGGATCCCGTCAAAGTGCAGGCAGTCACTGAATGGTTGGCACCCACTTTAGTTGGAGAGATCCGCAGTTTTCTTGGACTCGCGGGATACTACCGGAGATTCATAGAAAATTTCTCCAAGATTGCTAAGCCAATGACAACATTGTTGAAGAAGGAGACAAAGTTCAATTGGACTGAAGAGTGCGAAGAAAGTTTCCAGGAGTTGAAGAAACGGTTGACGACAGCCCCAGTGCTGATATTGCCAAATATACGCAAGGATTTCCAAGTGTACTGCGACGCTTCATGCTTAGGACTTGGAGGAGTACTTATGCAGGATGGAAGAGTTGTTTCCTATGCACCTCGTCAACTGCGACCGCACGAGTTGAATTATGCGACGCACGATCTGGAGTTAGCAGCTGTAGTGCACGCACTCAAAACCTGGAGACATTTCCTTATTGGAAATCGTTGTGATGTGTACATGGATCACAAGAGTTTGAAGTACATTTTCACTCAGAAGGAGTTGAACCTCAGACAGGGGAGATGGTTGGAGCTTATAAAGGATTATGATATGAAGCTGCACTATCACCCAGGAAAGGTCAATGTTGTTGCAGACACTTTGAGCTGGAAGAGTTATGCAAATACCCTAGTAAAAGGGGGATTGCCCCAGGAGTTGGCAGAAGATCTCAGGGAGCTTCGTTTGGAGATAGTTCCTAGAGGTTTTGTCGCAACATTGGAGGTTGAGTCAACATTGCTAGGAAAGATACGTGAAGCCCAGAAGGATGACAAAGAGATTGCCGAGATAAAGAAGAGGATGAGTGAAGGAAAAGCCAAAGGATTTCGTGAAGATGAACACGACACCTTATGGTTTGAGGATCGAATCTATGTGCCCAACAACCCGGAGATAAGGAAGTTGATACTGCAGGAAGCACATGATTCGCATACTCGATACACCCCGGAAACACCAAGATGTATTTGGATTTGAAGGAACGTTTCTGGTGGACGGGAATGAAGAAGGATATTGCCGAGTATGTAGCCGTATGTGATGTATGCCAGAGAGTAAAGGCAGAGCATCAGAAGCCAGCAGGATTGCTACAGCCTATGCCGATACCCGAATGGAAGTGGGAGAAGCTTGGCATGGATTTTATCACCGGATTGTTCAGGACCAAAGCAAGATATGACTCAATCTAGGTAGTAGTGGATTGTTTGACCAAGGTAGCCCACTTTATCCCCGTGAAAACCACATACACAAGTGCGAAGTTGGCCAAGATATACATGACCAGGATCGTATGTCTGCATGGAGTTCCGAGGACCATTGTATCAGATAGAGGAACACAGTTCACCTCAAAGTTTTGGCATCGGCTACACCAAACTTTGGGAACAAGGCTGGAATTTAGCACAGCTTTTCATCCGCAGACCGACGGACAGACCGAGAGAGTCAACCAGATTCTGGAGGACATGTTGAGAGCTTGTGCCCTAGATTATGGATCTAGTTGGGATGAAAATTTGCCCTACGCTGAGTTCTCGTACAACAACAGTTACCAGGCCAGTTTGAAGATGGCACCGTTCGAAGCATTGTACGGGAGGAGATGTCGAACACCGTTAATGTGGGATGAAGTTGGAGACGGACAGTTGTTTGGACCGGACTTGATCAAAGAGTCTGAAGAGAAGGTTAAGCTAATTCGAGATAGATTGAAGGTAGCTCGGTCCAGGCAGAAGAGTTATGCAGACTCGAAGCGCAAGGAAGTAGCCTATGAAATCGGAGACAGAGCGTACTTGAGAGTATCGCCTCTGCGAGGAGTTAAACGTTTCGGAGTCAAGGGAAAGCTAGCCTCGAGATTTGTGGGACCTTACCGTGTTTTGGGACGCATGGGAGAGGTTGCCTATAAGTTGGAGTTGCCCGAAGGATTGTCAGGAGTGCATGATGTGTTTCGCGTTTCGCAGCTTAACAAGTGCCATGCGGAGATGGCCGATATCCCGCTTAGAGACACAGTACCCCTGGAGGCAATTCAGTTGGATAGTGATCTGACTTACGAGGAGAAGCATGTTAAGATTCTCGAATTTTCAAGCAGAGTCACCCGCAGTAAGGTTATCAAGTTTTGCAAAGTTCAGTGGAGTCACCACACCGAGGAAGAAGCTACCTGGGAACGAGAAGATGATCTACACAAGGACCACCCACACCTGTTCTCTAGCCAAGCCGAATCTCGAGGGCGAGATTCATTCTAAGGGGGGTAGGTTTGTAACATCCCAAATTTTCAATTTGGAATGTTATACATAGATCATACTGCATTGCATATTTCTTTGCATTTTGTGCGTGGCGATCCTCAAAAATTCTAAGCAACTCAAGGACCTACGGAGAGAGTTGGGAATTCTACCGTTTTTGTATTTGAGTTTACTCGAATACCGGTACGAGGATAGTGTTGGTTTTAATTATTTTTCTCTCCTAAAAATATTTCTAAATAAAAATGCATTAGTGGAGATAATATGACTTCTCCAAAATAAAAGAAATATTGGACGAAAAATATTAAAATCACTTTTGTTTTTTTTGGATATATTTGCGATTTTATTTGCATAGGAAAAATACGCGTTTTTCAAAATTGCATTTAGGTCCGGGAAAAATGTTCACTTTGTCCTAAATATTATTAGAGGACGGCAAAAATTTATTTCGGAATTTTTGGAGTCTGTTTAGTATTTCTTTTGTTAGTTTTTGTACGTCAGGACTCGTGTTTAAAAAAGTGGCGAACCGACTTTGGGCCGTGTTCGGTCAGGACTCCCCCTGGCCCGGGCCTTTATAAGCCGGCCCAGCCGCCCCGCCTCGGCCGCCCCGCCCCGCCGCTTCGCCCGTCACGCCGAACCCTAGCGCCGCCGCCGCCGCCTTCTGCTGCCGCGCCGCCGCCGCGCCGCCGAGGGACCCGCCGCCCGCTGCCGGAGTTCGTCGAGGTAGCCGCCCGCCGCCCCGGTTTCTAGAAGAAACCGACCCATTTTTTTGGCAAAACCCGGGTTTCGTTTTTTTAGATTAGATCATTTTTTCGGTTTAGCTGTTTAGCAAACGTTCGCCCGTTCGTTCTTTTTAACGAGCGAGTTCGTCGTTTAGTCTCTGTTAACGAACGCTCGTTCGTTAATCTGTTCGTCAGTTTTCTGTTTAGCTGTTTAGCGAACTTTCGCCCGTTCGTTCTTTTTAACGAGCGAGTTCGTCGTTTAGTCTCTGTTAACGAACGTTCGTTTGTTAAGCTATTCTTCTGTTTTCTTTTTCGGGGTATTTATCCGCAATTAATTTTTATCGCGATTTCTACCCTGATCATGTTTTTCGTTTTTCTTTTCGCTCGAGAGTCGGAATCAGGTGATTCAAAATCTCAGATCTTCGTATCGACGCCCTCTTTCCGTTTAACCAACTTGAACAAAGTTTTGCTACTGTAAAATTTGACCCTAGATCAAACTAGTAAACGGACCTCGTTTCTTTCGCAGTTTGAGTTTCGTTGCTTCTTTCGATTTGTTTCTTTTTGCAAACCGGAGTTCTTAAGTTGAACTTTCTGGTTAGATCTTCTCTTTTGGAGTTATATTTGTGCATCATTGCTTGATTACTTATGTATGCTATTGTTTGCTTGCGATAGAATACCCGGACTGTGAAGCGTGCTAGTACGAGTCTCTAGGTTTTGCGAATCATCAGCAAGGCAAGTAACACTTTGATCATACCCTTTTATTACCCAGTTTTTATGCATTAGATCAAACCCTCACACATTGCATGAGTATGATCTCTTAACTTGTGGGTCTGGGAAGTAGTTTGAGGTAGAACCTATTACCTGCATTATTTTCAAACCCTTGGGAATTACTTCTACGCTATGCTTAGGTTATCATGCTATGCTCGTAGACGTGGTTTGGGTTTGAGAGAAATCCATGACAAATGTGAGTTGTTAATTAATGGTTCAACTTAAGGTGGCTACTTGAATACACATCTGGATGGATTGGTTGCAGGGCACCTGGGGAATCCAGTGCTGTCCTAGGAAATCCCGGGGTTTTCGTGTGATTGTCCTATGGAACGCCACCCAGGCTCAAAGGGATTATAAAATTATTCATGCTAGAAACTTCCGTGTGCAGCCACAATGCCATTATGGTCTCTGGCATAGTATGAGTAAGTTGTGTGAGCTCTTTCGTGGTGGACTAGCAGACGTAGGGGAAAGTAGGTGTACGAGTCCACCTGGGGTAAAGAGTAAATGTTTCTGAAAGACTGTGTCTCGGTCATCCGTTTCTCAAACACCATGCAGTGAGAGAAATTAAACGGAGGCGATCGAGTGTTGTGGGAAAAGTGCACAAACCTCTGCAGAGTGTACAAACTGATCATGACTAGCCGTGTCCCCGGTTATGGACAATCTTGAGTATCTGGTACTTGAATTATTGGTTGATCTCATCACTTTAATATTAATTTGTTAGGTTAATGATTACTTTAATTGGGATTGAGTTGGAGGTACCTTCTCAATGATGTTTCAACTACCATGATAGTTAAAATAAAATTTATTCCTTTGTTGTAGGGAAAAATTGGCTTTACGCAAAAGTTTTAACCTTAGAGCCTCCACGAGCCAAATATGCATATAGTGTAGCCTTTATTTTTGTTACTTGCATCTTCTGTGTTATCTTGCCAGCATATTCCATGTGCTGACCCGTTTCGGGCTGCGACATGTTACGTTGCAGACTTTTCAGACGAGGAGTAAGACGTTCTAGGTTGTTTTTCATGCACTCAGCTATGCCGTTGGAGTTGATGGACTCACTTATCTTCCAAGCCTTCCGCTGTTATTTTGTTAGATGGCCTTAAGCCATAGACTTTTGTAATAAGTTCTCTTTTGGAGACACTCGATGTAATAAGTGTGTGATTGCCACTCTGTTATAAATCCTTCAAGTACTGTGTGTGTCAGCATTACCGATCCAGGGATGACACTGAAACACAGAGACTTCGGTCCATTCGGATCGTGGTCGCTACACCTATAGAGCATGTTTATAATCACCCAGTTATGTTGTGACGTTTGATAGCACACAAGGCATTCCTCCGGTATCCAGGAGTTGCATAATCTCATAGTCAGAGGAATATGTATTTGACATGAAACAAGCAATAGCAATAAAATATAATGATCATTATGCTAAGCTAACGGATAGGTCTTATCCATCACATCATTCTCCTAATGATGTGATCTAGTTCATAAAATGACAACACATGTCTATGTTTAGGAAACTTAACCATCTTTGATTAACGAGCTAGTCTAGTAGAGGCTTACTAGGGACACGGTGTTTTCTCTATGTATCCACACATGTTTCAAGTTTCCGGTTAATACAATTCTAGCATGAATAATAAACATTTATCATGATATAAGGAAATATAAAATAACAACTTTATTATTGCTTCTAGGGCATATTTCCTTCAGGTTGAAGTCTTCATAAATGTGGATGTACGATAGCACCACCTATGGGAACCACGCCAAAAACATTTGTGTCTCCAATTGTGTTTGCACACTCCAATCCCATCCCTTTACTTTCTTGCAACTTTGTCGGAGATATTGACCATGGGTACCCTCAGTGACCACCCTTGGTATTTTAAGACAAAATAGTAGCTGCCAGCTCCACCCTGGCCGTTTGCTCATCGGGCCGTCTCCTAGGGTAGCTTGCCCTAGGAGCCGGCTGCCAGCAGGCGGCAGGGACCAACAGGCGGCGGTGCCAACACCAACAGCTAGCAGACGATCTCACGTCCCTCCCTCGGGACGCATGCTGGGGGACCCCCACGCAGCAGAGACGTGGCTACAGATGAACATGTCCTTAGAGAATCTATAAGGGTGTGGCTACAGTGAACGCGTACGTTATGAATATCTCCTAAGCAGCGGGTCACTGTAGCCATGCTGCTCGTGACCAAGCATCGGTCAGAGGAGGCCACGATCCCACTACTCACAGACGGCAGGGCCAGCAAGCGGCTGGCCCCATTGGCCAGCGAGTAGCTCATAAACAAGCCGCCCCTGGGAGACGGCCGCCTGGTAGCAGGCGGCAAATCTCGCCCTAGAAGTCCGAACCTCATCAAGATGACAAGACAGGGCGTGGCGGTAGTGTACGGCAGGAGACGGCGGCACTGTAGCCACTTCCCTCCTGACGAGGCTGTCATCAGCAGAGGCGCGTCTACAGTGAAAGACAATCACGAGGGCCCGCAGGCGGCAGGCCCCAGCAGGTAGGCGACAAGGCCGGCGCCGGAAGACACTATCAGCTGGGAGCCACGCCGTTGAGATTACCATTGTACCCCTGGGGGGTAGGCCTATATAAACCCCCCCAGGGTCCTCCATGAGGGGGGTTAGAAGGTTGGAAGATTGGACTCAGAGAGAGAGAGGAAGAAAGAGATAGGAACCCTAGCAACCTTCCCCAATCCCTAGGGCATAGGAGGTGAGCTAGCCTTGTTCATCTTCTTCCTCTAGACCACAGAGCTCGAGGAGCAACCTTGTTGCTACCATAGTGACATCAGTCATGACGCGGAGCCCCCGCAGAGCAGGACTCGGGATGTTATCTCCTCGGAGAGCCCCGAACCTGGGAAAGATCCGTAGGCGTCCTAAGTTCCGCCTCATCCCGCTTCTCGAGCCCGGCGATGTTCTTTTGACCCCATGCATGATAAGCCATACGTTGGCATATGTCGCCCCAAAACCCCGACATTTTGCGCCCACCGTGGGGCTAGGTGCACCGTCGTCCGGAGACATGTTCTGGACGGGAACTTTGTTCCTTCCTGGCGAGAGTAACCAGCCCGGCACGCCTACTGGCGTGGAAACCGGGATGCTTCGCGGCACTGAGGCCGCATGCGCCGCGAACGGGCTCGCCGACCTTCTCGGCGGCATCCGCATCCGTGACGAGCCCTCTCCGGCGGCCGAGCCAGTAGCGCCGGAGAGTTTCCTCGTCGAGCTCCTCGACAAGCTCCACATCGTCGACGAGCGCGCCTCTGATGTTGAGTCAGTAGGCTCTTCTGACCCACCAGTAGATATGATCGTCGACCTCGGTGCGGAGCCCGTCGATTCCTTCCCCGAGCACGTGGTGATCGTCAACGACCCCCTACGCCGCTCTTCCGACCGGCAGCACCATCAGCACCGTCACGGAGGACCTCGTCACCGACCACGGCGAACCATCAGCCGGCGGGGCGGGCCAAGACCCGCTCGAGGCCGCTCTGCAGCACCTCGCCACTCATGTCACGGCGGGGGCAGACGGCGAGGCGTTAGAGGCGCTCCGCGTTTCGCTCCTCGATAGCGCCAACAAACTGGCCGCCTCCCGACGCCTCACTGAAGCTTCCCGCCACGAGATGGACCGCGCCATTTGTGGCACACCGGCTGCTGGCGAGCCTAGCCGAGCCGGCGCCGTCCGCGATCGCGGCGGGATGCTAGCAGACATGCTGGGGGCCCCGCGGCCTGTGTACCTCACTCCATCGGAGAACCTAAGGGCTGCCCAGGCGGTAGTCGATGAGATGGGCCACTTGGAGGGAGACGAGCTTCGTTGCATGACTTAGCGCGCCCGCCAACTCCTCGACGCTGCTGCCACGCAGCAGGAGGCCCGTCGCCGGGTATCAGAGGCCGGCGCGCATGCAGACAACCGCCCTTTTCGGCGGGAGCAAGGAGCCACGTCTCGCTCTCCAACAGTCGGCGCCACCAACCGGCGAGACTCAGAGCCGGCTGCCAGCCGCAGCCGGCAGAATCACATCACCATCGAGCATGACGAAGACGGCCGCCCAAGGGCCGTAGAACGGCGAGGAGAACGTCCGCCTCCTCCCAGGCAGGAGAGGCGCGTGTCTCCTCCGCCTGTTGACCACCCCTCTCTAGCAGGCCGTTTGGGCTGCCGTGAGGGGGTTGGGGAGAACGACGCCCACCACCGCCTGGACCGTCTGGCTCGGTCCCAGGCGGTCGAAGAAGAAGATGACCTTAGTCCGGCTTGCTTCGGCCCTCGCATCCGCAATGAGCCTTTTCCCAAGGGCTTCTCGCTCCCCAGAGATACCCCCAAGTACAACGGATCAGTAAAACCAGAGGACTGGCTGGTGAACTACTCCACAGCCGTCAGCATAGCTACCGGCAACAGAGGCGTTGCGGTGAAGTACGTGCCCCTTATGCTCCAGGGCACGACTCGGACCTGGCTGAACAGCCTCAAACCCAATAGCATCAACGACTGGCTGGACTTCACCGATGCCTTCACTCGTAACTTCACCAGCACCTACAAGCGTCCTCCCAAGCCGCGTCAGCTCTCCCTGTGCGTCCAAGGCCCAGAAGAGTCGGCCCGCGATTATCTGACGCGCTGGGCAGAGCTGCGAAACTCTTGCGAAGGAGTGCATGAGGTACAAGCCATCGAGTATTTCACGGCTGGGTGTAGAGAAGGCACCTTACTCAAGCACCGGCTCCTTTGTGACGAGCCGGCCACGTTGGATGAACTGCTGAGCATAGCAGACAAGTACGCCACCGCTGACTCCTTCATGAAGACCGAGCTACAAGTGGATGCTTCTGGCAAAATGACTCCTCCAACTTCCAAGACGCCGGCGGGAGAGTCCAGCCGACGCCAGCAGACAAGCGACCAGAAACGCAAGACCCACGCGCCGGCTGCCAACAGTCGGCTGGTGGCAGCAGTCGACGGCCAGCAGCCAGAAGCTCAAGCAGGACTCAAGCACCAGAAGGGCGGCAAACCAGTATGGCAGCCGGCTTTCTCCTTTGAACAAGCTCTGGACGCCCTCTGCAAGTTCCACAGTGGCGCGAAGCCTTCCAACCACACAACGCGAAAGTGTCATTGGCTCACAAGAATTGCGAGGGGAGAAGCTGGGCAGCCGGCCCCGCCTCCTAATCCGCCGGCTGCCCGCCCTGGTGGCCAGGTCCAGGACGAGTTCCCAGAAGAAAACGGAGCCTATGTTTTCTTCACCAGCTAGACGGACGATAGGCACAGCCGGCGCCAACAGCGCAGAGAAGTCAACACTGTTGCCGTCAAGGACCCAGAATTCATGCATTGGTCTGAAAGGCCTGTCAGCTGGAGCCGAGAGGATCACTCGGCTGTCATGCCGTCACCAGGGGCCTATGCCTTGGTCCTGGACGCGACTCTCTCCACCGACAGGCGGGCCCGTCGTTTCTCCCGGGTGCTGGTAGACGGCGGCAGCAGCATCAACATCATGTACCATGACACCATGGAGAAGTTGGGCATCAAAGAAAAGCAACTTCAGCCTACCAGGACTGTGTTCCATGGCATTGTGCCAGGCCTCTCTTGCTCACCAATTGGCAAGGCCAGGGTCGATGTCCTGTTTGGTGACAAGATGCATTTTCGGAGGGAGCCGGTCTGGTTTGAAGTGGTGAACCTGGAAAGTCCCTATCACGTGATCTTGGGCCGGCCAGCTCTTGCAATGTTCATGGCAGTACCCCATTATGCCTACCTCAAGATGAAGATGCCGGGCCCCAAAGGAATAATCACCACAGCCGGGGACTACGAGAAGTCCATTGCATGCGCAACAGCCAGCAGCCACCTGGCAGAGTCCCTTGTCGTAGTTGAGGAAAAGCGTCGTCCGGAACGGCTGGTGGCAATGGCTGGCGAGCAGCCGGCCATACCAGCCGATCCCAGGGAGGCGGAGTCGCAAGGCTCGTTCCAGCCAGCCAAGGAGACAAAAAAGATTGCCTTGGACCCATCTCACCCGGAGCGATTTGCTGTCATAGGATCAAACCTAGACAGCAAATAGGAAAGCGAGCTCGTCGATTTCCTCCATGAGAATCGGGACATCTTTGCATGGTCCCCCAAAGACATGTCGGGTGTCCCGACGTATTTCGCCGAGCACAAACTCCACGTAAGATAAGATGCAAAGCCTGTCAGACAGCCGCTATGCCGCCTGTCAGAAGAGAAGAGAAGAGTCGTTGGGGAAGAAGTTGCCCGCCTGCTAGCAGCCGGCTTCATCATGGAAGTCTTTTACCCCGAGTGGCTTGCGAATCCAGTCCTAGTGCTGAAGAAGAAGAACAAATGGCGCATGTGCATTGATTACACCAGCCTCAACAAAGCTTGCCCTAAAGATCCGTTTGCTCTGCCGCGAATAGATCAAGTGATCGACTCCACAGCCGGATGCGAGCTGCTGTCTTTCCTTGATGCTTATTCTGGGTACCACCAAATCAAGCTTGATCCAGCTGACCGCCTGAAGACCGCCTTCCTCACGCCATTTGGGGCCTTCTGCTACCTGACCATGACGTTCGGCTTGAGAAATGCCGGCCCCACCTTTCAGCGTTGCATGCAGAAGTGCCTCCTCAAGCAACTTCGCAGAAACGCCCATGTTTACGTGGACGATATCATGGTGAAGACGAAGAAGAGAGGAACCCTTTTGGAGGATCTCCAAGAGACATTTGAGAACCTACGCCGTTTTCGGATTAAGCTAAACCCGGAGAAATGCGTCTTCGGGGTACCAGCCGGCCAACTCCTCGGCTTCCTGGTATCCGAACGCGGCATCGAGTGCAACCCTGCGAAGATCAAGGCCATTGAGAGAATGGAACGGCCGACCCGTGTGCGGGACGTCCAAAGATTCACGGGGTGCCTGGCATCTCTCAGCCGCTTCATCAGCCGGCTGGGAGAGAAGGCACTCCCCCTGTACCAACTGATGAAGAAGACCACGTGCTTTGAGTGGAACGACCAGGCAGACGAAGCTTTCCAGCAGCTCAAGAGACTGCTGTCCACCCCGCCTGTCCTGGCGGCACCAGCAGACAAGGAACCCATGTTCCTATATATAGCTGCCACCAGCCGGGTAGTCAGCACTGTCATTGTCATCAAGCGCCCAGAAGACGGCAGAGCCCTGCCCGTCCAGAGGCCCGTCTACTACTTGAGCGAGGTACTGTCAGCCTCCAAGCAGAACTACCCTCACTACCAGAAGATGTGCTACGGCGTGTACTTCACCGCAAAGAAACTCAAGCAGTGCTTCCAAGAGCATTCAGTCACGGTCGTCTATACGGCCCCTCTTGCTGAAATCATGGGCAACAGAGATGCCTCAGGAAGAGTGTCCAAGTGGGCCATAGAGCTGGCCTCCTTCACCATCTTCTACCAGCCACGCACCACCATCAAGTCATAGGCATTGGCCGACTTCCTCGTCGACTGGGCCGAAACCCAGTACCTGCCGCCTGTTCCAGACTCAACCCATTGGCGGATGCACTTTGACGGGTCAAAGATGCGCACCGGCCTAGGAGCCGGCGTCGTCCTCACCTCCCCCAAAGGCGACAAGCTCAAGTATACCCTGCAGATCAACTTTGCCGCCTCCAACAACGTGGCCGAGTATGAGGCACTTATCCACGGGCTCCGGATGGCCAAGAAGATTGGCATCCGCCTAGTGCTGTGCTATGGTGACTCAGACTTGGTTGTCCAGCAGTCGTCTGGGGACTGGGACGCCAAGGACGCAAACATGGCAAGCTATCGCTTCCTTGTCCAGCAGATCAGTGGACACTTTGATGGTTGCGAGTTCCTCCACGTATCACGAGCCGACAACATGCAAGCCGACACCTTGGCACGAATCGGCTCCACCCACCAAGCAATACCAGCCAGCGTATCTCTTCAATGCCTGCGCAAGCCGTCTATCAAGCCTTCACAAGAGTCGGAGTCAATCTTCATACCAGCCGACCCTGGAGCAGGCGGCCTCGCAGCTTCAGCAGCCAGCCCAGAGACTGCTCCAGCAGGCGGCCTTGACACTCCAACTCCAACAGACGGACCACCTATAGCCGCGCCGGTTCCTGGCCCGGGGACTGCTCCAGCAGGCGGCAAGGAGGCGCCAGTTCCAGCAGACGGATCGGGGACTTTGGATGCACAGCAGATGGCTCAGCCCAGCCCTCCGCCTCCCAGCCCAACCACCCTGGTCTCTCTGGACGAAGCAACAGGAGTCTCAGCGCCGTCTTGGGCACAGCCAATCCTCACATTCCTGCTCAGAGGAGAGCTGCCAGCAGAAGAAACTTTGGCACGGCAAGTTCAACGCCGAGCTTCAGCATACACCATAGTCAACAAAGAGCTTGTCAGAAGAAGCGCAACGGGCGTCTTCCAGCGCTGTGTAGAAGGAGAAAAGGGGATGGCTATCCTGAAGGACATTCACCAAGGGGAATGCGGCCATCACGCGGCCTCAAGATCCCTCGTCACCAAAGCTTTCCGCCACGGTTTCTTCTGGCCGACTGCTTTGGACGATGCCAAAGATTTGGTAAGAAAGTGCAACGGCTGTCAGCACTTCAGTTCCAAGCAACACTTGCCAGCTTCTGCACTCAAGACTATTCCGATCACTTGGCCATTTGCCGTCTGGGTCCTGGATATGGTAGGCCCTTTCAAGACAGCCAAAGGAGGCTTGACACATTTACTCATGGCAATAGATAAATTCACCAAGTGGATCGAAGCCAAACCAATCAAGAAACTCAATGGCCCAACTGATGTGACACTTATCGCAGACATCATAGTCCGGTATGGTATACCGCACAGCATCATCACCGACAACGGCACAAATTTTGCCAAAGGCACACTTGCCCATTTCTGTGCAACACAAGGCATCCGACTGGACCTAGTGTCCGTTGCCCACCCACAGTCCAACAGCCAAGTCGAGTGCGCCAACGGACTTATCATGTCTGGCATCAAGCCCCGGCTGGTCGAACCTTTGGATCGATCAGCCGGCTACTGGATCGAAGAGTTTCCGTCTGTCCTATGGAGCCTCAGAACCACTCCGAACAAATCCACCGGCTTAACTCCTTTCTTCCTCGTGTATGGGGCCGAGGCCGTCATCCCAACGGATGTCGAGTTTGACTCGTCTCGTGTCACCATGTACACGGAAGCTGAAGCCAAAGAAGCACGCGAAGACGGCGTAGACCTGCTGGAGGAGGCCCGGCTGGTAGCACTCAGCCGCTCCACCATCTACCAGTAGGGTCTCCGCCGCTATCACAGCCGGCGAGTCAAGCCACGCTCCTTCCGCGAGGAGGACCTTGTGCTCCGGCTGATCCAGCGAACAGCCGGCCAGCACAAGCTCTCGGCTCCTTGGGAAGGACCGTTCATCGTCAGCAAGGTACTAGGCAACGATGCCTACTACCTCATTGATGCCCAGAAGCCAAGAGCACGTAAGAGAGACGACTCGGGCAAGGAGTCAGAGCGCCCATGGAACGCAAACCTACTTCGTCGCTTTTATAGCTGAAAGACAATATGTGTCACGCTATCTAATTTATTTTGAGAACCAATGGGACCCCCGAGGAGTTCTCGGGGACTGCCCAACCCTTTATCTACATGATAAGAATTATGCCTGTGAATGATTATTGTTCACTCCTTTGTCCGGCACCGGAGCCTAGCAGACGGCCCGGGGACTGGCCGCCTAGCCCTATGTCTAAAAATTCTCCTGAAATAGTCGGACAAGTAATGTGATGACATCCAAGCCCTCCCGCATTAAGTCACACACTCGCAGAACGCGGCTGTCCGACTAGCGGGAGCCAAAGGCAAGAGATGGTGCCCACATGAAAAATGGCTAAGGAAAAAAGACATAGGGCAAGCCGGCCCTTCCCACGAATCGCCGGCTGTCACACAGCCGGCGAGCTGGCCCTGGGCTTAGCCGCGCCGCCTTCCAAAGGGCAGAATACTTGCCTACCCTGAAAACAGCCAAGTTCCTGACCCAGCCATAGAACCACAGAGTGGCTGTCTGGCTGGCAGGGCAGTAGTTAAAGGAGACGGCAAAAGGAAAATCGCCATAAGGAATCTAGGGCGGGGCTAATCCTAGGACTCGGCACAATCGCATAAAAACCATGCAGCATTAAAAGAATATTTACATCCAAAAGGCCTCAAGGGCCGCCTTGCAGTAACAACTTACTGATACACCCAGCGGGTGGAATTATTCGGATTAACCCTACAAAGTCTTACAGAGAAATAGGAACCGAAAGGTACAAAAGAAAAGGTTTAAGGCGCTGCAGGATGGGCAGGCGGCACGACGGAGCCGGCTTTCGAGGGGGCCGCCTGGTGGGTCTCGGTCTAGCCGCTTCCTGCGGCAGGCGGGGCCACCACACCTGGTCTGCTTGTCGAGTATTGGTCAGGCTGGCGGCCAGCAGACGGATCCGCCTCCTGGGAGCTGGCCCCCTCGTCGTCGCCTTCCTCCTCCTCGCCCTCATCACTGGAGGCGATCTCCTCGTCCGGCTCCTCCAATGCCGCTAGGTCCAGCCCGAAGTTGCTGGGTGGCACCACATGGCCCCTGTCATCCAACTCGGGGATGAAGACAGAGGTGTCGGCGTACTCGGCAAGGGCGGTGGTGCGTTGGACGAGCTCCTTCTGCACCACGGCCAGCTCAGGCTGGGCCTCCGCACGAAAGGTCTCTAGCTGTTCGAGGCTCAGGCCCGGGTACCAGCTCTTGAAGAATTCCAGAGCGGTCCACGTGCCAGCCCTCGCTGCGGAGCCCTTCCAGGCCTTGAAGCGTTGGTCGGCCGCCTCCAGCCAGTCTGCAGTCCGACTGGGAGTGCGGAGTGCTGGTACACCTGGCCAGAGGGCGGCCAGAACCTGGGCACCAGCAAGCTGCAGACGGCGAAGCAGACGGCGGATCGGCAAGAGACGCACCCGAATGGCAAGAAGCTCCTCGGCCGGGGTCCTGGGCGCGTTGGGTGCGATCGCCCGGCCCACCTGGCGCCTCGCATCACGCTCGGCCTCGATGGCCTGGGTGGCGGCCACAGAGTAGCCCGGGAAGAACTCTGCCAAAACTAGGAGAAGGATCAGTAGAAAAGAAAGACGGCTGTTACAGACGGCGAATACAAGAGGAAAGGGTACACATCTCACCGTCAACCATGTCTCCAATGGCTACGTAGCCGTCTAGGAGAGCCGCCTCCTTCTCGGCCCAATTCGAGCGCTTGATCTCGAATTCTGCCCGCAGAAGTGTCTCGGCATCCGACATCTTCCCGAGCTCGACCTTGTGGGCTGCCGCCTGGTCCGCCAGCTCCTTGGCCAGGCGGTCGCGATCCTGAGCGGCAAGACCACGCTCTCGCTCCTTAGCAGCCACCTCCGACTGGGCCTCGCCCAGCTGGTTGAGGAGGTCGGCTGCGACCGCTGGCAAGAGAGGAAGAAAAACAATAAATGTCAGCAGCAAAAAGATAACCTTGGAGTTCCAAGCCGCCTACTCAGCAGCCGGCTCGGAACTCGGGGACTACACCCAGCGGGTGCGCTGACGCGCCCCCGCGAGGAGAAGAGGAGAAGCACTCACCTTGGCTGTCTGCCAAGGCAGCCTGCAGCTGCGCCAGCTCCTGGCGCTGAGCGTTGTAGGAGGCCACGTGGTGGTTGTGGTACTCCTGCAACGAGACGCAAGATCAGCCCACGACGCACACTTTGGAGTTCCAAGCCGCCTGTTCAGCAGACGGCTCGGAACTCGGGGACTACACCCAGTGGGTGCGCTGACGCGCCCCCACAGAAGAAATTGAAGGAATAAAAACAAAAGAACACGAAGCACACGTACCCGAACGGAGGACCGCGTTGCCACGAACTCCTGCATCGCCGTCTGCACGATGTTGCCCAAGGAGTTGAAGCGGTCGAGGACGTCCCGCGACGCGACGATTGGTGTGCCGCCGCCTCCTGGCCTCCAACCTGACGGTGCCGCGCTGGTCGCCTCACTCTCCACCGCGAATGAGCTGGCACCGCCTGCCTCCACCTGCTGTGGCACGGAGACCGCCCTCGCAGAGCGCGGACGGGCTGGGGCTCGAAGGGCCGGGTGCGGGCCTATCACCAGCACGCCCCCAGCTGGCAGCACCTCCGTCTCCGCTGGCCGGCTGCCCTGCTCCCCAGCCGGCGGTGCAGGGGGCGGCACCCGCATCTCCAGGATGACGCAGTCGTCCCCCCCCCCCCCCCCCGTCGTTTGGAGCCGGCTGCTCGTCAGCAGCCGGCGCTTGGGCCGACGGCTCCAGAGAGCCTGCCTCCAGGAGGACGGTGCGGCCCGCTGGCTGCTGGGAGCCCGCTTCCTGCTCCCGGGTTCGGGCCACGTCTTCCTGGGCCTTATTGGCGGCTTCGGCCTCCGCCCTGGCGGCGGCATCGGCCATCGCTCGCTCGCGGTCCGCGGCCTCGCGTTCCGCGCGCGCCTCGCGGGTGTTCCTCTCCGTCGCCTCCCGGAGCGCGGCGGCTGGATCCACGCGAGGGGGCGCAGGAGGGGCATCCGTGCCTCCCATAACAGAGCCTGCTGGCACCCGCGAGAGGGAAAGTGGCGTGCTGCACGGATATCCCGAAGAAGAAGGAGGACGGGGAGGAGCGAGCGCGAGAACGGTGCCAGCTCCTCTCCCCCGGCCTATTTATAGGCCCGGGGCGGCGAAGCCGAGGGGACGGGTGCGGGATCAACCGCTCCACGCCCCGCACAACCCCCGCCTTTTGCGCGCCTAATCCGCGCGCATTAAATGCGCGTGGGAGGGTAATCGATTAACCCTGCCATTCTGGAACCGCGCGAGGACCGAGGCCCCGTAGTGGCGGGCCCCAGCCCACTGTTGCGTCCCGTCACGCGCGTGGGATGGCAGGCCGACACGGCGGGGCGGTGACGCGTGGGGAGCTGCCAACGGTCTGCAGGCCTGCTCGACTGCCTGCCGACCAGGCGGTGCCTTCCCCCCAAAGATTCAAAAATAACGGTTCAGCTGTCGGAGGCCGGCTCCATCAGCGCAGGGCCGGCTGCCGGCAGAAGGATCTCTATGGAAGACGGGTGAAGGACGCTGAGCCTGCCTAAGGAGGGAAGCTGCTGGAACCCCTCGGCCCTCCAGTGCCCGCCGCAGAGTTCCACCAGCTTCGGGGACTACTGTCGGAGATATTGACCATGGGTACCCTCGGTGACCACCCTTGGTATTTCAAGACAAAATAGTAGCTATCGGCTCCACCCCGGCCGTCTGCTCATCGGGCCGCCTCCTAGGGTAGCTTGCCCTAGGAGCCGGCTGCCAACAGGCGGCAGGGACCCAACAAGCGGCGGCGCCAACACCAACAGCTAGCAGACGATCTCACGTCCCTCCCTCGGGACGCGTGCTGGGGGACCCCCACGCAGCAAAGACGTGGCTACAGATGAACATGTCCTTAGAGAATCTATAAGGGTGTGGCTACAGTGAACGCGTACCTTATGAATATCTCCTAAGCGGCGGGTCACTGTAGTCATGCTGCTCATGACCAAGCATCGGTCAGAGGAGGCCACGATCCCACTACTCACAGACGGCAGGGCCAGCAGGCGGCTAGCCCCATTGGCCAGCGAGTAGCTCATAAACAAGCCGCCCCTGGCAGACGGCCAGGGGAGACGGCCGCCTGGTAGCAGGCGGCAAATCTCGCCCTGGAAGTCCAGACCTCATCAAGATGACAAGACATGGCGTGGCGGTAGTGTATGGCAGGAGACGGCGGCATTGTAGCCACTTCCCTCCTGACGAGGCTGTCGTCAGCAGAGGCGCGTCTACAGTGAAAGAGAATAACGAGGCCGGCGCCGGAAGACGTTGACAGCTGGGAGCCACACCGTCGAGATTACCATTGTACCCCTGGGGGGTAGGCCTATATAAACCCCCCAGGGTCCTCCATGAGGGGGGGTTAGAAGGTTCGAAGATTGGACTCAGAGAGAGAGAGGGAGAAAGAGATAGGAACCCTAGCAACCTTCCCCGATCCCTAGGGCATAGGAGGTGAGCTAGCCTTGTTCATCTTCTTCCTCTAGACCACACAGCTCGAGGAGCAACCTTGTAGCTACCATAGTGACATCAGTCATGACGCGGAGCCCCCGCAGAGCAGGACTAGGGGTGTTATCTCCTCCGAGAGCCCCGAACCTGGGTAAGATCCGTAGGCGTCATAAGTTCCGCCTCATCCCACTTCCCGAGCCTGCCGACGTTCTTTTGACCCCATGCATGATAAGCCATCCGTTGGCATATGTCGCCCCAAAACCCCGATAAACTTGCATGCTTTACTTTCTGATGCTCGTATACTCTTGCCATGCTTGCTTGAAATGTATTGTGAATGTTTGAAATTGTGCTAAAACTCCACCTAAACTTAAAGAACTTTAAAACTACTACTTTTCTTGTTGAGTGTCTAATCACCCCC